>CM053798.1:13625100-14250100 GCA_028671895.1 Oenanthe sinensis
AGGGCACCAGCTATTGCTAAAAAATCACTTAAGGCATGCTAGACTTAAGAAGAATTGTATAGTAGTACGTTGTGTCAATTTGGAAGGGCATAGGCCATTGTACATGAACTTCAGATAAAGGCCCGGGGGTTTATATGGTGATACTTTGAAGACATGGATGAGGTTGCACGACTTAGTTCCATTTTCCCAGGTATGAATTTTGAAGGCCTGGACGAGGTTGCATGGCTTAGTTACATGTCCCCAGGTATCAATTTTGAAGGCCTGGACGAAGTTGCATGGCTTAGCTCCATTTTCCCTGGTATGAAATTTGAAGGCCTGGAAGAGATTGCATGGCTTAGTTCCATGTCCCCAGGTATGAGTTTTGAAGGCCTGGACGAGGTTGCATGACTTAGCTCCATTTTTCCAGGTATGAAATTTGAAGGCCTGGACGAGGTTGCATGGCTTAGCTCCATGTCCCAATGTAGGAATTTAGAAGACCTGGACGAGGTTGCATGGCTTAGCTCCATGTCCCTGAGTAGGAATTTGGAAAAAGATATCATCTGAAGAGGCTAGCCTAATCTTTCAAGAAATTGGAGAAGCTAGCCATCTCACTCTCTACTGTTCTCGCCCACTTCAACAACTTCATACATGTGAAGAATAATATATCAGATGGAAGAATTGAGCAGCCTATGCTCATAAAGACGTCTCTCAAGATCTCGTCCACTCAGGAGCACTCGTCTATTTGTTGGTATTCATATGTTGAGGGTGATTGTCCACTCGATGTCCTTGCCATCTCGGATAGTGTTCGCCCACTTGATAAGGTCGAAGCCTAAAAAGATAGTCAGTGTTGATGGAGTAGACGTTTGGTTCAAGCCTATATGTGAACGGCCTCACCTAATTCGAGAACTCAGAACAGAAGTTAAATCAAAACATCAAAAGAGCTAGACACTTAAAGTGCATCGCCTACTTGAAGGTGGAAGGAGCAGCACGCCTAAAGTGTCTCGCTTACTTGAAGAAGGAAGAAACATGAATTTACTTGCACCAGTAGACGTGAAGACTTAAAAGGTGAAACTTAAATGGAGTGCTCGCCCAGAAGAAAAAAGGGATTCAGATTTTCATAGATCGATGTTAGTTCCTTTTATTTTTACAAATTGCAAGGAACTGGGGGTAGTTGTTATAGCCAAAATCTGTCTCCAATTAATTAAGGAGCTACCCACTCTCAACAACCTTCCGCTCTCGAAGAGTCTCACCCAATTAGATTGGCCTAGGCCCATACTTGAAAGGCCTCACCTGCTCATTAATATTCAGCCCAGACTTTGAGGACCTCACCCAACATGATAGGCCTCGCCCAGTATGAAGGGGTCTAGACGCATGGAAGTAGTAATCAACCCATTTGGAGACCTCGCCTATTTGAGTTAGCTCTGCTCATCTCATCAGGACACCTCAAACAACTAGATAATATTATGAAGACAAACGACCTACGACTAATATTCATCTACCTCGCTCATAGAATCATTTTGGTGAATTTGATTCTACTGTAGAATCAATTTAAATTATTTTTTAATTTTTATGAGTGATTTTCAATATTTTTTATAAAAAAAATTTATATAACTTTAATTTTAATTTATTTATATTTATATTTGATGAACAATGTGACAAATATATTTATATTTTGATATATATTAACTCTCTCCTTAGCTCTTTATAAAAAAATTCACAAGGCAGCAGGAGTCGGTAGCATTTAGCAGTAACATAGAGATATAAATTAAGCGTAAATACAGTTAAATCCCTGCATTTTCAATTATGGACAACTAAAATCTCTTTTAATATTTTTAGTAAATTTAATGTTTTTAACTATATACAACTAAAATCCTTTTTTAAAATATTTGGTAAATTTAACACTACGTTTTTAACTATATACAATAAAAACCTATTTTTAAAATATTTACTAAATTAAACCTTGACTTTTTAATTTCAAAATAAATTAAACCTTACAATCAAATTTTTGAATAAATAAATTGGCACATACAACTAAGGGATATATTAGTCAAATGTACTATTATTG
Source organism: Oenanthe sinensis (assembly GCA_028671895.1). NCBI lineage: Eukaryota > Viridiplantae > Streptophyta > Magnoliopsida > Apiales > Apiaceae > Oenanthe > Oenanthe sinensis. The sequence continues at coordinate 13,627,145 of CM053798.1, forward strand.
TATAGATATATATCTAATCATAACATATATATACAATTATTAGTTTTTTTTCTTATTTTTAAATACTCTTTTCTATATTAATATATATACATATATATGTATAAAATATTATATGTCTAATAAAATTTTTAATATGTATTTATATTATTCCCTTCTTACCATCACATATCTTGATATATTATTGAATCGGACGTCCACTACTTAATTTAATTTATTTTCAAAAATATTTTCATAATTATTGAAAATTGGACCAGATTTGGGTGAAGTTTATTTTATTCTGAAATTAAAAAATCAAGGTTAAATTTAATAAATATTTTAAAAGATGGTTGAAATTATATATAATTAATAACGTGGGATTAAATTTAGTAAATATTTTAAAAAGAGGTTTTATTTAAGGATAGTTAAATATATGGAGTTAAATTTATTAAATATATTCAAAGGAATTTTAATTGTATATAAGTTGAAAACGAGGTTTAGTAATCTGTGGTTGCAAAGTTGAAAAATAGTACTTTGCTTTCTCTGCCCCTCTCCACTCAACAAAGGCCATGGCAGCACCAACTTTTCATACATATTAACAAAACCGAGCAACAAAAATGAGAAACAAAGCCCTTCATCTTGATGAAAGCATAGAATTACAGTGTATCTGAGCTGCGGTTTAAGCATGGGTGCTCCTAGTAGGTGTTCTCACACTTCCACATCACTCAAATTATCATCACCAGCTTTTTTCGCCATAAGCTCTAAATCATCACCCTGTTTCTTGGTTTCTGCTACATATATATCTTCGTGTATCTATATTTCTTGAATCAGACACACCCCATCAGCAATATTTATATATATATGGAGGGTCTGAGGAGTTTCTATGGTGGTGCTGATGAATTTAATATGATGGTTCATAATCAAAGGCCTCCTGATACTTTCTTTCTTTCTGACTCTACTTCTTCTCTGCTTGGTATATTTCTCTCCTTATCTAGTCCACGAACTTGTGTTTCACATTTATATGAAAAGTTTGTTTCTTCATATAGTTCTTGTATGTTTCTTGGAGGTATGTGCAAAGTCGAAAAAGCATCACCAGGTGGTTCGTTTCTTTTTTGGCCTAGTTTGATCCAAGTTTTCAATTACTAGGGGGATCTTGTCCCTTTTTGATCTCATCATAGTTCAATATTAATATTTCAATAAATGAGAATATTAGGGGTAGGAGGGGCACCAACTCAAGGACCTCCTGCAACGAGCTCTAATACCATTAAGTTACTCGTTCTCCTAAAATCTCGAGTCATTAGGGAAATAGCTTAATTGTATCATATTATTTAACAGTGTGTTTGTAATTTTGATGTATTACAATTTGATTATTTTTCTTGCTAGCTTGTCTAAATTTGCAATTTTTTAATTTCTCTATGTTCACTTGGTAACCTTCTATAATTACTTCTTGTCCATTTTATTACTACTATTTGTGGATCCATGTAGTCCATGTAATTGTGCTAATACTTTAATGCAATTTTCTTTGGTGTGTAGATCATATATATTGAGAATTTATGTGATGAGAATTTGAACATAGCCTAGTCGTAGAGTTTTCTCCTTTCAGTGACAAGGTTGTGTGGTTTGGAATCGTCCTTTGTTTAGCAGTACTCTTTAACAACCATAATTGCCTTTCTATATATAAATAATATAAATCATCAAAGTTATGGACTCAAGTCGAAAAATTTAAGCATGAGTTTACTGGATTTATCTCTCCGGCTCCTTTTGGTTGCTTGATTGTAATTTTCTATCTTATAGAGTCAGTTTCGTCATCTGTGCCTCTATTCAAAACTTTTCTTGTTTAATTACAAGTCTTACTTGTCAGTATGTCATAAAACTATAGGGTAAGAGGGCTTTGTCTCTCTACTGGAGTTCTTCATAACTCGCAATCAACATGGGTGGTGAACAATCAGGCCAACAAGTATCTATAATCTAAGTGCACCTCTTTTATCCATGTTTTAAGATTTACTTATTCTGTAGAAGTTCAGAAATGATAATTTATTGTGGCAATCATCATTTGACTAATTTAAGATTCCTAATGTTGGCTGATAGCAGGTTCAAAATCTATGGTTAGCTTTGAAGATAAAAAGCGAGAAGTTCATCGTGGAGGATTCTATTTACGGTCATATGATGAAGATGAAATTGGGGATGAAGAGTGTGATGAGTATTTTCAACAACCTGAAAAGAAGAGGAGGCTTAAGGCTGATCAAATCCAATTTCTAGAGAAAAGCTTCGAGACAGATAACAAGCTTGAACCCGAAAGAAAATTTCAGCTTGCAAAAGACCTCGGCTTGCAGCCTCGACAGGTTGCCATATGGTTTCAGAACCGCCGAGCACGTTGGAAGACAAAAAATATTGAAAGATATTACTGTGTATTGCAAAATAACTACAACCGCCTGAAGGCTGACTGTGAGAACCTCCTTGCAGAGAAAGAAAAAATTAAAGCCGAGGTATACAAAATTATCCATTTTTTCATTCTCATACATAAAACATTTTAACCGTGCTACTTAAATTGTTGAATATATAAATTTTTAGGTTCTTGACCTGACGGACAAGCTGCTTCTCAAAGAGAAGGGCAACAGACTGGTTTTATCTGATAAGCAGAAAGTACCTGAAGCATCTCAACAAGAATACTTGAGTAAAGAGGTTTCTGAGGGTGAGGTATTCAGTAACTCCGTTACGACTTACAATAAAAAAGATCACAATTCTTTGAAAAGTGATGGAGTTGATTCAGACAGTCCACATTATAGTGATGGAGTTTACTCCAGTCTTCTGGAGCCAGTTGATTGCACTTATTTATTCGAACGTGATCAGTCAGATATATCTCAAGATGAAGAAGATAACTTAGGAAAAAGCTTGTTTCTTCCACTATCTTATCTTTCTCCAAAGATTAGAGATGGTTATTACTCCGACCCGCTTGCCAACTCTTCTTACTTTGGCTTCCCAGTTGAAGATGATCATACATTTGGCTTTTGGGGTACTGAGTCATAAACTAAGTACAGAAATTACTTATGTTTTTGCATTGAATACTATCCATGGTTATAGATATTGTAAGAAAAATAATTTTTTTGTTTTACTCTGTTTTAATGTAACTTAATGTATGGAATGTAGGAATTTTCTTATTCTTAAAAGCTTTGTGATAATTTCAAGTGTTTGCATCTATACAACGTCTTTTGATAGATTTAAAAATTATAAAGGCACTTGCGAGAATTAGCGAAGAAAAGGAGGAAAAGAAGGAACTTGTGAGAAAAGTATATATAGAACCATAAGCTTCATTTGCATTCCTTTTGTTAATGTATTGCTAAGGGAAAATCCAGGATGGCTATGTTATTACACTTGATATGTGTGTGATGTTAGCACAAGACGACCATTGGAAGACGCAGGTTCTTTTGATCAAGTGGTGTGATATGGCTTCTCAGCATAAGAATTACACTCGACGTTATAGGTCTATCTGCAGGATCTTCCTGGACAGATGACAGTCCAATCTGAATATATTTTAGTATACAGAATGGAGAGGGGAGAAGTAGAGTTGATATGAATACAGAGCCGGCCCTGAGGCCAAGTCCTTTATGCTATTGAATGGGGTATCAAAAAAATAAATTTTTTAGGGGCACATTTTTTTTAAATACATGTAAGGGAGCAAACAAAATTTTAAAAAATATTTAGCCAGAAAAAATATTTTAGTGGCGCATATTGATTTTAAAAGAGTACCAAAATAAATAATTTAAGATGCAAGTAATACAAAAATTAAAAACAATTAGGAGCACATTCTTTTTTTTGTATTATAAAAGAAAGCATATAAATATAAATAAAGATAAATAGGTAAATATTTACTTGAACATGTTGATACATCACTTCATTTTAGATTTGACCAATTTCAATTATATGAGCAAACCTTTGATTTTTTATTTAGTGTAAAAAAATTGAAGTCTGCAAGTGACAAGAATTTAAAAACTTCATGCATCAATCTTGAAAATTTTGTTAAGCATGGTCATGTCTTTGATATAGAGAAGAAGAGATTTGTTTCTTGAATTAAGAATTTTGAGGGAGTGCTTACCGGTTGAAGTTAATAAGGCTATTGAGATGTTAAATTATTTGAAGTGACATGGAGAATGCTATCCTAATGCTACAATTGCTTATAGAATTATGTTAACTATACCAGTTACATATACTAGTTACAGTGGCTTCTGCAGAAATAAGTTTTTCAAAATTAAAGTTGATCAAGTCTCATCTCCGTTCGAGTATGTCACATGATAGATTGAATGGATTATCCATGATATCTATTTAGAAGGATATGCTTCCAAATCTTGTTTATGAGAAACTTATGAATGATTTTGCTGGCTATTTAGCTAGAAGAATAATTTTTTAAAAGTAATAAATCGTATGTATTTGATGACAATTTTGGGTTACTCTATTTCTTATATTTTTTCTTGTCGTTATTGGGTACAATTTATTTTCCCACTTGATGCTTCAAATATCTCAGGCCCGGTCCTGTATGAATATTTCGCGTAACATAACAAAGTAGCTAGAGTTATTTTGTTAGAAGACAAATGTATAGGAACTTTCAGAGGAAGCAATTTATACCCATGTCCTACAAGATGAACTCCGCCATTCTTCTTTCCGGAGATTCCTAAAACAAAAAACATTTAAATTAATCGAGAATATTACTTCCATAGCATACTCCAGGGCAATGTAACTACAATCCAACTGAAGTTTATTACAACATTGTGCAATATTATAAAGTAATAAATCAAATATTTATGCCTTGGATAGAGAAGTTTAAGTTTTATTCTTGGTCATGTATAGATTTTACAAGTCATTGGCTTGTTAGAGAAGTATTTTCTTTCTAGAATCTACATTGAAAATAAAGAAGTTGATTTAGTAATTGGAAACAGAGTCGGCCCCGAGTCCAAACCCTTTTTGCTAATGAATAGGGGCACCGAAAAAATCAAATTTTTAGGGGCACATTTTTTATATATGTATAAGGGAGCAAAACAAATTTAAAAAATATTTAGGCACAAAAAAAATTTAGAGGCACATATTGATTTTAAAAAAGTACCAAAATAAATAATTTAAGATGTAAATAATATAAAAACTAAATAATTTTATGGTTCTTTATTTAATATATTTTTCTTGTACCGTTGTTGGGCACAATTTTTTTTCTGGCTTGGGGCTTCACATATTTCAGGGCCGGTCCTGATTGGAAAGTAACACTTGATCAAATGAATAGATGTTTAGTGTTTACTATGTTAGTACAACTTTGTGTTAGTTTCAAGTTGCTCGCTGCTAGATATTCTTGCCATTCCAAAGTTCGATTGTTTGGGGTTTATATCATGGTCAAGCAAAACGTTGCAAGTTTTGAGATCCCGTGGATGATCCGTAGAGGTAGATGGGAATCCTTGTGCAGATACATTAATCCCTAAGAAATTTCATTAATGATGTTTTTCATCCTTTCCAGTCTAGCTGTGCTCCCCACGTTGAATGTAACATAGAAATATAAATCACCAGAAGCCAACAAGTAATGAAAGTTTAGCATCTAAAAAGGCAGACATCTAAGATTTTGTTGGCATGTACGATCAATTTCTTTCCTTCCTTCCAGCCAACAGCCCAAAAGTTTGTAGAGATTGTCATGATGCAATTTGGGTAACTTCAGCTATGAACTCTTGTAATACTTGACCAGAGTTTTCTGGAAGGCTTTTAACTGCAATTTTCATTCCATCCTCTAGCGTACCCCTGGAAGGGGATGTTGAAGTAAACGCACTAGACATTACAATTAAAACTTGTAGACTTCTTTAGTTGGTCTTGTTACCCTAGTCTAGGGGTTGTAATGGATGATATCCAAGGATAGGGTAGTTTCCATACTTTGTTTTACATCAGACTTCTTATCCCTCTATCCCCCTCTTAGCGGATCAAAGTATTAGCAGAACTAGTTAACGTTGAAGGAAGACAGCTTTGACACTAAGGTAGAGATAAATCTGGTGTACACTTCAGCATACCATACAAGTTGGGTATGCCAGTGATGTTAGCAGTTAGATCGCTAAACAAATCACTTATTACTTGACTGTAATTACTACTGTTTAGCAGTAAAATTAATCACTGTAATGTTGTTTCTATGCTAACAGATTCGCAATGGAACGATTTTTGTGAAACCATAATTTTGTTATCAAGTCTTGGCATCTTTGCGAGCAATAAAGCTTACCAAACTGTAGAGCAATCAATTATTATACCAAACATATAAGAGTAAACGACATATAACTCTTCCTATGTTATGTTATTTTGTGTTGATAGAGAAATCTGGTAATCAACAAAGATCGAGGTTCTTTGCCAAAAAATGATCTGACGAGGCTGAGATGCGGTGGAGCATGATGGTTTGTATGAGATTGGGGGCTAAGATTGCTAGGTTTCAGAATAACTAAAGCTTTAAGTTCTCTGGAGGCTGCGAGCTTTAATAATTTCGACCCCTCACAATGTGCCTACGTACTTCTATTTATAGGCAAAATAGAGGATCAAGCCCACGTAGTTCTTGGCAAAGCAGAGGCCCGTTAGGAAACCTGAGTTTCCTTCTTCGAATCGAATGCAGAAAAGGCAAGTGAAACCTTCCTAGAAGAGGACTCTACATTCGGGCTTGTTTGGATATGTCAAAGCCCAGTATAAGGTCCAAAGACTTCATGGATACGACATTGACCCGGAAACCGTGGGCTCTAACCGGTTTACTATAGCTATTTCCAAGGATACCTTGACTGGAGGCCAACACTAGATCCACCATAAATTGTAGGTCACGTCCTAAGCCCTAGACAAGGGCAACCCGTCTGAGTATAGGGAAAGGATCTTCCAAGATTAGGCTAAATATGCCTTCATAGCTTCCCTACGAGGGCGACCCGAGGAATGTGGAGCTATGATCTTTAATAAGTATAAGTGTCGACAATTGATCGGATCAAGGATAACAGCAAGCTCGGTCGTCCTCCCATCTTGGGCGTGACCTATCATCACCTATAATAGGGGCGCGCCTGGCTTTTTTCTGAATTCCTGAATTATCGATTCCCATCTGTAAAACTCTGATAATCATTGACTTTATCAAACTTTGATTGACTTTCATTAAACTCAGATTGACTTTAATTGTGGGCGCGCCGCGATAAGTGCCAAAAATGATGCATAACGTACAACTACCCCCAAGTCTTGAAATCACTTGGTGTTTGAAAGACTTCTTACTTCCAAAAATACTTTCTAAACCAGGTGTGCCTCGACCAGAACATAAGGCACACCACTATGTAAGGCGTGGCCAAGGAATGTCAACCACCATGTATATATGTATATATATATGGGCTAAACTTGTAGTTTTCCTCGTAAATCGTGCTGATGCCCAGTAATATTGTGCCACGTGTCACTTGTGTCCCATTATATATATATATATATATATATATATATATCGTCCTTGTGTAGTTTTCATTTGTACTCTTTGCTTCTTTTTCTTTAACAACCGCAGCAGATCTTCTCGGAGCTTTTCTGGGCGTCTCCTTCATTTAAAAATCAAGTTTTCACCGCCAAGTCACTCGTTTAGTTGGTACGATTCTAATGCTCTATTTTTTATTGCATTTCATCCGCTATATTATATATAATATATATTTTATATTATATATATATATATAACCAGTGTAGCTTGAGAAAAATTCCTCCAAGATTTTGAAATTCATTTGAAAACTATGTAAGTTTTAGAAAATTTTCTTATTAAAACACACAACTCTTTTCAAAGTATTATTTTTTAAAGTGGTTGTCTATTAAATATATGGTACTTCACGATATCATTGATTGTAGACTTCTCGATATTCATTGTTATTTCCCTTTAATTGTAATGAGTTTGTAGAAGTAGAGGGGTTGAATACAAATTTAAAGATTTTTGTGGAATCAAATCCTTTAAATATGTATTCAAGATAATTTAAGAGAAGTCTTGATGAATAGTCTTATCTAATATTAGTGTCTGAATTCTGGAACATATATTATATAACTAAAAACTAGATAAAGAACAAAAATTTAAAAATTGCTAGTAGATTGTTTGATCCACTAGTGAATTAATTTTATTTGAAAAATCATGCTTCTTGTTACAAATTATGTATATTAATTATTTGAGATTGACTCTTTAATTTTATATATGTTAACTACATAAAACTCAAAAACATAAAATAATTTAATAATATTCAAGAAAATAAAAAATTTAAAATTCGACATATATATCTTTAAATCTCATGTCAGTTACATTTATAATTATATCCTATTTTTTTACTGTGGGAATCTGCAGCAACTACCATTTGAGTGAGCACTGGGTAAACCCGCAACCGCTATTTCAATTTTCAATAATTGAATTGTTGTTGATAACTACTTAGTAGTCACATTGTTATATTTTTTAAATAAAAATTTAATAATAAAAATGAATGCTAGATTAAAAAATAAGAAAATCTCAATTTCAAATCTAAAATTATAATATAAATTTAAATATTAAACATTAATATTAATAAAATATATATTATTGAAACATAAAAGATTTGAACCATCACCTTATAATATTATATAAAATTTTAATAATATAAAAAAATTAAATTTAAACACTAATGGAAAATACACTCATTTACAATAATTAGTGAAATTGATAAACTTTAATTATTGATTTTGCATAAAAAATTATTTGTTAAAAATTAAAACATAAAAAAAAATCTCAAGTTTCAAATTTAATACTATATTATAAACTAAAATACTAAACATGAGTATCAATATATTTCATATAATTAAATTTAAATCATAAAATAATTTTATATATGTATTTTTAAAAATAAAACAAAATACTTATAAAAATAATATTTATAAAACATTTCATGCATTGCCCGATTATAAAACTAGTATGAACAAAAGTGATGTGTAATTCAATGATTTGTTGATACCCTATATAATAAGAGGGAAATTTCTAATTATGCAAAAATAACATAAATTTTAAATAAGTATAAAGAGTGATAATATTAGGAGTGGTCTAAATAATATATTTCTTTTTAGCAAAATTATATTGGATATAAATGTAATTTACTAATTTCCATTTGCCCTAGGTTGACTATTATCTATATAAAGAGAATAGTTGTATAATCCCTACCACCATACCATCATTTCATTCATAGCCGCATTATATTCATAATCGAATTTTATCATCTCATATCTTACCTTTTCATTTCATTCTCCCTCTTTATGTGTGGACTCTTCAATCCACCATCGTTTAATCAGTACCTCAATAACGCCGCTGATAAGAATAATATAACCAAAAATCAAATTATTGTTTTATTTGTGATTTTGATGAAATTTGGTGATTTTTGCCAAATCTTTCCTTTTATGCCGAAGTTTCTCATTTGTCCAAATCAATTTGGTAAGTTATCATCTAAAATAATTTTGTATTATACTTAATATGAGTGATTACACAAATTAATCGAAATTGTGTCGTTCAAGATTAAATTAAACATAGTTTGAATGTTCACACACACACACACACACATATTTGAATCTTTTTTTTGAGTTTATTTTTTGTTTGTAATCAAATTAAAACCTGAATTCGATCAAAAATATTTTTTATATAATCTATGTACGTGTACGTGTATGTGTTTTTTATTTGATTTCAATCGGTTTGGGTGTTTATCAAATTTAAGATTTTAAATATATCGTTGATATGATTTTGGTACAATGTAGCTAAGATTTTATAATTATGATCTGGATCGACTATAATCTGATCTTAAAATTAGTTGATACGTTGATTGTAGCACATATATCAACTTGATATGATATGATTTTTCTTTAAAATGCACATCATATACCTACTAGGTTTTCAAATTGATTTATAAAAACAATTAACCAAAAAGTCACATATCATATTTAATATGTTCTAATTTATATATTCATATAATTTATATTTGCAGTAAACAATGAAGAAAATACTCCAAAACAACCATGTTTACGTCCCAATGACAGGTAATTTTGTTTATATTTATAAATGTCACTACACTTGTCAATTATAAGTAAATTTTAATTTTGTGTTACATAATAAAATTTGTTAGATCATAATATATTTAAACATCTCAGTTCATTCTTACTCTAACAATTTTAGGATTTGGTGATGGGGAACTTTAACAAACATGTTGGAGATATTCTGGTGGCTTGTAAAGCATACACGGATGGAACTTAGGTTGGGTGTCTTGTCCGAGGCGGTATTCAGGATGTTGATGAAGGTGACAAGAGTTGCTCAAGTTCGTCTACACTAATGCTGCTAGCCTCCACCATAGCATCACTCCCCTCTTCACCTTCTAAACCCTTCATCAAACTAGCAACATGTTAGAGGATATCCTCAACATCCTTGACAATAAAACGAGCACCATCATTTGTCTAGGAAACAATGTTGTCGGTATCACCATCGTCAAGTAGACTATAAGTTTGCTATAAAAGTCTTTGGGATAACACGCTGTGCCTTCAGCATTTTCTCGCACAATCGTCTTAGCCTTCTTTTTTACTGCTTAGCAAAAGACCAAAACTATAATAAATTTTTTCAACTGTTATTGCTTAAACATTAGATAACAGGTATGGTCACAATCGTGGGATATTTTTTCTTCAAGGTCTTTTAGGACAACTTTATACATAAAACTACTTGTAAATGCATTCACTGAAATTGGTGTGAAGGGCCTCTGTACTATATTAGGATATTTTTGCTTTAGATTTTCAATTTTTTCTAGTGCATTCAGACTATTTTCTTCAGAATCTACTTTTAGTATGTTGAATAAACAATTATGTGTATTTTATAATTACTTTCTTTAAAAGTTAATTTAATTTAAAATTGGTGATTCTAAAATATTCACGGTCATCACTCTACTAAGTTACTTTCTATGAGTATATGACTACACCTATCGAATTTGTTTCTGCAGATAAATTAACATTCATTCTGCAAAAACAGGTGAAGAATATAATACTTTTAGCTTTCTTGCTATTATGTCTATCACGATACCGTAATATTTAACCAATTTATTTATGGACTACTTTTTGTGTGTAACTTTTTATTTACTAACAGTGCACTTTATTATAAAACATTAGCCAACTTTTCACAAGTAGAGCAACACACATAGTCCACAAGCAACTCTCGATCTAAAGTCAACATATGTATTAAAGACAATAAGGACTTTAATTAAACAGGTCAACCAAAATAATATACAATAACTTAGTAATGGACAATAACATCTGAGTCATAGCATTTGGTGCATCTGGATTCTCAAATAAAGAGGGTATTTCTTTTACTACATCATTTGGCAACAACTAGATTTAATCAGCAAAAGGCAACAAATCACGAATGGAACATCAATATATTTATCGCCTTTGGATAATTTCCTCATGTGGCTTGCAAGATCAAGAACTCTCTAATTCTCTATCATCTTCAGTGCATTACCGCACCATAGAAAATTATCTTGTCATATAATAATATCACAATTAGGATACAAATTATTTTATCTCAACTCATACAAATATTTAATATTGAAATAAGTTCATGTCGTTCTGATATGAAGTAGTTAAGTTAAACATCTTCAAATCTAACTGAATTACTCATGCTTTATCCAATAATGACAAACTTTCAATAATTTACAACATACAGAATAAGGTTGCCGTGTATAAACCAAAGACTCTACTTACAAAAGTAATCATAAACTAAACTGCTATAATAACATTCCTGTCAATAATTTTAAATTTATAAGGTTCGCCCATCTTTTCATTATCCAAGTATCTTACATCCTCAAACTGAATCCTTTGGGCAGAAATTCATCCCTACAAGAATAGATATATCGGTCAAGAGAAACGACAATAAGATCGAAAAGAGCATGACATGTAAAGAGTAAGATATGTACATAGTAATTACTTTCTTCATAATAATAGATTTGCACAAATATTAAATGATACTGGTTGAACAAGAGAAAAAAAGAAGACTAAATTATGGTTTAAAAACTATAAAGGCACTTGCGAGAATTAACAAAGAAAAAGAGGAAAGGACGGAACTTGTGACAAAAGTATATATAGAATCATAAGCTTCAATTGCATTCCTTTTGTTAATGTATTGCTAAGGGAAAATCCAGGATGGCTATTTTATTACACTTGATATGTGGTGTTGGCACAACACGACCATTGGAAGATGCAGGTTCTTTTGATTAAGTGGTATGATATAGCTTCTCAGCATAAGAATTACCCTCGACGTTACAGGTCTATCTTCAAGATCTTCCTGGATAGATGACAATCCAATCTGAATATATTTTAGAACTTTTTCAACACAAGTGTCTGATAATAAAGGTCATCCCGTTCCAGTGGTTGGCCATCACACCACAATTTCCATGCCTGCAATGAAAAACATCTTACATTTTGTCCCATTTTTCAAAAGTTTTCTTTCGCCTTCTATTTAATTATCAGTCATACAGAATGGAGAGAGGAGAAGTGTAGTCAATATGAATATTTTGTGAAACATAACAAGGTTGCTAGAGACCTAGAGTTATTATGTTAGAAGACAAATGTGAAGGAACTTTCAGAGGAAGCAATCTATGCCCATGTCCTGCAAGATGAACTCCACAATTCTTTTTTCCGGAGATCCCTAAAACGGAAAACATCTAAATTAATCGAGAATATTACTTCCATAGCATACTCCAGGGCAATGTAATTACTATCCAACATAAGTTTATACAACATTGTGCAATATTATAAAGTACTAAATCAGATATTTATGCCTTGGGTAGAGAATTTTAAGATTTATTCTTGGTCGTGTATAGATTTACAAGTCATTGGCTTGTACTAAGAGGAGTAATTTCTTTCTAGAATCTACATTGAAATGAATACAAAATAAAAAGATGTTGATTTAGTAATTGGAAAGTTACTCGGGATCAAATGAATACATGTTTGTGATGATACTACAAGAAGTTGCTCGCTGCTCTTTATTCTTGCCATTCCAAAGTTTGATATTTTTGGGTTCATATCATGGTCAAGGAAAACGTTGCTAGTTTTGAGATCCCTGTGGATAATCCATAGACGGGAATCCTCATGCAGATATAATAATCAAGCATATTCCCTAAGGAATTCTATTAATGATGTTGTGTCATCTTTTCCAGTCTAGCTGTGCTCCCCACGTTGAATCTAACATAAAAATGTAAGTTATCACCATAAACCAACAAGTAATGAAAGTTCAGGGTCTACCCAAAAGGTGGACATCTATGTTCTTGTTGGTGTGTAATTATAGAAATCACTTCTTTTCCTTCCAAACAACGGCCCAAAATTTTGACGAGATTGCCATGATGCAGATGAGATTTTCATGATGCAGTTTGGGTAACTTCAGCTATGGACTCGATTTTGTAATACTTGACCAGAGTTTTCTTGAAGCCTCTTAACTGCAATTTTGGTTCTATCTATTAGTGTACCCTCAAAGTGGACGTTGGAAGTAAGCGCACTAGAATTACAATTAAAACTTGAACACTTCTTATAGTTGGTCTTCTTACCCGAGTCTAGGGGTTGCAATGGATGATATCCAAAGATAGGGTTATTTCCGTACTTTGTTTTACATCAGACTTCTTATCCCTCTCTTCCCCTCTGAGCCTCTGAGTGGATCAAAGTATTAGCAGAATTAGCTAGCGTTGAAGAAAGATAGCTTTGACACTAAGACGGAGACAAATCTGGTGTACACTGCAACATACCACACAAGTTGGCTATGGCAGTGATGTTAGCATCAGTTTTAGAATACACACAGTTAGATTGCTAAACATGTCACTTTTTACTTGACTAGTTGACTGTAATTACTACTGTTTAGCAAGAAAATTAACGACTGTAACGTTGTTTCTATGCTAAAAAATTGACAATTGAACAATTTTTGTGAAACCGTAATATTTTTATCATGTCTTGGCATCTTTGAGAGCAATAAAGCTTATCAAACTGCAGAGAATCAATTATTATACCAAACATACAAGAGAAAACGATGTATAACTCTTCCTATGTTATATTATTTTGTTTTATTTGTTGATCATAAGATATGTTCCTATCATGTGCGATAGACATTTAAAGGTTGTTCTGTTATATAGCTCCTCCTGTACAAATATTTTTAAAAACGTTACCTGTAACACTGTTCATCCCCTCCGTAGGCAGGTACTGGCCGACCCCCCTTGTTAAAGTTTAAAAACATACTAATATTGCAAGGATCATTCTATATATTTTACTTCTTGAACACTTGCATTCTGGAATAAGACCTACTATATATCAGCAATCTTCAATTATAGGTAATTTTTAGATGAAATCTTCAATTAAAAAAAGCCTTATATTCGTAAAACTCGAAACATAGTTTATTATCAACTTACCCTATGACAGGCAACCAGGGATTTCATTGAGACCCTATAAACCTAGAGTGTATTCCATCAACTAATCATAACACTATGTGCCTGAGAGTTAATAAATAACATGAGAAGAGATCAAGAACTTTGCATACTAATGCCTAATCAATTTGACAAAGTTGGAGTGAGTTTCTGAAATTTTCTAGCATCTTTGCTTGGGGTGCTATTTTCAGCATAATTACAGAACAGATGAAACTTCATTGCAGTTCATAAAATATAGATTCTACTTGGACAATGTCAAGTAGAAAGTGAAAAATTAACTTTTGAAATCGTACAAATAATAATACAACTGAAGTATGTGTTACCGTTTTACCAGTAGAAAGGGTCTTTACCATGGGCCTTTGAGGCACAAAACTATCAAAATAGGTTTCATTCATAAAAATGATGGGATGAAAGTATAATCTATTAGACTAAAAGAATGATTTAAAGAATCTTAGAACCCCTAGATACAGTTTAAATTTATGTAAATTAATAATATCGGATTGATGGGGTATTAATTTATCGAGGTTCTAGATGCAAGATGGAAATTGTTAACCCAATCATTTTCAATCAAAAGACATTGTAACTTTACAGATCTCTAAACATTACTGCAAATGGTCATACCATTACCAATCCTATAGGAAAAATTATCAGTTCACAGTACATATATCCTTTTAACATAATTCAATTGATTGCATTCTAAAAACATCTTTCTCCAAATGTGACCATTGCATTGTAATGGTACATTATGGACCGCAGGGTTTCCTCGTCGACTGGTAATTAGTACCAAGTACTTGTACCTACCTTGATCAGAAAAACAACTTGTGAACTGAAAGAAAAATGCTTTTTGGACTGTAGGATAAGTTGGCTACCCATATAAGTTACGGAAGGGGCATGGACGCATGGTGCACTTAAAAGAAAAGTTTGTCAACTTGTGCGATTGTTGGGATTGGAATCAACACTATGACGTAAAACAGCCTACCCCCACAACTCAAAAATCCTTCTTAACATGATAGACCATGAATTTTAAGAAGTCCAAAATCTTTAGCCAGCCTGGAACCTATCCCAAAGCCTACTCTCATGCTTCATTCTGCCTTCACCCTAAGTGTTGGATTATCTCACATGGTGATATGGGACTTTTAAATAATTAAATAAAATAACTAAATAATATTATTATAAGATTTCGGTAGGGTAGGAAATACAATATCTTGTATAAGAAGTTTATACGATACAAAAAATCATTATGAGTTTTGATAATAAATCTTCTGTGTTTCTCTTCTCAGTTCTCTCTGCATCTCATCTTACTCTCTTTTAATACCTGCATAATAATCTCTCTATCATTGGTATCAAGATCCTTCTTCACCCACACTTCCTCACTTGCAAATTCTCTGCTTTTCCTTTTCAAAATATTTTATAAAAAAATAAAAACAAATCAAAACCCTAAAATATAACAATAAGATCTTATTGTGCAAATCAGTTCTGGCGCCTTCGACACGGAATAGGACGGCTATGGAAGATCAAATCAAAAACTTAGAAAAGAAATTAGAGCAGCAAACGGCTGAGACTAATAAAAAATTTGATGCAATGATGGCTATGATGAGAGAGATGAAGGAATTAAATGTATCTCAGAAGGATAACAATACTGTTTTGGGGGATTCTTCTCGAGAATCAAATATCGGAGCTCCAACCCATAACAAAAATCGTCTTGGTTGTGTGCCTAAGTTGGAATTTCCAAAGTTTGATGGTTTCAACCCTCGATTATGGGTAAAACAATGTTGCAAATATTTCAACTTGTGCAAAATTCCTGAAGATCAACGAGTTGATTTGGCTTCGCTATATATGATTGATAAGGCTTAAAATTGGATCTCTAGCTATTTGTCAGTACGGAAATTTGTGGATTGGAACAATTTTGTAATAGATCTTAGTGCTAGATTCAAGGATGAGACGAGAGTTAACATTGTCGAGCAATTCAATAAGCTACAACAGCATGACTCTATTGAACAATATATAGATGAGTTTGAAAATTTAAGAGCCTCAATGCTACAAAACAATTCTGTGTTGCCTGATTCGTATGTGTTGGAAAGTTTTATAGGGGGGCTTAAAACCTGATGTTAAACCCCTGGTGAGAGCATTTAAGCCAACATATATGGCTGTTGCTGTAGAAATTGCTGGATTACAAGAGTATCAATTAATAGTATTCATACAAAAACCGTCAAGTCAACTATGAACAACACTTACACCCCTAAACCTCAACATTATACACCATTGTTAGTGAATACCAAACCACCATTACTACCAACTCTTGCCAAAATTTCGACTCCTATCAAAATTTTTAAACACATATCTGTCGATGTGAGAGCTTAAAAGATTGCAAAGGGATTGTGTTACTACTGTGATCAGCCTTATAATAAGAATCATAAGTGTAAATTTAGAGAACCTCAATTGTTTACCGTTGAGATTCCGGGAGCATATTCGGGTGAGTGTGAAGTTGTGGTAAATCAGGAAGAAGAGGATATTACAATGGATGACCCTTTCATCTCAGTTAATGCTTTAGTGGGTAGTCAAGGTTTTCAAACAATGAGAATTCAAGGTGTGGTGAATGGCAAAGTCATACATATTTTAATAGACTCGGGAACTACTCATAACTTCTTGGACCTATCACCTGTTAAACAACTGGGTTGTAAATTAACAAAAATTGACCATCAGTCCATCACTGTAGCAGATGGAAGTCATCTTCCTTGTCAACATGTCTGCAAAAATTTTGTATGGAAAATACAATGGACGAAATTCAACACTGATGTGATGCTTATACCTCTAGGCAGCTGTGATATGGTGTTGGGTATTTAATGGTTGAGTACACTTGGGCCTATATTATGGGATTTTAAGAATTTAGTGATGCAATTTAAATTACAGGGGCATCAATTTGTTCTTAAAGGTAGACCCATGCATAAACTTAAGGTGGTTGAAGGAGAGCCTAGTTCTAAGCTCATGAAAAATGCTGTTCATCTCTATTTTCTGCAGTTGATTAAGCAACCAGATATAGCACAACCAGACAGAACAAAGCCACAGAGACAAGTGCTTGATAAAAGTTCTCACAAAGGATAACCAGAGTTGGAAACATTGAATGAGACATATAAAATGGTATTTGAAGAACCTCAAGAGCTTACACCTCTGAGAGGCGCCTTTGATCATACCATACCTCTAGAAAATGGCATAGGCCCGATCAATATTAGGCCTTACAAATATCCATTAAAACAAAGAGATATTATTGAGTTACTGATCCAAGAGATGTTGGATAGAGGGATTATAAGAAATAGCTCAAGTCCTTTTGCTTCACCTATGGTACTAGTGGGCAAGAAGGATAGTACTTGGAGGCTATGTGACGATTACAGGGAGTTGAACAAGCGGACTATAAAGAATAAGTATCCCTCGGTGGTTGATGAGCTTATTGATGAACTTTCCGGGGCTACCGTATTTAGTAAATTGGATTTAAGTTCCGGTTATCACCAGATGAGAGTGCAACCTGATGATGTTTACAAAACTGCATTTAAAACTCATACAGGCCACTATGAGTTTTTAGTAATGCCATTTGGCCTTACAAATGCCCCTACCTCATTTCAATATTGGATGAATATTTTTTTTAAACCTCTTTTGAGAAAATCAGTATTGGTTTTCTTTGATGATATCTTGGTCTACAACAAAAGTATCGAAGATCATTGGCAGCATTTAGTTGAAGTTTTTGAAGTAATGAAGAAAAATATGTTGTTTACTAAAGCCAGTAAGTGTATCTTTTCTACTGATAAAATTGAGTACCTTGGTCATTTTATTTCTTCTAGAGGAATAGAAATTGATCCAGAAAAGGTAGCAGCAGTAGACAATTGGCCTGTGCCTTCATCTGTGAGAGACTTGAGGATCTTTTTGGGGTTAACTGGATATTATCGAATTTTTTTAAAGGATATGCTAATATTAGCAAACCCTTAATAAATCTGCTCAAGTAGGGGACTTTTACATGGGATGAACAAGCTCAAGAGGCATTTTCAACCTTGAAGCACGCATTGGTAAATGCCCCAGTCTTGGCGTTGCCTGACTTCTCCAAGATGTTTGTAGTGGAGACAAATGCTTCCAAAACGGGGATATGAGCAGTGTTTATGCAAGAGGGGAATTCGTTAGCCTTTATCAATAAGTCTTTGGGCCCGAAATTGTAAAATTTATCTACTTATGAAAAAGAATTACTTGCTTTGGTATTTGCTGTCCAAAAATGGGAACAATACTTCATAGGGTGTCACTTCATTATAAAAATAGATCAGAAGAGTTTGCAGTGGATGTTTCAACAAAAATTAACTACACCCTTTCAACAAGTTTGGATTTCTAAGCTTATGGGGTTTGATTATGAAATACAGTACAAAAAGGGGTGGACAATGTTGTTACAGATGCATTATCCAGGGTTCAAGGAGCTGACTTATTGTGTATGACACTTTCCGTATCATCTTCTGAACTGCCACAACTAATCAAGGCAAGTTATCAACTAGATGTTGGCCTAATACAAATCATTCAACAACTAGAGCAACACATCAGCATTCTTCATTATAGATTACAAGAAGGGTTGCTATACAAGAATGGAAAGATTGTAGTGGGACCTGATGGTAATCTCCGAAGTAAGCTCATCAATTGGCATCACTCGTCCATTGAGGGAGGTCATTCAGGAAGAGAAATAACTTTAAAGAGGATTAATAGTTTATTTTATTGGAAGGGCATGACGCAGCAAGTCAGACAGTTTGTGAGAGCTTGTAGATTTGTCAAAAATCTAAAACTGAGACAATAGCTAGCCCTGATTTATTACAACCTTTGCCTATTCCTGAAGAGGTCTGGACTGATGTTTCGATGGATTTTATATCCGGATTACCTAAGTCAAGCGGTAATGACATTATTTTTGTAGTAGTGGACATGTTAAGTAAGTATGCACACTTTATGCCACTTTCACACCCCTTTACGGCCATACAAGTTGCACAATGTTATTTGAATAATGTTTTTAAATTATATGGTTGGCCGCGAACCATAGTAAGTGATAAAGACTCTGTGTTTTTTAGCACGTTTTGGAAGGGTTTATTCAGTTTACATGAACTGAATTTCTTTTGTCATCTACATACCATCCATGAACGAATGGATAGATAGAAGTTGTAAACAGATGTCTTAAAACATATCTTAGGTGTATGTGTAGTGAGAATCAGAAGGATTGGAGTTCTTGGTTACCACTAGCTGAGTGGTAGTACAATACTCATTACCACACATCTGCACAAATAACTCCTTATGAACTTGTATACAACCAGCCCCCTCCTCTACATTTACCATACTTATCGGGGGAATCTCATAATCATGAAGTAGATAGAAGCTTGCAGAGAAGAGAGGCTATGCTGGCGAAGTTAAAATTTTAATTGATCAGGTTTCAAGTGAGAATGAAGCAACAAGCCGACAAACACAGGTCTGAAAGAAGTTTCAAGATTGGTGACTGGCTATGGCTTAAATTGTAACCTTATAGGCAGTAGACAGTTGCTTATAGAAGTAATCAGAAGTTGGCCTCAAAATATTTTGGTCCATTTAAAGTAATATTGGCAATTGGTAAAGCAACATACAAACTTCAATTTCCACCATCTGTCCAAATTCATGACATGTTCCATGTATCTCTATTAAAACCAGTAGTGGGAGAGGTTCCGCTTGTTGTTCAGTTGCCCGGACAGATACATACCTTAGCGTCTCTCAATGCGCAGAAAGTTCCTGAAGCCATACTAGAAAGAAGATTTGTGAAGGTTAATACTAGAAGGATTGTTCGTCTCATGAAAGTTCTTGGGAGGTAGCTGAGGATTTTGCTTCCAAGTTTCCACACCTGGTGGATGTCTGATATAGATGTCCGAAGTCTGTTTTCATGGGGGGGGGGGGTATATTGATATGGGACTTTTAAATAATTAAATAAAATAGCTAAATAATATTATTATAAGATTTCGATAGGGTTAGGAAATACAATATCTTGTATAAGAAGTTTAGACCATACAAAAAATCATTATGAGTTTTGATAATATATCTTCAGTGTTTCTCTTCTCAGTTCTCTCCGCATCTCCTCTTACTCTCTTTTAATACCTGCATAATAATCCCTCTATCACATGGATAATAGAAGAGACTGACTAATACGTGTCCCACTTTACTAGCTAGCTTTTTGGGTTGGGATGTGGCCAAAAGAGCAAATGTGTGATGACCAATGATAAAAAAATTCATTATCGAACAGATTTTTTGGACCCGGTAATCTAGGTATCAATTCTTAGCATCTTCGAAGACCTAGAGAGCTTACCAAACTGAAGAGCATTCACTTATTGTAGTAAACAATATACAAGGAAAAACGGACACCACTTACTACATGCAGTACATCATTTTGTTTTATTTCTTGATCATTGGCTACGTTACTATCATAATCGACAGACACTTGAAGGTTCCTCTATAATATAGATCCTCCCGTACAAATATTATAGCAAACGTTACCTATAACACTGTTCCATCCCCTCCATTGGCAGGTACTGGCCAACCCCACATCCCATGTTATTAAGTTTGGATACATACCATCCACCAATAATCTATAAAGTTTGGAAGGGTGCGAACAGACTAATATTTCAAGGATGATTCTATAAAATTTAGTTCTTGAACATTTGCTTCTTGGAAAAAGACCTACAATCAGCAAACTGTGTTAGATACTTACTTCTTAGATACTCAGGCCTAGTTTTTCCAAAGATTTCTTTGAGAAACAGGCACCTGGACTCAGACACTTGAGGGGTTCCTCTATAACATAGCTCAACCCGAATATTATAGCAAACGTTACCTATAACACTGTTCCGTCCCCTCCATTGGCACGTACTGGTCACCCCATCCCACATTAAAGTTTGAAAACTTACCATTCACCAATAACATATAAATTTTGCAGCAAACTGCTGCAAAATTCTTATATACTCGGGCCTAATTCTTTAAAAGATTTTAAAAAATTGACACCTGGTCTCTAGGGTGAATAGGAGAATGCACATCCGTACAAGAGTTCATAGTCCTTTTTTTTCTGCTTACACGAGTTTATACCCTGCACAATAAAGAAGCACTAATAATAACAATATTGGTAATTTTAACAGGGAATCTTCAACAATTAAAAACATTCTTTTCGTAGAAGTAGGAGCATGGTTTATCCTCAATTTACAACAAGACACCGGAGATTTAATTGAGACCACGTAAAACAAGAGGATATTCCATGAACCAGGCATTATCACGTGTGCCTGAAAGTTTAGGCAAGTCTTGATGACTTTACATATAGCATGAGCTAAGATCAAGACCTGATACATACTGATGCCTAATCAACTTCCCCCTCCCCCTTCCCCCCACTTTTCTTAACAAAAATTGGTCACAACCGTGTATAGTTTCAACGGATACAACATATTGGTGGTAGTAGCTTGAGTAATGTAGTTTGAGTTAGACCCCAGCTCAGGAGCCCCCGGCCATCCAATTTGGATGTCTTTAATCATGCTCCCCACCATTTTGAGGGAGCACTAAAGGCAGTACTGGTACTGTTGATAAGGAAAAGGATGTATATTTAATTTACAGATGGCCCATGCAGGAAACTAGAAGCACCAAGGAACAGGCTATGATGACCCAGCAATAAGATGAAACTACAGGGTAATCAGTCTATCATAGGAAAAATTGAAAAAAATGTTATTAGTATACAATTCTTGCCACTACAGGGTAAGGGATAAAAGGATGGGGTATATCTGGAAAATAAAAAAATAACAGCTATATATAAAGCTGAGCACCATGAGCATGTAGAACATTCGATCATCAAGCTAGCTTGCACATGCATTATCATCTAACTGTTGCAAACTCAATACCCTGATGCAGAGGAAATGTATCAGATAATACACCTTTTCGAAGAAAATAACAACATTTGTTCTAGCGTTTTTTTAAATTTAATTCGGAAAAAGAATCTACTTATGGTAACCCATCTAGATTTACAAATACGGTTTTAATGCAGTTATGATTACTAAAATGTGAAATGGCAAATGCCTAATTAGTAAGAGATTTGATGCAAATAATGACGATATAAGTCACTACAAAAACTAATACACGAGTTAGCACTAGTTCTCTGTCTCAGTAACCATCTCTCTCTCCCTCTCACAAACACACACACTTTCACTTTCACTATTGCTTCTTTCCCCTACACTCTCTCTCTCACGTAACATGCACATGAAGATAAGAGTAGGAAAGGCAATAACATCTAGGCGAAAAGGTCTGTCTCAATGCATTGTCATTTTCGTCTAGACCCTTCCACTCAAGTTGTAACGCCTACCTTCTCAGTATAAATACTACTACTTTCATCGCTCCACTTAGTTTTTAAGTAGAAGTTTTCACTGCATCTCCTATTAAGACCACAAACAAGTCGATAATAATATGGTACGTTGTTGTTTCTAAATTTGTACTATCATTTAGTCCGTCTCTTGGCTTTAATACCCCGTTTTCCAGGATGAGGCACGCCACCTAAGAGAATGGGAAGGGTACGTAGACTGGAGGAACAGGCCAGCTTTGAGAGGTCAACATGGCGGAATTATAGCTGCATCATTTGTCTTGGGTATGTAGACATCAAGAACATACATCTTACTTCTGTTTTTTAAAGCACAATCAAAATGTGGTATTCAACTGTTTACAAGTGTTTCGAAGAAAAGTTACAGTAGCAAAATTTTTTATGCATGGAAGTACTGAGAGTAGCATTGAAAGATTAATCTATTTTTACCCTGACTTATAGCTGTGGAGGTACTGGAGAATTTAGCATATCTGGCCAATGCAAGCAACCTTGTGCTCTATCTCTTAAGATACATGCATTTTTCTCCATCCAGTTCAGCCAACATTGTGACCAACTTCATGGGCACTTCCTTCCTCCTTGCTCTGCTCGGTGGCTTCTTATCTGATGCTTACTTTACCACCTATTGCATATATCTAATAAGTGCACTAATTGAATTCATGGTATGTTTTTATAAGTTTCTTATTAAAATATTCATCGTAATTACTGAATTATTACAGGTTTGCTTATAGCCATGTTGTAGTACTATTGTAAATAGATATACTACAACTATTGTAAATAGATATACTATTCCATCCGTTCCATAAAAAATGACGGTTTATAAGAATTAAAGTCAAACTGATTCAACTTTGATAATTTATTAATAATTATTGTTAGAAATAAAAATTATGAAAAATATATTATTAAAAAATATATTACATTAACTACTACAGTTAATTTTTATTTTTGTAAAAATATAAATCAGTAATATTTAATAAGTGGTCAAAATTGAATCAGTTTGACTTTTATTTTTTATAAAGCGCTACTTTTTGTGGAACGGAGGGAGTATATAACTTGGATGTCATCCTCATATGCCTTTCAGCAATACTATCGTTAATAACTTCACTTGTACAAGGAAAAATTATGTCCAGACAAGATAAAACTTACCGTTTCTCTATTGTAAAATTTGAAATTACCTGGTGAAAAAAAAGTACACGTGCAAAAGGTGGCCACAAGCAGTAGACAAGACTGGAAAACAGAACCTAACAGAGCTATGAAATGTCCATTTTCTGCATTACCTGTTGATAAGGGAATAACCAAATTTGTATCTACTTCTTCTACAATGACCTGCTGTGGAGGTTATGAAAAACCACATGCACAAACATAAACCTGGTAACAGATATCATGAATGACAGAATTCATCTCATCACGTGACGGGACATACATGTTTATGGTAACTGATAAAGAAACATATATAGCAACAGAATTATAAAATAAATAGTAACAAGTTTCAGATAGTAAGATCAATTTCAGAAAACCATCGTTCTAGAAGGGAGAAGATAGTTTGCATTAAATGTAGGTAAGTGAACTATTATCGTTCTAAATTCCTGACAGATAATCACATTTTTAGTATATCCATTAGTGCAAGAAACTGGATATTGAAGTGGCATACCCTTTACTCAGGTATCACAGCCATATAAGATAATTTTATATTTTTTCTTACTTTACTTGGACTTTTGGAACAGGGCCTTCTCGTCCTTACATTGCAAGCTCACATACCCTCCCTTAGACCGCCAAGCTGCATGTCAACCAACAGAAACACTTCATGCCAGGAAGTTGAGGGCATGAAATTAGTAATGCTGTTTGCAGGCCTATATCTAGTAGCACTGGGTGTTGGAGGTATTAAAGGTTCACTACTCACACACGGAGCTGAGCAATTTGATGATACCAATTTAGATGGAAGAAATAAGAGATCAACATTTTTTAATTATTATATATTTTGCCTGTCTTGCGGAGCACTGATTGCAGTGACTTTTGTTGTGTGGATCGAGGATAATAGGGGATGGCAATGGGGCTTTGGAATATCCACTGCAACAATACTAATCTCCATCCCAATCTTCCTCCTAGGCTCCACTAAATACAGGAATAGAGTTCCTAGAGGAAGTGCAATTACAGCAATACTCAAGGTATGTTTACCTTAATTAATTCAGTCAAGCTCTAGACTCCACATATTTTGTCTATTCGTTGCTTGAATGATTTAATATTATTTGCAACAGGTCTTGACCGCAGCAGTTTACAACACTTGCATGTGCGCAACTCCTTGTAATGCAATTATGAGTATTAAACCCGGTGAGGAAGAACTATATCATGCCAGTGAACAAGAAGCAGCTCAGATTCCAAGAGAAACAGAGTTCCTTAACAGAGCAGTGAATAATAAACCTGATTATCCAGCACTTGAGTGCACTGTCAAAGAAGTAGAGGAGGTTAAAATAGTTGTTAAAATCCTTCCAATCTTTATGTCAACTATCATGCTCAACTGCTGCCTTGCTCAGCTTTCCACCTTTTCTGTCCAACAAGCAGCCACCATGAACACTAATATTGGATCTCTCAGAGTCCCACCAGCTTCACTTCCTGTATTTCCCGTCCTCTTCATTATGGTCCTCGCACCAATGTACAATCATGTTATCATCCCATTTGCAAGGAAGGTGACCAGAACTGAGATGGGTATCACTCATCTACAACGAATTGGAACCGGTTTATTCCTTTCCATTGTGGCCATGATAGTCGCAGCTCTAGTTGAGATAAAGCGAAAAAAGGTGGCAACCCAATATGGCCAACTGAATTCCAATGAACCTCTACCAATTACATTCCTCTGGGTGGCTTTGCAATACTTGTTTCTTGGGTCTGCAGACCTCTTCAGCTTGGCTGGCATGATGGAATTTTTCTTCACAGAGGCTCCACTTAGCCTGAGGTCTTTGGCAACATCTCTCTCGTGGGCCTCATTGGCAATGGGGTACTATCTCAGCTCAGTGCTAGTATCTGCAGTGAATCACATCACCAGTACCTTTGGACACACACCTTGGCTGTACGGCATAAACTTTAACTACTATCGACTTGACAGATTTTACTGGTTGATGGGTATACTAAGTGGTCTAAACTTCTTACATTATCTTTTTTGGGCTAAGCGCTACAAGTACAGAACAACTATATCAGAAAATGAATAGCAAAATAAAACCATCATCCTAGCCATGAAATTTCAGCTATATGCATCTTTTGATTATGCTAGGATCTCAAGTGATTAGACTATAAAATAGCCTTGATTGTTAATATATGCCTAGATGAATTATATTGTATTTCTCTTGTGAATTATTTGAGGAATACCCATCCTCAGTGTACCATTAGCACTATAAATAATAATGTTAACATTACTTACTATCGAACTGTGCAGATTTTATAGTTCCCGCAAGACTTTACATCCAAAATATGATTGTAAGATAAGCCATATGGTGTACCACTGATTAATCATGTTGGCAAGCTAAGAAAGTTATATTACTGATGTTAGATGAGTAAGTCTACTGAAACCTTATATATTAGTGAGAACCACTAAATGAATACTATACTTTCTTTTTTAATTTGAAAGGCTAGCCAGTTTGGTGAATGGAGGCTGTACCTCGACTCACACACACACATTCTCGATCAACTGAGGCTTGAACCCTCAACTTCTTGCTCCCAAAGAGAAGACAAGAGAGATATTGATGCAGGATAGTAATTAATAACAGGGAAAACTTTAAAGAGAAAAGTTTGGGTGGATTTAGAACAAAAAATCTTCTAGCCCTAGGGTGATTCAAGCACAGATTAACCATTATCCCTTAGATTTTTAACTGTTCAGGTCCCAACCCATAACAATCCAACTAAGAGGCGCGATCTCACCAAGAGCAACAAACAAAAAAATGTGTCCACAACTTCAGAAAATATCGGTGACATAAGGGGGAACTCGAGAGATTTCCTAGACTTGTGTTCTCATATCATGTTAGATGACAACCTTAAAAAAGCTCAAAGTACTAATAGAACCCAGTGGACCTTTTAGTTGCAACAAGCGGAAAGCTATACAGTTGGAGTGAACTGAACAAGGGGCACTATTGACTTACAAGATGGTAGTAATGTCATATCAAATGTTACACACAAAATACCTTTTCCTAAATGGAACAAACTGCCCACCCCAATCGCTATAAACATTATTGTTCAAGTATTGAAGTGAAAGTAACATTATTATATAGGAATGGTACAAGATAAGAAAACGTTTGGGAACATTGATGTTGTGGACTGACCTTAGAACGATGGAGAGAATTCTCACAGACAAGAGAACAGTGATAGCGTGATCGTGATGGATTATGATTGGTTAGACATCAAATTCCAGAAACTATATATAAGAACCTGCATTGAATTGGAAGTGATTATGGTTAAACATAATCAAAATTATTGGCGAAAACAAACCAAAAATATCCAATGAATTGTATTACCTCTCCTTTTGTTTTACAAGAATGAGGATTCGTTGTCGTTGTCATTTACATGATCAATTTAATAGATGGTTTACTTTCATTAACCGATATAACTCAAAAAATCAAAACAAATATAGATTCTAAGAAAATCAATGTATGAATGAAATACTAATCTAGTAATTGAGCAAAAACAGATACCAGTTGGTATTAAACTTCCATACTGCATATAAGCTGTAAAATCTTTAATTCAGTTATATTTGAGAAAATACAGTTACATAAAGGTCAATATTCAGTATTCATGGGCTGCCTCCCATAAAACTTGAATGCCAACGAATGTAATGAGGCATCACTCCCACTGGCACTTGGTTCACATAGTACTTCCCACACCTTCGTAAGGTATACCGGTGATAATCTTAATAAGGAACATAATTTATCAGTTGAATCACCACCAAATAGGCTGTACGTTCTAATTCATTAACTAGCGATAATTGTAAATCTTCTCAGTAATACCAGCTGTTTTTTTCATTTTGTTTATGATTCGGACTAATTTATGGACTCCAAATACTATGTCTTCTCTGTTTGGAAAAGTACAACAACAATGTATTCTAGCATGCAGTTCACAATCATGTTTGTCAGCCAGTGATTCAGATATTCCATATTCCAGTTATATGAGGATCCTACTAGATCTTGTACTTTGTCCGCTATCATGGGCCTCATGGCTTTTACATATGTTTCAACGTGACAGAAATTACAAATATGGTATTTTCTTTAGACTAGTATACCTTTCAGCAATGTATTAAATCAATTTGTTGGTCCCAAAATACTCGATGTTGATATCAACAAGCTGGCCTTGGCTTCGAATTTCGATCAACAGCATGCATACACATGCCTTTTCTTAAGATCATAAGCCACATTCGACGATTTCCTGAGATTGTGCATGTCAATCACTCTCCACATGGCAGGAGTCTTTGCAGATCTTACTCCACAACATGCACACAGCACATCCTCTGAGCATTCACAGGAATTTCAATTGCCCGTAACCTGTGAAGTATGTTTGCTGCTATATCATCAGAAAGTTGTAGCCAGTCAGTTTATTTTACAGGCTTTTTCTTTTTCTGTTGCTTCAATATTTTTGGAGGGGTTAAATAACTTAATTACCATTTTACAAATGTCTAGGTATCAGATTATAGTTATAAAATGCAAGAGGACAGTCATAACATATATCAACAGTAGGATATACTATGAAGCACCCAATTCTAGTAGGATACACTAGAATGCAAACACAATCTTTTTTTTATCTACCATAGTAAAACTAATGATAAGAAACAAAAAAAACAAAAGTGAACTCGGAATAGCAAAAATAGGGAGTTTATATACTAAAAGATGAAATTTCTTTATCAATTGAAGATGAAAGTAATTGTATACGTAAATATCTCCACTTGCCTAGTTCAGTATAAAAGGAAAAACAAATAAGAGAGAACTACAACAATATAGCAAACAAAGACAAAAGACAAGTTGAAGGTTTCTTCACTGCACTTGCAGCTGTACATAAAAAGGTTAACTAAAGGAAAATGCACAATATGGGATATAATACATACTCAGAACATCAAATAATTACATGTGAACTTAACATTTCTAGTGACTTCATGTTCGGGTTAAGCACTAGATCGAGCATTTAATCTGCCTCTTGCAATGCTTCTAGAACCAATGACCCAACAAACAATCCAACTGCCCCAACTCCAAGAGATGCCGCAACGACATCCTGTAATACTACAAGAGGAGTAGAATCATCTGGTATTAATACAATGGCAAGAATGGCTAATGCAAAAGTTCGCAGCGCAAGTGAGGCCAAGGCTGCAGGTGAGGCACTTGCAAACGTTTCTACCAAGCTCAGCAGCCCAAGGTCCTCGGCTGTAGACAGCAACCCCAACTTCTCAATAGATGACAGAGTGACTCCTAGATCCTCAGATTTTGATAGTAGACCTGCCTTCTCAACGTTGCTGAGGACTTTCAGCTTCTCTAGTTTCTTGAAGACATCCACTTCAACTTGTTCACTACCTTCGTAAAATATTCATGCGCCAAACCATTGCTTGCTCCAGTTCTTATCATATTTGTTTACCTGCACCAGTGTGGATAAAACAAAGTGTTCATTTATGAAATGGTATTTCATGATACATAGCCAGTAGCAAACTAAGTAATGCCATATGGGTGGACTGAGTAGATTCTTAAAGGGAAAAAAATGATGTATGAGAATGACTGAAATAATTCTCCATGTCCCAAAAACGAATCTCACATATCATATCAGTCATTTTTTCCCCTTTCACAACTGAAATTACCCACAGAATTGCATGATGTTCCATGCTTAGCTGCCATCTAACATCAAAATTATTATCGGGCTCCAAGGAACGAAGTTTATATACAATTTGACAGCATATAAACCCCAAATTTATCAAGCATTCAGGAAGAAAATGTACAAATGCAACGGCTACCGCATCATAAGGGTCTGAGAAGCTCACAATGTTAAGTTGACTCAGCCAATAGGCTACAACAAGCTGACATTTTGAACTTATTTAACCATTGTGTCAAGCACAACCATTGAACATTATTAATTGGCTTATTTACAATTAAAATCATGTGTTATTAACAATATACAATTTAAACCCTCTTTTAATATATTTAGTAAATTTAACCCTACGTTTTTTAACTATTTACAATTGAAACATTTTTTAAAATAATTACTAAAATTTTAAAATAATTAGTAAATTTAACCTTATGTTTTTTAACTGTGTACAATTGAAACCTTTTTTAAAAATAAATAGTAAATTTAACTCTACGTTTTAAAACATTTAGTAAATTTAACCTTGACTTTTTAATTTCGGAATAAATAAATTTTATATCGAAAAATTATTTTCAAGAATATATTCATCGAAAAGTATTTTTGAAAATAAATTAAATTCGGTGATGAACATTCACGAATATATTGAGCGGGAAGTGTGATGGCAAGATGGAATAATGTAAACACATATTAAAATTTTATTGAATATATGTAATATATTATACATATAGATATATTAATATAGAAAAGAACATCTAAATATCCATTTTATAAGAAAAAACCCTAATAATTGCAAAAATCTATTATCCTTAGATAATATCTATACAAAAAAAATTGCCAATAGTGCATTTGACGAATATTTATTCAAAATTTTGTCGTAAAATTTATTTTATTCCGAAATTAAAAAGTGAAGGTTAAATTTACTAAATGTTTTAAAACGTAAGGTTAAATTTACTATTTATTTTTAAAAAGGTTTCAATTGTACATAGTTAAAAAACATAGGGTTAAATTTAGTAATTATTTAAAAAAAAGTTTCAATTGTAAATAGTTAAAAAACATAGGGTTAAATTTACTAAATATATTAAAAGAGGGTTTGAATTATATATTGTTAATAACACAGGGTTTAAATTACATTTAAGCCTTATTAATTTTACTCACTAATAAGGCGTTTCAAATAAGGGGCCTGATCCCCGGCAATCATTTGCTCGATAAAAATAAGAGGCCTGATCATTGGCAATCATTTGCTGGATAAGGCTTATCCATCAAATGATGTCTTAGGGGATGGCTGTGATTTTAAACAAAACAAAAAAAAAAGACGGGCCGCTGTTA
Organism: Oenanthe sinensis; assembly: GCA_028671895.1. Taxonomy (NCBI): domain Eukaryota; kingdom Viridiplantae; phylum Streptophyta; class Magnoliopsida; order Apiales; family Apiaceae; genus Oenanthe; species Oenanthe sinensis. Next base: position 13,658,069 of record CM053798.1, read on the forward strand.
ACAACAGCGGCTCGTGTATGGGCCATTGTTAATAACCGCGGTTCGACACTTTTTTTTTACCAAAACACAACAATTGAAACTCACTAGCTTTCATCATCTTCTATCACCGCTCCACTCCAGTTAAATCTAGTATCTTCCACGACCACTCAAATTCCATCATTCAACAAAATGAAGGTTTTACCAGTGTCGGATAACGGGGGAGCTTGAAGTGGTTGTAGTAGAGAATCAATACTTGTTATATTGGTATTTCAATTACTTATGTTCATGGTTGGAATGTTCGAAGAAGTTACTTTCATGACTTGAATTAATAAATAGTGAAACTTTGTCAAATGATATAAAATTATATAATAAAAGAACTGCATATCAACTAATAAAAGAACATACAATTAAAATAGGAATATAATTCCTAATTATTAGTTGACAGTTTCCTTCTGTAATTATCCTTCCTTCCCACAACATATCTGCAATATGTTTGTCTTTATCTTCGAAGACTTTCCTTTACTGTGATCACCTTCAAAATTCAGCTTCAGCCTTATAGACTCTGAAAGTCTTCAGACTCTGATGATATTCAGTCTCTGACAGACTATAGACTTTGATAGTCTTTAGACTCTGATCAACTCCCAAACTCTGATTGGCATCCAGACACTGGTTTTATTTCTCCTGAAAATTTTCTAAGTATAGATACAACTATGTTAGACTCTTTTCTATTATTTTGTACATCATCAAATGAATATATTCCTAACAATATACAAAGTGTGTGTATGTATATGTGTTAAACTTGGTGGGTCGGGTCAAGTATTTATTTGGTGAATTGATCTCGCTTCTTTTGTATATTGTTTGTTCAATTATTATATATACTCAAGGGCTATTAATCAAGGTATGATTGCGCTTTAGTTCTTGCTTTTAAGTAGGATCATTTGTTTTTTATTGATTTGTTTGTGTTTGACTTGGGTTTTTATTGATGTTTCTTGATTTTTGTGCTCTAATTTGAGGTATTGTTGGATAAAGCGGGTAACTTTTTGTTTAATTTCTCATTTTTGTGTGAAAATTTGGGGGGGTTTTGGGTTCTTGGGTTCAAAGATTTTAACTTTTTTTTGGTTTGGAGAGCAAGATAGGTAGTGTTTGGATTGTTAGAGAAAGTTTAGTTGATGACGATGTTGGGAAATGGAATTAGGGTTTTGTTGATGTGATTGTTGGATTGTTTCTAGGCGGGTAGTTTCGAGACTCGGAAAACTTGTGTAATTTGTAATTTTAGATGTTTTAGTCAATTGAGAGTTGTTTATTTTGGTATTACAGTTGTTATACCATTGACTTATGAAGAATATGGAGTGCTGAAAAGAAACATGCTGATGAGACTATTATAAGTAAATATACACTTTATAACAGATTCAGCTATAATGAGAAGAATGATAATATTTCTGATGGTAATTGCAGTCAAAGTGTTCTTAGGAGGGCCGTTTCTAGTAGATGTCTAGTTGTGAATCCTTCTATCATGCCTATGATCTTGACTTGGATAGACACTTGACAGGGGGTTCCCATAGTAAAAAAAATAAAGAAGTTATTTTGGGCCGATTCAGTTGCTAGGAGGAATTATGAGTTTTATGGTTATGATGTTTCATTTGATGCCACATTTGATATAAATAAGTATGTGACAATGATTAATTTTTTTTAAAAAAAGATTAAGTGATTTACTGCCAAATCATGGTCTTAAAGTTTTTTATTTAGGTATCTTTGAAAAAAGTGATCCATTTCATCACAAAATCTTTGGTATTGATCCTCCTGTGACTTTGTTTCATCAAGTGGTCCTACATTTATCATTTTAAAATATGTACGATGATTAGTATATGATTAATTACCTATATAAACTGTGCACTCAAGTAATATTGAAATTCCCGAAAAAGCTATGTTGAAGAATAAACGTAGCGGTGATTCCGGTGCTTTATTGTTTTCTTTATCGTTCATCAAAGTACACCACAAGTCTATTATAGAATAATACCAACTTTCTCATGATTTGAAGGTTTCCATGTGCTCGTAAATACAATATTAATCTCCATACTCAAAGTCATGTTCACCGAAAAGTAATAAATTCAATGCATTAACAATAAGTAGTATAAGTGAGTATTTGGCCTATTTATAATAAAATAATTACAACTTTTCTCTGCCTTTTTGGATTATTCACCTCCATGCAACATACTCATGCATTGAGTATTTGGTATTTATATCAATTTCCCTTCTAACATAAGGTGATCGATAAGCAGCTGCGAGTTTAGTTTCCATTTTCTCTCATTTCTGTTTTTGTTCAGGTGCAGGTGTTTTTGTATCATTTTCTTATTTGGCTCGAGCTCAACAATGCTTTCATTTCCATGTTCCTTATATATATCCTTGCATATATCAATGATAGGATTTTCGCTTTATATCCCTAAAGAAAATGAAGGAACTAAAAATCTATCAATGTCCATCTCCATATCTCTTTTTCCTTGTGAAGAGTAAAGATATTCGATTAACTCAGCATGATATAAATCTATTGGATCAATTTCTTTTACTTCGAAACCAACATGCATTTTAACATTTGGAATTTTTTCCCCTTCGAAATCCTTATCTTTTTTGATTTTATAAGCTTGAGACATATCTTTACTTTTCCAGAATCATCCCGCTTTCAGTTTTTTCCTCTCTTTTTGCAACCATTCCAATAACTTTCACTTCGAGTTCGGAAACGTTGCTGTCCAAATTGCAGATTCTAATACAGACATATATTGATCCACTGCAGTCGTTAACATTGTAACTTTCATATTTAACCATTCGAACCAGTGCTACAATAAAAATAATTATAATTAAGACAAAATACAATGCCATAGATATGCGGAAAAATAAGTTTTTTATATAGTTATTTACCTCTATTCTTTATTCAGCTTCATGCGGTCCAGTGATTGTTTCATTTATCTAGTTACGGTGTTGTGTCTCGATTGTGAATGCTTCATTTTTTTTCTTTTTCCTATTTAATAACATAAAATTAGTTAATATAATAAGTAGCATACAATAAATTATTAACTTTAATTACAAGTCACTAAGTTGTGCTTACATGTCACTAAATTGTATACTACCGTCTGCTTATAAATTACTAAATTTTATACTACCTTTTTTTGGTAATTCATAATTTCTAATATGCTTATTTTACATGCTCTACACCTCCTACTTCATTATCTCTCACAAGCTGAATACAGTGAGTATTGTTCTCTTCTATTGTATTTCCATCATATATATATATGTGCATAGTTTAGAGTTAGTAATGAAGAGAAAATATGAATAAATCAAGATTTAACTTTATTTGTCTTACTTCTTCAAATTTTACCGGCCTTGTGTCATTATAAAACCACTCCCAAAAGTTCCATTTTTTAGTTCATAAGCCTGTCTCTGCTTGAGAAGCTCTACCGTCCAATCTTTGAATGCATGTAGTTTTCTTTCTACTGTCTGTTGGCCTTTGAATGTCACATGGTCGACATAAAATATCTGAAATAAATATTTTCAAGGATATATTTAGTTTTGTTATAAAAAAATTTAATTGTGTGTGCTTTTTGTAAAAAATAAATAGAAATGTACTTATAATGAGAAAAAAATAACTAACACAAAGATATGAATGAATATTGTTTGTATTATTGATATATGAATACAAACTCTCCTAGGGTGTACAACCCTAGTAGCTTCTTTATATTTCTCACAGCAACTCTCTATATCTTTATGCTCTCACAAAACTTTGACAAATAAATTAGGTTATATAGAGTATTTATATAGAGAGATTCCTATCAACTAATAACAGAAAATCAAATTACAATAGGAATAGAATTCCTAATTATTATTTAATATTTTCCTTTTGTAATTTTCCTTCCTCTCTAGAGCATATATGTAATATATTTTTCTTTATCTTCGAAGACTTCTCTTTACTGTGATCAGCTTCCAAATGCAGCTTCAGCTTTATAGACTCTAAAAGATTTCAGACTTTGATGATCTTCAGTCTCTGACAGACTATAGACTCTAATAGTCTATAGACTCTGATCATTTCCCATACTCCAATTTGCATCCAGACTCTGGTTTTATTCCTCTTGAAAATCTTATAAGTACAAATGACATCTATGAATGAATATGGACTATCTAGATTATGATTATATAAATGTTCAAAGACTAGAAAGACTTATTACATATAAACTATATTAGACTCTATTCTAGTATTTTGTATATCATCAAATGAATATATTTCTAACACCTTTCCATAAGTTATATATATATGATGCATTATTTTTTGTTGCTACTATAGGAATTCTACTTCCAATTGGCAATCCAAGCACATTGTAGACATCCTGACTAGTGATTTGAATTGATCCACTATTTAGTTTTAATGTGCAAGTTGCTGCGTCAAATGCCTCAAGAACACTACATGACAATCTATGCGGGATCTTTTCCAAGTGGAGATCAAGTACACTCCCAAAACCAGTCCTCCTCACCCATTCTTTTTGTTGGTCAGACAGTGCATTTACCATATCGTTAAATGTATTCGGTGAATTCCGGATTTTGAATTTATCAGTTATGTTTTCTTTATAGGATTTCTCATCCTATCAATTAGTAAATAATAAACAAATAAGTTAATTTGTGACATCAACAACATATAAGTTTGGTTTTTAAGTCATGTGTGCAATTTATAGTGGGATCACTTTACCATTTCAGTAATTATTCTCTTGTTCTTTCTTCCTTTCCCCTTGGCATCATCAATTTCATTTTCATTATAAACCTAACAAGAAACATAAAATAAAAACTCACTAAAAAAAGCTTTTTACAATAATCAATATACTCATGAATTAAGAATGCCCAATATATTTATATACCTCATCAACAAGTTGCAATTTGTCCTTTTCTGCGTTTTGTTTTCTGTTCTTTTTTTTTTGCCCTTTCTTTTTACTTTCATTTCCTTGTTTTATTTTTTTCATTTCTTGTCCGGTGTCCTGTCACGTGTTACAGGATAATAAGAATATTTTTAAAGATGATGAATGTAAAGGTAATTTTATTTTAACTCATATACCTCCACATTAAATTTTCGCTTGACCTTACTTCTTGTTTCTTCCTGTTTATTAAAATTTTAAATATATAGTCATCACTAATACTAAAAAATTCAAAATAAATTTACTATAAATATTGACTATTTTGTATGTTTTACCTCATGGTCCGACTGTAATCTGTTTACATTACAGTTCACCTGCTTGTTTTTACGGACTGCTTGTTTTTTGTTTTGTTGCACCAATTTTTTAATGTCTGATGCCTTTTTAGCTGGTGGATTTTCGAAATCATTTTCATCGTCATGAAGGTGCGATTTATTATCTGATAAAAAAATAAATTAGAAAAACGACACTAATAACGAAGTGCGAAAAGTCTAGATGCACAATCACTACAAAATGCAACTCACAATAAAAAAACAAATATAAATTATATCACAAAATATAAAATATAATGACCTTTCTACACCCAAAAATCAACAAATTTTGTAGCATAAATTCACTGTACATCCACATTTCTATAATTGCACATAAAGTCATTTTTTAGTACCAAAATTACCAGAAAAAAATACTAGTACAACACAATAACATTAAATAAAATATAAATAACTATACAACCACTAAATCATATAAAATACAATCACATTTCTATAACCAAAATTACTAAAAAAAAGTTAAATCATATAAAAAACAACTAAAGCATAATAAAAAAAACTATTTATCATAACAAAGTAGTGTTTATATTTCCTAATTAGAACATTCACCCTTTTACAAGTTATATGACAACATATACAATACAATCACTAAAAAAATAAAATCTAAAACCCTAGAAATATACTTTGTTTGTTTGTAGACATTGTCGTGTAAGCACGCGAATTCAACTTATAAAACATAAAAAAAGACATTTTAGTGTATAAACCCTAAAATATACTATAGAATATTGAATCATACTATTTCAACAAATATTTAAGTAATTGTACTGTGTGTATTCAACATTTTTAGTGATTGTTGGTGTATTCACTTACATTAAAGATAAAAAACTGTAAATACCTCAGTTATTTGGTGATCGTACCAGTCTCAATCCTTGAAAATTTCTTTAAAATAGGAATATTTAAGTATGATATAATGCAATGAATGCTATTTTAGTGATGTTTTCAATCATTTTCAAGTTTTTTAGGGCGGTGTTTGAATCGTGATACCGTCGATGGTTTTAACAACGAATGAATGTGGTGAATGGTAGAGAGTTATTAAGCCTTTTTCCTTCAAAAATCCTAAAACTTCAGTGTTAATCATCACCAAAACAACCACCTAAGCTCATTGAAAAGTGGTTATGAACCTATTCTGAACGGTCATAAACCTCGTTATTCATCCATTATTTTATCAACATATCTCCACGGGTGTTGTATCAAATTTCTCATATAAAATTTTGGCGTTAGAAGAAGGGCATAACCATCATCTTTAAAGAGGAAATATGCCAGAAAGTTTAGATAGCAAGTAAACACCAACAAATAGCGATGAAAAACGGGAGGAAATTCTTGAGCAGGAGATAACTAATAAGAATATCTTGAAGCAGATCCAACTGATGGGAAAAAGGATGAATACCCTTGAAAAGATAACTAAAATAAAAGAGTAATTCATCCTTGAGGAATAAACCAAAAGTAAGAGAAGTGACGCCCACACATTTGAACTTCGGATATGATGAAAAAATATTGGAAAATAATGGTCGAATAACAGAAGTATCAGGAGATATAGAGGACCGAAAAGAAACAAAAAGAAAGTCTTGAAGCTCATGGGTCTTCATTACTCAGAGTTTCAACGTATTTGAAAGGATTGGCAAAAAATTTACGAAGAGTAATCAACAAGGCCGAGGAGAAGTCAGTTAAGAAGAACCACCGAGAGAAGTCCCAAATAAAATGTCTCAAAAGCCAACAGAAAAAAGGGACCTTAATACGAAGGTCACACCAATGAAAGGAGGTCAAGGTCTACAAAGACTTTCATGGTAGAGAAAGTAGAGTATATCTCAAACTCACTCCAATAATCTGTTCATAAGGAAAGTGAAAAAGAATACCTAGACAATGAAGAGGAGGAAGATCTTCTAATTAATGTGGAGGTTGGGCAACTTAAGGTTGAAGAGCTCAGGAAGACACTTGATAAGTTAAGGGAAAAAATATTCCAGTGGATCTATAACATTTCCATTAATCAAGAAAGTGAGATAATGTGACCTTGGTTTTACCTTGAGAACCCAATCCAATGATCCACCAATTACTAACCTTGCCTTTATTTAAAACAATTTAAATTACTATAAATTTAAATTGAAAAGAATATTTTCAACTTTATATTATTCTACCTTAAAAGTCTAATATACATTATAAGTTCACTTATGAACTTCATAAGACAACTCTATTACATAAAAAATTCACCATAGTTTTGTATATCTTCAATTAAAGCATAAACTCTATAAAACATCACATTTTTACCCTTTCCAAAATATCCTTCTCCAAAACTCTTTCTTGTAAGAGTAATAAATAAAAAAATGAGCTACAGAGCTCAACAAGCAGATGTTGTAGAGTGAAGTGATGTTCAATTAATAAAACAAAGATAGTGGTGGTGGTAGCGGTGGTTTTTAGATAACTTGCGTATAATTATTTTTTATAAAAACTAAAAAACAACTTACTTAAAAAAGTATGGGTACCTGTTTTTTTATTATTTAAACACAACTTTTAAACTAAAATCACTTTTTTAAAATTTACCAAATACTACTATTTTACATGTTTTTCAGCAAAAAACTATTATTATTGTCGGTAACAGCAATCCAAACGCACCCTTGCATACACAAATAATTATGTTAGCGATCAGTCCAATTGACCAACACACAGATTAATTCAAAACTAAAATGAAAGTAAAAAAAAATTCTAATCGAATTGTAAATTTTGAAATTCGAACCAATAGTTATATTGTGATATCAATTTTTAATTTTAAAGATCATATAAGTTTAGTTATAATTATAAAATAAAATCAAATTATACTCATTCCTACTCCCTCTCTTTTTTTGCACGGTCCTTGATTAAAGTCAACCCTTATCTGGTTAATTCTAGGTTTATCCAACTATGGACATCAACTGAATAATGCTATATTATCAAACAACAAGAAATGATCTTTGACAAAAAAAATTCAGTTTAAATTAAAAGAATAAAACAGTTTAATTAGAATAATAATTTAAATAGATAGGTACATTATGTAAGCTTGATGACAGGCTGAACCCAATTTAAAGTCTAAAAGACAAATGAGCCCTGTTTTACTTTGAACTAAATGAAATATGTATACTCAAAGTTGTATTTGACAACATTTGATATTGTCAATGTGTATGTTTTTACGAAGAAAATTACGTAGCGTCCAAACTGTCGTGTTCATTTGTTTTTCTCTGCTTTAGTTGTGTATTGGATGATACTCTAATAAAACTAAAAGATGATATAAATTTGTCTAAATACGATAAATTTGATTTGTTATTCAATTTGTTACTCCTATAACTCTCATATATCAGGGGTATTTCAAGTTTCAAGAAACTTAAATATTTGCTTCATCTATTTCATTCAACAAAATAACATTACCAAAACTTACTTTTTACGAAATTTAAATATTTGGGTATTGAGTAGGCAACCAAACAACCTCTTATTATATAATTTTACAAGTAATTCAAAATTTGTATCTATTTTGTTTTGTTGTTACCGAGATTAAATTAAAAAAATATTTTTCTAATATTTCTCTTTTTCAAAATAACAAAGGCTTGTCCTCAATACTTGTGTGGTCGCATATTATACAGGAGTATCTGCTACTTCCTCCATTTTTTTTGTAAGTAGATTTTATTTTTGGCACACATTTTTAAGTGATTTGATCGTATAATAAGAATTATAATTTTTAAAATTTTCTTTTTTTAAATTAAAATATATAATCTATATTTTAATTATATAAATAATATATTTTTACTATTCAGTCAAAACACTTAAAAGTGTCGTCAAAATTCAAAACGATTTATTAAAAAACGAAGGAAGTATCTATATACAAATTTATTTTGTAGGTAATGTGGTGTTTTCTCGGAATCAAACCGTTCCTTATCTTCCCCTAAAAAAATCTCTCTCTTTCTTAAAAATTTGGCTTTTTCTTAAAAATTTGGTCTAGGACCACTTCTGATTACGGCACTGTACGACTATTGAGTATTATGCACATATTAAAGAAGAAAAAATCTCTCATCTTATGTTCATTGTTTTGATTATTAGGTGGTTAAATTGGTCAAACTTTAATCATTAATTAAAAAAATTATTAATTATTTAAAAAACTGAAAATCAGATATTAAAGTAGATTAGATGTTTTTTTTAATAAAATAAGTTTTTAAAATTTTTGTAATTATATAATATGTGTAATTTGTTATAAAAAATTTGTCAATTTGCCTACTTAGTAGTCAAAATAAGACAATAATATAAGATGAAGGGAGTATTTTACGTAAAATGATAACAAATTTCATTACTAAACTTCCAAAAAACATTATTTCGTATATTCAAAAATATATTCAAATAAAAAATATTAAATTGAAACATCACGATCTGGAAATTTGATCGAAATAGGTAGTAGTTTTTAGTTCTTAGGCTTATTTGAAACCAAGGAAATAATATCTTGGCGTGATTCACTAAATATTCGATCCGTTATTCGTTTTTAAAGCTCAGCTGCCTGTATCTATATATATAACACATGTTATGTTTAGTTTCTTGGCATAAAAGTCTCCTCTTTCCTTTGTGATCATCATCTCCTCCCAAACTTCACATCAGGGTAAGTACCATAATCTCTAGTTTACATGTTAAGTTTTGTTATTGCATGAATTGTTAAGAATGTTCTCATATGTGATCCTGTTATTGTCACCCACCCTTGGTTTAAATTTGAGAGGTTTGGCTCCAATTTTGTCACCCACTCCACCCACCCTTGGTTTGAATTTTAGAGGTTTGGCTTTGCTACATGTTATTTGTTACTGTACTATTACTTGATATAGGAGAGGCCTTTTGGTATTGTTGTTGCACACAACTGTAACTCTAAAAAATAGTTAGAAAAGTATTCGGTAAAATTCAAAAAATTTGGGTCTAAAAACAGTTGTTAGAGAAATCATGTATGTATACTTTTGGAAAAAACTATTTTCCAGCTTTGGCAGACTACAAACCACTATCAAACTTCTCAAAATATACACATTATATAATTTTTATCAAAAAGTCACCTGATTTTTTTAACATCAATTTTTCTCGCAAAATTTTTTCTCACAGTACAACAGTTTTGAATAACAATCTCAAATAGACCTAGTGTTAAGATTGTTGATCTCAGAGTTCGATTCTCCCTCTGTACAAGAATTAATAAAGCCTAGATACTACTTTAAAAGCTATTAGCTTTATTAAAATTAACTTGATACATGGGTTTTGTTTTTGTTACTACGGCTTGTGAGTTTCCTAATTTATCGTATATTAAATTTAATTATAGAAGCTTGCGTTGTAGTTGAATATGGGTTGCATAAGCTATTGGTGTCTATCGTATAGTTTCATTAAATAGTTTTTTCATGTGACTAGCACTTAACTTTCTGGATTGTGCTTATTAGTCCTAAACATTTGCGATAGAAGACTTTTCGACTAAATAGTTTCTTCATGCTTCTGCTACAGAATATGGGTAACCTCCTCTGTTGCGTTCAAGTTGATCAATCCACTGTCGCTATTAAGGAGAAGTTCGGAAAATTCAGTGACGTACTTGATCCGGGATGTCATTGCCTACCATGGTGCTTTGGGTATCAGGTGGCTGGTCATCTATCTCTTAGGGTCCAACAGCTGGATGTGAAGTGTGAAACCAAAACAAAGGTCTTATTCTTTAGTCTATATATCGTCGTGACATTCCTATTTCCTTCATTATACTAATGTTTACAACACTAATTATCTGCTGACTATCTACGTTAAAAAGGTTGTCTTACTTTTGTAGCTTGTTAGTTTGTTATGGCCACTCTCTAGAGTCCCAAATCTTTTTATCTGCCTAATGTGTATAGATGCATTGCTGGATTTCATTTCTATACAAATCCGAGAGCTTTCTTATATATGTTACCAGAACTAAAATAAGTCTTTCTGGTTATAGGACAACGTATTTGTCAATGTTGTAGCATCAATTCAGTACCGTGCCCTGTCAGAGAAGGCCAATGATGCGTTTTACCGACTCACTAATACAAGGTCCCAGATTCAGGCCTATGTCTTTGATGGTACAGATCTAACCCAAAAAATGAAGACTTGCCTAATTATAATTGTTTTGGTTCGATACAAAAAAAAAAATGCTAATGTATGTGAATGTTGTAAATAATTGTAGTTGTAAATTATTTTGTGCAAACACTAATTTTTGTTTCTGTTTATTTAGTTATCAGAGGTACGGTTCCAAAGCTCAACCTGGATGCTGTTTTTGAGCAAAAAAATGATATAGCCAAGGCTGTAGAAGAAGAACTTGAAAAGGTAATAATCTAAGAGGTGAATATGAATTACTGTGAAGTCTAGTTCTTGTCGTACCGTAACAATGTTTGATTTATGCTGTTTACAGGCAATGTCTCATTACGGATTCGAGATCGTCCAGACACTGATAGTTGACATAGAACCTGATGAGCATGTTAAAAGAGCAATGAATGAAATTAATGCTGGTAAACTTCTTGTATTACACTTAGTACATACCTGGGAGTTGGGGAGTTATTTGTGGCAGATACATGTTCTTTAAAGTGGGCTAACCTGTATCTAGAGATGATAGTAAAAACATGAATTGGCAAATCTTAGCTTGGTTTTCAAATTTTTACATATAAATGCTAAACAGAACAATACAATTTCAATCATCCCGGAAAAGCTTCTAAGGATCCTAATAATTTTAACATCTTAAAATGATGCATCGCCTTAACATCTTAATGTATATACTAATAACTTTACGTCAAGGGATAAATGTTTGTAACTCCTGTACCAGAGCTGAAAGATGGGACTATGAGACAAACATAAATTAGTTTTTCTGGTGAACAACTCGAAATTTGTATAACCCCAAGCAGATGAAATGCTCTGAAGTCTGAACCACCTCCAAGGATGCCTTAAAGATGATATGTATACAAACTTTGTCTTTTAGTCTATGGTAAACAACTAAAAGCTCCTTTCATTTGTATCTTTCCCACACATTAATAAGTTAATAGATTATGGGCCTGTTTGGCAACTGACAACTTATGGAAATAAGGGCTTATTTCCGGAAAAAAGTAGGGATGTATGTACTTTTCAGAAATAAGTCCTTATTTCCAGAAAAAAGTAAGTTCATATTTGGTTTTAAAATTCTAAAACAAATATTTATCTTTAAAAAAAATATGAAAATATGTAAAAAAAAATAAAAAATAAGCTACTTATTTTAAGTTTATGGAACCCCAAACACCCACTATATTTATACTTGATTGACAATAGAGGCCTTGAAAGTTAACTCGAAGCTAACAACTATAGTAGGAAAACTGGAATTGGGATTTGTGTTGCAATATCTGAAGGGAGAAAATCCTGTTATAACTCTAAAAGGGAATTACTACTGTTTTTATAGTTCATCTCCACATTACCTCACCGGATGTTGGTCCAGATGCTCGTTTACATACGTCAAACTTGTATATTCTGTTTCATCGGTTTCTAACAATATATCTTGGTTAATTGAGTATATCATATCACCTCTTTTCAGCACTTTGTCAATGATTTTGAATCAAAACATATTTCTAGTTGAGAAACAGAGATCACCTTTGATTTTGACTTCTTAATTTTTTTTACTTGTTGCAGCTGCAAGGCTAAGGATGGCAGCTACTGAGAAGGCTGAGGCTGAAAAGATCCTGCAAATCAAGAGAGCTGAGGGAGAGGCTGAGTCAAAGTACCTCTCAGGTGTAGGCATAGCACGCCAGCGCCAGGCAATTGTTGATGGTTTGAGAGACAGTGTGATAGGCTTCTCAGTTAATGTACCAGGCACAACTGCAAAGGATGTAATGGACATGGTTCTCGTCACACAGTATTTTGACACCATGAAGGAAATTGGTGCTGCATCAAAGTCTTCTGCCGTGTTCATACCTCATGGTCCTGGTGCAGTTCGTGATGTTGCCAGTCAGATTCGTGACGGACTTCTTCAGGGATCTTCTGCCCACCATTAGTTTTCCCACCCTCTCAAGCATATATCCAAAAATTTGGTCTTAAATACAGTACATAGTTCTTCGTTTGCGAGTTTAAGCTTTTTTATAAATTATGAATCCGTATGTACTTGTTTACATTCTACTTTCAGTTGTTTGGTTGGTTTGACACCAGTATATATATATAAATCAATGGAGTAGTAAGTTTTACACTTCAAGATATATTCCGCCAAGGATTTTGCTCCTAGATATGTTATCGTGTTTCTCTTTTTTTCTAACTATTATATATGCATATTTAAAATTTTCCGACGCTGATAACTATGTCATAAGCTGGTAGAAAGGAATGTAGAAAACAATTATTGCTTGACTGCACCAGAAATCTTCGCAATGTAGAAAGCTGTGCATGCCGACTGCCAATTGTGGAAGTAGTCTTATTTTACAAGAATAGGGCTTAATGCTGCTGTTACTAAACTAGCTACTTGTTAGAGGATTCAGTTGACTATATTCGGGAACACACAGATTTTCACTATTCACCCCTGTTGCTCCTGTATATTTGTATGCCAAAATATAGTGAAACAGGGGTACGAGGCATGAGAGGAAAGGGTTTACAATGCTCGTATGAATAATAAGTTTAATAGTTTAGTTGGCCTGTTGCACTATCAGATGAAAGGTTTGTTCGTAGCCTAGAAGCCCGATTGATTACTCGTAATGTTCTTTAGATCAAGATTACTCGTAATGTTCTTCAGATCGATCAAGATTCTTCCATTACTTTGTAATACTTTTTCAAATCATTTACTCAAATCCAGGTAAATCTGAGCACCTTAAGCAAAAACAAGAAGGATGTTTCTGCTACATTGAGATGTTGTGAAGAAAATCGTTGTAATGAAAGAGTCTATCATGGTGTGCTGGATTATGCGCAATATACTCTGCTGACTTATTGTCACAAAATAACGTCACTAACAGTGGCACGTTGTGAGATAGGTCTTCAAGGATTCTAGTTACCCAAGCTATCTCGCTAGTAGTCTGAGACATGCTTCTAAATTCTGCTTCACAAGATGATTTTGATACCACTTTCAATCTGTTTCTTTGTCTTCCAAAAGACCAAAGAAGAACCCAAAAAAATGCAATAACAAGTTAAAAATCTTCCACTGTATGCACAACTTCCCCAATCTACATCATTGTAGGCAGATATTAAGTGTTCACCATCACTAAGATAAAGCAGTCCTAGATCAATTCTTCCTTCTAAATATCTTACAACATGCATTGCAGCCAAAGACGATGGATCTTCCATTATCTCTCCATATTCCATAGAAAGCTTTACTCCTTTAGGAAATGGAAATGCACAAGGTGCACAATTATCCATTCTAGTGTCATGGACAATATCCATGGCATATTTTCTTCTTCCTCTGTATCCTTGAATTGTAGAAGCCTTTTGTCAAAAATTTATTCCTTGTATTTAGAAGGTGGTCTTCTATCTCTATATGATCTTCTTATCATTACATCTGGTTCTGAAGGTGCTTGCATTGCATGTTACATTTCTTGAAAAAAAATATCTTCATTTTGATCTCCCAAAGAAGCTTCTTGATGAACCACTTTATCATATTCATTAAAATCAAATGTATCATGCATTTCATTTTCTAAATTTTGAGCATATTTCTGTTGATCATTTAAGATTGATTCATTTACATCTTCAACATTAACAGGTTAACTGTTAGGATTGTTAGAGCATTGATCCGTTGTTTGTTTAAAAGGAAAAATATTTTCCTTAAAAACTACATCTCTTAAAACAAAAATTCTTTTAGATTCAAGATCAAGCACCATGTATCCCTTTTGATCAGGAGGATAACCAAGAAAAACACATCTTGTTTCCCTAGGAGAAAATTTGCCTCCCTTTGTTTGAGTGTTGCTTGCATAACATAAGCAACCAATGACTTTTAAACGATCATAATCAGCATATCGTTTTATTAACCTTTCAAAAGGTATTTCCCAAGTAAGAACTGAACTAGGTAAAATGTTAATAATGTGAGTTGCTTCAAGAACACACTCACCCCATAGGTTATTTGGAAATATTGCATGAATCTTGATAGCCCTTGTTATTTTTGTTAAGTGACGGTGCTTCATCTCCACTCTTCCATTATGTTGAGGGTTACCTGCTACACTTCTTTGATGCTTGATGCCTTTTTCTGCCATCAAAATTCAACATTCTGACTGAAATAATTCGGACTCATTATCACTTCTCACCGTTTTCACAGTAGTATTAAATGATTATCAACATAAGCAATGAAAAACCTAAAAGTATGTTTAACTTGCTCTTTATTGGAAAATAAATAAGTCCAAGTAATTCTCAAGTGATCGTCAACAATTATTAGAAAATATTTAGCACATGTCACTACTTGAGTTCGGTAAGGACCCCATAGATCCACATGAATCAAATCAAAATTATCACTGGCAACTGAATTCCTTTACAATTACAAACTGCCAAGTGTTTCATTTTGGACAAAGAAGTGTGCCCTAGCCTCTTGTGCATTAAACTTAAATAAGTTCTTCCTTTAATTAACATAGGATTCATTTTATAGACCGACAAAATATTCTTATAAAAAATAATCCTTTCTTCTGATTCTTTCATAATATCTTTGCATTTCTCCTACTTAAGTTCAGGCTTGTACAACCCTCCTAATTTTCTTCCAAAAGCTACAACTTTCTGATCAGAAGGGTCCTCAAAACAAGCATACATCATTAGTAAAAACTATTTTGAGCTTTGTTTGTTCCAACAATTTACTAACCAAGAGTAAATTGTGCCTGAACTCTCAGGTTTGAGTAAAACATTTTTCGGGACAATGTGAGGATTAAGAAAAACAGTTCCAATCTGCTTAACAATTCATATAGTTCCATCTGGCATTCTAACATTCACATCTTTCTTTGAATTTTTTGGATCAGTAAAAAGACTAGAATTTTCCGTTACAATAATTATACACTATAAATATTTTTTCAATTAATTATTAGTTTAAAAGAAAATATCAATATATAAGGGAATGATATTTCCTTATTTTTATATTATCCATAAATATTTCTTCAATTATTTAATAGTTTAAAAGAAAATATAAATATATAAGAAAATAAATATTTCATCTGCTTTTATTATATTAGGAATCATTAGTATTCTATAATATTTATTCCTTCAAAAAATGGAAAAAATAGGTGCTTATATAAAGAGATATATGACTTATTTGAATTTTACATTATTTAAATTCTAAATTTTTTAAAAATTAAAAATATATCGTCAGATTATTTGGGAGATGGAATATTAAGATGAAATGAAAATTAAAAACAAAGTTAAAATCTTAATTGATTATTGTAATAATCTGCGAGTAAAATACCGGTTTATAAATTTTACTAACCAAATTTGAATAATTTTATTATTATTAAAAAATAATTCAGATTTTAAACATAAGAAATTTTTACTTAAATATTACAAATGAATAATTTAACCTTGAATGAAGGTTTAGAAGTTAGTTATTTTGTATCTAAAAAAAAGTTAGTTATTTATAATTTTTTAATCCATACTTTTTTATAAAGGCAAATAAATTTAATTATAATTATTAAGAGATTTGAAATGAATTATAATATTACATGTTTAATAATATTCGAACCCTACACCATTATTTGTATATTTAAGAGACAAGTAGAAAGAGAGGAAAGAGGAGAAGAAGAGAAAAAGATAAAGAGGTGATAAAGAAAGGGTTAATAGGAAGGCTAATAAACTAGGGTTCTTGTGATGAAGACTAGGGGTGCCCATAACCCGATCAAACCGCTTAAACCGACCCAAACCGCCTCTATTTTTAATCGACCCAACCTGAAACAATTTAAACCGAAATTTAATTGGGTTAATAATTATTAAAATCGAATTAAATGGGTTGGGTCAGAGATTTAATAAACCCAACCCGACACTACACGACAGTGTTTTTACAGTATTTATGATAAATTTGGGATTTGTGTTTTTATGTTTCTTTTAGTATAATACATGCATCTATTTTTATAGTAGTTTATGCAAGTAAATCAAAATTTTCATTGTATGTTAGTGAAGTAACCATCTTTGTATCTGCAGAATTAGAGAACCATGTCTTGTTAAAACAGAACTTCTGTAATAGTTGCATTTATCAAAAGATTACTTCATGCATGTACATACTAGATGAACTTCTGTGCTGAGTCTACTGTCTTTTTACAAGGTGAATTACTTTCTTACATTTTGTCCAATTTGATGTGGTAGTCAACTTCAGTTAAAAAGAAATTAGCCTGTTAGAATAAATGTTGCATGTATGAATAGAACCAATTATTTTTGTTTTATATTTAACCCAACCAACCTGAACCAACCTAACCCGACCCATTGTATGTTTAGTAAGGTTGGATTATAAGATAATTTTTTTTATAATGAGTTAAAATTTAATAAACCTGAATTAAATGGGTTGGGTTACTCAAGTGCTCGTAACCCGCCCAAATCGACCCACGGGCACCCCTAATGGGGACATCTGGATTCTTTGATACTCATTCACATCTTTGAGGTTTAAGGTACAAATATTTTTTCTTCGCTCTTTATCTTCGTATCATTACTCGAAAATTCGTATTATTTCTTCGAAATTATATGTATATTATATATTCATGTGTAGTAGTTGTATCCATTCTAATTCTTGTCAAATTCGTATCCATTCTGGAAAGATATTTCAATTATCTACAACTTTCATTCTTTGTGTTATCTGAAATACTGAAATACTGCCTACAAATATGTGGAAATGTGTCTTTCGTGTAATCTAATGGTGTAATTCAGGTTGATATGTTGTAAGTTCTGAAATTCATAGTAAATTGAATATGTTCTAAATAATTATGCATATATTTATGGAAATGACTTTTCGAGCTCTACGTTTGTTATTTACATTTCGTTGACAAATTCTGTAATTTGATATCTTAAATGTCAAATTACTTGTAAAATCAGGGGCTGATTCTTCTCCGGCAGCTCACATTTGTTTCATTTCTGCATTTGTCACTTCTCCATTTTTGACGAGTTTTACCATTCTGAAAAGATCTCGAAATCCTCTATGATTTTCGTGTTTTGTACATTTTCATTTGAGTTCATCTTTATAGAGTAAATTGCCAATTTTACAGACCGGTCAGGTCTGATTTTATTTGTTATAGTCTATATTGTATGATATTTGGCGTTTGTGATATTTTGAGTAATATATTTTCCGTTTATTTGTGATATATTATTGATTTAGAAGATTTTGTAAGACTTCCATCATGAGTGGATAATCCTGTGTTTGACATCACCTATACGGTGTATTTAAATAGTATGAGCGTGTCGTCGGAGTTATGAGACACGTAGAGTCATGATTATAGTATTATATATAATATAATACAAAATAGAATGCATATTTAATATCTTAGGATAAGGTTGAACTCTTAGCCGGGGAACTCAAATAATTATTTTTTAAAAAGCCTAATTTCTTCAATTTGATCTGAACCAATGAATTAATAAGGTTTCTGAGTTCTTAATATAATAAGTTCTTCTGTAAGTGTAACTTGTTCTCCGTATAAAGTTACCCTAATAACTTATATAATATATTAAATATTTTTATAAAAAATATTTGGATAAGAAAAATTTTAATCTTCCCTCTCACAAGAAAAATTCACGGCCTACCTCCACTTATCTGTATGTAAAACCATAATACAATCTTTAATCTAATTTAATAATAATTCATAATAATGTCTGATATATGATATGTCACTATATAAACCTAATATAAAAAATATTTTAATATTTTAAATCAATTATAAAAAGGTTTCCTAAATAAAATATAATTCTCCGATAAAAATTTGTAAGTGTCTTTTCTGTCTAGATTACGGGATGCTCCAATTAGATTTTAGATTTTGGACCACCTCATAATTAAAGATAATCTTGTAAGCTTCGCGTGGACTGTAAATTTGTCCAATTCTGACTTTTGAAACTCAAAATATGACCCAAACAATGTCTGTCGGGTAAGTAATACAATAATTGCGATTTTTTTTAATTTAACTCCAAAATAGCTTTTTAAGTTCAAATTCATATATTACTAAGATATTTAATAGAGTTTGAGTTATAATATGAAGCGGAGTAAGAAAAATTAAAGTTGCTAGGAATCTTAATAATAATTATAACTTATAAATAATTAATGTATAATATTATGTAGTTACTAGTGAAAAAAGTTATGCTTCGCAGCGGACTCATAATAAATTTTAAATTTATTAAAATTTTCCCCACAAAGTTACATTACTGATGACTGAACTGCATATGATAAAATTCGATATAATAAAATTATATTAAACCAAAATAGTAGTATTAAATTTATAAATATTATAAAATAAAATAATAATTTCAAAATATATATATATATATATATGTATTATAATTCACAACTTACTAATTTTTTATGATTCTAAGATTCGCTACTAACAATATCAATGTCACCAATGTAGATCAATCAACCCACGACATCTAGATAAGTATTAATAACATTATGCAAATATTAAATAAAATAATTTAAAATTATATATGTGTGCATGACTTATAATATCTTATTTTAGGAAAATACCTGGTAGTATATCAGTGTAATTAACATGTGCTTCAATTATATATAGACATATGAACTCAAATCCATATAGCGGTATGTTGATGATTCCTTCTTCCAACTTTTTTGGGATCATTGTACGTAGAAACATCACTTTAAACTCACATCATAGTGGTCTATATCGGCTAGGGATGTTCAAAAAATCCGAAGCCCCAAATCCGAACCGGTCCGAACCGGAAAAAAACCCGAAAAATCCGGCTCGAAAAAAAGCCCGGTCCGATCCGGTTTGGCCCACAGGCCCAAAACAGACCTCTTTTTTTTCTAAAAAAACGGCCCGATCCGAAGCCCGAAAAATCCAGTTTTAAGCCCGGATTTTTAAAAATCCGGATAAAAGCCCGGATTATGTAAAGCCCGGATAAAAGCCCGGATTGGGCCCGGATAAAGCCCGAGTTGGGCCCGGATAAAAGCCGATTTTTATATAGCCCGAGTTGCATGACTTGATATTTTCTCTCATGAAATGATTTTTAACTCTTAATTAGCAAAAAACAAAAGGTGTTAGCAACTTAGCAGGGTCCATTAAGGTTTGCATCTTGTTCCACAACTGTAAGAAGTGTTGGTTCTAGTTTCTTGATTGCTTGGTTCTAGTTTCTTGATCCCCTAAACCATTTGTCAATATACCATTTGTCTTAACATAATTAAGAAGTGACAATCCGGATTTTAGTCCCATAGCAAAACAATAAGAGACTCTTTGCAACGAATCACCCCAAGGGCTTATAAAAGTCCAGATTTGGCTTAGCAATGCGTGTGCATGTTGAGTGTCTCTATAGCCTAATACCTCTGCAAACACCAACAACAAATGCACTAGATGAAACCCCTGATCCATGGTTTTTTTCCCAAATCCAGGCCTGGATAAAAGCCCGGCCCGGCCCGATCCGGCCCGCGGGCCGCAAACAGGCCTTATATTTTCACGACAGGCCCGGCCCGACCCGACCCGATTATCAAAAAAGCCCGGCCCGGTTTTTCTAGAAAAAAGCCCTGGCTTTTTATAGCCCGGATAAAGCCCGGCTCATCAGGCTTTTTGTGCATCACTAATATCGGCTGGTACTTGCAACTTCTTTTAAGTTTTTAATGCTATATAAAGACCCTTCTTCCAAATATATTTGAATCGAAAAAGTAGATGCTTTTGAATCGTTGAATTGATGAAATTTTCCTATCATAAATTAAAGTATCAAAAAGTTAGTACGAATGCATAATTGTAATAAATTAATAAATAACAAAAATTTATTGTCCTTTTCATCAATTAAAATCATGTTAAGACTAAATTGATCGCCTGTTTGTGTATTGATTGCATCCCACATCATGTATACTCTCACTCTTATCATCCAATCGTCTCTATTGTTATACAAAGCATTCAAGAGAGTGTAATCCATGATGTATTAGACGTTGAATGTAAATAGTTCTGTAATAAATTTGTTGTGATTTATTTTTTGGTGTTTGATCTTTAGTTTATATAAGTGATGGTCTACTATTTTTTAGATGGAAACACATCAATTTAGGTAAAAGAATAAATTAACTTTTTTTATTATAGATAGTGTCTTTTTGAAAAATCAAAATAGTTTCGATTTTTTAATAATTCAATGCATTTTCAAAAATTTCTAATTACCTTACGTATAATAATATCATTTCTAAAATTTCTAAACTTATCTTATGGATAATAATAATTTACTTGATTTGAGGAGAAAGTTTAGGAGAATATAACGTAACTTAGATTTTTCATAATTTGTATAAAGTTTAGGTGAATATAAAGTAACTTAGTTTTTTTTTATAATTTTAATGTTTACTAATTCAAAAATTGGAGCGCCACCTAACCGTCTCCGTCTTCTTTATATATGATCGTTTATTTGTATTGATTGCATCCCACATCCTATATACTCTCACTTTTATCATCGAATCGTCTCTATTGTTATTCAAAGCATCCAAGAAAGTGTAATCCATGATGTATTAGCGTATACGTTGAATGTAAATAATTCTGTGATAAATTTTTGTGATTTATTTTTTGATGCTTGATCTTTAATTTATATAAATGATGGTCTATTATTTTTTATATGGAAACACATTCAATTTAGGTAAAAGAATAAATTAACCTTTTTATTATAGATAGTGTCATTTTAAAAAATCAAAATAGTTTTGATTTTTAATAATTTAATATTTTTTCTAAAATTTCTAATTACCTTACGTATAATAATGCCTTTTCTAAAATTTCGAAACTTATCTTATGGATAACAATAATTTACTTGACTTGCGGAGAAAGTTTAGAAGAATATAACGTAATTTAAATTTTTTCATAATTTGGAGAAAGTTTAGCAGAATATATAGTAACTTAGATTTTTTTTATAATTTTAATGTTTACTAATTCAAAAATTCAAGAAAATTAGAAAAATATATTAAGATGATTTGGAAGCACCACATAAGCGTCTCCGTCTTCTCCTTTATATATATATATATATATATATTAAGAATCGATCGTTTGACATTTGATATTATTTGAATAATATCTTTTTTACTCTTACTATATATAAGATATAATTTAAGTAGGTGATCTAAACTTTAAGATGTGAGAAAATTATTTAAAAAATTAATTATTTTAATAATACGACAACATTGACATTTATTAAAAAATGCCAATTATTGGAGTCGAGTAATACTACAATATTTATCACCACTTCGTACTAAACTGGAAGTTTGTTTATCTACTTTACTATCGCGGTCAAAATGTATAATCCAAGCAAATCTCATTGTTCACGCTTCACGATAATAAAATCGTCCTACATCTAGTATCTACTACTTATGCTTCCCCGTCTTAATTTATTTATTTTTGACTTTTTTTAGTTTAATTAATTAAAATTTCACTAAAAATTGTATTTATTATATAACTAAAAAATTATAAAATTAGAAAGTACATATAATATATTTTAAAATATAATATTTAATTTTTTAGATTATAAAAAAAGTATCCATAAATTACCATTAAAATTTAATCAATTTAATTACAAAAAATCAAAATAAGACAGTTAATTTAAGAAATACAAATATATTTTGCAAGTAATTTGGTGTTTTCTTCCAATAAAACCGTTGTCTTGCGTACCCTAAAAAAAAACTTTTTTTCTCAAAAACTTGGCCTGGAAGGCAAGGACCACTTCTGCTTACGACAGTGTATAGTTTCTACATATACCAACTAGTATTCTAATATTCCGAATGTGTATTGACTTTCGAGTATTATGCATGTATTATGCACGTATTATGGACAGGTTCACAAAAATTTGAATCCCAAATGGATAATTTTTTTAAATAAATTTCGATTCAAGAATTTCATCTCCTAATTAATTTGGTCAGTTGGAGAATGGCAGTGTAAAAAAGAAAGGTTATTTATCAAAAATACTATTTCAAATAAGTATTTTTTTGAGATTTTACTAACTTCTCATTTGTTTTTTGGAAAAATACGGTTTGCAATAAAAAACAACTGGATGCTTTATTTTTCAAAATACAACCATAAATGTAACCAAAAAAAAGTTACTTTCACTAAATTTTAAAGTTGCATTTGTGGTTAATTTCGATTGATTTCAGTTGTAAATATGGTTGCAAAGTTGCAGAACTGTATTTTTGTAAAAAAAAATAAAAAAATCGTATTTTTACAATTTTTATAAAAAATCTTATTTTTTGAAAAATATTAAAAATAATCAATATTTTTGCAGAAAAAAAATCATAATTAGGTATTTTTCAAAAAATACCAAAAAGAAATCAAGTACTTTATTTCGGTTAGGTTGTTTGACTTTTTTTAAGTTGGGCCTAAGATCAGGCCGAAAGGCATAGATAGGGTAAAAGATATATAACTTAAATTTCACAACAATAAGATTAAAAAAGAATTATTTTGAATATAAGCAATTAAATAACATTTTAAGAGTATTCAAAAATAAATTTGCGCTAGCGTGTGGATTAAACTTTTCATATAAAACCGACAAAAACCGACAATATCATACTTACCTATTTAGATTTAGATGTTGACCTTATTTATTTGCATTCGAACTGACTCATCTTTGACCATAATTTAATAATAATATATAACTAAAAAAGTTTAAAATTTTATATTATTAAAAAGTATATATAATCTACTTTGAAATGTATCTTTTAATTTTTTAAAATTATAATCAAATAATTTTTAAATTTAGATCAAAAATTAATCAATTTAACTATAAAAAGTCAAACATCTAGGGAGGGAGGGAGTACTGAGGAGTTAAGTGGTGTTGCACGGCTAAACGTAAAGCTGGGCTGTAATGATCCCTACTGCCAAGTGCTGACCCTGCTATATCTATATATAACACACATGTTATGTTTACTTTCTTGGCATAAAAGTCTCCTCTTTCCTTTGTGAACATAGTCTCCAGTCTCCTCCCAAACTTCACATCAGGGTAAGTACCATAATCTCTAGTCTACATCTTGAAGTACCATAATCTCTAGTTTGCATGTAGTAATGCTTCATGTTAAGTTTTGTTATTGTATGAATTGTTAAGAATGTTCTGATATGTGATCCTATTTTTGTCACCCACCCTTAGTTTAAATTTTAAATTTGAGAGGTTTGGCCCCAATTTTTGTTGGATCGTAATTAAAACTACACACAACAATGGGGCAGTTATATAAATAATTTAACAAGAACAGGCAGATTAAACCAATTAACAAACAAATCACGAAGGTAGAAACAAGATATGTAAATTTAGTAACTGTAAGGACAAGAGAAAAGATAGAATACTTAGCTCTAACAGAAGCTTTAAGCATATACTGATGGAACCAAAACAACTGCTGAGTCGCCGAGCCTTGCTAGAAGTCTTGACTGTTCTTGAAGAGATTATTGCCCCACTACGCTGTGTTGGGTTGCCGCAATATCACTTCCAGGATAAAACAATACAGAGCACTTCGTTCACAGATACGTAGTACTCAACAGCGACTTGCACCTCAGTTCGCCGAGAAAACCTTATGCAAATCTATAAGTATGTGTTAGACACAGAGTATGACTGCTAGGATTTTCTCAAAATTGTGTTAAGACTTCAGTCCCTTCTATCTACAATGTTTTTATGTATTTATAATACAATAAAACGTAACAACATATAAAACATTAATTAAAATAATTATTCTGACTTAAAAAACATTTAACAGAATATTTATCAGAAATAGTAACAATTACCATAGTTTATTTGCTAAACTCTGATCAGCAGATGCATGAGAGTTTATTTGCTAAACTCTGACCGACCTGGCCCATCAGAGTTTAACCAGTAAACTCTGATCTGACCATCAGAGTTTATAAACTCTGACCATATCAGGTCCATCAGAGTTTATCTGGTAAACTCAAATCTGTTACAGAATATACCAGTCACAGAAAATATATATACTGGCATACTGACTCAATATTCATATTAAATTAATATTTCAAGTCATAATTAATTTAATTAACAATGTAATAAAATTCCTCGCCCAGGTCGCCTCGCGTACGCGAGACGCCGAGACATTCGCTCAAATCGCCCTTCGACCCGAGGCGTGGCGAAGCGAGGCGGCGGCGGCGCGCGTGTGTGCGGGCGAGGGCACACTAGTACACCATGCACACTACATGCCTTAGTAGTTGACACTACTCTTGCACATCCATGCATATAAAGCACCCACACCCATATTACATATTCTATGTGGGACAACACTATAAATCCATTTTAAACTAGCAACTTCTACTCAATTTATTTATAGATTACACTAAGAAAATGTTTTAGATTCAAACATAAAAGTTTAAGTCCTCATAGCAAAGAACAACTTCCAATCGTTAGTTTCTGGAAATTACATCAAGAACATATATAAAATATGTCTCAAACTTTCAATTTTCTAACAATTTTGTCACCCACCCTTAGTTTAAATTTGAGAGGTTTGGTGTTGCTACATGTTCTTTGTTATTGTACTATTACTTGAGTCTTGATACATGAGAGGGTGAATAGATAGCCCAAGTATTAAGGTTTATCTAATCTAAGGCTGTGTTCACTTAGATGGAATAAAATGAGGGGAGAATGTAATGAAATTTATACTCTTATTTTAGTGATATTAGAGAAAATGTTTATAATTTTCATTCTTTCTTTCATTTCATTCCAAACTATTTGAACTAAAATTATAACCAGCATGTTTTGAAAGGAATGCTCCATTCCATTTTTTCACCATTTTCCCTACAATTCTCATCATAACAAATTTAAACTCTCTCATGCTTATTCACAATTTCACTCGTACATTCTTTTTTCTACATAAAATTTATTTATAATTTTTCATTTCATTCATTTATCATTCCATTCTCACCAAGTGAATACAACCTAAGAGTTCGATTCTCCCTCAGTACGAGAATTATCAAAGCATAGATACTACTTTAAAAGCTTATTAGCTTTATTAAAAAAAATTGACTTGATACATGGGTGTTGTTAACTATATATGGCTTGTGACATGATTGAATTCCGCATAAATTTACAATCGGCACACACAAAGCTTATTTATCGTATATATTAAATTTTATTATAGAAGCTTGGGTTGTGGTGGAATATGGGTTGCTTAAGCTATCGATGTCTATTGTATAGTTTCATTCAAGTTTTTTTCATGTGACTAGCACTTCAAAACTTTCTGTTGGATTGTGCTTATTAGTCCTAAACATTTGTGATGGCCAATTTTTTCACTAAATAGTTTCTCCATGCTTCTGCTTCAGAATATGGGTAACCTCCTCTGTTGTGTTCAAGTTGATCAATCGACTGTTGCTATTAAGGAGAAGTTCGGAAAATTCAGTGATGTACTTGATCCAGGATGTCATTGCCTACCATGGTGCTTTGGGTATCAGGTGGCCGGCCATCTGTCTCTTAGGGTCCAACAATTGGATGTGAAGTGTGAAACCAAAACAAAGGTCTATATATCGCCCTGACGTTCTTGTTTCCTTTGTTATACTAATGTTGACAACACTAATTCTCTTCTGATTATCTAAATTGAAATGGTGGTGCCTTACTTTTGTAGCTTGGTAGTTGTTATGGCCACTCTCTAGAATCCCAAATCTTTTTTTTCTGCCTAATGTGTATAGATGCATTGCTGGATTTCATTTCTATAAAAATCTGAGAGTTTTCTTATATACGTTATCAGAACTGAAATGATTCTTGCTGGTTATAGGACAATGTATTTGTCAATGTCGTAGCATCAATTCAGTACCGTGCCCTGTCAGAGAAGGCCAATGATGCGTTTTACCGACTCACTAATACAAGGTCCCAGATTCAGGCCTATGTCTTTGATGGTACAGATCTAACCCAAAAGTCAAGACATGCCTAATTTTAATTGTATTGCTTCGATAATTTTTTTTTTGCTAATGTATCTGAATTTTGAAATTAATTGTAGTTGCAAGTGTTTTTGCAATCATCAAATTTTGTTTCTGTTTATCTAGTTATCAGAGGTACGGTTCCCAAGCTCAACCTGGACGCTGCTTTTGAGCAAAAAAATGATATTGCAAAGGCTGTAGAAGATGAACTAGAAAAGGTAATAATCGGAGAGGCGAATATGCATTACTGTGAAGTCTAGTTCTTGTCGTGCCGTGACAACTTCTGATTTCTGTGAAGTCTAGTTCTTGTTGTGCCGTGACAATTTCTGATTTATGCTGTTACAGGCAATGTCTCATTATGGATTCGAGATCGTCCAGACATTGATAGTTGACATAGAACCTGATGAGCATGTTAAGAGAGCAATGAATGAAATTAATGCTGGTAAAGTTCGTATATTACACTTGCTACACACCTGGGAGTTATTTTGTGGCAGATACATGTTCTTTAAAGTCGGCAAACCCTTATTTAGTGATGATTGTAAGAAACATAAATTGGAAAATTTATATAAAATTAAAAAAATAGAACAAATCTAGGGGCATAGCCCGCGCAAAGAAAACAAACTGAATTACAATCTACTGAATAGACTAGGACTTAGACTAGAAAGTCAATACAAGATAAAGAACAATAAGGATCCTGCTAATTTTAACATCTTAAAATGATGCATCACCTTAATGTATATAATAATACCTTTAGGTCAAGGAATTAATGTTTGCAACTCCTGTATCATAGCTGAAAGATGTCTCTTCCCCACACATTAGTAGGTGAATAACTGAATATAGTATTTTTATACATGATTGAAAAATAACTCGAAGCTAACAACTACAGTAGGAAGACTGGAATTGGGATTTGTGTTGGAATATCTCAAGGGAAAATATCCTGTTATAACCTAGTGCTAAAAGCGAGGGTTGATTCCCATGTTAACCTAGTATTAAAAGGGAATTAGTACTGTTTTTTTATTTCATCTCCGTATTGCCTCACCGGATGTTGGTGCAGATGCTCGTTTGCATGTGTCAAACTTCAATATCTCATTTCATATGTTTCTAACAAAAATTCTTGATTAACTGAGCATAACATAATACCTCGTTTCAGCAATTTGTCAATCCTTCTGAGCCAAAACATTTTTTTAGTTAAGAAACTGAGATTAACTTCGATTTTGGCTTCTAAAAATTTTCACTTGTTCAGCTGCAAGGCTGAGGATGGCAGCTACTGAAAAGGCGGAGGCTGAAAAGATTCTCCAAATCAAGAGAGCTGAAGGAGAGGCTGAGTCAAAGTACCTCTCAGGTCTGGGTATAGCACGTCAGCGCCAGGCAATTGTTGATGGTTTAAGAGACAGTGTGATAGGCTTCTCAGTTAATGTGCCAGGCACAACTGCAAAGGATGTAATGGACATGGTTCTCGTCACACAGTATTTTGACACCATGAAGGAAATTGGAGCTGCATCAAAGTCTTCTGCCGTGTTCATTCCTCATGGTCCTGGTGCAGTTCGTGATGTTGCCACTCAGATTCGTGATGGACTTTTTCAGGGATCTTCTGCCCAGCATTAGTTTCCAACCCTCTCAAGCATATATCCAAAAGTTTGGTCTTAAATACAGTACATAGTTTTTCGTTTGTGAGTTTAAGCTTGTTTTATGAATCTGAATGTACTTGTTTACGTGCTACTTTCAGCTGTTTGGTCTATTCTGTTTGGTTGGTTTGACACCAGTATATCTATATTTATCAATGGAGTAGTAGGTTTTACATCTTAAAGATATATTCCGCTAAGGATACAGCTCCTAAATATGTTCTCATGTTTCTCTTTTTTTCCTAAATATTATGTGCAAATTTAAAACTTTCCGATGCTGATAACTATATTATAGACTGGTAGAAAGGAATGTAGAAACAATTATTGCTCGACTGGAGCAGCAATCTTCCATGTGATTAGCGCACAAGAAGATTGGTGCTGCCAATTTAGTCTTGTTTCACAAGAATAGGGCTTAGTGCTGCTGCTATTGAACTACTTGTTAGAGGATTCAGTTGACTATATTCGGTAACTCACAAATTTTCACTATTCGCCCCTGTTGCTAATGTATATTTGCATGCAAAAATATATTGAAACAGGGATACAAGGAATGAGAGGAAAGGGTTTACAATGCAAGGGAAAATATTAGCATTGAAATTTTATAGTTCAGGCAGCGCAACGCGGTGCTTAATCGGCCTGTTGCACTATCAGCTAAAAGGTTTGTCTGTATGTTAAATAAGAAATTTCCTAGTACAGCTGATAAGTTTAATAGGGGCTGTGCTGCCGAACTGATGCTTCCTGTTAAGGCTGTAACTTCAGCATAAGCATAATGATAAAGCCATTAAACTTTTATAATGATTGCCATATAATTACGAGCCAAATATCTGCTGTTTATTCTATAGTCCTAAAGTAGTAATCAAAAGTATTGCACTTTCTGTTGTTGCAAATCAATTTTGTTTATGATTCAGGGTGTTAAGAGTAAAACAGCTGCAGTGTTCATTGATAAGCAAACACCAGTGGTAGTGATTGATTACTCGTAATGTTCTTTAGATCAAGAT
Source organism: Oenanthe sinensis (assembly GCA_028671895.1). Taxonomy (NCBI): domain Eukaryota; kingdom Viridiplantae; phylum Streptophyta; class Magnoliopsida; order Apiales; family Apiaceae; genus Oenanthe; species Oenanthe sinensis. The sequence continues at coordinate 13,687,863 of CM053798.1, forward strand.
TCTTTTAATTAACTTTGTAATGCTTTTTTAAATTATTTACTCAAATACGTACTGGTAAAATTTAGCACCTGAAGCAAAAAGAAGGATGGTTCCTGCTACATTGAGATGTTGGAAGAAAGATAACCCTAATATCAAAAATTTGAAGAAATAATTTGGTTATGGGTCTAAATTAAATCAAAAGAAGATTAAAGGACTTGCTAAAAATCCGAAAGAAGGATAGTGTTTTGTTTATAAGAGTGAACGATGATGTTTTTTGTTCAAGAAGAAAAGGGATTGAGAGAAGAATGAGTAATTGACTCGGTATATTTTCGTCATATTAAAAAAGAATGAGTACTTGATTCACTGTGTTCTCATCATATTCATTCATAGTCATGTTAGTGGTTCTGATCCTATAAAAAGTAGGGTTTTATATCAAACTGTCCACTCATCTCATAAAAAATATCAAATAGCTATCTCATTACCACAACGACTCATTTAACCCACTAAACTATTAAGATATATCATTTTGCTAACTTTTTTTTAAAAAAAAATTAACGATTAACATTAAAACACATGCATTACAAACCAGAATTGATGAACTTACGTCTTAACAGTTTTAATGTTAAGATATATCACTTCGCTACCCTATGTGTTTTAATGTTAATCGTTATTTTTTTTTTATAAAGTTAGCGAAGTGATATATATTAACGGTTTAGTGGCTTAAATGAGTCGTCGTGGAGATGAGAGAGCTACTTAATATTTTTTGTGAGATGAATGGACAGTTTGATATAAAACTCATAAAAAGTATGAGGGAAAGATGGTAGTTTACTGAAAAAGTAAGAGGGTAAAGGTTACTAAACAATAAAACTCACAGTGGTTGTATTTAGAATTAAAGTTAATAGAGTAATACTAGAGCTAAATTGAATTCCAATTTCATTGATTAGTTTAGTTGAATTGAGATATACCGTTCTTGTGTAGAACAATAGTTTGGAGGTTGTTGTGTTCAAAATCTCATATGGGTTTGATTTAGGCCAAGTAAAGTTTTGAGGTCCAATCCATAAAGAAGTAATTATAGAGGTTCCATCTTAATGGAGTGACCCATGGAAGTTATTTAATGAGATTAGAAAGGGGTGAACCCCCATAAGGATGAGGTTCATCCATGCCGAGGTTCCTTTAGATAAGTCAAAACATGTATGAGGGTTCAATTGTCAAAAGAGAATTCATTATGTCAAGCATGGTACCTAGTTTGGAGAGGTTGCATGAGGTTAACTTACATGAGAATTCATCAAGGAAATTGAACACCTTCTAGGTTTTAGAGAATAGATTCTAGGTTCCATTGGATATATTCCATGATACAGCTTCTAGGAACAAGTTTCGATTTTCAGACAAAATGGCATAATTATATTCTGAGATGGATTCTTCCTCCTAAATAGGAGCACATTTTATCACTCTGGAGGCAGCCTTCTAGATGGCTATTACTTGATTAATCCGATTTTAGGAGCACGTATGTTTTAGTATTCACCATTAGTTCTAGCTTACTTGGGTGGCGTATAAAGAGTTATTGCATCTTTTATCCCTATTGGAATCCCTATAAATTCAGTCCAACCACCACAAAAATGCCATACGTGTTCTTTAAAAACTCAGTTATGAACCTGCATTGGGCAAACAAAACCTTATTTTCTTCCGGTGTTCCACAAAGGGCCTCCATAGTGTTGTAACTAAATTCTCCTCATAATATTTTGACATCAATATTTTGACATCAGAAGGAAGGTCTAAAAACATCTTTAAAGATGAAAGATGTCCTAAAGTTCCGATAGTAAGAAGATGACATCAAATAGTGAAGGGAAACATGAAGGCGATGTAGAAACAAAAGTTACCAATGCATTAAATAAATAGGATAAAGATAGGAATCTCTTAAGAGAAATTACTAAAAAATGACAAGTGGAAGAAAAAGTCCATGCCGCCTTCATCGGGAAAAAAAACAAAAAAAAGAGGAATGTAACCCTGATACGATTGGATTTCGAATCTGATGAGGATGTAAATAAAGAAATCAACTAGGAAAATGAAGTTTTAGATGATGAGAATGAGAAATATGAACTAATAAAGATGTTCTAGGCAGATAGGTTCGCGAGAGGTAAGTCACCGGAATATAAAAATTCGATCAGTCTCCATGTTAGTGTCTCTGATAGGTTGGAAAAATCTGTTGGGAAAAAACTTTAGGAGAGGTTCTAAAAATCTAGAGAAGGAGTGAACGTTAATCTCATAGACATACTGCAGCTGTTTGTCTGAACTCTAAGGATGAAACTCCACAATTGGTGATTGATCATGTAAAGCTAATTGAGTTAGATTCAAAATTAGTTGTCCATGCAATCAGGTCAGACAATGAAACAGAATTCAAGAATGAAGTTCTGGATGACTTTTGCTCAGATAAAGGGATAACAAGACAATACTCAGCGCCAAGAACTCCCAACAGAATGGAGTTATAGAAAGGAAGAATCGAACCTTGATTGAAGCAACAAGAACGATGTTAAGTGAATCAAGGTTACCTATCTATTTCTGGGTTGAAGCACTAAACATAACATCTTATACCTAGAATCGAACTCTAATCAATAAAGATCATATAAAGACTCTCTATGAATTAATAGCTAGCAAGAAACCAACACTCAAGTACTTTCATGTATTTGGAGCCAAATGTTTTGTGCTGAAAGATGGAGATGAACATTGTGGCAAGTTCGAGGCCAAAGCACAACAAACTATTTTTGTCGTTATTCTAGAAGAGCATATAGGTTGTACATAATTGATCAGCACCAAGTAAAAGAAAGTGTCAATGTTACATTTGACGACACTAAACTCCCAAGTATCCAAACTGAAGATCCTTCTGAGTCATTAAAATTTGATAATTAGCCAGACTCACATTCCGATGATGAAGAAGAACCTGAGGTTGCAGTAGGAAATGATAATGACAATAATGATGATAATGATCCAGATAATAGTGGTGGAAACAATGGTAACACTGGAGATACTACTAATACCAGTGGTGGATCAACAATTCATCATGTTAGCAACTCAGTGGGAGATGATGGATCTACTAGTAGAACACAACATCACAATAAATATCAAGGAGAATTGTCAAGATCAAACCTACCAAGGGAAATGATATGGAGTAGAGATCATCCTTTTGAATTGATCATAGATGATCCAGATGTTGGGGTTAGGACTAGATGTACAACTTCAAATGAATGTTTATTTTTAGTTTTTCTATCTCAAGAAGAACCAAAAAAAATTGAAGATGCACTAACTGATCCAGATTGGGTTCTTGCCATACAAGAAGAGCTCAATCAGTTTGAGAGACAAGAAGTATGGACATTGGTACTTAGGCCAAAAGATAGATCTGTGATTGGCACTAAATGGGTATACATGAATAAATTAGATGGTGATGACATTGTTATAAGGAACAAGGTCAGACTGGTGGCAAAAGGTTACTCCCAAGAAGTGAGAATTGATTATGATGAGACCTACGCACCAGTTGCAAGACTTGAAGCCATCAGGATATTTTTAGTAGTCACAGCACACTTCAATTTCAAAGTTTATCAAATGGATGTGAAAAGTTCATTTTTGAATTAACAATTATAAGAAGAAGTATATGTGGAACAACCCCTGGCTTTGAAAATCCAGAGTTTGCTGATTTTGTATATTTTTTATTCAAAGCTCTCTATGGACTCAAGCAAGCACCGAGGACATGGTATGGCACTCTCTCTGAGTTTTTACTTGAAAATGATTTCATTAGATGTGTCATAGATAAAACCCTCTTTTATAAATTACATGATAAAGATATGATATTTGTCTAAATTTATGTTGACGATATTATATTTAGTTCTACTAACGAAAACTTGCGCAAGAGATTTGCTAAGTTAATGCAGCGTAGGTACGAAATGAGCATGATGTGTGAGATGTCGTTCTTCCTATGATTGGAAGTGGAGCAGAAGGAAAATGAGATTTTTATTTTCCAATCAAAGTACGTAAGGGATCTTCTAAGAAAATACAGTCTAGAAGACTCATCACCGACAAAAACCACTATGCCAACTGCCACCAAGCTTGACAAAGATGAAACTGATAAGAAGGTTGACATCACAAGCTATAGAGGTATGATAAGCTGATTATTATACTTAACTGCAAGTAGACTTGACATAATGTTTGCAAAATGCTTATGTGCATGATTTTAATATAATCCTAGGGAACCTCATCTTATAGTTGTTAAACGAATTATTAGATATCTGAAGGGTACACCAAATCTTGGAATTTGGAACCCTAAAGATACAGGTTTTGATCTAATAGGCTATACAGACTCAGATTATGAAGGATGCATGATGGACATGAAGAGTACTTCTGGAAGCTGTCAGTTTCTAGGAAGACGGTTGATCTCCTGGTATAGCAAGAAACAGCAGTCAGTGACTACCTTGACAGCTGAAGTAGAATATATTACGGCAGGTAGCTGTTGCGCTCAGATCTTGTGGACAAGGAATCAACTAAATGACTATGGACTTGCGTTGAATGAAATTCTTATTTTCTGCGACAACACAAGTGCTATAGCCATCTCCAACAATCTTGTACAACACTCTTGAACCAAGTACATTGACATAAGGTATCATTTCATCAGAGAGCATGTCATGAATGAAACCGTGTGTTACATTTTATACCCACAAAAGATCAAATAGCCGACATCTTCACAAAACCACTTGTTGAATCCATTTTCTCTAAGTTGGTTAGTGAATTAAGAATGTTAAATTATGGCTAATTTTTGGTTGTTAGGAGTTGATTTGAGTTCATAAATATTAAATGTTAATATTTAAAGAATTTATAAAGTTCAAATCAATAAAATCCTAGGGCTTATGCATATTTGGATAAATTATCTTGAGAATAATTTAATACTCTTAATAGATAATTATTTCAATTATAGCATAAGTACTTATTATTATATATTATTTTGAAAAAGAATTTTATAAGCATTTTATGTAAATTATAATATGTTTTTCTAATTATTATTGCACATTAATAATTATCATGTTATTAACTATTTAGTTAATTTATTCATTAAATTAATTCAAGTATGAATTAATTTAATTCCCAAATTAATTGAAACAGTTAATAAAATAAATAATCATTATATGTCATTAATAATTTAGTTATATGTAAATTATTGTCTTAATTTATTAATTATTTATAACATGTAAATATTTAGTTACTAAATTATTAATTAATCTAAATTTCGAATAAAGCCTTTTGAAAACAAAGTCTTTTGAAGAGTAAAAACTCTGCAAGACTTTTAAAAAGTCTTACCGAGTGTTTTTGTTTTCTATTCATTTTTGGTTTTTTTCTTTTCTCTTTCTCTAACTCGGCAAGACTTTCAAAAGTCTTACAGAGACTTGAGTTCAAAAGTCTTACCGACTTTTGCCTGTAATTTCTACAAGTCTTATTCATTTTTTAAAAAAAATCTTATTAGCTCTTATATACACACAACAATACATACATTCAGACCTTAGCAAGACTCTTCGAAAACCATTGAAAAACCCTCGATTTTGTGATCCCTACAACTGATTTCAGTTGCTGATTACTAGTTTTACAAGCTTTTGCTTGCTTGGTTAAGATTCTTAATCAAAATCAAGCGTTACTCTGCCCGATTTTACCCTTTTTAGAACTAATTATGGATCTTGTTTTAAGAACTGATGTGGTTTTGTATTAGCTTCTAAAGGACTGATATAGAGTTATTTTGGTGTGTTAAAATTGAAGTGGTTATTTATTGCAGTTAGGGTTCGAATTGTTTGTGTATTTTTCGAATTATTGGGTGTTATTTTTTTTCTTTCCCGAATTTGGTAATTAATTTGAGAACAACTGTTAATTTTAATTATTCCTCATTAAAATGGCTAAAATATTTGTAATTGTCAAGACAAATTTTATTGGGTATTTTGATCTAGAGAATTGCAGAGAGGCTAGATTTAAGTCGTGGATTAAGTTTATGAACTAGCATTCATTAGTAAGAACATCAATTACGGTAAACACCCCGTTGAAGATTGAGTCTCTAAGAGCCTTATACTCCACTGCTAGAAATTGTTCGAATGATAGGCTGATTCAATTTTCTTTCAGAATTGGAGAGACATAGTACATTGCTGATGAAATTGACATGAACAGAGTCTTAGGATTCCCAATAGATAATTTTAAGACCCTACCTACAATAGAAGATATAACAAATTTCTTCCGGTGAATTCATTATCAAGGCAATATAGACCTGGTAAAGTTATCTAAATCTCAGCTAGTGGGTGAATGGGATTATTTTTTGACAATTTGGCCAAGGTTTTTGTTCCCACCATGAAGGTCAACTTCCATAACATTTTCAACTCTTCTTCAAGTTATTGGGTATTCTGTGGTCCACAATCGAAGAATCAATTTTGGAAAGCTGATTCTGACAGAAATTATAAGAAAGATGGGCACTGCTGAGAGCAGAAACTTGAATGTGGATTAGAAAATTTCTTGCTTTTATCCAAGGTTTCTAATTCTTTTGATTAATCATCTTCTGTCAGAAGAAGATAAAGCACTCTTTGAACAAAGCCTAGTGGAAGTTTCCCCAACAACCCAGAAAAATTTGTTCACCAGACTCAATCAAATATTCTCAATCAAATAGCCAATCTTGCACACGCTCAACCATTTCAGCAAGAGCCAGAACAAGTGCCAATGGAAGTTGAACATTCTGCATAGCTTTTACTTGAAGCTGCTCAACTTGCAGAACAAGAGGCACAAGTACAACAGGTAATATCACACACATTAGGTTCTAATTTCCTACCTATAAATATATTTAGTGCACCTTTAAATATATATGTGGCAAACTATGATTATGGTCTTACACTTCAGTATTTCAGCTATGAAGATAAAAACACACAGGTACAAGATTATCACACTTCCTACCCATCAATAAGAGATTAAGACGTACAACATTAAGAAATTAGTTCAATTAAATTTGAAGGAGATTGTTACTGGTCATGGAGTGTTTGTCATTATTTTTTCTGATAGAGATGCATGTTTTACCACAAGATTTTAAAAACGTTTTCAGAGTGTTTAGGTACAAGATTGAATTTGAGTACAGTCTAACATTATCAACTGATTGTCAAAGTGAGAGAACTATTCAGACCAAAAAAGATATCTTAAGAGCATGAACTTAAGATTTTAAAGGAAGTTGGGATAATCATTTACTTTTGGTAGAGTTTGAGTACAATAATATTTAGCATACTATTCTTGGCATAACTCCGTATGAAAGTTTGTATGGGTGTAAATATAGATCTCGTGTGTATTGGGATGAGGTTGGATAAATAAAAATAATAGGTCCAGAGTTGGTACAACAAACGAAATAGAGTATAAATATTATTAAGAAAATGTTAATAGCTGCATAAGATCGATAAAAGAAATATAAAAACTATGAGAGAAAAGATAAAATTTATTTATTTTTTTGAAGTTTGACAATTTATTTTAAACATATACAATTTTACTAATTATTATCATAATTTTAAAGTCATTATAAAATTAATAATCGTAATATATATATAATTAATATTAACCATACACATATTACAAATTTCACCAATTTCAAAATATTAAAATAATGTGTATATATATATAATATATTAACATATTTATTTCACCCATATAAATTTACCTTTTACGGAATATATATATTAATCATAGAAGTTTGGATTCATTAGATTACTATTATGTTAAAAAAATATAAATAAGGAACTAATATAAAATTTTATTTGTCTAAAATTTTTGATGTACAATCTATACTATTATATCATATATATAATAAGAGTAAGAGATATCTTATCCAAATACTACCAAATGTCAAATGATCGATTCTTAATAACTACATAATATTATGTTCTAATTATTTATAAATTATAATTATTATTAAGATTTCTAACAATTATATTTTTCTTACCCCGCTTCATATTATAACTCAAACTCTAATAGATATTTTAGTAATTGAAAGTCATATGACTAGTCCTATTTGTAATAAGTAGATGACAACTCAACTTAGATAAGAAAGTGAAGTAAATAATAAATATTGAATATAGAGGAAGAACAAAAGAAGCCATGACAGGACAAAACAAGACACAAAGATCACTACAGCAGAAATGAGAATCAACATTATAGTTAGTCATCCGTGAACCAGACCAGTGCACAGGGTGTCAACAATGTCAGTGAAGATTCGTCATCAAAAAGTTCAAGTGGTTAAAAAGATTATTGTTGAAGAACATAAGAGTTTTATCTACATCAACAATAGTCAAAGACTTTAATTTAATTCTCTATTAATTAATTAAATTAATTAGTTAATTTAATTAGTAAATTAATTCACTTAGAATTAATTTATTTCTTAAATTAATTAAAGGATTAATTAATTTAGAATTATTTTAGAATGACAGAAGACAGAAGTTGGAAGCTCAAAGGGTTACAGGTTTGTTTGGAATGCAGTGTACAAGAGTCAGAATCCAAGATTGAATATTTGACTGGGTACATGCAGTGGTAAAAAGAAGTATGGTCTAGTTTAAAGATTCAGATTATTTCAGTAACAGAGGTACTTCTAATTGCAACTGTAGAAACAGCCAAACATGCCTGACAGTACTGACTTGAGAAAAGACGGAAAAAGAATTGACACGGAAGAAATGCAGAGTCATATATTCTTAAAAGTGGAACCCCGGTTGGAATTGATTTATCATTCTCAAGTTAAAAGGAGTTCGGTTTTAGACGTTCAGAAGACCGTAGTTTAGAGCGTAAGGATTTATTTAATTAATAAATATTTTATTTATTTAGTAAATTATATTTATAAATATCTAAATAATATTAGATATTTATTTTTATGATTTCTGAATTAAATTTATTATTTATTAATCAAAGAATATAAGTTGTGCGGGTCTAAAAGCATTTCTACGGAGCTTATCACTAAAAGACAAAATAAGCCCCTTTGCTTTTACAAATTGAAATGTCAGGTGATGCTTTTAAAAAGGAACCAATCCAAGGATGACACTTGTCCATTCAAGAGAAAAAGAATTGAATTGGCTGTTGAATTGAAAGTCATACCGAGAGAAGTTAAAGTGTCATACCGAGAATGAATTAAAGAGTCATACCGAAGCTTTGATTCTGGAAAGTCATACCGAGTTCTTTAAGATAAGTCATACTGATTTTCTGATTATTAAATAAGTCATGCTGATTTATTTAATTAAAAGAAAATTCGAATATGACTTTAAGATAAGTCATACCGAATTTTGAAGAGTCATACCGACAGAAATAAGTCATGCCCAGCTTTCTGAAGAGTCATACATGGCATAATTTGATGATAAAAAGAGTCATGCTAGCTTTTCAACCTCTATAAATATGAGGCATTTGCTTCATTTTTCAGTGTTAGAAAAACAGTCAAATTCAGCAATTTGTCTGCAACGTCATATTCACAGACTTTCTGTGCTGGTTTGAGTTTAATTCCTTAAGTAGAACAATTCATGTTAAATTTGTTCTAGGAATTAAATGTTTATTCTACCGAATGTTGTAACACTCGTTCAAGTTTAATATACGTATTTAACTTGAATCTTGTTTACTTACTTGTTAATTTCTATATCTTAATTATTATATCATAAAAATAGAAAGCTAGTAAGTCAGCCTCCCAAACACTACAAGGACTCTAACCCTCAACTAAAACAATAATTTAATTCCGCAAATTCTGAAAAGAATTTTAAATTGTTGTCAGTATCGCATTCAACCCCCATTCTACGATACTTCCGGGACCCAACAGTAATATATAAATTTGAATTTAAAGATCTATTTTGAAGTTAAATTAAAAAGAAAAATCGTAATTATTGTACTCTTTATACCGCAGACATTGTTTGAGTCATATTTTGAGTTTCAGATATCAGAATTTGACGATTTTACAGCCCACGCGAACCGTACAAAAGTATCTTTAATTCTGAGGTGGTCCAATATCCAAAATCTAACAGGCCCGTAATATAGAGAGAAAAGACAGTTACGAATTTTTATCGGAAAATTCTATTTCGTTTAGGAAACCTTTTTATAATTGATTTAAAACATTAAAATATTTTTTTATATTAGATTTATATAGAGACATGTCATATATCACATATTATTATATATTATTATTAGATTATAGTAAATAGTATTAGTATTTTACATACAGAGAAATGGAGGAAAGTCGTGAATTTCCGGCCGTTGGTCGGTATTTGTGCCGGGTAGTTATTATTGGGCTTAATTTTCGGTAGCTGATCGGTATTTGGGCCAGGTAGTTATTATTGGGCTTAATTTATAAAAATTATCCTCTTAACCAAAACACATCTCAAATTAACCTCCTAACTAATACACATGTCTAAACAAAACACATAAATATTATCTTATTAAACATTAATCTTCTAACTAAAATACATCTCATATTATTATTAATCTCCTAACTAATACATATCTCTAAATAAAACATATAAACATTATTTTATTAAAATATAAATATAAAAATATATACATATAATATTAAATAAAATTTAAAATTATTATTGTAAAAATTAAATTCAAATTATATAAAGAAAAATATTTAAAAAACTATTTGATATATTTAAACAATTCGATCTGTGCATCACACGAGATATAAGCTAGTTATATTTGCATTCAATAATTAAAATTATAAAATTATAATGAAAATGAAAATGAATTTGAAATTATTAAAATAATAAAAAATTATTTTATTTAACAATTTAATAAAATTTAATAAACTAGTATATGAGGATGTGCGGTGCTCACTAGATGTCTTTATCGAAAATGGCCTGGCGATGTCCCATTAAATTTGGGTCCGCAACCGGCCTTCTATATCTAGGCACGAATCCAATCGGTTCTTTATTGCTTTCCTAGCTTATGAAGGTAAATCTGAGCTGTAATGTGCCATACTGCTGAGTGCTCATGACACTGAACTTTCTATATATAACACGGTTTTACTCTTTTCTTATCTGCTAAAACTTTTTTTTTTTGCTAAGTGTCTCGCAAAACATCACTTCAGGGTAAGTACCATCATCCTAGCCTAGCTAGCTGCTTCCTTTTCTTTTTACTGCTGTCTTCCACCGTTTTTTTATGGCAATGGTCCAGAATAGAGTTATGATAATGCATAACGGCTGTTGGAAAATAATAGTCGCTTTTACTTTTTGCACGTAATTTGAGTTGTAAAAATACATTACTTGTATATATAATTTTTCAATTTTCTTTTTTTGCCTTAAACCACATACAAAAAATCAAAGTAACTATTATTTTGGGACACAGAGAATATTAAGTATAACCACCTTTGTTCGTAAAATGAACATTTATTTTATCTTACGTTCCTAAATTTCAGCCGTAAATATGTTGCAGCATACACTTATGAGGACCAGGACCCTTTATACACTTATGTTAAGTGTTTTTAATGTATGAATTTCAAAGAGTGTTCTGACTGTAAATTGTAATACATACTATACAGTTATGCCACATGCTCCCTTAATCTGTAGTTGATACATGTTTTTTTTTTTTTTCCTTTTAGTTATAACTATGGCTTGTTACATGAATTCTGTTTGAATTTACTGTTAAGAGACATGCACTGATGCACACTATTGCAGATAATATTTGAAACTTAGGTCCCAAATTGATATGAATTTTTTTAGCACATATAAACCATATTTATTATAAATTTAATTTAATGTCAGAAACTTGGGCTGTGGTGAACATGAGTTGTATAAGCTGTTGATCTCCATGCACAGTTTCGATAAATTGTTTTTTATATGACTAGCACTTCATAACCTTCTCTTGGATTGCGTTTATTAGTCCTAAATATTTCTGGTAGACAATTCTTTTTCCTCTCTAAAGTAACTTTTTTCAAATTCTTCTGCTACGGGTAACCTATTTAGCAAAAAGAAGAATATGGGTAACCTCCTCTGTTGTGTTCAAGTTGATCAGTCCAATGTTGCTATCAAGGAGCAGTTTGGAAAATTCAGCGGCGTACTTGATCCAGGATGTCATTTCCTACCATGGTGCTTTGGGTATAAGGTGGCTGGTCATCTGTCTCTTAGGGTCCAACAGTTCAGAGTCAAGTGTGAAACCAAAACAAAGGTCAGATTCTTAAGTCTATATTTTTCCTTGGTATTCCTGTTTCCTCTGTTATACTAATGTTCACAACAATAATTATTTTGTGACTATTTAAAATTTAAATTGAAAAGGTTGTCTAACTTTTTTAGCTTGTTAGTTGTTACGGCCACTCTCTACAGTCCAAGATCTTTATTGCATTGTTGAATTTAATTTTTATATAAATCCGAGAGCATCTTTATATGTTATCAGAACTGAAATGATTTTTGCTCGTAATAGGACAATGTATTTGTCAAAGTTGTAGCATCAATTCAGTACCGTGCCCTGTCAGAGAAGGCCAATGATGCATTTTACCGACTTAGTAATACAAGGTCCCAGATTCATGAATATGTCTTTGATGGTACAGATCTAACCTAAACAATGAAGACATTGCTTAATCTAGTTGTGTTGCTTTAATACTTTGCTAATATATCTGAATGTTGAAATTAATGTTAGTTGAAAATATCTTTTGCAAACATTAATTTTTTTCTGATTATCAGCTATCAGAGGTACAGTTCCGAAGCTCAACCTAGATGCTGCTTTTGATCAAAAAAATGATATAGCCAAGGCTGTAGAAGAACAACTTGAAAAGGTAATAATCTGAGAGGTGAATATGCATTATTGTGAAATCTAGTTGTCCTGCCTGTGACAATTTTGGTTTCTGCTGTATACAGGCAATGTCTCATTACGGATTTGAGATCGTTCAGACACTGATAGTTGATATAGCACCTGATGAGCATGTTAAGAGTGCAATGAATGAAATCAATTCTGGTAAACTTCTTATATTACCTTGAGATTGGGGGCTTATTTTGTAGCAGACACAGGATATTCTTTGAAGCTAAAATAACTGTAAAAACCGATTAGAAACTCTTAGCTTGATTATAAGATTTTCATCCTAATACCTTTATGTCCTGGGATTAATTTTTCCGAGTCTTGTATCAGAGCTGAAAAATGTGACTGTGAGACGAACATTAATTTATTTTCTGTGATGAACAACTCGAAATTTGTATAACCCCTGCAGAACAAATGCTAGGAACCCCCTCCAAGGATGCCCTATAAATGACTTGTATGGAATATGTTAGTCTATGGTAAACAACTCAAAGCTCATTTCATTTATATCCTCCCCGAACATTAATAAGTGAAATAGATTATGTATATATACACGATTGAGATTAGAGGTCTTGAAAGATAATTGGAAGCTAACAGTTATGGTAGGAACTAGGAAGACTGGAATTGAAAATTGTGTTGGAGTATCTCAAGGGAGAAAATCATGTTATAACCTAGTACTCATAGGGAATTAGTACTGTTTTTTCGGAGTTCATATCTGTGTTACCTCACCAAATGTTGGTGCAGATGCTCATTGAATACATATGTCAAACTTATACATCTCATTCCATCTATTTTTAACAATAAATCTTAATTTTGGCTTCTAAAATTTTATACTTGTTGTAGCTGCAAGGCTGAGAATGGCAGCTAGTGAGAAGGCTGAGGCTGAAAAGATTCTTCAAGTCAAGAGAGCTGAAGGCGAGGCTGAGTCGAAGTACCTCTCAGGTGTGGGTATAGCACGTCAGCGCCAGGCGATTGTTGATGGTTTAAGAGACAGCGTGATAGGCTTCTCAGTTAATGTACCAGGCACAACTGCAAAGGATGTAATGGACATGGTTCTCATCACACAGTATTTTGACACCATGAAGGAAATTGGTGCTGCGTCAAAGTCTTCTGCCGTGTTTATACCTCACGGCCCTGGTGCAGTTAGTGATGTTGCTGCTCAGATTCGTGACGGACTTCTTCAGGGATCTTCAGCCCAGAATTAGCTTTCCCACCCTCTCAAGCATGTATCGAGAAGTTTGGTCTTAATTTACAGTACATGGTTCTTTGTTAATGATGTGTGAGTTTAAGCATGTTTTAAAATTATGAATCTGGATGAACTTGTTTACATACTACTTTTAGTTGTTTGGTCTGGACTGTTTGGTAACACCAGTATATCTATAGTAATGAATGGAGTAGTTGGTTTTACATCTTAAATATATATTCCGCTAGGGATTGAGCTCCTGAATATGTTCTCGTGTTTCTCTACTTCTCCCAAACATTATTATAAAGCATTTATGTGCATATTTAACATTTTCCCACGCTGATAACTATATAATAAGCTGTTAGAAAGGAATGTAGAAAACAACTGATGCTTGATTGCACGGCTGCACCAGCAGTTTTCCCACGTGTTTAAATGAGCTCTTACTGCTTAGTGCTGCTGCTATTAACGTATTTTTTAGTGCATTCTGTTAACTGTATCCGGCAACACATAGATTTCACTATTCACTCCTGTTGCTCCTGTATCTTTCTTTGAATCAGAACATAATTGATTTTTCAGGTTTTGCATGATATCTTGTAGTGTTATGCACAAATGTAGTGAAGCAGGGTGCTATGACCTCAGCTAATACAAATAAGGCTCCTGTGCTGATAACATATGCTAGAAAAGGAATAACACCACAAATTGAGTAATCTGTATTTCTTCCTTGGAGAATAGGAGTTATCTAGGCAACTCGAAAAGGCTTAGTTTATCCATTGTGTCTCTTTCTTGTGCTCAGTTGATTTAAATTCCAGTTGGGCTGAAGTTTATATACACTTGTTGTTCAGAGTCTATAGCACAGGGGTGAGAGTGAGAGACACGACAGAAAAGGGATTACAATGCGTGGGAAGAAATTGGCATTGAAATTTAATAGTTCAAGCCAGCTCCGTACTTAATTGGCCTGTTCCACTATCAGATGAAAGGTTTGTTCCTATGGAGAATAAGAAATTTTCTAATACTTTAACAGGGGCTGTGCTGCCAAACTTATGCCTCCTGTAAGGCTGTGATTTCAGCAAAATTATAAAGCCATTGCACTTTTACCTCTAATGATCAGCATACACATAAGAGCTAAGTATCTGCAGTTTATTCTAGAAATCTTTAGTAATAATTAAAAGTATTGCACATTCTGTTGTCGCAAATATATGTATAAATATTCTTTTCGTGAATCAGTGTTTTAATAGTACAAAAATTGCAGTAGTCACTAAAGTAAACTTAAGGAGTTTAGAAAGCAGACACCAATTGTGGTGTAGATACCAGGTTAAAACCTTTCTGTAACAAAAGGTTGAATGGTCAAGTATGTCTGAGTGCAAGTATTCAAAAATCCACAACTGATCATTTCCAGAAGTAAGAAAAGCTGTGGGATGGTAAAATATATTCATATCAATGTTAAAAAAGATGGTGTAAATTTTTTAGTTTCGACTGAAAAAATCTCAGAAGACTCTGCTTCTCTACCCTCGAATCAATAGTTCTCTAATCTAATTATTGTTTAAGGATAAAACAATTTATTATCTAAATTATAAAAAATAAATAAAAGAACATGACTATCTGTTGACCGTTACTAAAGAAGTGGTTCACCACTCTTCCCTCTCAACTTCCCATTTACCATTTTTCCTACACATTCTTTCTACTTACATTTTGTGGTATTTAGACAATGTTGCAGCTCCATCGTCCATAAATGTAATGTACCTTCTGCATCTATTACATTTTTGATCATACTAACTCACATTTGCCTATGCACAGTTTTAGGTGCTGAGTCAGGTGACTTATTTGTACATGAACATGTGTAGATACATATACCCTAGTTTATAGTTTCGTCGACCTTTTTAGGTTTGAGCGTTTAGGAGATCAGGTCAAATCCGACGCTTTCATAACAAGCGAAAAAGAATTCTGATAAAGTATTGTAATTTTTTGTTTTTGATAGAAAGATTTGAGATATAGATGGTAGAAAGTTAGACAGAAATATGAAAATGGAAGCTTTTAAGCATATATTGTGTTTTGTATATGTTGGTTTTGCAGTGGCTTTTGCTACTTCGGTGGAGATGAATCTCACGAAACATGATGAGATGGTATGGAATGCACGAGCTGAGAGAGCGAAAAGAGCTAATATAAATGCTTATAATCCAAATCCACATCATGTCACAAATCAATTAAACAGCCATGTCCACAAGTAAGTGCTTATTTTTCTATATGGTAGTGTACACCACCTTTTCACACATTGCAATACATTATGAAATGCAGCCCTCTTAATAGCTGGACTCTTATAAAGGGCAACAGAAGGGAGTGGTAATGACACGAGAAGGGGCTTACACGGACTACGATTCAAAGGTCCATGCACGGCTACAAACCCTATAGATCAATGCTGGAGATGTGATCCGAATTGGGAGAAAAACCGGATGAAGCTAGCAGATTGTGCCCTTGGATTTGGCCACCGCACCACTGGTGGCAAAGGTGGTAGGATTTATGTTGTCACAGATGCATCCGACACAGACATGGTTAATCCTAAACCTGGAACCTTACGTCATGCAGTGATTCAGACTGAGCCTCTTTGGATCATATTTAAATGCAACATGATGATTAAATTAAGTGAAGAACTTATCATGACAAGTAATAAAACTATTGATGGACGTGGATCTCAAGTTCACATCGCTTTTGGAGCTGGACTAATGTTACAATTTGTGCAAAATATTATTATACATAACCTTCACATCCATGACATTAAAGCTGCTAATGGTGGAATGATTAGAAGTTCGCTAGATCATTTTGGTTTCCGATCCAGGAGTGATGGTGATGGTATATCGGTGTTTGGCTCTTCTAGAATTTGGATTGATCACATTTCTATGTTCAATTGCATGGACGGATTGATTGATGTTGTTGCAGCTTCTACGGCTGTTACCATCTCCAATTGCCACTTCACAAGACATAATGAGGTGAATTCTAATTTCTCAATTTCCATAAACATTTATAAAAAAAAAAATCAACACCGATAGATCAAAACAAATAAGAGAAAACCTTAAAAAGTATATCATGCTTATATGTTACATTGTAAATTAATGCACGATTTATCGGTTTTAAGGCACTTTTGTTCGGTGCTACTGATGGATTCACGGATGACAAGATAATGCAAGTGACACTGACATTCAATCATTTTGGTAAAGGATTGGTTCAAAGAATGCCAAGATGTCGATACGGACTTGTGCATGTAGTGAACAATGACTACACTCACTATCTAATGTACGCGGTTGGTGGAAGCTCTAATCCCACCATTCTTAGCCAGGGGAATCGCTACATTGCTCCAATGGATCGAAATGCTAAAGAGGTAAAGTCATAACAACATCATTCTAAAAATTCATGAGTTTGCAAATTGGCTAGTTGCCTACTAGCAAAACTGAAATGTGAGTCCATTCGTGTTTGTAGGTGACGAAGAGGGACTATGCAGCAGAGAGTGAATGGAAAAATTGGGTATGGAGATCACAAGGAGATTTAATGGAGAATGGAGCATTCTTTGTAGAATCTGGTGATCCTAAACACGTGTTTGCTACTGGTGAAGATATGATAGTTCCTAAGCCCGGAACAATGGTAAATAAGCTCACACAATTTGCTGGTGCTATTGCCTGCAAACCAAATATGCCCTGTTAACATATATAGGTTAATAATCACTAGTAATTGAGAGTGACAGAGAATCTTAGGCAAGTGAATGTGCTACTATTTTTTTGGTTTTAAACTGTTCTCCACCTCTTCTTGATTCTTACTCATCAGATGTACATGAATTAAGTCTGACCTTGTATTACTTTAATTTGCGTAACGTTATCCAGTAAAGCCCTCAACAGCATAAGAAGAAAAACCGTTGTAGTGTACTCCCACCGTCCTATTTTACATGACTTGCGTTTTTTTTTATGAATTTCAATAAGTTCGATAGAGGTGCTTTTATATAACTTTTTTGTTTTGTATAAAAATGTAAAGTTTATATTTTTATTTAAAACTAAAAAATTAAAAAAAATATTATTTCCAAGCACTATGAACATATTAAAATACTTTGTAAAAAAGGTGGATCACATAAAATAGGATAGATGTAGCATTAAATAGAGCCTTGCCAACAAAGGAAATATGTCTAAATTGCATCTATTGGTGTACTTCATTTGTTCCATCCAATTGCTAACATTTGAGTAAGAGACGGAGTTCAAGAAAATAGAAGAAAATGTGTGTAAGTGGTGACACTTACTAAAAGGGTTAAATATCACTTCGATCATTTGGTTCATTCAAATATATCATTTTGCTCAGTCACTGCTATTTTGACTCAGTTACCTCATTGGATTCAAATTATTAATCAATCCCAATCGGGTCAACGTTAAAACCTGTCAAACCTGACGTTTTCCGTCCAATAAGCCGTTAATTGTCATATTGTTGTTTACTAGACTATATGTGGCGCTGACTAGACAATGCTATAAGGTTAACAAATAAAAACATTATAGAAAATTTAGTTGTCAGAAGCGGGAAAAGGGTTTAGGGAGACAAACCCTAATTGTTTGTGTCCCCATATTCAAATATCTTCAATCGAAGCTATTGAAACAACGTTCCAAACAATGATTAAGACCATCTTCAATCATTATAAGTACATTTTTAAACTCAATCATTTGGGTTTAGAATAATGAAAAAGGTACTTCGTGTCTGTTTCTCCCTTTTTAAGGATTTTTATTCAGGATGTTTTCTTTAGTTCTTCTCATTTTCTCTCGAATTTTTATGTTTTTTCTTTCCTTGCGATGCCTTGACATCGATTCTTCTCATCGATTTCTCTCAATCCATCTCTTCCAGCGAAGGTTCCTAGTTATAGGGTGACTAGTAATCCTAAACTTGAAGATGTTTCTATGGATAAGACCTCTGGCTCTTATGCCCTAGTCAGCGACAACTTGGATCTGAACTGCCATGTTAATGGGGCTTTACCTCTAGCCTTGGGGCTACTCAGGTGCAAGATCTGGGTCAAGGAAGCTGAATAGCAGAGCAGGTAACTCATAAACTTTCCTATGAAACCAATGTTTTGGTTCAAGCTAGGCCTCATATGGAAATTCAAAAATAGGTTTTTTGACATATTTACCCCTTGAGTTCACATATTTTAGTCACTGATGATGATAGTGTGCTAACTAGAGCTAATATGTATCATTGTGTGCATCCCCCACTTCAATTTTTTATTGAATATGTCTTAGTTTGGAAGAATTGTTGCATTGGTTTGTGTGATAGGATGGATTTTGATTTTCATACTATTAAGAAGTCTGCTCTTTGCATATATGATTTTGCTGGCCTTAGAAATGTGTTTAGACATCATGCTGGGTATTTAGTTTTTAGCTTTCGAAAAGAGTCTAATGTGTCTAGGGCATTAAAGTTCAGTCCATTAGAGATTGATGGGTTCTTCTTTCATTTGAAACCTTGGTTTGAGCATGCTTTTAAGACTACCCCTGCTGGTAAAATGATTGTTTGGGTCACTCTATCTCAAGTTCTTTTTATGTACTGGTCATTACGAGGTCTCTGCTATATTAGCAAAGCTTTAAGGAAACCTCTTGATTTGTCTCATGACTCATTTCATGTTGTTTCTGTGAATGAGCCTGTGTGAAAGGCCACTATTCTTAGAGAAATTGATTCTCTGCATCCGAGGCCTAGCTCAGTTCTAATTTCTATGAATGGTTGCTCTGGTGAGCCTATGGTTCCGGTATGGATTACTTATCAAGAAAACCAGCTTTGCTCCTATTGTTTATCCTCCAAACATGATACTTCCTCTTGTCAAAACCTTTATGGTTTGTTTCCTCTTGAGAGCTCTAGTCAAAGGTACCCTCTAAAGATTGGTGAGCAGCATTCGAGTTCTAGTGGCTACAGGGATGAACCCTCTGCCTCCACCTTCTCTTCTTCGCAGGGCCAACAGTTAGAGGATGTTGGTGATCGTATAGAGATCTCCTCCAAGAAGCTAGGCAGAGGATTCAAGATGGATCTAGCTAGTCCAAAGGCAATTCATGAAGCAGGACTTGGAGGCAGTGGACATGAGGAATGCATATGCCACATCTCATCAGCAGCGGACAAGGAAGAGTAAGAAGAGGAACTTTGAGCCTTAGTCTCATGATTTTGTCTTATAATGTTTGGTTATTAACTTTGTGAATTTTAGTTTGTTTAATTGGTTGTCCAGGATCATGTTCCATGATCTTGCTTTGAACTTGGGTTTTAGAGCTTGTCTTTATTCCTTGATGTAATCTTGACCTTTTCCGTTTGGAGCCGGGTGGAGTTTTTCCACCCTTTTTTCTTAATACAACATAACCAGCTTAGCAAAAAAAACTTACTAATATATACATTACTTACACTTTTAGAGCTACAAGTGTGGAACATTTGTCCAGGATTCTTCAAAGTCTATAATGTAAATATCTTAGCCCATTTTCTACAGTCACAAACATATTGGGTTGAGCTTGTTATAGAGCTTCTGGTCATGGGGCTTTCAACACAGAGAATATCTAGAGCCAATTGCTTGAAAGAGTTTAAGGAAAAATGAGGGGAAGAGGGGATGACTTTCGATTACTACTAAGAACCCTAACATATACATGTTTTTATAGAAGATAATAATGAGCTGTTGGAGGCCATCTCGGCTCCAACTCATCTTAATCACACTGTCAAAGCCACATCAGCTCAGTCGCCGTTACAAAAAATTAAGAGATCTAACGTTTGATTAAAAATTTGAATCGAGTGAGTTAAGTGAGTCAAAATAGCAGTGAATGAGCAAAGTGATATATCTGAACGAACCGAATAAACTAAGTGATATTTAACCCCTTACTAAAATTAGTAAAAAAATGATATTTTAAGAAAATGTTAAGAAATAGATGGGAGATACCAAAAAAACTGTTAAGAAATGAATGTGATTGAAGTAGTATTAAATATAAGAATCTACTTATATGTACATGTTAACTAAATTTTTCATTCATCTTCAAGTTTCTTCTTTTTTTAGAATACTTCAAACGTTGTTCATTATTGGCTCCTTGAACTATAATCATGAGCATCGAGAAAAGAGGCTTACTTTCACAATGACACGTAATATAACAATTATAAAAAGGAAACATATGGTATAATATAACACCAACGAGAAAACTATTAGTAAACTAAACAAAGATAAGATATAAATAATGTTAGACATATACAATAAATCAACTTAAAAGATCATGAATAGTCAATTGCATAAATGACTATTCAAATTATTGAGGGAAGGGGTTCGCATGGTTTGACTAATATATCACAAAAATAATAAAGAATCAATTAATACATGTAATGAGATTCTGTATTGAATGATAAACAATAAGAATTTGGAAGTAAAATATACTTTCAGAAGTTAATGCTTATAAAATAAAACCTAAACATGTTGAGATTGGTCCAAATTGAAAGCAAGCTTCAAGCTCAATAATTCAAAGCTTATATAAGGACATTGGCCAAAAGTTTCTAAAGCGTCATGACTTTGATGACCTGATATGTCAAGTTGTCAACATGACTACGAAATCAAATGGTGGCTTGATATATATAAAACTTGTATATGATAAGACACAGGTGGATTTATAATCAATTAGATTGGTGCAGTAATTTATGAAGAATTGACCAGGTTCGTTTTAATAATTAACATCAAATCAATGGTTAGTTCTTCGTAGGCTTTGTTTATAATGTGTCAAATAAATTGTTGTCGTTACATACGCAACAACTATATTATTGGACATCATATTTATAATATAAATCATAAGTCAAATATGAGCCTACTAATGAAAACCATGATCATGTCTAGTCATTCATATTGTGTTCAATAGCTCTTAATTTATATTTAATTTAATAGTAATAAAGCAGGACAAGATATCAAACAGAGCTCTTCAATAAATTTGAAAAGCTTCTCACATATGGTATGTAAATGGGTACCAAACAACATACTATCCAAATTGATCCTTGTCGTAAATTATACATCCTGGCAGACTAAATATACATTTTTATTTAAATCACAAGATCTTCAACCTTGTAAACTCTGACAGAAGAGGTATACTTGTACAATCACGAGCAACATTCAGAACTAAATCACTCAAAAGAAATATTATGTTTGGCCTGTTTGGCCTGCCTTAAAATAAGTCCTTTTGGACTTATTTTCGGGTAAAAATTTCATATTTTGATAAATGTTTTTTATACAAATATTTAATGTATATTTGAGATTCTATAAGTTGCAAAAAAAAGTTAACTTTTTTCAGAAAAAAGTTAGGAATCTCTAATTTTGTCTTAAAATAAGTTGACTTATTCTGGAAAAAAGTTCCCCCAAACACCCCCGTTGTCACATAATATCAATGGGAAAGTATGACTACATAAGACAAACATGAAATGAAAAATGTATCAGAGCAGGTTAGACAAATACAGTGAATCATCTTATAATATAATTAACTAGTCAATTACATAAATATCCAATTAAATGAGTAATATACTAGTTGATAGGGTATAAAATTAAGGATAGTGAAACGTTCAAAATTGTAAGTCATGAAACATATACTACTGAGTAGAAATTGTTTTTATTTGAATTTGAATATTGCTACTATTTAAATTAAAAAAAATTTGAAGAAATAAAAAATTGGGGTGATATCCGTTGTAATAATACATATTTTTCTTTGTGATAGCATTCTTAACACGCATATCACTTTTTTTAATATTTCTTTTCTGCAAAAAAAATAATTTTTTAGTGAAAGTAAAAATTTGAGATACCGAGATAAAAAAATATTTATCCCATTAACAAAAATGACTAAAAAAGTTAAAAATAACTTATAATTTTATTAAAAATGTGATATACATTTTTCTCGTATTCTTATTCTTTAAGTAACGAGAAATATGTAAAGACAAACAATGAATTATAAAGTAACCAACACACGATGGATGTAAAATGTTTTTATTAATAGTATAAGAATATAAGTTGTTTTAAGATATACAATTATCATGATAGTTTCTTTGTTTAAAACTCATTTTACTGTGATTTTGAATAACTTTTAATATCTCTGTTAAATCACACTCTAGGTAAGACAAATTTTGACCAGTGCTAATGAATACTGTTAGGAAATATGAGTTTTGATGATTACAAATTACTTAGAATTACAATAGGGATTTAAAATTCATTGTAACTGGTCGATGGATATTTGTCTTATAAATATCCATTGACTAGGAAACCAGTTATCAGTTGAAGCTTGTTTATCAACTGTTAAACTGGATTGTAACATTTGATTCATGTTTCATTATCAATTGATTGTATTGCCTCAATGGATGATATGAAGTAGTCGACTGATGTTATTGACTTCAATTTATAGCTTCTCAACTGATGTGAAGAATGGCTGATCAATTGTAAATATTCTAAGTCAGAATTCTCACAAGTGAAGTGATCAACTGATATTGGAGTCGATGGATAAATACACTACTCAACGGATAAAAGCTGTTAACTGATACAAGTCATCAACTGATAAAAGCAATCAATGGATAAGGGATCATCAATGGATAGGGAGTCAATGGATAACTCAAATAGCCATCGATTCAATAGTTGATCAATGGATATCTTATCCATCGATGGATGAACAAAGGAGAATCAACTTATATGCTTAACAGCATTTATCAGTTGATCAAGGTTTCCTAATTTAGTTAAAGACAAGGTAAAAGGAAACTGTGCAGAAACTGAATCACTGGAAGACAGTCCTGTCAGGATTGTGAAGACTTTCAAGGCTACATGGTCTTCAAGGAATGCATCAAGACAAAGATACTTTCAGGACTAGACAGGTCCAAAGAAGACTGTTCAAGTAGCTAATTTCTATTTTCATGTAAACATTGTAAGTTGTAATTTTATAATGTTATCTGTCGATAGGAATTAGAAGTGAAGAAAATCATTATATAGTGGTTAGTAGTTCATTGTAGCAAAGTGTAGAGAAGAAAATTAGAAACATAGTGAAAAGATTGTAAGCTCTGCTGTGCAGAAACACTTTGTAAGAAGCTTGGTATTTTTACCAAGATTAATTGAAAGCAAAAATATACTAGTGGAAAACCAATCCACTAGTAATTTTTAATATTGTTTGTTCTGTTTTCAATATTTTAATTTCTGCATTCTTAGTTCATTCAGTTTTATATATATACACACCAAAACACTCTAGTTAAACAAACTTAAATCCACAAGAATTTAAATAATTCTTAAGTTTATATTCAACCCCCCTTCTCCAAACTTAGTGTACTTAAGGGCAAATAACAATTGGTATCAGAGCCTGCTTTCAACATACAGAAAGGTAAGATCTAAAAGTACATCAAGTATGGGTCAAAAAGACATAGGAGTAAAGATTCCAGTTCTGGAGAAAGATGAGTATTTTCCCTGAAAAGTGAAAATGCACTTGCATCTGCTATCCATTGATCCTTCTTATGTTCATTGCATAGAGAAAGGTCCACATGTGCCTATGAAGATAGTTACAATTGTAAATGCAGATGGTACTCAGGCACCAGACAAACTCATTCCAAAAACTATGAGTGAATACACAGATGAGGATGAGAAGGAAGTACATAAGGATAAAAAGGCTATGAATATTTTATTCAATGGTCTTGACAAGGATATGTTCAACAATGTTATCAACTGTACAACTTCCAAGGAAGTCTGGGACATTCTTCAAACTCTATGTGAAGACACTGAATAAGTGAGAAAGAACAAGATGTAACTCTTGATTCAAAAATATGAAGCCTTTCACTTTAAGAGTGGTGAAGCAATCAATGACACATATAGTAGGTTTCAAAAGCTGTTGAATGAGCTAAATCTATATGGAAGAGTATATGTTGTTGAAGATACCAACCTCAAGTTCTTGAGGTCCTTACCCAAGGAATGGAAACCAATGACTGTTTCTATAAGACAATCTCCTGACTTTAAAGAGTATACTCTTGACAAGCTGTATGACATCTTGAAAACCTATGAGTTGGAACTACAGCAAGATGAGGAAATTGAGAAAAGTTAGAAGAGAGAAAAGTCCATTGCTTTGGTGGTCAAGGATAAGTAAGTTGCAGAATCAGATGAAGATGTTGCTGTCAAATAGGGGAAGAAAGAAGGTAAGGCAATTGGGCAAGTGGTGTTAGACATGATGAATCTTCAACTGGGAAAGGAAAAGAAGCAGTTGAGGATGATGAGTCATACACTAAGGATGAAATGGACGAAATAGATGAGCATTTGGTTTTTCTATCTAGAAAATTTTCAAAACTTAAATTCAAGAGGAATCCAATGCAAAGGCCTGGATCTCAATTCAAGAGAGATAATCAACAAAGCAAAAATCTTATTGACAGGACTCAATTCAAATGTTTCAACTGTGGATTGGCTGGTCATTTTCTAATGAATGCAGAAAGCCAAAAATGGACAAGAAGTCAAAGTCTAGTGATGGCATTGACTATAAGAAGAAGTACTTTGACTTGCTTAGACAAAGAGAGAAGGGTTTTGTGACAGAGGAAAAAGACTGGGCTGCTGAGGAAGATTCTGAAGAAGATGAATACATCAACCTTGCACTAATGGCCAACCATGATGATCAGGAAGCCAGTTCTTCTAGCAATCAAGTAATTTCTACAAATCTATCTGAGTTATCCAAAGATGAATGCAATATTACAATTACTGAAATGTCAAATGAATTGTATAATTTGCATGTCACTCTTAAGTCCTTAAACAAAGAGAACACTAGGTTCAAAATCACCTTAGAGACTCTCACTGAAAGAAATAATTATCTAGAGAATGAGCTAGTGCAAATGGATAGACTCAAGGTGGAAAATAAAGATGCTAGAAAAGAACTAGTTGAGTGTTAAAAGGAAATAGAGAATTTGAAGGAAAAAATGGAAGAGGAACTAAGAACCATTGATCGATGGAACAGGTCTAGTAAAGCCAGTAAGAAGATGAATGACATTCATGGAACAAACTCTTTCACCATGTTGTCTGAAACTCTTGAGAGAATAGCCATTGATGAAAATCAATCCCTGGAAAAGAAGCAATCGATTGCTAATTCTGAATCAACTAATAAGAATTATCCATCGATTGATAATGTCAATTCAACGGATAATCATCCATCGATTGATAACATTATTCCAACGGATAATTATCCATCGATTGAGGAATCATCAACTAGTAAGAAGTGTGTTTTAAAAACCAAGCTTAACAGACCTGTTAAATTTGTCAAAGAAAGTAGCTCCTCTAAATCTGAAGTCAAAGTTGAAAAGGTTAATATAGGATTCTTATCTAAAGAACAATTGAAAGAAAAATTAGAAAAGATAGAACCTAATATTAAGTCAAATGAGAAGAGGAAGAAAAACAGAAATGGTAAGGTAGGCATAAACAAGCACAATAACTACACACCTGACAAGTATGCTCCTAGGAAGATATATGCTAAGTGTGGTAGTAAAAATCACTTATCTGTGCAATGCAAGATCAAAATGCCTGCAGCCACCAATGTGTCTGGTATACCTAACATGCAATCTAATTCTGTTTTTCCTCATTTAGCTGATTCTCATGCTATTCATGCTCAATATGCATCAATGCCTTATATGTTTAATCCATATCTTGCATTTGCCAACATGAATATGCCTGTTATGCCATGAAATATGCTTAACAATTTTCATGCTCCAAACTTCTCCAATTCTGCAAGCATGAATATTCCAAATGTTAGCACGTAGAATTCTGAGGTAAGGAAACCAACACCTAAGGTTGAAGTGGAAATAAAACCATCTAAACCAAAGGTACAAAAATTAGAAACCAAGCCAAAAATAGCAACTAATAAGAAAGGATCAAAGGCAACTTGGGTACCAAAATCAACTTGATTGTTTTTGATTGTGTGTAGAGAAAAAGAAGAAATCTTTGGTACTTGGACAGTGGGTGTTCAAGGCACATGACTGGAGATAAATCCCTGCTCACAAAGTTTGAGGAGAAAGCTGGCCATGGAGTAAATTTTGGAGATGACAGTAAATGGTACACCATTGGATATGGCCTGATTTCAAAAGAGAATGTCATCATTGAACCTGTTGCATTAGTTGATGGCTTAAGACATAATTTGTTAAGCATAAGTCAACTATGTGACAATAGAAATAAAGTTTGTTTCACAACTGAGGCATGCATAATTTCTAACAAGGTATATGGAAGCCTGGTCATGACTAGGAATAGAAAAGGAAATGTGTACATAGCTGACTTCAATTCAACACATGCAGATTCAATGACTTGTCTTCTCTCTAAGGCAAGTGCAAATGAAAGTTGGCTATGGCATAGGAAATTAGCTCATTTAAATTTCAAGGCCATGAATCAGTTGGTCAAGAAAAATCAAGTTAGAGGCTTACCATAAATGGAATTTGTCAAGGATGGACTTTGTGATACCTGTCAGAAAGGGAAACAAAGGAAGGCATCATTCAAGTCAAAATTGGAATCATCAATTGAGAAGCCACTTGAGCTATTATACATGGATTTGTTTGGTCCTGTAAATATCATGTCCATTGCAAAGAAGAAGTATGCTCTAGTCATTGTGGATGACTTTTCTAGATTCTCATGGACTTATTTTCTGCATTCAAAGGATGAAGCTAGTCATCTCATCATCAAGCACATAAGAGAAGTTGAGAAAAGTCTTGGACTGGATGTAAAGAAGATAAGAAGTGACAATGGAACAGAATTCAAAAATTCCACAATGAAGGAGTTCTGTGAATTTAAAGGAATCATACACACCTTCTCTGCACCAAGAACACCTCAAAAAAATGGGGTAGTTGAAAGGAAGAAAATGACATTGATTGAAGCAGCTAGAACTATGTTGGAAGATGCTAAATTACCAACATACTTTTGGGCTGAGGCCATTAACACAACATGTTACACTCAAGGAAAGACCCCTTATCAATTGATCAAGAAAGAAAAAAAGCCAAATGTGGGATTTCTTCATGTCTTTGGTTGCAGATGCTATGTGCTAAGAAATCAAGGTGAAAACCTAGGAAAATTTGAAGCCAAGGCTGATGAAGCCATATTTATTGGGTATGCACTATCAAGCATAGCCTATAGAGTCTATAATCTTAGACTACACATTGTTATGGAATCTGTACATGTAGT
Source organism: Oenanthe sinensis (assembly GCA_028671895.1). Classification (NCBI taxonomy): domain Eukaryota; kingdom Viridiplantae; phylum Streptophyta; class Magnoliopsida; order Apiales; family Apiaceae; genus Oenanthe; species Oenanthe sinensis. The sequence goes on from CM053798.1 coordinate 13,715,966, forward strand.
TTTTGATGATAAAAAGATTCAAGGGCTGTTTGATGAAGGAAATCATGACACACTGCATTTTGAGAATGAATCAAATGATGTAGATGATGATGAAGAAGCAGAAATTGTAAAATCACAAGTACTCAGAAACCCAATATCAGTTGATGTCTCTGCATCAATGGATAATATATCAGTTGACAGAATTCCATCAACTGATAATGCATCAACTGATAATCCTTCAATGGATAATCAACACTCTATATCAAGGGTATCCAATTCAGGGGGAGGGTTTCAGAATCAGTCCACAAATTCAAATCAATTTGAGTACAATACTAATGATAATGAAGCTTCATCATCAAGGCAAAATTTGCCTCCTCAAAAAAAATGGACAAGAAGCCATCCATTTGAACTAATCATTGGAAATGTAGAAGATGGTGTCAAGACAAGAAGTGCTACTCAAAATGAGTGTCTATATAGCAGCTTCGTATCTCAAGAAGAACCTAAAAGAGTTGAAGATGCTCTCTTGGATCCTGATTGGGTTTTAGCTATGCAAGAGGAACTCAATCAATTTGAAAGAAATAAAGTGTGGAAGTTGGTGCCCAAACCAACAAATAGATCAGTAATTGGTACAAAATGGGTATTCAGAAACAAAATGGATGAAACTGGTACAGTGACTAGAAACAAAGCAAGGCTTGTGGCAAAGGGATACTCACAGGAAGAAGGAATTGATTTTGATGAAACATTTGCACCAATTGCAAGATTAGAAGCAACCAGAATCTTTCTAACTTATGTTGCACATGCTAATTTCAAAGTCTACCAGATGGATGTGAAGAGTGCTTTCTTGAATGGAATATTAGAAGAGGAAGTCTATGTGGAACAACCTCCTGGCTTTGAAGATCCAAATTTCCCTGACTTTGTCTACTATCTACTCAAAGCTCTCTATGGCTTGAAGCAAGCACCAAGGGCCTGGTATGACACTTTATCTCAGTTCCTCATTGAGAATCACTTTACAAGAGGTACTGTTGATAAAACTTTATTCAGTAGAAATGTCAATGGCTCTATTATTCTTGTACAAATATATGTGGATGACATTATTTTTGGCTAAACTAATTAGAGACATTGCAAAAAGTTTGCCAAATTAATGCAGAGTAAATATGAAATGAGCATGATGGGAGAGCTTACCTACTTTCTTGGTTTGCAAGTCAAACAAATTAATGATAGTATTTTTATAAATCAAACAAAGTACATTCACGATTTATTAAAGAAATTTGACTTAAGTGAATGTTCTTCTGCAAAAACTCCCATGGCCACTGCCACCAAACTTGAATTAAACACTAAGGAAGCTAAGGTGGATATTTCAAGTTATAGAGGAATGGTAGGCTCACTTTTATATTTAACTGCTAGTAGGCCAGACATAATGTTCTCTACATGCTTATGTGCTAGATTTCAGGCTGATCCTAGAGAATCTCATTTAGTGGCTATTAAAAGAATTTTTAGATATCTCAAGGGTACATCAAATTTAGGTATTTGGTATCCTAGAGATTCTGGTTTTAATCTAATAGGCTACTCAGATGCAGATTATGCAGGTTACAAAATAGACAGGAAAAGTACTACAGGCACCTGTCAATTTCTAGAAAACAAACTTGTGTCATGGTTTAGCAAAAAGCAACACTCTGTATCAACTTCAACTGCAGAAGCTGAGTACATTGCTGCTGGAAGTTGCTGTGCATAAATATTATAGATGAGAAATCAACTATTTGACTATGGGTTCAACTTGAACAAGATTCCTATTTTCTGTGATAATACAAGTGTCATTGCAATAACAGAAAATCCTGTGCGATATTTCAGAACCAAACACATTGACATAAGGTATCATTTCATTAGGGAACATGTAATGAATGGTACAGTTGAATTACATTTTGTCCCTAGTGAACATCAACTTGCAGACATTTTTACCAAACCTCTAGATGAATCTACTTTTAATAGATTAGTCTGTGAGTTAGTTATGCTTAATTATACTCAATCTTAAAATGTATGCCAAGTTTTGTTTTCTTTCCTAGTTGTAGCCATTGTTCACAATTATCTGTTGAAACCAAGTGATCAATTGATAACTGTGTTAATTATCAATGGATATTTAGCAACTATCGATGGATATATATTTGATCAACAGATAAAATATATTACTATCGATGGGTGTTTATCTGTCGACAGATAATTACTTCAGTAATTATTTATCGATTAAAAAATTATTTCTTATTTGATCAATAGATAAATTTTATTCCTATCAATGGATATTTATCTATCGACAGATAACGACCCTGGTAGTTATTTATCGATCGATAAATGATTAATTCTTTATTTTATCCATCGATGGTAATAGAATTTCTACAGTTTTATTTATCCGTTGATCAAATTATAGCCATTGATTAATTACCTTATTTGTCAATAGATGAACATACTCATCGATTGTCAAATTGAATGCCTTCCAATGTTTAATACTCGTCAAATTGAAGGGTTTCGAGGCACAAACGCAGCGGAATAAACGTGAAAAATAAATCAAAATAGCGAAACCTTCCGCAGGATTCATGCGAAAACAAAAGATTTAATTCGGAGATAAAGAATAAATACCTTTAGAAGCTTTAACAGTTCATTAATGGAAGATAAATAGAGGTCCAAAGCTTGTTTAATCACCACGTATCCCACTCTCGCGATCTACGCTCTACGGTATCCACACGAACACTTTTCATGAAGGATTGATGTGTACTAGCACCCGAAAACTGCTTCTCTCTCTCTATCTTCCTCTTTTCTCAAAACGGCTAGGGTTTTAGTAAAAATATGTCTCTCGAATTAAATCAGCCCATAAAGAGATTATATAGAGAGAGGAATAAGTTTTCTAATTATAATCCAATTATAATTAATACTAATCCAAAATTCTAAATTATTTAATTAAGTCTCACTTAATTAATTAATTATTAATTTTGGAATTAGTTTAAATAATTCATTTATTCTATTTATATAATTAATTAAGTCATACTTAATTAATATCATAAATAAAATAAATTACTTATTTAATTTAAATTCATAATTTAAATTATTTCTCCTTCAAGCGTTCTTTGTGTATGACCATGTAGGTTATTATTACGTTGGCAACAATTTTAATATCTAATTAAAATTGTAAACAATGAGCGGCATCTAGTAATACATCATTGTTACCCAAGTAATAATAATAAATCGGTGATTCGATTAAGCCTTTCGTGAATAATGTTCCATGTAATATAATCCCTTTAATCTTGATATTATAGATTAAACTCAAGGCATGCTCGTGTCATCCTCTTCATAATTTAATCTTTATTTTCTTGATTGATGAGTAGACTATTAAAATCAAATCAACATTTGAGCACGGCCGTGCATTTCATAGTCTCACTCAAACAAGAGGCCAATAATATCACTCCTAAAATTAGGAGGATTAAATCTCATCTAAATCATTCATATTTCTCATACGATTCATAATATACCCAATGTCCACTTTTATCATCACCCGATCAAAGGTAACTTTTAATGTAATCAAAGTATATTAATTCTCGTATAGAAATATAATTATTTCAGGTCTAAGGATCATTACACCATTATCATAGTGAGAATTACTTATGACACTTATTTAACATGTAGAATCTCACGGCGGCTCATTCCAGTACCATGCATTGAGACATGCACTTATGTTCTTGATTTTAGTATCACCATACCTATGACCAATGAGATGTGGTCATCTGTCAAGAAACATACTAGTCTTTGTGCATTATTATTGTCCTTAAATAATAATACTCGATTAGGGAATTTTAGGAATAAGATACTATTCATATAATCTCATTTTTAAGTCACATACTTAAAGATATATAATACGTATCAAAATTCCAAGGACATTTATTATGCTTTCAATTTATTACGCAGTAAATAAAACATAATAAATAAATAATAATCAATAAAACATAATCCTTAATAATAAATATTTTTCTTAAAATATAAAAAATATTGTCTCTAGAGTACAATTACTAACAATGCTCCCGTAGATTTTCATCCGTTGATGAGATTTCTAGGGGACTGCAAAGTGTCAAAAGCTCTCAGTGAAGCACCAACAATAGTCTGTTCATTTGTTGAAGAGCTATGGAACACTGCAGAAGTTTCACAGGATGGGAAGATAATTTCATACACTTGCAAAGGTAATTCCTACACCATTACAAGTACAACTCTTACTGAATGTTTAGGATTACCTGAAAATAACCGTGATAAGTCACCCAATGAAGAAGACATTAGGGACATGTTAGAATCTGTTAATTATGTTAATGCTGAAACTGGATTAGGTGAGGTTGTTAGGAAAAATCTTAGAAAGGAATGGAGTTATTTCTTTAATGCTATATTATTAAAGTATTTTATGGTAAAATAAGTAATTTTGATGCAATTACCACAAGTATGCAAGAAATTGCTTATTCTATTCTATTTGATAAGTACTTTAATCTTAGCACATTACTCCTAAAAGAATTAACTGCTAAGTTAGGAAATAAGGCATCTAGGAAAAATAACATCTATTTTGCTAGATTCTTTATGCTATTGATTAATGCCTCTATTGGAGATTATGAGATTAATGCAGAAATGGAAACTCTGGAGGCCTGGACACAGAACAAAGGGGTTTTCAAGGACTTGGTGAGAATCAACTTACACACTAGGTTGTGCCTCACCTATCCTCCTTTTGTACAGGTATATCTCAAGAAACTCAATTTCTCTTTTACCTCTTCTGGCATCTCAATTTCTTTGCCTTCTGCAATGATGGAGGGAGATGGAAATTCCCCCATCCCTCCTACCCAAGTTGCCCAACCTTCCAAACACAAATCTAAGCAAACCACCTCAGTAGTTTCTTAAAAGACTACTGTTGTAAAAACTAAGAAAAGAAAAACTACTGAGGGGAGTGTGAAGATGGTTGATAAGGGTGAAGGAACTGGCCAACATCAAGAAATCCAGAAGAATAAGGAAGGAGAGGTTGAGAGTGTCCAGCCAGCCACCAGCCCAATCTCTCAACAGATTGAGGCTGTTATAAAGGAACTAAACACATCCCTAGTTGCACCTTCTCAACAAGGTGCAACTATTGAACAAAGGTCTCGACCAGGACACCCAGATGGGGGTAAGGGTCACAAAACTCTACAGCCATACAAAAGGAGAAAGAAGGATAAAAATATTGCACAGGGAACACACACACCTGCAAAGCCAAATGCAAATTTGGTGGAGCCTTCAGTTTCTTCTTTTGATGTGTCTCAAAATTTTCCTGAGACACAGCCCCACTTTTTATCTATTTCCTCTCCTCAATCCCCCTCAAAATCTATTTCTTCAGAAGCATTGTTGATTGACAACTTCAATGTTTCAAATTCACCCTCTTTGCAACTCAGGGTGGAGCCAACACTCTCACCTGTATCACTAAATAAGGGTAACACCTTGGTTGATCAGGTATCTACTGAAACTTTTCCTAAGTCAATGGATATTATCCCATCAACTGATAAATTCCAACATCCATTGAATAGTTCACTTCCATCGATGGTTATCCTTACATCCATCGACGAGATCCCATCAACGGATATTCATCCATCGATGGATATTTCTTATCCATCGATTGACACCTTAATTCCAATTCATGAATCATCCAATGAAACACTTTAAGTGGCCAATACTCTTCTAGGATTGAGCGGAGTTGGTGAGGTGTGTGAGAGGCAAGGTTTGCATATCTTGGAAAAAGGAGAGTGTGTGCATGAGGGGCCCTCAAATTCTTCTGAGGTGGCAAAAGGAGAGGGTGTGAGCAAATAGAGTTCCACCTTAGCAGGTGATGCAAAAGGAGAGGAAAGCAAGGGAGAGGTGAGAATCTAGGATGAGATCCTGATGCAAAAATAGAGAGAAGAGAGTGAGAGAGAAAAGAATAGAGAGAAACAAATTTCACCATCTCATAAAGCACCAACTTCTAAAACTGAGCAAGTTACAGCAGAACTCACCCAGGAGTTGGGGTTGGAGTCAGGGGGAGATGGAGGAAATGGAGTCCCTGCAGGAGTTGCAGATACCTACATGGAAGTGGATGCTGAGATTGAAGTCAACCTTGATGCTTCAACCTTTCACCATGAAGATCCACACTATCAAGAACTAGCAGCAGCCACTAATCAAGTAGTTGAACAAATGTTAGGATTGGTGCAGACAGAAGACCAATTCAGAAGTGGAAATGATTATCTAGCTAATCAACCTGAGGATGTCTCCCACATGAATCCTGAAGATTTTGAAGATAGTTCTGATGATGAACTTCTGGACCCTGATGTGGCCAATGATGAAACAAGTTTGGTTGATACTGAGAAGGCAATTATCTCTTACTACAGGAGATCCATGGCTGAAGTGAATGTAGAGGATCCTTTACATAGAAGAATTCTTAATTTTTATAGGGAGAACTTGAAAATTCAGAAAATGCATGTCACAGGCTCCAAGTATGAATTCAAGAAGATCAGGGAGGCTATTGATAGTTCAAGGATGACTTTGACACCACAATTTACTCCAGACTCAGCCTTACTATGTTAAACAGAATTAAGCAAAGGCTAGACACTGAGTTTACAGCCAAAGACAAGGTAGTGGCATTGGAGAAAAGGGTGGCTGCTATGGAAGCTAATATGGGGCGCATCATGAAGAATCAAGAAACTCAGATCAAGCTACTGAGCAGACTCTTAGACACTCCTCTCATTTCTCATTCATTAGAACAAGAGCCAGTTGCTGATAACAAAAAGGGGGAGAAGCCTGAGGAGTTTAGGAGAAAAGAAGTTGAAGCTATAGCTATAATCAAGAAGGATTCAAAGCAGGAATTGGCTCAAAATATTGTAAGGCAATTTGATTCAATTGTCAGCAAAAACAAGGAGATTGATGCACAAGAGCCAATTGCCCTATTACCATAAATTCTTGAAGTAGTAAAGAAAGGAGAAATAAGGGCAGATGAAAGTAGCTCACAACCTGGTGATAGAAAAGGAAAGGGAAAGTTAATTGAAGATGGCAAGAAGAAAGAGAAATCTGTCACAAGTGGAGGTGAGAAACTATTGGGCAAAACAATAGTTGTTGGTGTGAAAGAAAGGGAGCAACAAGAAAAGTCACAAGAAGAACTAGCTATTCAACTACAAAGGAAATTTGATGAGGAGGATAGGCTAATAAGAGAAGCCAGAAGAAGAGAAGGTAAAAGGAGGCCAAGAATGAAACAGAGAGCAAACAAGCCTGTAGATGAACCAAAATCTTCTGGAGTTACGAGAAAACTTGTTGTTGAGGAAAAGGAGGCTAAGGAGGAGAAGCCAAAAGAGATGAAGCTTGAAAGTCAAGCTTCTAGGAGTGGTTAAGCCAGAGAAATAGAAGTGTTCAAACCCAAATCTGAGAACTTTGTGCCAATCAAGAGTGAAGGAATGATTGCAGTAAAAGGTCAAAGGAAGAGGGATGTTGATCTTCTTCACATTGAATATGAAGATGGATCACATTCAACTTTCACATTCAATCAAGTCTTGGATCAAGGATAAGGCATCTTAAGGAAGATCTACACCATGCTCAACAGGAAGTACTATTTAACTGAAGAGCTTGGGAAAGCCATTCTTGAGAGGATGAAGAAGATAAGGGAGACACCTATTCAAGAAGAAAGGGATGACAGAATCAAAATTTGGAACCCTAAAGGAAGGAAGGTACTTTATGAACCATTCTACATGATGATCTACAAGGACAGGGAAGGCAGGGAAAAATGCATTGATATTTGTCAAGAAATTGACAAACTGCCCAATCTGGAGTTGAACCATCTTGCAAGCCAACTAGATTACAGGGTTGAGGATGAAAAGATTCTGAAGGGATCCTTATATAGAAAAATGAAGGAAAATGAAGACAAAATGAATGAGTCAAGGGGGAAAAGAAAAAGAAGGTAGAAGATTCAGACTCAACATCAAATTGTCAGAATTTATCTCTTACTGGTATTTGATCACTCTGTCTCAAATTTATTTTTGTCAATATTGTAATTCCTGCTAGAATGAAAATGTTTCGGAGTTTTGTTAACATCAATAGAAAATTTATGCATATTTCACATATTCATAAATAGGGGGAGATTGTTAGGAATTATGAGTTTTGATGATAACAAATTACTTAGAATTATAATAGGGATTTAAAATTCATTGTAACTGGTCGATGGATATGTGTCTTATAAATATCCATTGACTAGGAAACCAGTTATCAGTTGAAGCTTGTTTATCAACTGATAAACTGGATTGTAACATTTGATTCATGTTTCATTATCAATTGATTGTATTGCCTCAATGGATGATATGAAGTAGTCGACTGATGTTATTGACTTTAATTTATAGCTTCTCAACTGATGTGAAGAATGGCTGATCAATTATAAATATTCTAAGTAAGAATTCTCACAAGTGAAGTGATCAACTGATATTGGAGTCAATGGATGAAGACACTACTCAACGGATAAAAGCTGTCAACTGATACAAGTCATCAACAGATAAAAGCAATCAACGGATAAAGGATCATCAATGGATAGGGAGCCGATGGATAACTCAAATAGCCATCGATTCAATAGTTGATCAATGGATATCTTATCCATCAATGTATGAACAAAGGAGAATCAACTGATATTCTTAACATCATTTATCAGTTAATCAAGGTTTCCTAATTTAGTTAAAGACAATGTGAAAGGAAACTGTGCAGAAACTAAATCATTGGAAGACAGTCATGTCAGGATTGTGAAGACTTTCAAGGCTACACGGTCTTCAAGGAATGCATCAAGACAAAGATACTTTCAGGACTAGACAGGTCCAAAGAAGACTGTTCAAGTAGCTAATTTCTATTTTCATGTAAACATTGTAAGTTGTAATTTTATAATGTTATCTGTCGATATGAATTAGAAGTGAAGAAAACCTCTATATAGTGGTTAGTAGTTAATTGTAGCAAAGTGTAGAGAAGAAAAGTAGAAACACAGTGAAAAGATTGTAAGCTCTACTGTGCAGAAACACTTTGTAAGCAGCTTGGTATTTTTACCAAGATTAATTGAAAGCAAAAACATACTAGTGGAAAACCAATCCACTAGTAATTTTTAATATTGTTTGTTTTGTTTTCAATATTTTAATTTCTGCATTCTTAGTTCATTCAGTTATATATATATACACTCAAATACTCTAGTTGAACAAACTTAAATCCGTAAGAATTTAAATAATTCTTAAATTTGTATTTAACCCCCCTTCTCCAAATTTAGTGTACTTAAGGGCAAATAACAAATACAATTGAGAATAAGTATACAACTATCTATCAATCTAATTAGATAATTAAAGTATATTAGAATTAATTAAAAATTAATTAGTATTTTTTTGTTAAATAACTTATTCTATTACTTCAATATTTTTCATGTTATAGAAATCTTTTTATTAATCAATCAATTCGATCATATTTTATTACACTTTCTGAAACTTACAACACTTTTCTTTTTATGATTAGTGTTAGATCTAGACAAGTCTATCCTATTTTCTTAATTAAGTTGTTTATTCTGTTGATGTAGGAATTTTGGATTTCAGTGTCTTATTGTAATCTCCAGTTTAGAAGGATTCCTCATGATATAATTCAAAATGTAAATGATGGCTCTTAAATAAGGTTATGATAGAAGTTCAAATCAAATTGATCATGCATCAGGAGTAATAAGGCCATGAAGAATAAGGAGTTCGAATTGGAGAATTTTTAAAGTCAGATGTTGTGATGAAAGGCAGAGTGTCTAAACTTGTAACACTATAACTTATGTAACTCAACTAAAAGAAAAGATACTTAACCAGAAGACAATCAAGAACTTGAAGCCACAAAGAAATCAATGCTAAATGAAGACAGTGTAATTGATACAATTCAACATGTTAACTATGATCAAATAAAGAAGAAATCATTGAAAGAAGTTCAAGTCAGAGTTGTTCATGCCTCAGTGATTTGTAACCTAAAGATTCAAGATCATAGCAATCAGTATCAATAAGACTAATTGATTTCAAGTGAACAAGAAGGAAAGCAATATTTGGAAAGCCACATTACTAATCGAATATGGTAATCTATTCAAGAAGCAGAAACACTATCAAGACTAGTCACTTATGAATCAGACCATTGCATCTAGTGTCAGGACATTGATAGCATGTTTATGCCAGTAATAGAGATCCAGGTTCAAGAGCTTGTTGAAGAATATGGAAGACATAAAGAAATCACAAGTTCAAGATGTTGCATTGAAGTTTCAAGTTGAAGCCCAGAATTTCTCTAAGTGCAAAATGTTCTAGATAGCCAAGTAGAACATTCCTATGTAGAAATTCTACTTAGATGTTCGAGATAGCCAAGTAGAACATTCCTATGTAGAAATTCTACTTAGATGTTCGAGATAGCCAAGTAGAACATTCCTATATAGAAATTCTACTTAGATGTTCGAGATGGCCAAGTAGAAATTCTCAAGTAGATATTCTACATGGAGGGCAGTTTCAACATGACACATGGCATCATCTAATTGGCAGATTTCCAAGCTTTCAAGATAAGATAAGATTTATGTGGACATCATTGGGCCACGTACATCTTAGTCTTTGAAGTCTACAGGACATAGATTACAAGTAGTATAAATAGAAGTACTTGTGTATTATTTTGTAGAGAGCAATATTTTCGAGAAAAACACTTGTAAAAGAGAGAGAGTATATTCACAGAGCTTAGTATCATTTACTACCCTCTTTACTTCTGATGTACTTTGTAATGAATGATGTAGCAACCTTTTCAAGATATATATAAAACATATATTCCTTGAATCAGTATGTTCATTTATTACATTGCATTTATTGCTTTTTAAATTTGTAAAGTTGTATTCACCCCCCCCCCCTCTACAACACATTTGGACCTAACAATTGGTATCAGAGCTTCATGTTTAATATACAAAACATAGATCCTTGTGTTTGGTAGAAGATTTGTGAGTTTTCATCTTCCAGAACTACTTTTCAATTTGTCTCGAAAAGTGGGCCTTAATTTGTTTCTAGTGAAAACTCATCCGAAAAATTATTTAAATACTCCAGGTGTGATTAATTAGCTTGGATGGATTTTAGATAATTTTTGTGAATTAATCTGGGTACTTTGATATTTGGTGTTCTTGAGTGTTCATCATTATTCTTGTTAAAGAAGACAAACCCAGTAACTTTTTGATTTCCTTTTCAAAAAGACAAAAAGGTGTTATTGGCTTTTGATTTGACATATATCTCACAGCAAAAAGTATTACAGAAGATATTCAGTACCTTGCACGTGTGTTAGGTGAGTTGGGTGAGAAAAACCACAAAAGTCAAAAAGTGTGATAAGTGACCTGCAGCAAATTTTATCCAAGGCAAAAGTTCTACATAGAATATTCTACTTGAATATTCTACTTGAATATTCTACTTGAATATTCGACTTAAGATATTCTACTTGGACAAAAGTTCGACTTAGAAAATTTCGACTTGGAGAATTTCGACTTACGCAGAAGTTCTACATAGATATTCTACTTAGCCTTGTCCTGGTACTTAGAAATTTTTTTTGGTGATCAAAATTTGAAGTTTGATTTATTTTGAGATAATTTAATTTTCTTTTAATTACTACTCAAGTAATAAGAAAAGTTTATTATCTTTACTTTAAATCCACAATTAGATGGCACCTAAAAACAATTTCAAGATTCCAATGTTCGACCGAGATCATTATGAAGAATGGGTGTTGAGAATGAAACTTTACCTTGAGTCCGTCAATCCTGAATATCTGGAAGTTCTCGATAAAGGTAAATTTGTACCAATGGTTGTTGTTCCTGAGCATATGGAAGGAGATGTGGTTGTACCACAACGGTCTGAGCCGAAGAAGGCAGTAGACTTTTCAGATGCTGATAAGGAGCAGATATCTTTCGACACATCCGTTCGACAAACACTGATGGAATCCCTGGATCATGAGAGTTTAACGTAGTTAAAGGACTAACTACAGCAAAGAAGATTTGGGACAAGCTAGAGGTCGTCATGGAAGGTACCTCTGAGGTCAGAAGCAACAAAACACTTATACTCAAGATGGAGTATGACACTTTCAGAATAAGAAAAGGAGAAAGTATAACCGATGTCTATCTAAGATTCAGTCAGTTGGTTTTGGATTTGAATCTGAGAGGTGTAACTCTCCCCGTGGTTGAAGTCAATACGAGATATCTGAGGAACCAGCCAAAAAGTATTGAACATAGAGTCTATGCTGTTAGAGAAACCAGAGATTTGCACACAACAACTCTGGAAGAATACTATGGAATTCTAAAGACCTATGAGCTGGAAACACTTCAAGATCAAGCATGGGATAATGATTCAAGAGGAAAAGAAACTGCATCAGGGTTAGTTGCTGATGAGGTAGAGTCTAAAAAGGCAATGGTTGCAGAAAAGCCTAGGTCATCACCTGCATCACCTCAAGTTGAAAATGATGATGAGTGCACATCAAATAGTGATGATGACTACTTCACCCAAGAAGAGCTGGACAACATGGATGACAGTGTCGTGGCATACATGGCAAGGAAGTTCAGCAATATCAGATTCAGGAAGAGTAACCGACCGCAAAGTAAATCTTCATCTTATTATCGGGTTACTAGGGGTGGTGGTAGTTCACAAGGCTACAAAGGAAAAGGCAAGAGTACCAGCTACAAATCTCCTTTGGATTTCAAAATGAAGTTCAAATGTTATAACTGTGGTGAAGCTGGACACTTTGCTACAGATTGCAAGAAGCCTAAACAGACATATCCAAAAGAAACTTATGAAGCCCTCAAAAGCAAGTATGAGGCCCTGGTGAAGGAAAGACATGGAAAAAGAGCTTTAGTTGTCACAGAAGGAAGAGCGTGGGATGATTCAGATGAGGAAGAAGTTACTCATACAGCAAACTTTGCCCTCATGGCTGAAACGTCAGATGAACCAGAGGTACCAGTTCTAACCCTTAAGGAAGAAATGTCTCTAGATGATTATAAGGTGCAGAACGGGGCTCTTAGCGAAGAGATCTATATGCTGTGCAAAAGCCTAAATACTTCTCAAAAAGAACAGAAAACAATTGTTGCCAAATGCAGAATGCTTGAGGCAAAAGTGGAAGAATTAGAGGCCGTTTGCACTATAGATACTTCCCTAAGAGACTCTATTAAAACTTTGGAACACAAGCTCAACCTTAAGGAAGAAATAGAAGCATGTCTAAGGAATAAACTAGCTGAGTTAGAAACTAAATGCGAAGCTTATAAACTAGCAGCTAGTAAAGTGAATGTTGATAGTGGAACATTTAAGAAGATAACTGGAGTAGGTGTAGGACTTGACTATTCTAACTTATCGAAGAAGGATGGAAAAAGACCTATAGATACTAGTTCAAGTAAGATTAAAAATGAAATACCTAGCATTCTTAAATCTACTGTCAAACCTATCTTTAAACACTTCGTTCCTCAAGAAGAAGAAGAGACTGAATTATTAGTTAGATATGAGTTAGAGATGGAAGATCGCCAGAGAGAACAACCGATAACTCCTATTAAGCAAGTTAAAATCAAATCCCCTAGAGAAGAATCTAGACCAGGATTAGGAGCTAAGGCTGTTAAGAATCAGGGTAAAAAGGAAAAGGGCATAAAGGAGGTTAAGGCAGAACGAGTAAAGAAAGCATGTTATCACTGTAAATCTACTGAACATCTTTCTTATGCATGTAAATCTAACGTGAATATTTCTGTTTCACATGCCATGCCTGTACTGAAGGGTTTCGTGACACAAACGCAGCGGAATAAACGCGAAAAATAAATCAAAATAGCGAAACCCTCCGCAGGATCCATGCGAAAACAAAAGATTTAATTCGGAGATAAAGAATAAATACCTTTAGAAGCTTTAACAGTTCATTAATGGAAGATTAATGGAGGTCCAAAGCTTGTTTAATCACCACGTATCCCGCTCTCGCGATCTACGCTCTACGGTATCCACACGAACACTTTTCATGAAGGATTGATGTGTACTAGCACCCGAAAACTTCTTCTCTCTCTATCTTCCTCCTCTCTCAGAGCGGCTAGGGTTTTTGTAAAATCTCTCTTTTATTAAATCAGCCCATAAAGAGATTATATAGAGAGAGGAATAAGTTTTCTAATTATAATCCAATTATAATTAATACTAATCCAAAATTCTAAATTATTTAATTAAGTCTCACTTAATTAATTAATTATTAATTTTAGAATTAGTTTAAGTAATTCATTTATTCTATTTATATAATTAATTAAGTCATACTTAATTAATATCATAAATAAAATAAATTACTTATTTAATTTAAATTCATAATTTAAATTATTTCTCCTTCAAGTATTCTTTGTGTGTGACCCTGTAGGTTATTATTACGTTGGCAACAATTTTAATATCTAATTAAAATTGTAAACAATGAGCGGCATCTAGTAATACATCATTGCTACCCAAGTAATAATAAAAAATCGGTGATTCGATTAAGCCTTTCGTGAATAATGTTCTATGTAATATAATCCCTTTAATCTTGATATTATAGATTAAACTCAAGGCATGTCTCGTGTCATCCTCTTCATAATTTAATCTTTATTTTCTTGATCGATGAGTAGACTATTAAAATCAAATCAACATTTGAGCACGGCCGTGCATTTCATAGTCTCACTCAAACAAGAGGCCAATAATATCACTCCTAAAATTAGGAGGATTAAATCCCATCTAGATCATTCATATTTCTCATACGATTCATAATATACCCAATGTCCACTTTTATCATCACCCGGTCAAAGGTAACTTTTAATGTAATCAAAGTATATTAATTCTCGTATAGAAATATAATGATTTCAGGTCTAAGGATCATTACACCATTATCACAGTGAGAATTACTTATGACACTTACTTAACATGTAGAATCTCACGGCGGGTCATTCCAGTGCCATGCATTGATACATGCACTTATGTTCTTGACTTTAGTATCCCCATACCTATGACCAATGAGATGTGATCATCTGTCAAGAAACATACTAGTCTTTGTGCATTATTATTGTCCTTAAATAATAATACTCGACTAGGGAATTTTAGGAATAAGATACTATTCATATAATCTCATTTTTAAGTCACATACTTAAAGATATAGAATACGTATCAAAATTCCAAGGACATTTACTATGCTTTCAATTTATTACGCAGTAAACAAAACATAATAAATAAATAATAATCAATAAAACATAATCCTTAATAATAAATATTTTCCTTAAAATATAAAAAAGTATTGTCTCTAGAGCACAATTACTAACAATCTCCCACTTGCACTAGAGCCAATTACCCAAGTATCCAATACTCATGGAACTAGTGTGACTTTCGTGCTTCTGCTGCGACAAAGCCTTAGTCAGTGTGTCTGCAATATTATTATTAGTATACACTTTACATATATGTATATCTCCTTGATCATTAAATCTCATTAATTAGGTGATATCTCCTAAGTACATGCCCAAACAGCCTCCTTGGCTGCTTCACAAGCATCAATATACTCAAGTTCTATTGTAAAATCAACAATTGTCTTTGCTGTGAACAATTCCAGCAATAAAACACAAAGCCAGACAGAAACATTAAATTATCGTTATCTGTCTAGAAACCAGTATCACTGAAACCTCTTACAACTAGCTTCACATCTCCTCCATATAACAAGAATGAATCTTTAGTCCTCTTTAAGTACTTAAGAATATTCTTGACTGTCGTCCAGTGACATTCACCTGGATTAGATCGGTATCTACTCATCATGGTTAAAGCATACGAGACATCAGGACAAGTACATATCATTGCATACATTATAAAACCAACTGCTGATGCATATGGAATTTTACTCATGCAGTCCCTATCATCCAATGATTTAGGACAAATTTTATTTTGAGATCACTATCCCATGAGACATTGGGACATATCCATTTTAGTCTCTTTGCATTTGAAATCGATGCAAAACTTTGTCAATGTATGTACTCTAAATTAGGCCGATCAATCACCTTGATCTATCTCTATAGATCTCGATCCCTAATATATATGTCACATTGCCTAAGTCTTTCATTGAGAAATTATTTCTCAACCAAGTCTTCACAGTCTGTAGAGAAGGAATGTCATTCCCTATTAGTAATATATCATCAACATATAATACTAGGAATGCCACATGGCTCCCACTAAACTTCTTGTAAACACAAGTTTCATCTTCATTCTGAATAAAGTCAAACTCCTTTTTGACTGTTTCATGAAAACAAATGTTCCATCTCCTCGAGGCCTGCTTTAATCCATAAATGGATCGACGCAACTTACATACATTTCCAGCATCCTTTAGATCAACAAAACCCTTAGGGTGTGTCATGTACACATCCATATCTTCTTCAAGGCTCTCATTTAAGAAAGCGGTTTTGACATCCATTTGCCAGATTTCATAGTCATAGTAAGCAGCTATAGCAAGCAAAATCCTGATGGACATGACCATAACAACTGGTGAAAAGGTCTCATCATAGTCAATGCCATGAATTTTCTTGAAACCTTTTGCCACCAATCGTGCCTTATAGGTCTGTACATTAGCATCCATGTCAGTCTTCTTCTTGAAAACCCACTTGCACCCTATAGGTTTTACCCCTTCAGGTGGATCAACCAAAGTCCATACTTGATTAGTATACATGGATTCCATCTCAGATTTAATGGCATCCAGCCATCTCTTAGAATCTGGAGTGTTTATAGTATCTAGGTAGGTGAGAGGCTCATCTTCATCCACAAGCATCACATCACCATCTTGAGTCAAGAGAAATCCATATTATCTCTTGGGCTCATGGCGAATCCTACTAAACCTACGAACACCTGTGTTTCTTGAGCAGTATTATTTTTCTTGTACATTCTACTCAGGTTCCTCCACTGGTTCAACGTTATCATGTGGGTCTCAAACTTCATTGAGATCTATTATCCTCCCACTGTCTCTCAACAGTTCGAGCAACAAACACTTTGTTCTCGGAAGGATTATAGAAAGAATAACCCCTTGTTTCAGTTGGGTATTCCACAAAATTACATTTGTCTGATTTTGGTCCTAGCTTGTCAGAGATTAGACGTTTCACAAACGCTTCACATCCCCAAAATTTTATAAATGACATGCTGTGACGTTGCTCAGTCCATATCTCATAAGGAGTCTTTTGAACCAATTTAGTAGGAACACAGTTAAGTGTATGTGGAGCCGTTTCCAGGGTGCAACCCCAGAAACTAATTGAAAGATTCATTGACTCAACATTGATCGCACCATGTCCAACAAGGTGTGATCTCTCCTATCAAAAAAAAACTTTTCTTTGATATTTTATACTTCATCTTTATAGTCTTTGAACTTTTCAAATGATTCGGATTAGTTCTTCAAAAGATACATATATCCGTATCTACTAAAATAATTAGTAAATTTTATGAAGTTAATAAAATCTACCTTTTGTCATCGTACACATATGACCACATACATCACTATGTATAAGTCATACCCATTCAATGATCCCTTCACCATGTCCGGTAAAAGGAGCTTTAGTCATTTTACCAAATAAACCAAGATTCGCATCCTTTTGTATGATTCATAATCAAACTTATCAATGAATACATCCTTATGTATTCTGAAAATGCGTTTCTTATTAATACGGCCTCAACAACAGTGCCAAAGGTAATATTTGATTTGAGTCACTTTAGAACATATAAATTATTAATTAGATGTGCAACATTATAAGGCTCATCATCAAAATAGAATAAACAACTATTGTTATAAAATGAAAAAGCCTTTCTTGTCCAAACAAGAAACTGAAATAATGTTTCTGCCAATTGCAAGCACGCTATAACAATTATTAAGTTCTAAATTTTCCTTATAGGCCAAAAATTAAGTAACGAGTTCCTCGAACCAGAGCAACTATCTTTACTCCAATTTCAACCCGATACCTTAAGCTTGACCCTTATTGATCATCATCTCCCGATCTTCCAATTAAGCATGACAGTTTAATTTCCACAGAAGTGACAATCGTCTTCTTTATCAACACCTCATTCAGACTTTAGAGTCTGCTTTAGGGATTGGACTTTGGTTTGACAACGGAACTAGATCAAATCTTCTCCTTGCCTTTCCATTTTCCTTTCCCTTTTACATTCCCTATGTTTACCATCAATATAGTAGTAGTTCATGCATTTATCATATTACTTTCAGCAGTTCTTAACATGCTTAGCAACTCAATGGGTGTTTTACCAATCTTATTCACTTTATTGTTCATAACAAAATAAGAATAATATTTGTCCAAAGATTGTAAGATCAAATCTAACTGTCTCCAGACCAATCTGGAAACCCAAAATATCAATGGTATTCATTATACCCTATAATCTTTAGAACATGTGGTGTAACCGGGTCTCACTCTCCCTACTTGTAAGTGTATAGTGCCCTTTCAAATATATCTTGTGCTCAATCGTTTCATAAGCATCTATATGTTTGTATTGCTTCTTAAGCTCAGCACATATATTTGCGAGCATGAGACATGAAACATCAGTCACAACATCAATTTGCTTCCAATAAGCACTATGATTTGCACATGTTACATTCTCAACTTTAAGAGCAGGGGAAGAGATTTGACTAATATCGTGGTGCCCGAGGACGATCCTCAAGCTCCTATGTCAGTCAAGGAAATATATTCTCGTCAACTTGTCCTTCTCAAGAACTGATCGCATAGAGAAGTTGTTTGTGTTTATCATTTGATATCTACAATATTAAAGTGCATAAAATAAACTAGATTGCAAATTTAATATTAATTATGTTTAAGTGATTATGGTATATCATCATATACCTCCCACTATTTTTATCAAACTAATAGCCCTTACTATTAATTTGGAAAGTATATCCCATAATTCTTTCTAGTGAGCCAAGATCCATATTTCGTCATGTCCTAAGTCAACCACTGGAAGTCCTTAGAAAATGATTATTTAGGTAGACAACAGTTGTCAATTATATCATATATAATTCTTGGATAGTTTGGTGAACAACGATTGATCTTATCTATCTAATAGACTTTTAACCAAACTCTATGCTTCTAAGTTCATAATAGTTGAATATAACCGTTTATTTTCACTTATTATGACGACTCAGTTAAGTTAGACCCAATGATACAACGGCCGAATATAACCGTTTATATTCGTCGCATCTCACCATGATAGATAGGAGTCCCCTGCCACTGACAGTCCTTCCCCTTATCGATCTAGGATTCGATGAGTGTTCATTCATTGGAAAGCATCCGAGTAAAACTTAATATTTTGTTAAGGGGTTTTAGAAAATTTATAACGATCATGATCACATCATAAAGAGATCCTCAATTTTTCCTTGAACCAAATATTTCAAATCGACATCTTAAATTGTTCATTTCCCAGGTAGATGGAGGATACCAATGGTCACACTTAAAACCCATCAGCCTTACGAATACGCATATCCGCTTTTGTCAGAAAATCCCAATTATAGACATCAAAAATCCATATTTAATTCCGTGTTTTAAAAATCCATATTTCATAAACACAAGAATCTCATGATCGTTTGTTAATTTTAAAATCTTGAATCGTTACAGATTTTATCTTGTTTAAGCAAACATGGCATGGGTGTCGTATCTAATACATACATGATTAATCAATATTAAGCATGCATCTCAATTATATCTACGCATACATACCAATACATGCAATCATATACATATATGTAATGTGCGTAAATTAAACGTGTTTGGTTATGGCCCCATCCTATATGATATTTCCAAGCTAATGGAAATATCAAGGTCAGTCTATGGTGGTTTTAAAAATACTATCTATTACATGTCTTCTTTCTTCATTGCTCCATCATCCCCTTTTGGATCGCCTCCTTGCTTGCAAGTCTTCATCGATAATTATATTGAATAATAAAAATAAAACTATTCTAATGAAATTACAAGAAGAACTCGAGTTACATTCGAGATAATTAAATTACAATGAATAAACGACATGCAAGTCGTATTTAGAAACCAAAACCATAAATCAAAACCACTATCCTATGGGTCTTTAGGCCATAACCATCCACCATGCTATCATATAACACATATAATATATCTCATATTATATAATCATATCATATAATCATATATAACAAATTTCGAAATTTCAGAAAATTAAAATAGATTTCTGAAGACAATAAATCGCTATTTCGAGACCCTTAACGACATCAAACGCCTTACAGACCCGTCGGTGATAGCACAGCTATCAGTTTTGTTCATTGGCCCGATTCCAGTCAGAAAACACATATCGTTTATGAAAATCGGATACAGCAGTCAGATTTCTCCAAATCTGACGGTGTTTCAGAAATCGTATCATATACAATTCTCATAACAAAAACAAGCATATATCATATATATATATACAGAGATACATACAATCATCATATGATTATACATTACATGAATATCATATATTCATAATATATACATACATATACTCAAAATTGTAGAAAATCAAATAATTTTCAGAAAATCATAAATCACCGTTTTGGAGGCTGTAACGACATCTAATGGCTTACAGACGCAGAGCTGACTATGTCAGTATTGCTCAGTGACCCGATTCCAGTCAGAAAACACATATCGTTTGCGAAAATCGGACAACGGACATAGATTTCAGAAAATCAACGGCAGCCGTTTCAGAATTCGTATCGAATACGATTCCCATAATAAGAACAAACATGTATCATAAACATACATCAACACACATAATCATCACATGATTATATATCATAAAATATCATAATAGATCGCATACATGCTTATATATCAAAAACTGTTAAGCACATAACCGAATTAAAACGTTTCGCAAGTAGCTCTGATACCATTGAAGGGTTTCGTGACACAAACGCAGCGGAATAAACGCGAAAAATAAATCAAAATAGCGAAACCCTCCGCAGGATCCATGCGAAAACAAAAGATTTAATTCGGAGATAAAGAATAAATACCTTTAGAAGCTTTAACAGTTCATTAATGGAAGATTAATGGAGGTCCAAAGCTTGTTTAATCACCACGTATCCCGCTCTCGCGATCTACGCTCTACGGTATCCACACGAACACTTTTCATGAAGGATTGATGTGTACTAGCACCCGAAAACTTCTTCTCTCTCTATCTTCCTCCTCTCTCAGAGCGGCTAGGGTTTTTGTAAAATCTCTCTTTTATTAAATCAGCCCATAAAGAGATTATATAGAGAGAGGAATAAGTTTTCTAATTATAATCCAATTATAATTAATACTAATCCAAAATTCTAAATTATTTAATTAAGTCTCACTTAATTAATTAATTATTAATTTTAGAATTAGTTTAAGTAATTCATTTATTCTATTTATATAATTAATTAAGTCATACTTAATTAATATCATAAATAAAATAAATTACTTATTTAATTTAAATTCATAATTTAAATTATTTCTCCTTCAAGTATTCTTTGTGTGTGACCCTGTAGGTTATTATTACGTTGGCAACAATTTTAATATCTAATTAAAATTGTAAACAATGAGCGGCATCTAGTAATACATCATTGCTACCCAAGTAATAATAAAAAATCGGTGATTCGATTAAGCCTTTCGTGAATAATGTTCTATGTAATATAATCCCTTTAATCTTGATATTATAGATTAAACTCAAGGCATGTCTCGTGTCATCCTCTTCATAATTTAATCTTTATTTTCTTGATCGATGAGTAGACTATTAAAATCAAATCAACATTTGAGCACGGCCGTGCATTTCATAGTCTCACTCAAACAAGAGGCCAATAATATCACTCCTAAAATTAGGAGGATTAAATCCCATCTAGATCATTCATATTTCTCATACGATTCATAATATACCCAATGTCCACTTTTATCATCACCCGGTCAAAGGTAACTTTTAATGTAATCAAAGTATATTAATTCTCGTATAGAAATATAATGATTTCAGGTCTAAGGATCATTACACCATTATCACAGTGAGAATTACTTATGACACTTACTTAACATGTAGAATCTCACGGCGGGTCATTCCAGTGCCATGCATTGATACATGCACTTATGTTCTTGACTTTAGTATCCCCATACCTATGACCAATGAGATGTGATCATCTGTCAAGAAACATACTAGTCTTTGTGCATTATTATTGTCCTTAAATAATAATACTCGACTAGGGAATTTTAGGAATAAGATACTATTCATATAATCTCATTTTTAAGTCACATACTTAAAGATATAGAATACGTATCAAAATTCCAAGGACATTTACTATGCTTTCAATTTATTACGCAGTAAACAAAACATAATAAATAAATAATAATCAATAAAACATAATCCTTAATAATAAATATTTTCCTTAAAATATAAAAAAAGTATTGTCTCTAGAGCACAATTACTAACATGTACCACATACAATGAATAACATGCATCAGAATCATGCACAATGTGGTCAACCTAATTGTATGCCATGCACTTTTAACGTCATGCAAACTTTTGTAAATTTGATGAATGCAACTAGTCAAACATGTCTAAATACTGCTACTAGTTCTAATGTCAAGAAGAAGCATATGAGAGCTAAGACTGCCAGTCCTCCTAAAGTTAGGAGTGACAAGCCTTCTCCTAAGACTGACAAATCTGTCAAGTCTGAAAAAGGGAAAGACAAAGTCGAAAGCTCTAGTAATGTTAAAAAGAGTGCATCTCCTGTTATTATACCTGATAACTATCGATCTTATAGAAAAGTCGGGCCCAATCAAAGTTGGGTTCCGAAGAACGCCTAACCAATCTGTCATTGCAGGGCATTAAGCAGAAAAGAAATAAAGTCTTATGGGTGCTAGATAGTGGAGCATCAAGGTATATGACAGGAAACAAGTCCCTGCTTACAGAGTTGGTTATGAAAGCTGGCCCTTATGTTACCTTTGGAGATGACAGCAAAGGTGTGACGAAGGGATATGGCAAACTGAAGACTGGCAATGTCATCATTGAAGATATCTCTTATGTTGAGGGATTGAAGCACAATCTGTTGAGTATCAGTCAGTTCTGTGACAAAGGATACGAAATTGTCTTCAATAAGAAAGGCGTGTCAATCACTCACATTAAGGAAGGTTCATTGGCTTTAAGAGGAGTTCGTAAGGCAGATCTTTTTGTTGCAGACATGGATTCGGCAAATCAGAATGAAGTCACCTGTTTCTACAGCAAAGCTTCAGATGATGAAAGCTGGTTATGGCACAAAAAGCTATCTCACTTAAACTTCAAAACGATGAATGCTCTCGCGAGGCGAGAATTAGTGAGAGATCTACCACAGATGGAGTTTGCTCCTAAAGGACTCTGTGAAGCTTGTGAAATGGGAAAGTCAAAGCGAGCATCACATAAAAGTAAAGACATTTCTAGTATTGAGCCTTTACAACTTCTTCATATGGATTTCTTTGGCCCAGTGAATGTCCTATCCTTATCTAGGAAAAGATATGCTTTGGTAATCGTGGATGACTTCTCCAAGTATACATGGGTATTGTTCGCAATGACGAAAGACGAAGTACCTTTCCTAATCATTAATCACATCACTCAAATTGAGAATGTTTCAACACTTACTGTAAAGACGATTAGAACAGACAA
Organism: Oenanthe sinensis; assembly: GCA_028671895.1. NCBI lineage: Eukaryota > Viridiplantae > Streptophyta > Magnoliopsida > Apiales > Apiaceae > Oenanthe > Oenanthe sinensis. The sequence goes on from CM053798.1 coordinate 13,739,626, forward strand.
CGGTACTGAATTTAAGAATGCAGTGCTGAATGACTTCTGTGTATCTAAGGAAATACGTCGTCAGTACTCAGCCCCGAGAACTCCACAGCAAAATGGAGTAGTTGAAAGGAAGAACAGAACTTTGGTTGAAGCAGCAAGAACATTGTTGTATGATTCAAAACTTACTCTTTACTTTTGGGCCGAAGCAGTGAGTACAGTGTGTTACACTCAAAATAGAACCCTGATCATAAAAGATAAAGAAAAGACACCATGTGAACTAATGAATAACAGAAGACCTACAATCAAATACTTTCATGTCTTTGGAGCTAAATGCTATGTGCTTATAGATAATGAAAATCTAGGAAAATTTGCAGCAAAAGCTCGAGAAGGAATCTTTGTTGGTTATTCTACAGATGTGGTGGCAGCTTATCGGGTATTCTTAGTGAATGATCGAAAAGTGACTGAAAGCTACAACGTCAGATTCGACGATACCAAACTCCCATCAATATCTAAAGATTCTAGTGAACCAGAGTCCCTTAAATTTCAGAATCTGGACTTAGATGAACCTGAAGATGAACCTGAGTTGGTTATCATTTCAAATGTTCCAAGTGTTCGTGAAGAAACATCTGAGCTTAATGAACAATCGAATCCTACAAGATCAGAAGAAACTTCTTCCGCACGATGCTGCAACAACTCAGGGGGAGTAAATAGCAGCTCAAGGACAAGCGTTCAAGGCTCAAGACGAGATGACACTAGTTCTGTAGGAGCTGGCACTAACTCAGGGGGAGTTAGTGGAAATACCACAAGTAGTCAACACAACAACTCAGAAAGTCAAGCTGAATCATCAAGACAATTTCCAAGAGAACGAGTATGGAGTAGAGACCATCCGTTTGAATTAATAATTGGTGATCCAGATGCTGGTGTGACTACTAGAAGAACTGCAAGAGCTGACATGGCTAATATTTGCTTATATTCTGGGTTCTTATCCAAGCTTGAACCTAAAGAAATAGAAGAAGCTCTTGGTGATGCTGATTGGGTAATTGCAATGCAAGAAGAGCTCAATCAGTTTGAAAGGCAGAAAGTTTGGAAGCTGGTACCCCGACCGAAGAACAGATCAGTAATTGGAACTAAGTGGGTATTCAGAAATAAACTGGATGAAGACGGACTTGTAACGCGAAACAAGGCTCGTTTGGTAGCGAAGGGTTATTCTCAAAAAGAAGGTATTGATTATGATGAGACCTATGCTCCAGTTGCAAGACTTGAGGAAGTCAGGATGTTCTTGGCCTTTGTAGCACACAAGAACTTCAAGGTTTTTCAGATGGATGTGAAAAGTGCCTTCCTGAATGGAGAGCTAGAAGAAGAAGTATATCTGGAACAGCCACCTGGCTTTGTTGATCCAGAGCTTGTAGATTTTGTGTACCTTCTCTTCAAAGCTGTCTATGGCCTCAAACAATCCCCAAGATGATGGTATGAAACCCTATCCTTGTTCTTAATTGCAAGTGGTTTTACTAGGGGAGTAATTGATAAAACATTGTTCTATAAAAATGTAAAAAGTGATTTAATAATTGTTCAAGTCTATGTGGACGATATTATTTTTGGGTCATCTAATGAGCGCTTGTGCGAGAAATTTGCCAAGTTAATGGAGGATAAGTATGAGATGAGCATGATGGGAGAGCTGTCCTTCTTCCTTGGATTACAGATCAGTCAAAGAAAAGATAGAATCCTTATCTGTCAGTCCAAGTACATCAAAGATTTACTCAAGAAGTATAATCTAGAAGATGCATCAACAGCTAAGACTCCCATGGCAACAGCCACGAAGCTTGATGAAGACAAATCAGGTAAACCAGTTGACATCACAAGCTATCGAGGTATGATTGGCTCACTCCTCTATTTAACTGCAAGTAGACCCGATATTATATTGTCAACTTGTTTGTGTGCAAGGTTCCAAGTGGATCCTAGAGAATCACATCTCATAGCCGTCAAACGAATCTTTAGGTATCTCAAGGGAACATCAAATCTAGGGATTTGGTACCCAAGAGATACAGGTTTTAATCTAATTGGCTATTCGGATTCAGACTATGCAGGTTGCAGGATTGATAGAAAAAGCACATCTGGTGCATGTCAATTTCTTGGCAGAAGATTGGTGTCCTGGCAAAGCAAAAAGCAACACACAGCATCTACTTCTACTGCTGAAGCTGAGTACATTGCTGCTGGAAGCTGTGTAGCTCAAATACTGTGGATGAGGAACCAATTGAAAGATTATGGCATGGGGCACAAAAAGATTCCAATCATGTGTGACAACACAAGTGCCATTGCCATGACCAACAATCCTGTAGACCACTCGAGAACCAAGCATATAGACATCAGGTATCACTTCATTAGAGAACATGTCGAGGAGGGGACTGTGGAGTTACATTTTGTGCCCACAATGCAACAAATTGCAGATATATTCACTAAACCTCTTGATGAAGTAACATTCACAAGGTTGGTTGGTGAATTGGGGATGCTTAACACAAGTTAGTGATTTCTCCTATCTGTAAAATTCCAGTTTTGAACATGTACATATGTTTTTAGTCTTGTCATTTGCCTGTTTTATTGATACAAAGTTGAAAACATATGTAAATAATCTCTACAATTGCTCAAAATATCACTTCTGCATGCTAATTAATCATTATGGACTTAGACTTTAAAATGGTTAAGTAATGAGTATTTTAGGATGCATGTTGTGTTATTTTACATAAATTCATTGTGCTTTATGTGTAATTATTGGTTAAATCTTTGAATTTATGCTGGTTAGATTGCATGAACATAGGGGGAGTTAATTCATATTCCTTTCAGTTTTTTTTCATGTAATTTTTATTAATTTAAAGGCCTTAGAATTGTCCAGGAATGTTTTTAATTGTTTGCTTTATTAAAATTCCTTGTATTGATATTTATAATAATTTGGCAAAATTTTAATTGTTGTTTTTATTTGCAAAAATTGCCAAATTATTATGACTATCTTCAAAATTAAAAATTTTGAAAATTCTGAGTCTGGGAAGAATATTCGAAAAAAAAAATTTCAAGTCTGGGAAATTGTTCGAGTTAATCTCTATCTCGAACATTATCTCGAATATTCGACTTGATGTTCGACTTGAGTCCCATCTCGAACATTATCTCGAATATTCGACTTGATGTTCGACTTGAGTCCCATCTCAATATTCGACTTGATGTTCGACTTGAGTCCCATCTCGAACATTATCTCGAATATTCGACTTGAGTCCCATCTCGAACATTATCTCGAATATTCGACTTGATGTTCGACTTGAGTCCCATCTCGAACATTATCTCGAATATTCGACTTGATGTTCGACTTGAGTCCCATCTCGAACATTATCTCGAATATTCGACTTGATGTTCGACTTGAGTCCCATCTCGAACATTATCTCGAATATTCGACTTGATGTTCGACTTGAGTCCCATCTCGAACATTATCTCGAATATTCGACTTGATGTTCGAGATAGTATTCCCAGGTTTGTACTTGAAATTTTACTCATTTTCTTTGGAATTTTGTCTTAATATTCGAGATAGGATTCCCTGGTGGGTTTATTCAGCTGTATTAATTGATCAAGTGATAATTTGTTCGAGTTAGTGTCATCTCGAACTTTATCTCGAATAATCGACTTGATGTTCGAGATAGCTCCTATCTCGAAACTCATCTCGAATTTCGACTTAGATGTTCGAGATAGTGTTCGACCTGATGTTCCCCTGTATGTACTTAACGTTTTTTTTTCCTTTTTCACAGGGATATTCTCGTCTTTGCACATATATGCTTATATATACAACATTAACCCGTCTTTCTTTTCACTTTTACCTAATTGTTTTAACCCTAAATTTTTACAGCCCCCACCCTCCCTCCCTGCGATTTCAAACAGTCATTGCCCTGTTCATTCGAGTTGTGTTAAAACTCTTACATATCTCGAACTGCTGCCCATTTTATATTTACTATTCTCTGTTTGCCCTGTTATTGTGTATTTGGACCCGTCAGTTCATCTGTTCAGTTTGTCATATACACACATATACACACAACTATCACGGTTATTTACAAACACAGTTTCGTTTTTATATCACTGATTTGGGGTTGCATTATTTACTGGACTGGATTTTGGTTGTTTTGATTTTGATTATAATTAATTCCGTAGTTTAGTTCAAATCGGCTGTTCATCTTCTCGATTCTCTAAAAGGAATTAATTAGATTACATTTTTTTCCTTACGTATTTACGTTAATTGTTTCTTTTCAAAATATCACATTAACTCAAGGAAAATTATTTTACAAATGGCTCACCAATTTATTCTTGCGAAAAATAATTTTTATAACATTAGTACGGAAATTGGTGATCATCTCCCGCGCTTCAAGTTTTGGATACGATTTCTTAATTTGTACTCCAAGGCTAGTGTTGCTTTTACTGCTAAACCAACACTAGTCCATGATGCTTTACAGCAATTATGGACTAGTGCGGTTACTTTTGGGAGCAAAAATACCCCCTATGGTTTCAGGTTTACCTTGGCGGGTCAGGAATATGAAGTAACGGAGGAAGTGTTCAACAGGGTTCTGGGATTTCCAGTTAAAGATGTTTATGACCCTGAACCTTCAACGGCAGATCGTCTCAAATTCTTTGAGGAGATTGGATGCTATCCTCCTTCTGGACGGATCTTAGCTGGCGCCATCCAGAAACAATACTTCCAGGTGGAATGGAATTACTTTTTCGAGGCCATCACGAGATGTTTTCGGCCGCGCGAAAAAAATTATCATCAGATTCCAATTCCCATACAGATCTTTGCCGTTTCCCTAGCCCGTGAACTGGACATTAATTATGGAAGAATCGTTCTTTCCGAAGTAGTGGCTACAATGGGATCATCTGAAAACAGAAACCTTGCAACTACTAATGTTGTATGCTGGTATCCTCGTTTCTTACAAATGCTCATTAATCATTTAGTACCGACTAATGCTTTAGCTGTAAGACGGGCATTTGCATCGAGTAAAACATCTGCATCACTTGGCATGGGCACCAAGTCACTCACAACAATTGCGAACCAGGATAAACATCACACTAAAGCACTGATTATTCCTGCTAATATTCAAGTGTGGCTTCAGTATGATGCAGGTATTACTACTATGGCGGGAACCTCGCACGTATCTTCACATGCTCAGAATCCATCTGCACATGCTGACGCATTTCAAGGGATTCCTGAAGAGCCTCAAAGTGATGAAGATGATGATGGCCACTCTCACGGTCAAAAGGAAAGACAAACTACTCCTCATGCTGATCCTGATCCCTTTGCTGACCAAGGTAATGAAGGAGGTAATTTCTATGAACAAGAGCAACTCTCTGTTCACACTACTGCTACTTCTTCATCTAAATCTGATTCCATTGCCCAAGATTCTGCTAGCCCGCAGGATCTATCCCAGGGTGCGAGCTATATTTCTGACTCTGAGTCTGAAACTCTTGATTCTTCTATTTCACCCTTGCTGACGGGAGTTAAAAGGCTGGCATCTGTAGATTTAGGTGAGAGCTCGGAGAGTGACCCCGAAGTGCAGCCAGTTATTCGGAAGAAAGCCAAATTTTCACATGCTGCAACTTCTTCAGCCCAGTCCAAACCTAGAATGTCATTCACACCCACTCCACCTCACGAGAGTGGTTCTACCTTTGCACATTCTACACCTAAGAATCTTGGTGAGGATCTGGAGCCTTCTGAAGAGCCTGTTGCTTCAGAAAGGCCAGAAGCTTTCATTGCTTCAGAAGTACCTTCACCGGTACATACTGATGCTGCAGAGAGGATTGGTTCTGATGTTGTACTAGAACACTCTGCAGCCTCTCAACCTGAGATTCCACCTCAGGATATGACAGAAACAGATCCCATAACTGCTACTCACTTTACTTATCCAGTTTCTGCAGGTACTGCTTTCACTTTCAGGAATATTATTGAAGACATACACGAGCGTGAGACAGGGAGTGTGTGTGAGCGTTTAGGGAGTGAGGGACCTTCATTTTCAAGGCCCGAAACCGAGCGACAAACAGTAACAGAACGATTTTTAGAGCGAGGACACCCAAGCCAAACACCGTCCCTTAATCTTGAAAATCTTCACACTCGTATGACAACAATGGAAAATGAATTAAAGCAGTTTGGACAGTCGATGGGGCAGTTAGGGATCAATGTTGGTGACAACAAGCGCGCTCTAGATGACTACACAGCACGAATGGCAAGTCAAGCAACAACATTCGATGATTTGGCAAACAAGGTAAATGACTTGGGCCATGCTGGTGGTGTCTTGGGCAGCACTCTTTATGATAGGATGGGAGCAGTGGAAAGCATAATGCATACAATGGCAACGGAGATAAGCAGAATGTTGTATGCAGTTAGGAGCTTTGTTCCCCCAGAGTGCTTTGACGATCAAAATACTCAGGCTCCCCCTGATACTGATGATGCTGGTGGTGCTGGTGGTGCTGGCGGTGCTAGTGGAGCTAGACCCTCGGGTTCTGGTTTGGGTGGTTCCTATGCTACTGGTGGATCTGGAGAGAAGGGTGATGGTCAGGATAACTCACCTAAGGGGGAGAGTGGAAAAGAGACGAGACAGCAGTCGCTAATTATTGAAGAAATTGAAGAACAGACTGATCTTGTCAAAGAAAATGAGCCAGTAATTGATGAGGAGGCTCAAAGAAAGAGGAAGGGTAAGGCAGTGGTGGCTGAACAAGAAGAGCCATTCATTGACTTGAGTCGTCATCAGGAAAAGGCACATGCAGTACTTGATTCAGATTCTGATATGGAGGATGTTCCGTTAGCACATGCTATTAGAAGATCTTTGAAGGAACAAGGTGGAGGTGCTGGAATGTCTTCCGGACAGCCTGAAGAAATACCTGTTGATAAGGAAACTCTAGAAGCCCAAAAGCTGGCCTTGGAACAAGCTCAATTCTATAAAATGAAGATGATGCAGGATGAGGCTGTTTTTCTTGAAAAGAAAGCGGAGCTTAAGGAGAAACAGTATGATCATGAGCTTGCAAGGTTAGCTGATCCTCAAGTAGATCTGGACAAGAAAAGGATAGGACAGAAATGGGATGATGCAAGGAAGATTCTATCGGGAGTTTGTACAAAAGGAACTCATAACAAAGAGGCGGAAGACTTGTTCTACAACTTGAACTTGCAGAATCCACTGATTGTTGACTACATAAATGCTTTGAAAAGGTTGATCTCAAAAGTCAGAGTTGGATATAATGCAATGGTTAAGGAATGGCAGGTCATCTTGTCTTTAGTCGAAGGAGTCCCGACATCTTTCTTGTATGTGGATGATCAATTCATCTCGAGAAGATCTGCGTCAGAGTTGTTCTTGCTAGCAACAAAAATTCAATATTCTCAAGCTGAGGAGCTTAGCATTCTGTATAGAGATCAGTTAATGCAGCTAGCAGAAGACAAGGGACCAGAATTCTCAGCAAATCCTGATGTTGTCCGGATGGTAGTTGATGGAAAGATGAAGAGGGTTAGTTTAGAAGAAAATGATCTAATGGCTCTACCGGTAGAATCCCTAAAAGCTGTCTGTAGGCAAATGATGAGTAAGGGATTCACTTCTGACATCAAGGAGAAGTCAGTGGAGTTCATTGAGAGGGTCATATTCAAGATGAGCAATGAAATCTGGAAGTGTGACATTATTGCTCCAAACCCTCTAGACAATGTAAAGATTGAGCCGGAGCTAATTGAAAGAAAGTGGAATATTCTACAAGCTGTTAAGAATGTAGATGAAGCTCTGACTCTTCCTTCTGGATCTCTGGAACAAGGAGAAATAAGGGAGGCAGTTGGTGTTCCAGGGAGAGATAGTGTATACTGGATACACTCATATGATGATGACACAGCTGATGCTTTAGCATTCATAGACGCAGACCAAAATCAAACATTGTTGCATATGAGTAGGAAATGGCTGCTGCAGACTCAAGATGCTGCTTTTCTGGAGAGAGTTATAGAAGTATTCAAATGGGGCGAAGTGGAGAATGAGAATGTAGATGAGAAGCAGAGACTCTTGAAGTACTTATCTGAAGTAGTAGTGGAAAAGAAGAGAATGGAGCGAGATGCGGCTAGTGTCCACAATACTAATCGTGTTAAGGGCTACCCTAAAATGATCTACTGTCAGTTTAAGGCTGATAAGTCTCATTGGAAGTCACAGCTCATAATGAAAAATTTTGAGGACATTCCAAAGATCAGAACTACTCAGGAGGTGGACAAACTCAGAAGGCTTTTCAGGCATCCTTATCCAGAGCCCAGGAATCCTTTAGAAATGGAAGCGGTAAGTCTGTTGAATGCAAGGTGGAAGCAGCTTCATGATCCAGTTTACAAGAAAGAACAACAACAGAAGGAAAGGCGCAAAAGGTTGAAGGAAGAGAAGCGCCAAGCTGAAGAAGTTAGGAAGAAGAGACGGAATTAGAATTAACGGTCAGAGTGGTGTGAACTTGAAGTTGGAAAAACTTCATATCTTTTTGGTTGCTTTAACTCACTTGAGGAAAATTCACCTGATCACGGTATGCGAGATAGGCTAACGTACCATACTGTAACCGTGAATCAGAGTGGATCCAATAAGGTGATATAAGTTTGACTGAAAGGTTTGAAATAATCCAGGTGATAGGAATCACTCAAATGATCTTTAATTCGAAGTTCGAATTTTCTGTCTAGCTTAAGTCTTATTTATTCTAGCTCTTTGAATTGTTTTCAAGTTTATTTCAGTTGTAATTCAAACAAGATAGTAATGTTATTTATCTTTTTCTCGTCTCATTGTTTAGTTGAGTTATCCCTTTGTTAATTTGAATGTCATTGTTAGACTATCAAATAGGGGGAGATTGAAAGGCAGAGTGTCTAAACTTGTAACACTATAACTTATGTAACTCAACTAAAAGAAAAGATACTTAATCAGAAGACAATCAAGAACTTGAAGCCACAAAGAAATCAATGCTAAATGAAGACAGTGTAATTGATACAATTCAACATGTTAACTATGATCAAATAAAGAAGAAATCATTGAAAGAAGTTCAAGTCAGAGTTGTTCATGCCTCAGTGATTTGTAACCTAAAGATTCAAGATCATAGCAATCAGTATCAATAAGACTAATTGATTTCAAGTGAACAAGAAGGAAAGCAATATTTGGAAAGCCACATTACTAATCGAATATGGTAATCTATTCAAGAAGCAGAAACACTATCAAGACTAGTCACTTATGAATCAGACCATTGCATCAAGTGTCAGGACATTGATAGCATGTTTATGCCAGTAATAGATATCCAGGTTCAAGAGCTTGTTGAAGAATATGGAAGACATAAAGAAATCACAAGTTCAAGATGTTGCATTGAAGTTTCAAGTTGAAGCCCAGAATTTCTCTAAGTGCAAAATGTTCTAGATAGCCAAGTAGAACATTCCTATGTAGAAATTCTACTTAGATGTTCGAGATAGCCAAGTAGAACATTCCTATGTAGAAATTCTACTTAGATGTTCGAGATAGCCAAGTAGAACATTCCTATGTAGAAATTCTACTTAGATGTTCGAGATGGCCAAGTAGAAATTCTCAAGTAGATATTCTACATGGAGGGCTGTTTCAACATGACACATGGCATCATCTAATTGGCAGATTTCCAAGCTTTCAAGATAAGATAAGATTTATGTGGACATCATTGGGCCACGTACATCTTAGTCTTTGAAGTCTACAGGACATAGATTACAAGTAGTATAAATAGAAGTACTTGTGTATTATTTTGTAAAGAGCAATATTTTCGAGAAAAACACTTGTAAAAGAGAGAGAGTATATTCACAGAGCTTAGTATCATTTACTACCCTCTTTACTTCTGATGTACTTTGTAATGAATGTTGTAGCAACCTTTTCAAGATATATATAAAACATATATTCCTTGAATCAGTATGTTCATTTATTACAATGCATTTATTGCTTCTTAAATTTGTAAAGTTGTATTCACCCCCCCCCCCCCTCTACAACACATTTGGACCTAACATGTGAAGTCCAGAAATGAAATATGTCATGAAGTCTATAAATGAATTGATCGTGAAGTCTCAATAAGTTGTATAGCAAATCTAAATGAAAATGTCGTGAAGTCACTTAAATCCTTGTATCGTGAAGTACAACGAAGTGAATATTGTGAAGTGTTCTATACAGTTGTCGTGAAGTCTAAAGGAACATATTGGGAAGTCAGTTAAAATGTATGTCATGAAGTCATCAATGAACATATCGAGGTCAGTTAAAATGTATATCGTGAAGTCATCAAAGCACATATCGAGAAGTCTCAAATAGCTCATGTCGTGAAGTCTACAAAATTGATATCGTGAAGTGTCAAAGGATCATGTCGTGTAGTTTATAATATGAATTATCGAGAAGTAAAGAAGTTGGGAGAGTTCGTGACATCAACACTTAGATGGTTTCAAGGAAATGCACGAAAACAACGGAAAAATAACAGAAGCAATTGTCGTGTTCAGAATCAGTCAAACCTGTACATGATATTGAAAAGTCTACAAAGGGAGCTTGCAAAGAGAACAAGACAAAATAATAAAGAGATTGAGGCAGAAACAAGACTGTCATTTCCCAAGTCTTAGCTAGAAATAAGTTGTGTCAAATGTAAAGTAAAACTTGTCTATTTTTAGTTATAGCAACTAAGTTCAGTGAAGCATGTGCAGATGAGACATGTTGTCTACTTATGAGAATGTCAAGCTTCATTAGAACTAAGATCTTGAATTTAAGAATTCATTATTTTCTCTCAAGAACAATAAGCTGAAATTCATTTTGAATATCAGATTTATAACATTTTAATTCTAATACAACATTAGATTGAAAGTTTATTGTTTGTGTTCTTTACTTTAATATTCTGCACAATTAAACACAAACAATCAATCTCACACACACGGATCATAAAATCAATTCAAAAAGAAAGTGGTGATTAAATTTTTAATTTTATAACTTATACATTCACCCCTTATAAGTTTCACGTATCTCATTTCTAATAATTAGAATATGTTCCATATATTATCTGAAAATCACATACTCCGATAATTTTCAATATCTGTAACGTTGTATATTTTGATTAATAGATCTTAACTTGATATAGTCTTAGAAAGTCTTTGTATCTTCAAAATTAATTAAGTACTAAATACATTGTAGCGCCAATACATAGAATAGACAATGAAAATACCAATATTCGGAAGTTAATATATAATTAATGAAATTTATAGATAATTAAATCCTGAATTATAAATATCTAATTTATTTTAATTTTAATTTTACATCATCCAATACATCAATTATTATCAATAATATTAAATATTATTTTGTACTCCCTCTATCCGAATCAAATGAACTTATTTTAATAAATTTGACTAAGAATTCAAAATTATTATTTTAAAATTTAACAAATTCAAAAATTAAGTTTAATGGAAAAACAAATATATCGAATATTTTGGTTGTTTCGCAAGTGAAACCAATATCCTAAATTCCAACATACAAGTTTCAAACTCAAACTTGATACTTCCAAAACCCTAACCTAATATAAGCATTCCTGATGCATTAAACTGGACATCATGGAGAACACCAACACAGACAAGAATAATATTTGTAATAACAACCCAAGTATAGATACACAAGAACACAAAAACACAAATTCAAAGAAGCAAATAATGAACATAGAAGGGTACCCAATAGAAGGTTTATCAATTGCAGGGCATGAGACATGTGTGATTTTCCCTAGTCTTAGTTTAGCATTTGACATTGGCAAGTGCCCTCAGCGTGCTATTTCTCAACAATTTCTCTTTATATCTCATGCCCATATGGATCATATTGTATGTATCTATACCCACTTGCTCTTTTTCTGTTTTTTCATGTTTTTGTATTTTTTTATGTGTATAGGTATTTTTATTATGTTTTGAGCTGTGATTGTGTGTATCATGCTTATGTATACCATATTTGTAGATGGTTCCAAGTAGTGTGTCAGTATGCTCTGTCACTCGTCGGGTGGATTATAGAAGTGTAATTTTGAGGTAGTAATTAAGCTTATTGCGCAAATTAGATATTTGAGAATATCGGGGTTCTTAGTGTTCAAACTTTGAGGACTGCGTAAGAAAGAAGTATGCTGCTATTTTAAGTTACCGTTGTAATCTTTAGGTGTTAGGAGGAGGATGGCTTTCTATGTATGTCATGTTTTTGTGTTGATAGTAGGTATCATGTACTAGTTGTAATAGAGAAGATAATTGTGTTCTTGAAAAGAAGAATGTGGAACTTTTCTGACAGGTCGACGGAGAAATGATTGTATGTACTAGTTCTGTCCTAATTTTATAGTTTCTGAATTTGGAGGAAATGTAGATTTTGGGGGAAAGGAGAAAGAGGAAATGTGGCAGTATTGAATTGATAGAGCTCATTGCTTGTTTTTTTAAAACTTGAAAGTTCTTTTTCAAATTGTAATGTTGATGCTTTTTTAGAATGAAAACCTTTTTTTCTAGAAAACCTCTGGCATGCTAAGAGTATGCTAAAAGATAGTTTCTGAATTACAAGAGTGTGTCGTGCATAACTGTTAGACTGTAGCTTATTGCACCTAATAGAAGTAGAAGTACTGCTTGTGACATAAGAATTTATGTATAGGGAGGTTTGCCTATGTATGTTGCAACTCGTGGATTATACAGAATGAAGCCTCCAACAATTATTGTACCAAAAGTTATTAAAGAAAATGTTGAAAAGCTGTTTGATGTACACAGATCAATGGATCAGTCTGAGCTCAATCATACTCTTATTGGATTAGATGTTGGTAATGTTCTTGTCTATGATTGTATCCATTTTGTTGATCTGAATCTTTTGAATTTTTGAAAGTTAGTGGTACTCTCTTACCTTGAGATTGTATCTGTAGGAGAAGAGTTTTCTTTAAAAAAGGACTTGAAGGTCAAAGCATTCAAGACTTATCATGGCATTCCAAGCCAGGTTTTCATTTTTCATTTCCATCTTTATTCATCTTCTTGTAACTATGGTATAAGACTCCAGTAATAGGACACTATGAGCCTGTTCAAAGCATTAACTAACTGTTCATGTGACGTTGCAGGGTTATGTAATCTATTCTGTAAGACAGAAACTTAAGCAGGAATATAGTGGTCTCCCTGGAAATGAGATAAAAAAATTGAAATATTCAGGTGTGGAGGTATGTCTTTGTATTTTGATTTACACTGCTAATGTTGGTGATGTGTGAAACTAACTTTTTAGCAAGTTCCATTTTTGTCTTAATGTAATGTATTTGTTGAAGTGTAAATGTAAAAATCACTCTCAGTAGCTGTGTGTATTTTTATGAGCCTTAATAGTTGCATTTCTGATCTGGTTACAGTACTGGAGTTTCTAGTAGACATTATTGCCTTGGCCACATTTCGGTCAAGGTTAGTTCAGCGTTTCACCTCACCACCCACTGTATTATTACATATAATGATATAAGTATTTTTTAAGCAGAAAATGCAGTTTGTTTTTAATAATAATTTTTATATATTGGGATGTATGATTATTGGAACTGTTTTGGCGTTGTTTTTTTTTACTCCTTTTCTTTTCTGGCAACACCTAGACCTGGTCAATTGATCCTTGGAATTTGTAATAATATACATAAATATATTTTTGCATTTGTATTTGGTATAATCGTTTGTCCATTACTCTTGTATTATATAACAGATTTGGGATTTTATTTTGCCAGATAACAGACACAATTACAACACCCGAAATTGCTTTTACGGGTGACACTATGTCAGACTTCATCGTAGATAACAATAATGGTGATGTTTTGAAAGCAAAGATTCTCATTATGGAGGTACAACTTAGAGTTAGCTTTTTCTCTTTGTCCTTTGGCTATTTAATCTAATGGTCATGCGATATTTCATCTATGAGAACTGCGTAGTATTATGTTCTAGTTGGATAACTTTCTCATATAATTTGCTTATACATCTGAGGCTCTGAGAAGTAGCAGGCACAGGGTTATAATAGGGGGGAACACTTTTTACATTATATCTTCAGTACTTTTTTCATGAATTCCCTGATTTTTATTACTTGTGCAGAGCACCTATGTTGATAGTTTAATGACTGTAGAGCAGGCAAGAGATTATGGGCACATTCATTTGTCTGAGGTTGATTTTTTGTCACTATGTGTGTCTCTGAATCTCATGCTGCAACCTTATTCTAACCTAGATATTTTTTGATAACCTTCTACCAGATAGTTAACTATGCCAATAGATTCGAGAACAAAGCTATTCTTCTGATTCACTTTTCAGCCCGCTACCAGTTAAATGTAAGTATTTTATTCGGTGGCCTTTTTGCTGTTTGAAATGTTTAGTTGCACAATATAATTTTAAATACTCTTTACTAAAAAAGTATGAATATATTCAAAGGAAATGGTAAACACATGTTTGAGATAATAAAAGCATAATAGGAATTCTTAATATGATTTGGTCACATTGCTATAGCTGGGATACAATTCTCTAATTCTCTTTATATTATACCATTTTTACAGCATTTTAGGCACTTCTATAGTTCTATGCTTGGATTAAAATTCGAACCTTGTGGTCATTATTTCATAGATAGATCTGTGTTACATTTTAATTAAGTTTTAATTGTACTTGATCAGGCTATCAAAGATGCTGTTTCTGCATTGCTTCCTCCCTTGGCTGGCCGAGTGTTTGCACTCACTGAAGGGTTCTGACTGAAAGCAGGATTATTAATTTATCAATCATTTTTGCTATAATTCCCGTGTTTTTTTTGAAGTTGTATAGTAATCATTGACCGTGGATTGTGTATTTGACTACTACCAATACAAAATTATGTTTAAAGCTCAAAGTAGAAAATGTACCCCAAAGTTTCAAAGCAAATGTCAATTTTGGTTTTTTTCTTTATATCTTGTAAAAGACCGGCAAAAATAGTATCAAATTGACATGTTTTATAGCGGGCCATGTTTTGAGCTAGAGCTGTTGAGTTGCTTGTACATTAACTCACTCTTTTGGGCTTTGTTTTACTCGAGCTCTTTCATGTTTTAAGTGTCAACTGTCAAAAAGGTTGGACAAGATTTATTTGTTTGTTTATTATTTTACACTTTTAACCTGACAAAATTAGTTTTAGGCTACTCTACTCCAAAATTACTTGTAAAAGTTTGTTCATTACAATAAAAAGGATCAACTTTTCTGAAAGAAACGCTAAGCTTGTATCAACCAGATGCTGCTGCAATGGAATCTGGGACGGACATAAGGAAGTCTCGTCTTCTCTCCCATGCATATGGTCCTTCGAGATGGAAGTCTCATGTGTGATATGCATGATCCTTCGAGATGGAAGTCTCATGTATGGTTTTGTTGCACAATGTGCGATTGTTGTGTGTGATAGACAGTGCAAATGACGAATGTGTGATTATAGTATCTGGCCTCAAACAATGTTTTAGCAACGATGTGAAGGTGACAGTGCACATAAGGAAGGCGACTATTTTCATCATGCTGTGAGGTGAGAGTTAATTTTTCTGGATTAGCCAGCAGCCTGTTTGATTAATTCAAGTTGTGATCACACGTCAGTGAGAAACCAGGAGATGACTGATAAAGATATGTCAGAAGGATGCAGCTGTAAAAACACTCGGAAATGTTTCACACACATGGTAAAACTAAATTACCAGCATAGCTTGTTCAGCTGTAAAAAAAAGCGCAAAAAACTAACGATATGACTATAACATGAATAATATCTGGCCTCAGTTTCGTAATTTACTGTCAACAACTCGTACAATGTCTCCTTCCATACAATGAGACCACTACAAAATACAAGCACTTGAATTCAAGTACATCTTGGAAGGCAACCTTTGCTTCTTTTGAAAGTTTAACTACTGGTGATGTACTTGATCATTATCTTGTAAGCTCTTCTCATTGTGACTAATCTTTACCTGCAAAACAAGGGGATTTAGACAACATTCACTTTCTGCAAATCAATGCAAGGAAATTATCTGTCATCGCCTAGGACAACAGAGATACAGAACCTTCCGATTTATGCATAGAATTTAAGCTGAATATACTATTAATAAAATAAATGCAACAAAATGCAAGTGCTCCAAGTTCATGTTTATCTCAGCATCTTATTATTTGTATTTGTGCTTATTAGAGGCATATATTTATAATGTCCATCACCAGAATCCTTTCAATCACTATAATTAACTCATCTAGGTGCACATACCACATGTAACTAAAAGTCATCCTCGTGAGGCTCTAATAATTGTATATTTGATCAACCATGAATTACTTCCTTAAAAAGAAATAGAAGGTTGGGGAATAACTGCTGTAATGTTTGTTAACCTGCCTCATCATCCACCTGCTTGCAACCTCTCACTCTTGTATTTTCATTCTCCTTATTATGAAGATAAGGACAACTTATATGTCTTTCTGATGTGATGGTCAAAAAAAGATGTTACTCTTATCTTACCAAGATGCCCTATCTCCTTACGAATCTATCAATTTTTGGGTGAATATATAAGCATATATATCATGTCACTGTTAACACCTTCACGTTGGACAACCCTGTTTAGGGAAGTTAGAACAATTCGAGATTCCACTGCTGCTACCACTAGCTTAGGAACAAGAAAAAGAAACAAAAAGAGCATCTTAATGACGAGACAGGAAGGAGGCTCTTTAAGAGCAACTACGAGTCTCCTAGAGACACATAGAAGGAGCCTCTCCTTACTGTCTATGTACCAAATCTCGATTCTTGAATATAACCATTTGTACCCATCTTCCCAAACTAAATTGGAATTTTATGAACTCTCGACTCTAGATGTTGAGGTTCATGTACGATCTACAAAATCAGCTTCATTTTTATATACGCAATAGTTTTTTCTTTAATTGAGTCGTGATAAATTTATTGTATATCTAACGCAAAACCTTGATAAATATCCTATATCGACCCTTTAGGCCTTTGTAAATGGGGTAAAAAAGGCCTAGCACCTGATCCAAAACTCAAACAATGTACAGAGCAGAAACAAATCGATCCGTGTGTCACTAAAAGAGTGAATTAATATTCGAGTTTTGAAGACTTTGAAGTGATTGTCCTTCAATAAAAGCATTGGTTGTTCCCCGTACAAACTATACTAGCCAATTAAGAGCAACCTTATCTGAATTAAAACTACATTATAAAATTTCACTTCTAAAATTATATTGAAACCAAAGAATAACCTATCTAACAGAAATCTTATTTCTGTGGCAACCTAATTAGCTAAGGTATTATTCCACGTTTACAATACTTAATTAATTAATAGAAGAATACGATAATCTAGTTTGAGCTTAATATCCAACTTCTATGCTTTATGTATCCAGATTAACACCCATATTCACATATAATATCGAACTAACTTAGTGACCTTTTTGCTCTTGATTTTGAATATACTGTGCTAAAAGTTCTTAAAAAACATGTTGCCTTGTGTTATTTTTCAGCCTTACTGATGCTCATAGATCACTTGAGTAAGCTTTGTATAATTCTTTATATTATTATGATGGATATTAGTACCCTGTGTCTACACTACAACTCTATAGTAGCCACTTAATATAGATGCCTGTAGCAAAACTACTACATGCATCTTTCTATACTTTTTTCTTAATTTATGTTTTCCAATTATATCTGCAGTCATTTTACTCAGCTTTATGGTGCTCTTGGGAATGCTTGCTTTAGAAGATGTATCCAAGAATTGGTGAGAGCCATAAACAATAGACTCACCGCATTGTCATTTCATATCAGAGAATATTAAGGGAAGATATAAAGAAAATCAATGAGATTTACCGATATAAGCCGGAGCAATATTCTACAACTGCTACTGACAAATTCAACATCTACCCTGAGCAAATTCATAATTGACTAATGATTGGATTCCGGAGGAAGGTGGTTATTTAATCCACAATCTACAGCCAGCTTACATGGATTTTAGGTTTTTCACTCTTCGAAATTTGTGGTCCATTGTTTCATCTCTGGGAACTCCAAAACATGATAATTCTATTCTAAACATGATTGACGCCAAATGGGATGATAATGTAATGCATTATTATCCAGTTAAAATTACGAGTATATACCTTTGAGGTCTGGTTTGAGGGTTTCAGCTAACTTTGTCACGGTAGAACATAGTGTTGCTTCCGAAGATAATGAATTAGCAACTCTCTCAAGAGACCTCATCTCTTCATGAAACTCTGACCGCAGTACCAATGAAGAGAAATGTTCATCCACAACCAATCCAAAACACTTCACAACATTCGCAAGCGACGGAACCCAGTTACAAGCTTTCAGCCCCAAAACAGACGAAGCTTTAGGACAGGGATACGCTTGAGGAAACCTTTCATACTTCCTCAACCACTTCCCCAAATACCGAATCAAACCCATCAACTCCTCCCCGTATAACTTACTAATACAAGACAAAAACATCACTTCATCAAGATCCTCCCGCGCAATCAAATAATGCAAACACAACTCAGAAGCCGAAAACCCATCATACGCTACCATCAACAAAACCGCTGCCTCCTTAGCCAAGTTCCTAAGTTTCCCTCCAACCCCTTTATCAGCTGCCTTTTCAATAGCCACCAAAGCCTCCTCCTCCCAATCCCTCCTCAAACTAACCATCCCACCATAAACCTCCCTCGACGGATTCAAAAAATACTTTAAAATCAAAACAAAATCCCCCACCTGAATATCCTTAACATGTTTAACAAACAAACAAACCAACTCAGACCTCCCTTTCACAATCAAATTCCCAACCAAATTACCCGAAACCGAAGGCCTAACAAACCCGAAAGCAATCAAACTTTCCAAAACCTCCCAAGCTTCCGACACAACACAGCCCTCCAAAACCAACCCCAACACATCATGACCCAATAAAAATCCAAACTTTGCAATTAATTTACCACTAACACTAACATCACCCACAGAAACCCCAATAGTCTCCCCACAAGACTCAAGATAAAAGTCCAACATCTCTACAAACTCATTCTTGCCAAACTCAAGTGGGTTCTTGAGCTTTCTTTTCAAGGACTTAAAAAACTTGTGACCCATTTCAATAATGTGTGAATCAGGCTCAGATAATTGCCACCCATCAACACATTTTGAGAGGAGTGATGAATCTTGATTTAGGGGTTTTAGATTGAGCAAGATTGAGTCTGGGTTGAGAACAATGGGGTAGTTTGATTCACAGGAGAGATGGGTTTTGTGGGCAGATGCCTTGGTGATAGTTTCAAGTAAAGACATTGATTGATTCAACTGTTAGGGGTTGGTTTCTCAGGCGGCAACTAGGGTTTAAGCTCAGACTTCAAAGGGGTTTTCATTTGTATTATACTGTATATATTTATGTATTTTTTTTTAAAAACAATTTTTTTTAAAAAAAAAAGTACACTTATAACTAATTTTTTCTAGAAATAAATAGAAAATAAAAGTTTAGTCAAACGGGGTTTATGTTAAGTATTAATAATTAGATGATTCGTCGACTTCATTCAAATTTAACTAAGAATTAATTCATAATCAATTAGTTTATTGAATAAAAACAAAAAAAAATGTAAAACCAAGAAATCGTAGTATATGAAATGAAATTAAAGGGAACTTATTTACATTCTTCTTCAGCTAGGACAACAGAGATAGAGTCTAGAGAATTTTCCAAATTATGCTAAAGATACTAACTACTATTCACAGCTTATCCAGAATCCTACAAACTTTTGTTAAGGCTTCAATTCCACTTGGGACATAGGGTATGTCATTCGGAATACATGCACGGTTGCAACATTAAACCTGTTCAGTTTCGTCAGATGGACATGTTGTAACTCGGATAATTTAGGGAGTACTAGCACGCAGGAAACTTCATTGTCGAGAAGGCTTATGCATCGACAAATATTAATTTTCATTGGCACCGATTGATTGCACTCGTACTAAAGATGTGTCGACTATGTTCTGATAAGTAGCTTATGGAAAAATTACAGATCAAGATTATAGGTTGTCAGACTGAAAGTTGCAGACATGATACCAGCTCTGTAGTCCTCAATTGTTCGCAAATATTCATTGTACATGGTCAAGTGCTTTTGCTATCTCACGAATTCATGGTTAGAGATGCTGTGCCCCGGTGTAGTGATGTACATGAGTACATCAGGACTTGATGAACAAAGATGTCAAGGACTGCTCCAAACGAAAAGTTTCTGTCAATGCTGGGTATGTAAAAGATGATCAATGCTCTCATCTTTTGCATTTCACATGATACCTGCGAGATTGATGCTTTGTTGTTGCTTTACCCTTCGAACCATACAATTATTACAAAACATTGAGATATCCGATGATTCACGGATGCTAGTTAGTTGAAGTGTATTATCCATAGAGAATGCTAGTTAGTTGAAGTATCTCCATAGAGAATGCCTACCGATTCTGCACTTATTCGACAATTTCGCTACTATATAAATCTGAGAATTGCAATTTCATTAATTCTACATATAGATCAGAGAGATTCATTAAAATACTAGTACTTTAAACTAAAAACAAGATGAATCAAATTTGTAATTGAAGTAAATTTTGTAATGCAATCTTACCAAGTCAAAGAAGCTTAATTTTCGTACTCACAATTCAACTGAAAACTTAAATAAGCACTTATTACCAAGCATAGAGCATTTGCATTGCTTGTCTAAGAAATTTTTGTAATTAACATGTGCGTAACTGAAAGATCTTAGGAAAAACAGAGAAGAAACGAGCCTATAAAAATGAAAGGTATGGAAAAAATAATTACTTCATAAATCTCATTCTATTCTTTGATACACAGAGCTAGCAAAGACACAGCCTTAAAAATTTAAAATGAAGTACTAACACTACTGCTTAAAGAACTAAAATAAACAAACTAACATTGTGTATTCTCTCGTAGAGTATGTTACACAACTAAGAACAAGTAACGCCACCATAGCCAGTCGTCATGCCAGTGTAATCAATGGTGTACTGGTAATTGCAGTTACCACAATCATAGCTTATCAAATATCCATTGGGAACCTGAACCATTTGAATATTTCCGCACCTTGGAACTTGGATCATTAGGATTTGGCATTGAATATGAACCACCAACACCTTGACCATCCGCTACTCCTGACGATCCCCCACTAGCTCCACCTTGTCCCGAACTCCTTCCACCACTACCACTGCCACTGCAACCGCCAGCACCACCTCCAGGGCCCCCACCATTACCACCACAACCATTATTACTACCTGGTGATCCAGGTGTGCCTCCAGGATATCCACCTGCACCCCCTGCACCTCCTCTTGATCCCCCTCCGTTGCCATCACGACCTCCCCTACCAGGTTGTCCAGGTGTTCCTCCAGGATATCCACCTGCACCCCCTGCACCTCCTCTTGATCCCCCTCCATTGCCACCACGACCTCCCCTACCAGGTTGTCCAGGTGTTCCTCCAGGATATCCACCTGCACCTCCTCCAGCCCCCCCTCCATTGCCTCCATGACCACCCCAACCAGGTGTTCCTCCAGCATATCCACCTACACCTCCAGGACTCCCACCATTGCCACCACAACCACCCGCACCACCACCAGGACCTCCACCATTCCCACCACAACCTGCTCTACCAGGTGCACCACTGCCTCCTCCAGGATACCAACCACCCCAATAATATCCACCTCCAAACCATCTCGGTTTCGAACTCTCAACTTCAGCCCCTGTCCCTGAGGCCTTAATATCTTTCTTGGATCCCAACACATTATCTTTCTTAACCGTATTCGCTAAAACTCCATTGCCTAACAAGATAACAAAGATCAAAGAACGATAAACAACACTAAACCTCTTCATCCCTACTTGAAAAAAATCCTACCAGAGAATCACAATTATTTTGCAATAACAAAAATAACGAGGCCTCCTGACCAGGGATGCCTGGGTATATATACTGTCACGTTACATGTATCTAGCTGGTCCTAATTCTACTCCTATACGTTAACTTTATGTTTCTGTTATGTATTAGTATTACCCTTATCTGATTTTCAAGTCCTAGTCCTGTTAGAAAACAAAAACACCACTTGTTAAAACTAAATCCAAACATAAGCTGAATTTTGTTTATAGTCTTTCAGTTATTATAATTTTATTAGTCCGATGAAACACGACTCAAAAATCGATCAACGATTAATTATTATAATTTTAATATGTCTGTTGTTTCAGGAATATAGTTTAAATTAATCAAAATTTGCGAACTACAGAAATATTTATACAGTGTTATGATCATAAATCTGATAATCCAATCTATTACTATTATATATTGACTCGTATTTAAATGGTACTGCACCAATGTCTTCCATGCACTTAGATCACAATATGCACGGATCTACAGTTCTACACGTACAAACACATAAACCACTGAATGAATCGAAAACATTACATATTAAGCACATGAAATGCCAGTAGCAGCGGTGACAAACCGGTGAGAAGCTGATCTTCCTAACAATGACCTATTTTCCGGCATTAACCGATGATCATCTCGTCCATTTAAACAAATATTACATAAATTTTCCGGAATTTCTGGAATCGTGGTAAGTGCACCAAACCTCTGATAATTAATCACGTAAGATGATCCTCCATGACAATCGAAAGAGCTCATGTTACTGTTGTTGCTTGTTTTCGACTTGAAAAATGATCTGATGAGTTTCTGAAGCGTCCGGGGTACAATTTTCTTGGTTGAAGGCTTTTTCGACAAAGCTGGTGCCTGTGCAGCCACCTGAGTACAGAATGTACAATGTCGATCGATGAAACGAGGCATTGACAGGCTCCTGCTGGATAAAATAGCTGAGTTTAACTGACGTTCGATGGATTCGAGCTCGACTGCATCATATAGTGAACTCTCACAATCCCATAGTAAATATTTAGCCTTCACTATTTTCTCCATGAGCTTCTTGAATGAATGTGTCAATATATAGTCCAGATTTTATTACTTGCAGTAGAGGTACATATAATGAGGAAGTGGTAGTAAAGAATACTTTGAATTTGAAATAGTTTGATAAATTTAAAATCATTGGATCCACTCATTAGTATGGGTGGTCCAGCTTGATTTATTATGTGTGCTTAGAGGACAGGTAGTAAATATTGTTGTTTGATGATCACAAGATCTTCGTGTGAGCTGATGAATAATTGGTGAAAGGTCACTTTCATTTTTTGGATAAAGTTAATAATTTTTTTACATTTTTTTCTAAATAAATCTTATTTTTACACACAGTTATTAGTGTACACTGATGTATTATTAGGCTCGAAAGTGTACAAACACAGGAAAAACATCAACTCCTGAAGATACAAAAATAACACGGACTATCCCCCGAATTCCTAAAACAGTTGAATAACTCTGGAAAACTTCCTATTTATTTTGCCAGGTTTCGTCTTTATTTTCATCGAGTGAGTAGTGACTACCTGACTCTCAAGTAGAAGCTGGGAGTTGCCAATTCGTAGGCATTGGGCCAATATCGTATATCACTTCTCTATGGCAAGACCACACAAGCTTTATTGCCTCAGGAGTCCCGATTCCTGCTCCCCTAGGATCTCCAGCTGGTCCGAACCTGCAGTTGATTGATTTATATGATATAGTTAGTATTGAAAAACCAAAAATAATTAACAATTACAGAGGATTTGCAGTTTCAGTCTACCAGTGATTTTGTGGTGCCCCAGTTGTTCTTGCTCTCAGTCCAGCATAAGTAGTTCCATTCACTGTACTCCCAATAACTTCCTGCGGATAAGATCAGTTTACTAAACTAACTAAAAAGCTCGAACAAACTTGATCAAGTGTAATATGTTTTCGCACATCTAACATAAAGAATACAACAGTAATGTTCTTGCTTTATTATTATCAGCAACGTTCGTTGCTGTCTAATTACATACCAGATTTTCTCAGCAGTATCTTGAAGAATGCTCAAACTGTATCAAATCTACGAAATCTAGTACATAAACTGAGTACTTTCTACTTTGATATATGGAACTAACTGCACGTACTTGAATCATCAGCTAATAATTCTACAAAGCACTGGATCAGGGCTGACTATATGGCTTGTCCACTTGTAGAATGTAATACATATAGAGCGAATACAGTGAAGTATCCAATCATGAATAGACCAGCAAGCTAAGCACACTGATTTTAGTGTTCACTTTTCATATCTGGCAAGAATCTAGAATGAATTAAACCCCTTTAAAAGCCAAGGTTTATCCACAGTAAGCTTGTCTACTATGAATGCTAATTTTTACAGTTGGAGAGAATAAAAAATGGAAAAAAGGAAAAACTTTACATACTACAGTATGCTTCTCTGTCTTCATCCTAATATTAGTTAAAGTTCCATGTGTGTCAGCTCTGATGTTGAACACTCAAACTAAAGTCCAGGCCCACAATTGTTTACTGAATGACTAGGCTTTGACCAACCCCATCACTTCAGTGATAAAACCATATATCTTATAATACGTGCATGGTTTTAATAGAATGTCATTTTAGCCTATTAGTTGTCAGCAGCTACTAAAAATCAGGCCTCCCGGGAAACCGTACAAGTTAACTAGATAACCAGAAGAAACTTTTTACAAAGATTTTAGGAACTGGATACATATCATTAAACTATCATTTTTACGAGTAGCTAGGCAGGGAGATACTACCTAAAAAATATACTTTTCTATATATACATAATATTGTGAGCGAGTCTTGCCTGCAGAAAGAGAAGATCATTTGAAACAACAGCAGCTGTAAGATGTGCATGCATCCTTTCAAGGGCATCCAAAACCATTGAAAGCTGATTATCTTTGTACTCCGTAATAATCTAGAACATCAATATATAAATGAGATTCAGCTGTGAGAAGAATTTAAAGAGAACTAAACAAGTATGGTATAGTGTATAGAATGCTGAAGCAAATTTGGTTCGGAATCTTATTAAAACCTGGAATGGCCCAAAAATCTCTGTGGTCACAAGTTCATAATTGCCGTCCTTTAGTATTTCTTCGAGAGGAATAAATACCGCAGTTGGTTTTATTGCACCATATACTGAAGGAATTTTATGATTTGCTAAAGCTTCACCTCCAAAGAGTAGCTTTGAACCTGGTATCTGAAGTAATTTACGCAGGTGTTCCAGCATTGTTTCAGTTGTAACCTGCCAAAACATACAAACAAAATTGATACAATTTAGCTATATGATAATTCAACTGTTCCTGATCTGAATGGAATATGTCATAATCCTGCGGATAATATTTCATTGCGAGACAGATCCACAGGTCTTAATGTGACAATGTCCTATAATCTTGACCACAGAGACTCTATGTTACTCGGACTTTTCATTTTACCTTCGAGTACCTGTGTCAGACACTCAACACTCGGACATGGACACTAGGACTTGGACACTTATTTTAGGCCAATAACATGTATATTTTTGAAAATGTTGCCGAGTCCGATACTTGGACACGTATCCATATTGGACACTTCTAGTCAAGTCCGAGTAACATAGAGAGACTGACACAACTTAATAAGCATAATCTATTCTTGAATATATATGCTTTATTTTATTTTATATTATTGTTTTGCTAATTACTTTTTTTATTTTTTTTTGCTAAAAACTTTACTTAGATATTATTTTTTTGCTAATTTCTTTATTTTACATACACTACCACAAATTTTGCAGAGAAAATGGACAGACAAGCATATACCGTAAGGACAGGCCCAATAGTCAAATCTTCTAGCTTCCTTCGAGCTGCAAGGTTATCCAACTGTTTGACAAGTGAACTCCTGCTCCAGTTCTACACAAGGAACATAAAACTAATCTTGATTACATGCCTAGATAGTGAAGATAATCATGTAAGGTATCGGTATGTAATTGGAAGTTTCGGAGACAATAAATAATAGATTATTGTCAAACTGTGAAAGGAGCTGACCTCATGCATAAATAGTATTGATTGTGCAGAGCACTTCTGACCACTACATGCATATGCATCTTGATCACAGACCCATGCAACATAATCAACCTGTACTTCACAAAACAATATGAGATTAACTAACGATTCTTTTCCACTGTCATCCACCTAAATCAAAGTTGGTGTGTATAATACCTCCTGAACATCCGGCCCAAGTATTTTCCAATCAAATCCAGCATCTTCCAATTTTATACGGCCTTTTAGATCAACAGCCAATAAATCTGCAACTCTTGAACTACCCGTGAAGAGAGTCATACGTGGTTTTCCCTAATTATATATATTGCAAGATCAAAAGACACAGAAACCGAAAGGATAAGCAGGCAACTAGTCAGAATTATTTTATAGCACAAGCAAGAGAATTTAGAAACAATGGATGAATGTAGTGTAGTATGCAATTATCTTAGCATGCAGGTTATATTAAGCAATCCACTAGCAGAGTTGTAGGATTTTAAGAGTACCAACCTCTAGCAATAATTTGTTCATTGTTGACCCATCAGAATTGATGAAGTCAACATCCTCCATAGGTAGTCCACATTCATGAAGTAAGCGAAGCATTTGTTCCATGACTATACAAACCTAAAACATAAGCTGACAGTATATAATTTCTTATAAAAACAATTAAACAAATAATTAATAATGAAAGTAGTATATCGCAATGCAGAACTTTCTGTAAATAGATATATTGGGGAGAGGGAACTGATATTTTTTCTCAATCTAGATCGTGTATTTGTCTAGATTTACCTTGAGTTTATCTAGTTTAGTACAGATATAATTTTTCATAATTAAACGTAATCACCTGATCTATGAACATGGTGCATACACCAACTACATTTATTTTGATAACGATTTCATGAGTTTTCAACCATTTCACAAAAGCTACTATTTAAAGTGACAAGACACTTATAGAAGAGTAAACTTAAATTACACCCATATGCTCATCTGCGCATCTGCGCATTCGCAGTTTCTTCACTAAAAATAAGGATTTGCTGACATAGTAATAGTATTCACCATAAAAAGGATTAATGAACCTTTTGAAGGACCTAAAACAGCGCTGGGTACTCTTCAAAGACCTTGAAATGCCTACCTTGCTATCAACTTTAAGGACGGGTTTGTTGCCCATATAAAGCGCGCCCATCAACTGAAGTACAGGAATTTCTAGAGGGAAATTGAACGGAGTTATTATCGCGACCTGCAAACAAATTCAAAACACTTGTAAGTTTAACTTTATGTTGTATAACAAGACTAAAATTCCAAGTGACAAGATGTATACAAAAAAGATGTTAAGTTAGCCATCTTGGCTAGTTACAAGGGAAGTTTTTTGACACATGGAAGTAGCACTTACAAAGGATTACAGGTTCTCAGATATTACATAGTCCCGGTTTGTTAGTTTTTTGCTCATTAAACATCATAATTAAAACACTGTCATTTATTTAATAATAATAATAATAAAACATTAGTATCATGTGTCCATAAGTAATGCCTTACAGGACCATAGGGCCAGCGAAAACCATGACTTTGTTGCCCAAGATGATTCCCAGGCACTGCAAATGACCTTGCGAGGAAACGAACCTGCCATGGATGTGGATGTGTAATGTGAACGAGGAAATGAAAAGAACCCATCAAATATAAGAATAAAAAACATGTTCAACCCCAAAGTTGATAATCTATCTTACAAGAACACAGTTCCAAACTTCATCTCTAAAAGAATGAAAGACCTCATATGACATAATTATTATATATCCTATTATCCTGCTAAGGCAAGTGGGTAAATGAAAAAACAATTCATACACAAGTTCTCAAGGATAATCAAAAAGCTACTAAATCCAAAATAGTCGAAAGCGTTTAGGTTTTACATAGAGTTTGACAGGATATGAAACTGCCAAACAAGTCTGAATAATAATCTACTTTTGTGTAAAGAACACTATCAGCTAATAACTACTCCTAGCTATTCTGTTTGGAACTCCTAACTTCATAAATGAATAATATAGGAACACAAGAATATCGTTTCATGTTTATATGGGCCAATGCATCAGGACTGATCTTTATGTACCTGATCACCACAAAAATTTTCTAGAAACTTTTGAGTAACATAGACTTCACCATGAGCTTGCTGGTAACTCTTAGGAGCCACCCTCTGTATTAATCTAGTGAAGAAATCAGAAACCTGAAGCCCAAGTGAAAATAACAAGTTTAAAACATAGCATGGTTAAATTAGACACACTCCATGGCATCTTTTTGCTTGCATTATCACTTATTATACCTCAGGCAGGGACAGCATGTGAGCTGCCTTTGCAGTTATGTCTCCGTACAAAAGGTACCTGAAATCCATTGTTAATGCGAGTGCCTTAGATTCATATATATTTGAACATTGTGATCAGCTTCTCTCATATTACCACAGCCATCACAGGCAACAATGATTAATGTCAAATATTTAAACAGGAAAGGACTAGTAAGTAACCTATACCTTTCTGGTGCTTTAAATGGATTATGTAGACCATGTTTTGGACATTTGGAGAGGCTGTCAACAAATGGCTGCAAGGAACAAGAGAATTTAGATATAACTCTATTAATTGCTACAGATGTTCAACGGAATGGAAAATGCCAAATAGCCAGAGTAAAACACATCCATGACAGGTATACGAGAAAACGATAGAAGAAAACTATCTGATTATATCCCAGCATGTAATGGTAAGATTTATGCACTAAAATAAAAAACCTGTATTCCTCCTTCTTCTATCTCAGAAACTTTTATAAATGGTTCACCATTTAAAGGATCAACAAGTGTATTCCATTTAGAAGATTTTGTCCAAGTTCCCTGCACTGAATGACCCACAATTCATGTTAACCATTAACTCTTGCTGGAAATCATAACAAACAATTGATATGTTTTTTATTAAATTTAACCCAATAAATAAACAGATTCTTAAGAACTTTCTAATTTACAGGACAATGTTAAGATTACTAATAAAACAAAACATATATCATAATCTCGAATTTTCAAAAATTAAATTCTACAAAAAGTGATTCGTGCATTATAAGCTGTTTTCTATAAAGCACTACCTAAATTTTGAACTTCAGCAGGTTGGCTGCCAGATAAATTGTCTACATCCACTGTGGCAAAAGGTAGTGAATGCTTCGATCTGAATTCAAAAAAAATAAATTACAAGATAGTAAAATGACTCTGGAACGCCACAAAAGAAAGAAGAAAAACATGCAAACTATCTGGCATCAATCATATATATAGGTACCTAAGAGTCATTATGAGCTACTTTGTGCATTATGCAGGAAAACAAAACACTTCTGTCACGTTTAATGACAAATTGTTGGCATATCTTGAAAAATATGTGCAGCTGACTGACTCAAAGTTACTCCAACACATCGTGTTAAAATAATACAAATGTTTGTTTATAAGTTTTTAGTAATGATTCGTATGAAACCTATA
The DNA here is from genome assembly GCA_028671895.1 of Oenanthe sinensis. NCBI lineage: Eukaryota > Viridiplantae > Streptophyta > Magnoliopsida > Apiales > Apiaceae > Oenanthe > Oenanthe sinensis. The sequence goes on from CM053798.1 coordinate 13,769,009, forward strand.
TTATTACTGTGAAAGAAGTATCAAGAAAAATTGCTACATAAGGGATATAAAAGAATCGTAACCAAAGGGGGGCAGGGCAGCTACCCACCCTTGATCCTTAGAGAAATGGCCCTCTTTATCACAATTTAAGAGTAAAATGCCCAAATAATCACATCTCAAAATAATGGCCCCTGGGTATCACATAGAAACAAGTATTAAAATTGCGTTTACTGTCTTCAACACAATTCGTTTACAGTCTTCAACACAATTCACTGATAGAGCTTGTTAGGTCTGTTGTTAGATGACATCATGATGGATTGATGTAAAGTTTAGCAGAGCACGTGGGTTCGGCCCCACAAACTGATCTATGCATGACTTCAAAAACGCAAATAGATCTTGCGTTTTCGTTTATTTATATACCAGTAACGCATATTGTAAATGCGTTTATGTTGCGTTTTTTAAAAACGCAACCTTAAGTTGCGTTTTTGAGTGATATAAAGGGCCATTTTTTTGAATTGTGATATTTTGGACCATTTTTCTTTAAATTGTGATAAAAAGGGCCAATACCCTAATTCTTAAAGAATATAACATTACTTCTAACATTTGAATATGTAACTAACAGGGTATGTATCTCACATGGTAGGGGAATGATAGGGTAATATATTTATCTATATGTATTTTATATAATAACATTCTCATTATTATCGTATTTTGCATTGAATCGAATTTTTATTTAATAGTTTTTAATGTTTCATCACAAGGACATGGAACACCTAAACTTGGAAGGGTTTGAGCATAAATAGCAAATTGGGAGTCCAAATAGACGAAAATTCAGATTTATTAGGCTACTTGCACTTTCTTCACTGTTTGGCCTCAATCTTGTGCTTCGGATGATTCTGCAACCCAAATGAAGCTAACGCAATTTTCTACAAATCTAAAGTGAACCAACTATTAGAATCAACTGGAGCAACCCTAAAGAGAAAAGTCAACTACGGATTTTCCTGAGAAATTCTGTTCAGTTTAAGAAACCTACTTGTATTTAGTTTAAAGCACTAAAATACTTTAAAGAGATATTATTAGGAGATATTAGAGCTTATTATATTAGATTAGAGATTGTGAATCGGATATTATTACGAGATGTTAGAGATTATTATATTAGATTTTTTTAAAGAGATACCATGACTATTCTACATCTTGTTAAAGCAGATAGAAGGTTTTATTGTCTGAATTTTTTTCTCTATTGTTATTAGTTTAATTACGTTTCTAAGCTATTTTAATTGTTTAATTATTAGTGAGTAGTAGGTTTCTAGGGCAGAGAGGGGAAGCCATGTTTGATAATGAATTTGACATGATTTTCACTGATTTTGACATGATTTTCACAATGATATAAATGGTCATGAATAAAACACATCAGGCGCTTTGCATGCAAGAGGTACTGTTTTAAAACCCCTCAATTCCAATTCATTTCAATTGGTTTCTTTTTTCTTTTACATTCTGAACCTTCAAAGTTTACATAAATGTGAACATGCCGACTAAAGTCTGTCTGCTTAATAAGAATTTGGACCTTAAACTATACATAAATGCACAAATAGAACCTCAAAGTTTATTAAATAAGAATTACACCCTTAAAGATTACATAGATTCACACACAAAACCCTAAAGCTCATTTACTGAGAAATCGAACCTCAAAATTTTAATAAATCTAATAATAGATAACAAGAATTGAGAGGAATCTTTTTATTTGGGGTAGTTGGATAATTTTTTAGTATACTTTCTCATTCTTGACATGATAATTTTAAGACCAAAACCGTAAAATGTAATTACTTGCCATTTAGCATTACAATAGAACCTCAATAAATGAATATACTCATCAAAAAATACATTTTTACTGATCCCAACATAACAGGGACAATGTATTTTTAAGTTTTAAATAAATGAATAAACTCATCAAAAAAAAAATTCGCCCCTATTCCAAGAATTTCTCATACTAGCGACAACACCACCTCTCAATCATCAACATGATTTACATAGACAAAACACAAAAGCAACTCGATCAACCCAAATAAGACCCGAAATGACACTTCAGAGCCTTATACATTCCATTTCATAACATTTAAATAAGTTCTAGAACCAAACAAAATTAACACATTAACGAACACAAAACCCAAAATCACCACCCTAGTCTAGTTACCCCACGGCTGCAGAGAAAAATATAATCCTAAATTTAACTAATCCAATAGGAAAAAACAAATATAAATCATACATTAGGCAATCAGCTGATCTATTACCAACACAACAGTTTCATTAAAACACACACACACACATATTAACATAAGAACAAAGAAACAAACATAATAAAGAAACGATATTTACAAGAAACCCAGAAATAAAAAGAAAGAAAAGGGATAGAAAAACCTTAAAAATTGAAGGGAAGTTAAGCAATGAAGAGTCTTTCTTGGATCTTTTCCTGCTAATTTTGTGCATCCACGAAATCTATACATGATGATGATGATGTAATTTTATTGGGTTGTTATTACAAAGATCTGTATGTATATATATTATTACATGAATTTAAGCTGTTTGTTTAGAATCACTCATATATCACTCACACCACTTCCGCATTTGTTGTCTGTGTGTATGTTTCTCCGAGAAGCCGCACCACTTTATAGCCCCACATTTTATTCTTCATTTATCAAACCAAGTTCTTGTAAAAAAAAATTAAAATTTGATAGGATTTCACCCTCTAAAAATTTTATTTTATTTTTTGCAAAAAAATTTAGATTTTGTTAAATAATATGAGTGTTTTGGAGGGAGGTTAAATGTAACTTATAAAATAATTATTTTTTGTCTAACAACAAACAAGATAGTAACACTAACACTAGTAAATTATGAAATGCAGATAAACTTAAGCAAGCATATGAGAACAGGTGTTTAATTTTAAAAAATAATTTTATTATTTTTTGTTTGTTCAACTGACTGGAAAAATAATTTCAGTTACAAAGAAACAAGAACAATGGATTTGTTAATGTTTATTTCTTGAGAGAAAACCTAGCTCAGTTGCATAAGGAAAAATGTTTGTGAGATAAGTGTATTAATATTGAAACACATATCCCACTTACATGTGCACTTTTCCTTTATTCTAGAATAAATCTCAAAATAGAAACTGTGTTTTTATGGTTCAACCTTTGCTTCATTCCATTTGTAGATAAAGTTGTGCTGAGATGACAAAAATCTTTGACTCCTGGTGCACACCTTATCTTTTTGTTTGTCTTCTCTTAAGTTGCAGTAGTAGGCTTGACAGACTAGATAGTAATGTCTAAATCATTTCTTGTGTTTTCACTATCTAATCTACTACTTGGAACAGACTGTCAATTTCACTAAAAATATACTGTCAACTTCTAGCTCCACTATTTTAACAGTAAATTTGGCTCCGCATATGTTGTTGTCAAGTCTTGATAGATCCTTGAAACTTATTGTCTCCAAAACTGATGTCAACTATCCCCACTAAACATGTTGTCAGTAAAACTTGTTGTTTGTGAATCTTTATTCTTCACCAAGTTTACTGTTATTGGAATAGTTGTTGTCGTCTGTTCCTTTGTACTGTCAGTTGAATATGTTGTCGTAGGCTTCAGTTGTAGAATGTTGTTGTCAAAGTCTTGACCCATGATGTGCTTGAACACTTTGTGAACTTCTACTTCAAGGATCATGTTATTATATTTGTACAAGACAGTAACTATTGAGACTTATTGTCGCCAACTTGACTTTTAAACATACTGTTACAAGTGACAACTAAACATACTGTCAATATACATATAAAAATACATTTTACTTAGTTAATTTCTAATTAATCTAAGTAACTTCTAGTTGATTACAATGTTAACACCACAATCCCTAACAATCTCCCCCAATTTATCTTTATGTAAAATAAAAACAAATTCAAAGTAAATTGTAGATGCTAACTCAACTAACATAACTGAAGTGTTTGTACAAAAAAAAATATTTAGGAAAAATTACAAGTACAAATTTCTCAAGCTAAATACTCCTCTAGACTGAGTAAATCTTCATTCCTGACTTGAGCTTCATTTACTTGGGAACTTCTTGTTCTTCAGTTCTTCATAATCAGCTACACACTCTAGTTCATGTTTGACCTTCAAAGCTGTGAAATATCACAAGTCCTTCAAGGTATAGTAGGTCTCTACTGGTCCTCTGGTTATGCATAAAATTTGGCTCCAAACAAGTCTTTTTGAAATCTTGGCAATGGATAAGAGTACATCTTGTTGAGTCTTTTTCTATCTTCCCAAGTTTCTTCCTTATCCCTGGAATCAATGATCTTTTTTGTAGCCTTACTCAAATTAAATTCAGACACAATTGCTGATTTTACTGTCATTCTTTTGATTCTCCTCAGGACTTCAGTATTATGAATTTTGAAGTCCTCAATTCTGACCTCAACATCGTCGACCAGAATCCTTAAAGGATTTGTAGAGACTGGTGATTGATATTAAGAGTTTCTTGAGTTTGTTTCATTGAATTAAGCAGCTTCATAATCCTTGGTGGCTTCAGCAATTTTCTTTTTGATATTATCCACATCTCTCTGAGCTTTATAAGAAATATTTTCCTTTCTCTCATTTTCCTCCTTTATTTCTCAGCCTCATCATTATCATCATCAAAGAAACTCAAAGCTTTTCTTTTTAAATCAAAAACTTCAAAGTTTGTCACTCTGAATAGTTGAGCTTTCACTAGTTCTCCAATATTTGGATCTTTCTTTACTAACACCTTGAGCTGTTCAAAAGTGATAGTATCAGCATCTCCACTAGTATTGTAGAAGATGATTCTGTCTGGATTTCTTAGAAGGCATTTCTGAGTTCTTTCATAGTCAACTTTCTTTGCAAACTCCATCTTCTTCTTTTTAGTGATCAAGCTTTGAATGACAGGGATAAGTTTATGTTCTTCAGGATAGGGATATTTGGATAATTGTTCTTCTAACTTAGATAGTAAGTCAGTGTTTTTGTCCTGCAAAGAATCCATGCTCCAGAATTCTTTGATCCCATCAATATTTTCAAATAACACTCCATCATGATAAACTACAAGCTTAGGTTCATCTCCTTCTAGGAAGTCCAAAGGATGAGATTTGAAAGAATCCATGAGATCCAAGAATTTTATAATCAACAATCCCCTAAAGACTTGAGTCTTTATATCTGAATCTCTGATGACTATCAACATCCTTCTTATCATGAAGTAATCAACTTCTTTCATGTCATATCCCATCACTGTAGATTCACCAGTAGAGTAGATCACATGGAACTTTCTCAGAGTATTAAACTCAGACCATTCAACAATGACCCTTGAGATGGATTCTGTCTTTGATTCAGCCAGGTTATTGATAGTTGCCCTTCTCACATCTAAGCATTCTGCTTTAACAAACTTAGGCTCCAGATTCCATCTACTCAGCTTCGGCATTTTCTTTTCACAAGATCTGTTCACCATCTTTTTCTTAGAGAGCTTAGGCTCAAAGTAACCTTTTTCACCAAGGAAAGATTTCGCAGTCATCCTGATTTTTTTCTTCTTGACAGCTCCTTCCATTTTATTATTCTTGACAGTATCTTTTGAGATTTCTGTCAATTTGGGTGTGACAATAGCTTCTGAATTCTTGATCGTAGGTTCAGGTTCTGTGACAGTAAGTTCATCCTTATCACTCCTGACAATAGCTTCTTTGACAACATCATTTTTATCAGCTTCAAAACCAAGAACAACCTGCTTCAACACTTTTCCTTCAATTCCATCCTTATACTCCATTTCATTCTTCTCATTATCATTATCCTCCTTATTACCGGCTCTTGAAGAGCCTTCACCGTGGTTATTAGTTTGGCTAGAGCTATTTGCACCTACATCAGGCTTTCTATCATCATCATTGTTGTTTCCACCCTTATTTATCCTTGATTTCTCTTCCTTCAACCTTTCTTTTCTTTCCAACTCATTTTTCAGAATCCTAACAACTTCTCTTATTTCCTCACTTTGATCAAGTTGACAGAAGTAATCACAAGCATCATTTACCAACTTGGGCTTGTATTGACTAATCCTTTCAAGATTCATAAATCTATATCTGTCATCATTTGAGATGCAGTACCTGATGCAAAAAGGATTGTAAGTTATTTTTGGAAGCTTCTTTATCACCAATTTTAGCAGAGTCTTCTTGAGATTTTCATTTAAGAAGGACTTATCATTTTTAATTTTGAGTCTTATTGCTTCAATTACAGCGATTTCCTGCCTTCCTAAATATCCCATACTAACATACCAACTTCTTCCTCCATCAGCCCTCACAGTGACTACCCATTTATTATTTGTAGAAACCAACACTGTTACCCCAGTTATTGATTGTTTGATGGAGTCATAAAATGACTTGGGATCTCTGTTAGCTCTCCTTTTCAGATCAATAATTCTATTGTTGAAATCTGCATCTTGGAATACTGCATTATTCTCATTTTCATCAATCATCAGCATTGTAGCTTCCTCCGCAATCAAATTCTCCTTTTCTTCTAGAAAGTAATCATCTGCATTTTGAGGAACTACTTTGTCTTTGACTTTTCCAGCAACATGAACAGGGGCCTTCACTGCACCTTCCTTAATAACAATGCTTTTCTCCTTAGGCCTTTTTGCAGTTTTCTTCACCTTATTTCCTGCAAGCTTTTCAGCCATCTCAGTAGCCACCTTGGACAATAATGCCAATTGACTCTCCTCCTGAAATGCATCTTGTGTATTCTCATTATCCTTATCACTTCCAATCTCAGTATTATCAGCCTTATGACTCTCACCATCAACAAACACTTCACCCTTTTTACTCTTCTCCCCCTTAGTTGAGGTAGCAACTGCAGGGTTTGAAAATTTGGATAACCTTGAATCCATCATTCATGATTTGCTCTAAACTTGCCATCTTATTCACCAATTTCACCTGATTTCTGCCAACAGTGTCCAGATTCTTGGAGAGTTTAAAATTTTATGAGAAAGGGATTTCACCCTTTCAGCAGCTTGTTTGGAAGGTTTGGGGGTTGTTGTGGTCCTCACACCCTCTGGTTTTTTCTGGATAATCTCATCATCCCTCACCATCTCACTCTCAAGGCCTAATGCCTTAGATTTTTGGGTGCCCTCTTTTCTTTAACTTTGCTCATAGTCCTCTCCTTTTGTCAGGGTTTTTCCCTGCCTCTCTATTATTTTTTATTCACTTCTCTCTTTTCTTTTTCTCTTTTTATTCTCTCCATCACACAACCTAGGTGTTAAGGACTGAGCAGGTACACCTTGCACTGAAGATTTAGATTTTACCTTGAGTAAAGTTGAGATGAGAGCAGAATCATCATCATGTGGAGAAGTAACAGCCATTTGAGAGTTTTTGTCAGGATTTTGATTGTTGACAACATCTTTTGTTGAGAAGTTACTCTCATGAGGATTGATAGTAACTGGGTCATTAACATCAACAGTGTTAGGTCCAAATGTGTTGTAGAGGGGGGGTGAATACAACTTTACAAATTTAAGAAGCAATAAATGCAATGTAATAAATGAACATACTGATTCAAGGAATATATGTTTTATATATATCTTGAAAAGGTTGCTACAACATTCATTACAAAGTACATCAGAAGTAAAGAGGGTAGTAAATGATACTAAGCTCGGTGAATATACTCTCTCTCTTTTACAAGTGTTTTTCTTGAAAATATTGCTCTCTTTAAATAAAACACAAGTACTTCTATTTATACTACTTGTAATCTATGTCCTGTAGACTTCAAAGACTAAGATGTACGTGGCCCAATGTTGTCCACATAAATCTTATCTTATCTTGAAAGCTTGGAAATCTACCAATTAGATGATGCCATGTGTCATGTTGAAACTGCCCTCCTGGTAGAATATCTACTTGAGAATTTCTACTTGGCCATCTCGAATATCTAAGTAGAATTTCTACATAGGAATGTTCTACTTGGCTATCTCGAACATCTAAGTAGAATTTCTACATAGGAATGTTCTACTTGGCTATCTCGAACATCTAAGTAGAATTTCTACATAGGAATGTTCTACTTGGCTATCTAGAACATTTTGCACTTAGAGAAATTCTGGGCTTCAACTTGAAACTTCAATGCAACATCTTGAACTTGTGATTTCTTTATGTCTTCCATATTCTTCAACAAGCTCTTGAACCTGGATCTCTATTACTGACATAAACATGCTATCAATGTCCTGACACTTGATGCAATGGTCTGATTCATAAGTGACTAGTCTTGATAGTGTTTCTGCTTCTTGAATAGATTACCATATTCGATTAGTAATGTGGCTTTCCAAATATTGCTTTCCTTCTTGTTCACTTGAAATCAATTAGTCTTATTGATACTGATTGCTATGATCTTGAATCTTTAGGTTACAAATCACTGAGGCATGAACAACTCTGACTTGAACTTCTTTCAATGATTTCTTCTTTATTTGATCATAGTTAACATGTTGAATTGTATCAATTACACTGTCTTCATTTAGCATTGATTTCTTTGTGGCTTCAAGTTCTTGATTGTCTTCTGGTTAAGTATCTTTTCTTTTAGTTGAGTTACATAAGTTATAGTGTTACAAGTTTAGACACTCTGCCTTTCAATCTCCCCCTATTTGATAGTCTAACAATGACATTCAAATTAACAAAGGGATAACTCAACTAAACAATGAGACGAGAAAAAGATAAATAACATTACTATCTTGTTTGAATTACAACTGAAATAAACTTGAAAACAATTCAAAGAACTAGAATAAATAAGACTTAAGCTAGACAGAAAATTCGAACTTCGAATTAAAGATCATTTGAGTGATTCCTATCACCTGGATTATTTCAAACCTTTCAGTCAAACTTATATCACCTTATTGGATCCACTCTGATTCACGGTTACAGTATGGTACGTTAGCCTATCTCGCATACCGTGATCAGGTGAATTTTCCTCAAGTGAGTTAAAGCAACCAAAAAGATATGAAGTTTTTCCAACTTCAAGTTCACACCACTCTGACCGTTAATTCTAATTCCGTCTCTTCTTCCTAACTTCTTCAGCTTGGCGCTTCTCTTCCTTCAACCTTTTGCGCCTTTCCTTCTGTTGTTGTTCTTTCTTGTAAACTGGATCATGAAGCTGCTTCCACCTTGCATTCAACAGACTTACCGCTTCCATTTCTAAAGGATTCCTGGGCTCTGGATAAGGATGCCTGAAAAGCCTTCTGAGTTTGTCCACCTCCTGAGTAGTTCTGATCTTTGGAATGTCCTCAAAATTTTTCATTATGAGCTGTGACTTCCAATGAGACTTATCAGCCTTAAACTGACAGTAGATCATTTTAGGGTAGCCCTTAACACGGTTAGTATTGTGGACACTAGCCGCATCTCGCTCCATTCTCTTCTTTTCCACTACTACTTCAGATAAGTACTTCAGGAGTCTCTACTTCTCATCTACATTCTCATTCTCCACTTCGCCCCATTTGAATACTTCTATAACTCTCTCCAGAAAAGCAGCATCTTGAGTCTGCAGCAACCATTTCCTACTCATATGCAACAATGTTTGATTTTGGTCTGCGTCTATGAATGCTAAAGCATCAGCTGTGTCATCATCATATGAGTGTATCCAGTATACACTATCTCTCCCTGGAACACCAACTGCCTCCCTTATTTCTCCTTGTTCCAGAGATCCAGAAGGAAGAGTCAGAGCTTCATCTACATTCTTAACAGCTTGTAGAATATTCCACTTTCTTTCAATTAGCTCCGGCTCAATCTTTACATTGTCTAGAGGGTTTGGAGCAATAATGTCACACTTCCAGATTTCATTGCTCATCTTGAATATGACCCTCTCAATGAACTCCACTGACTTCTCCTTGATGTCAGAAGTGAATCCCTTACTCATCATTTGCCTACAGACAGCTTTTAGGGATTCTACCGGTAGAGCCATTAGATCATTTTCTTCTAAACTAACCCTCTTCATCTTTCCATCAACTACCATCCGGACAACATCAGGATTTGCTGAGAATTCTGGTCCCTTGTCCTCTGCTAGCTGCATTAACTGATCTCTATACAGAATGCTAAGCTCCTCAGCTTGAGAATATTGAATTTTTGTTGCTAGCAAGAACAACTCTGACGCAGATCTTCTCGAGATGAATTGATCATCCACATACAAGAAAGATGTCGGGACTCCTTCGACTAAAGACAAGATGACCTGCCATTCCTTAACCATTGCATTATATCCAACTCTGACTTTTGAGATCAACCTTTTCAAAGCATTTATGTAGTCAACAATCAGTGGATTCTGCAAGTTCAAGTTGTAGAACAAGTCTTCCGCCTCTTTGTTATGAGTTCCTTTTGTACAAACTCCCGATAGAATCTTCCTTGCATCATCCCATTTATGTCCTATCCTTTTCTTGTCCAGATCTACTTGAGGATCAGCTAACCTTGCAAGCTCATGATCATACTGTTTCTCCTTAAGCTCCGCTTTCTTTTCAAGAAAAACAGCCTCATCCTGCATCATCTTCATTTTATAGAATTGAGCTTGTTCCAAGGCCAGCTGTTGGGCTTCTAGAGTTTCCTTATCAACAGGTATTTCTTCAGGCTGTCCGGAAGACATTCCAGCACCTCCATCTTGTTCCTTCAAAGATCTTCTAATAGCATGTGCTAACGGAACATCCTCCATATCAGAATCTGAATCAAGTACTGCATGTGCCTTTTCCTGATGACGACTCAAGTCAATGAATGGCTCTTCTTGTTCAGCCACCACTGCCTTACCCTTCCTCTTTCTTTGAGCCTCCTCATCAATTACTGGCTCATTTTCTTTGACAAGATCAGTCTGTTCTTCAATTTCTTCAATAATTAGCGACTGCTGTCTCGTCTCTTTTCCACTCTCCCCCTTAGGTGAGTTATCCTGACCATCACCCTTCTCTCCAGATCCACCAGTAGCATAGGAACCACCAAAACCAGAACCCGAGGGTCTAGCTCCACTGGCACCGCCAGCACCACCAGCACCACCAGCATCATCAGTATCAGGGGGAGCCTGAGTAGTTTGATCGTCAAAGCACTCGGGGGGAACAAAGCTCCTAACTGCATACAACATTCTGCTTATCTCCGTCGCCATTGTATGCATTATGCTTTCCACTGCTCCCATCCTATCATAAAGAGTGCTGCCCAAGACACCACCAACATGGCCCAAGTCATTTACCTTGTTTGCCAAATCATCGAATGTTGTTGCTTGACTTGCCATTCGTGCTGCGTAGTCATCTAGAGCGCGCTTGTTGTCACCAACATGGATCCCTAACTGCCCCATTGACTGTCCAAACTGCTTTATTTCATTTTCCATTGTTGTCATACGAGTGTGAAGATTTTCAAGATTAAGGGACGGTGTTTGGCTTGGGTGTCCTCGCTCTAAAAATCGTTCTGTTACTGTTTGTCGCTCGGTTTCGGGCCTTGAAAATGAAGGTCCCTCACTCCCTAAACGCTCACACACACTTCCTGTCTCACGCTCGTGTATGTCTTCAATAATATTCCTGAAAGTGAAAGCAGTACCTGCAGAAACTGGATAAGTAAAGTGAGTAGCAGTTATGGGATCTGTTTCTGTCATATCCTGAGGTGGAATCTCAGGTTGAGAGGCTGCAGAGTGTTCTAGTACAACATCAGAACCGATCCTCTCTGCAGCATCAGTATGTACCGGTGAAGGTACATCTGAAGCAATGAAAGCTTCAGGCCTTTCTGAAGCAACAGGCTCTTCAGAAGGCTCCAGATCCTCACCAAGATTCTTAGGTGTAGAATGTGCAAAGGTAAAACCACTCTCGTGAGGTGGAGTGGGTGTGAATGACATTCTAGGTTTGGACTGGGCTGAAGAAGTTGCAGCATGTGAAAATTTGGCTTTCTTCCGAATAACTGGCTGCACTTCGGGGTCACTCTCCGAGCTCTCACCTAAATCTACAGATGCCAGCCTTTTAACTCCCGTCAGCAAGGGTGAAATAGAAGAATCAAGAGTTTCAGACTCAGAGTCAGAAATATAGCTCGCACCCTGGGATAGATCCTGCGGGCTAGCAGAATCTTGGGCAATGGAATCAGATTTAGATAAAGAAGTAGCAGTAGTGTGAACAGAGAGTTGCTCTTGTTCATAGAAATTACCTCCTTCATTACCTTGGTCAGCAAAGGGATCAGGATCAGCATGAGGAGTAGTTTGTCTGTCCCTTTGACCGTGAGAGTGGCCATCATCATCTTCATCACTTTGAGGCTCTTCAGGAATCCCTTGAAATGCGTCAGCATGTGCTGATGGATTCTGAGCATGTGAAGATACGTGCGAGGTTCCCGCCATAGTAGTAATACCTGCATCATACTGAAGCCACACTTGAATATTAGCAGGAATAATCAGTGCTTTAGTGTGATGTTTATCCTGGTTCGCAATTGTTGTGAGTGACTTGGTGCCCATGCCAAGTGATGCAGATGTTTTACTCGATGCAAATGCCTGTCTTACAGCTAAAGCATTAGTTGGTACTAAATAATTAATGAGCATTTGTAAGAAACGAGGATACCAGCATACAACATTAGTAGTTGCAAGGTTTCTGTTTTCAGATGATCCCATTGTAGCCACTATTTCGGAAAGAACGATTCTTCCATAATTAATGTCCAGTTCACGGGCTAGGGAAACTGCAAAGATCTGTATGGGAATTGGAATCTGATGATAATCTTTTTCGCGCGGCCGAAAACATCTCGTGATGGCCTCGAAAAAGTAATTCCATTCCACCTGGAAGTATTGTTTCTGGATGGCGCCAGCTAAGATCCGTCCAGAAGGAGGATAGCATCCAATCTCCTCAAAGAATTTGAGACGATCTGCCGTTGAAGGTTCAGGGTCATAAACATCTTTAACTGGAAATCCCAGAACCCTGTTGAACACTTCCTCCGTTACTTCATATTCCTGACCCGCCAAGGTAAATCTGAAACCATAGGGGGTATTTTTGCTCCCAAAAGTAACCGCACTAGTCCATAATTGCTGTAAAGCATCATGGACTAGTGTTGGTTTAGCAGTAAAAGCAACACTAGCCTTGGAGTACAAATTAAGAAATCGTATCCAAAACTTGAAGCGCGGGAGATGATCACCAATTTCCGTACTAATGTTATAAAAATTATTTTTCGCAAGAATAAATTGGTGAGCCATTTGTAAAATAATTTTCCTTGAGTTAATGTGATATTTTGAAAAGAAACAAGTAACGTAGATACGTAAGGAAAAAAATGTAATCTAATTAATTCCTTTTAGAGAATCGAGAAGATGAACAGCCGATTTGAACTAAACTACGGAATTAATTATAATCAAAATCAAAACAACCAAAATCCAGTCCAGTAAAAAAATGCGACCCCAAATCAGTGATATAATAACTAAACTGTGTTTGTAAATAACCGTGATAGTTATGTGTATATGTGTGTATATGACAAACTGAACAGATGAACTGACGGGTCCAAATACACAATAATCAGGGCAAACAGAGAATAGTAAATATAAAACGGGCAGCAGTTCGAGATATGTAAGAGTTTTAACACAACTCGAATGAACAGGGCAATGACTGTGTGAAATCGCAGGGAGGGAGGGTGGGGGCTGTAAAAATTTAGGGTTAAAACAATTAGGTAAAAGTGAAAAGAAAGACGGGTTAATGTTGTATATATAGGCATATATGTGCAAAGACGAGAATATCCCTGTGAAAAAGGAAAAAAAACATTAAGTACATACAGGGGAACATCAAGTCGAACACTATCTCGAACATCTAAGTCGAAATTCGAGATGAGTTTCGAGATAGGAGCTATCTCGAACATCAAGTCGAATATTCGAGATAAAGTTCGAGATGACACTAACTCGAACAAATTATCACTTGATCAATTAATACAGCTGAATAAACCCACCAGGGAATCCTATCTCGAATATTAAGACAAAATTCCAAAGAAAATGAGTAAAATTTCAAGTACAAACCTGGGAATACTATCTCGAACATCAAGTCGAATATTCGAGATAATGTTCGAGATGGGACTCAAGTCGAACATCAAGTCGAATATTCGAGATAATGTTCGAGATGGGACTCAAGTCGAACATCAAGTCGAATATTCGAGATAATGTTCGAGATGGGACTTAAGTCGAACATCAAGTCGAATATTCGAGATAATGTTCGAGATGGGACTCAAGTCGAACATCAAGTCGAATATTCGAGATAATGTTCGAGATGGGACTCAAGTCGAACATCAAGTCGAATATTCGAGATAATGTTCGAGATGGGACTCAAGTTGAACATTAAGTCGAATATTCGAGATAATATTCGAGATGGGACTCAAGTCGAACATCAAGTCAAATATTCGAGATAATGTTCGAGATAGAGATTAACTCGAACAATTTCCCAGACTTGGAAAAAAAAAATTTCCGAATATTCTTCCCAGACTCAGAATTTTCAAAATTTTTAATTTTGAAGATAGTCATAATAATTTGGCAATTTTTGCAATAAAAACAACAATTAAAATTTTGCCAAATTAAGATAAACATCAATTCAAGGATTTGTAGCAAAGCAAATAATAGAAACATTCCTTGACAATTCTAAGGCCTCTTAAATTAAACAAAATTACATGAAAACACGGGTAAATTCATCTAAAAATCATAAAAAATTTAGAATAATATGAATTTAACTCCCCCTATGATCATGCAATCATACCAGCATAAATTCAAAGATTTAACTAATAATTACACATAAAACACAATGAATTCATGTAAAATAACACAACATGCATCCTAAAATACTCATTACTTAATCATTTTAAAGTCTAAGTCCATAATGATTAATTAGCATGCAGAAGTGATATTTTGAGCAATTGTAGAGATTATTTACATATGTTTTCAACTTTGTATCAATAAAATAGGCAAATGACAAGACTAAAAACATATGTACATGTTCAAAACTGGAATTTTACAGATAGGAGAAATCACTAACTTGTGTTAAGCATCCTGTTGGGTCCTGGAGATCGTAGAGGGGGGGGGGGTGAATACGATTCCCAAATTAAAATTATGACTTTTAATTATTTTTGGGACAACATAAAGATTACTTTGGTTCAAACCCGGGTACTGTTCATCATCTTCTTCAACCTCAAGAACACCATTAAAATAACCAAGATAATGAACGGTAAATCATCTAAAATACACAACACAACAAGATCCAAGAATATAACTTTATATTCATTGAAGTGGGGTAGATGCTACAAATAAGTTCAAGAACATAAGCTCAAGAACACAACAAAGAAGTGATTTTTAGCTCCTCTAAAAATATTACAAATTCTAGATCTAGGAGACAAAAATCAAACCTATCTTCTAAACAAGATTTAGCAATGTTTACAATAGAAGAATAGATGAGTGGTATGATAAAGAAAATCATGGCTCTAAAATATGCAAGATCTAGTTCGGCCATGGGGGAGAGAAAAATAATTCTTTTTCTCTCTCCCCTTTTCTCTTCTCATCCGGATGCACTACATACTGATTAAGACTTGGGTTTCTTCTTTATATATTGAAAAAGGTGTTGCTTTTTATTTTTCCACCTTTTTCTCTTGTTCTCCCAAATCATAGCTTCAAAGTCATGTGCCAAGCATGCCTTTGGAAATATTTAATATAAAAGTAATATTTAATAAATATATAAAATATAAATAAAGAATATCTTTATTTATAAAATATATAAATAATTAAATAATTACTTTATTTAATTAAATTAAATATTTCCATTCCACTCTTCAATTTGTGTAGACTTCCTTATCCAAATACTTGGCCCCGTATACGTGACTCCACCACGTCCAAGTATTTGGCCTTCTAATCTGTGAAGCTTTAGTAAGATCCAATCAGGTTGTGCCGTCTGTCCCTTATCCATTAGGCTGACATTTCTCCAACACTGATTTACCACCTTTGTTGATCCTCCACATGACTCAAGAAAACCAACAACTTTAGAATGATTAAAATCATATTAACCGACGAGAGCTTGCCTCCAATGTCCTGACACTTGATGCAACGGTCTGGTTCATAAGTGACTAGTCTTGATAGGGGCTCTTGATTCCGAACATGATTCCACATTCTTCTTTGCAAACCTTACTTGTTGCTTCGATTATAATGCACTAAAATCGTCATAGACTAAGACAATCTTCTGTAGCTTCCACATCCTTGAATAGATGTCAACATCTTTTATTCTCCACTGAGGCATGAACATGTTAATGAACTTCTTCCAGTGAGCTTCAAGTCTGTAGATGATCCTTTGATACTTTGTCTTAACTGAACTCTGTGATCCAAGATTTCTGTGCACCTGCATATTATTACATGTCCTGTTCTATTGTTGAGTTATCATCAACCATTACATAGAGATTACATTTAGCATTTCTAGTACACATGAAAGTGCAGTGAGTTACTTCCCTTCACTCCTATCTCCCCTTTCAATCTCCCCCTATTTGGTTGATATGGAATAGCAATCAAATACTATTTCCCTTTACAATCTCCCCCAAAAGCAATTAAATAAAATTAACTACTAGAGGATAACTCAACTAACATACAAGAAATAATTAAAGTATTGGACATGAAAATAATATACAAAAGGTTCTGGAAAGATATAATCAGTTAAATCCAGATTTCCTGAGTTGTTGAAAATGAATGATGAATTTCTGAATTTCATTTTCCTTTAGCTTCCTCCACTTCAATGTTCTTCAAAGATGGGGTTCTTTCAATAAAGAAACAAATCATTAGTAAAGACTTCTGAACAATCATTCTTGTTTATCTTGCAATTCGAACTAGAACATACAGCTCTCTATGTTCCCCATAAGAGGTCAACTCATTCTCCCCTTAAGGTTGTTCTCTCTTAGAATGAAAGTCACTTCTTCTTTTTCTTCAGTATGTTCTATTTCCAGGAAACATATTTTTCTTTCTTCCCTGCACTATTCCACTGACTTCATCTATCACTGAAATAAGAAATAGAACACACTTGGACACTTCTCAGATGCCCCTTGAAAATCTCCTTCACATTCTTCTTTACCCAGAAAACTTCTACTTAACAAAAACTCCCCCTGAGTTGATACTCTTCAAAGAAATCTTCATTTTCATTCATTGATCGTGCTAGAAAGAATTCTTCTGCCGAACCTCTCCTAAGAATGTTCCAAGGACAGATCTTCAAACAAATAGAGCAAAATCCCTTAGATATCTTTTCAGAATAAGATATAGCATTGCAAACCAAGATGTTAAGATTCTTCATAACTTCTTCCCCTTAGTACGACAAGTAGCTTCTTCCCAATTGACAAAAAGTAACTTCTCCACTTCAGACGAAAAATCAGTTAAATCTACAACACCTTTAGGGATTAGGCTCCAACCAATTACTAAGAAACTCCCCCTTAGTAATTTCTCCATTGCATCACTAAGGTTTCAATTTTATCTAATTCTCCCCCTTAGTTCATGCAAGCTCCAATCCACCCTTGTGTCTTTAGATATCCTCTAAGTAACCTCCACAAGATAGGATTGACAGATCTCATTTCTTGTATCACCAAGAGATCTCGTTTCTTGTATCACCAAATTCTCCCCCTTAGTTGAGAATATCCTTTAAAATAATAAAAGTATCATCTACATCCAATCGAATAAGAAACTCTCTTTCAATTGAACATAAAATCCTCCTTAGGCCTAAAAATTAATGTCTCCCCCTTTGAGATTGAGAACAACATGAATTAATAGACCCAAAGGTAATAGTTTGGACATTCCCACTAAGCTTCAGCTAGACTCTTCTTCAGCTTGTCTTCCAGAAAAGAATCTTTTCAACATTCCAGAGCTGGAAAATTCAGTAACAGGATTCAAGCATAGTAGCAAGGTTAGTGTTTGGTATATGGTTTCCTCACTTCTACTACGTTCTGTTGGTGTTTACACTTTCAAGCGTAAGTTTTCCACTCATTTCTCTCCCTATTTCTCTCACTCAAGTGTATCACTCCCTCACTTCACTCAAGTGTTTCTCTCCCTTACTTGCACTCATTCCATTTATAGCAATTTGTACCTGCAAGTAAATCCATGCCAGTCTCACCAAGATATTATGGATCGTTGACTGTAGCATGTTGTCGATCACTAAAGATCTAGGTTCTGAGATGGAATCTCAGACAGGGTTTCAGTTAGGTCATCACCCAACTCACCATGAGCAAATCCATGCACATGTGGCTCGTCGTCGGGGAATAACCCTTCTGAAATTGGAATCTCCTCCATTCCAGGAGTGACTGAAATCCCAACACCCTGATCCTCAAAAGACTCATCAAATTGGTAAACCAACTGAATCATAGTCTACGAGTTGTTGCTCAGCTACTTTCAGCATCAACAATCTCCCTATATGCAAATCCATGCACTGGATCGTTGAATGTGGTATGCGTACTAGCAGCTATTTAAGCATCAACCGACTCCCCATATGCAAGTCCATGCACTGGATCGTTGACAGTGATATGCCTTTAAGTTTTGAGCGATCCATGTATTCCAGAATTTGAATTCCTGGGAGAGTAGACGTGTACAAACATCTCTCTCAATCACCTGTGAAGATGAATTAACTCACTATTTTCAGTCATGGAAAACTGTTAGTGATTGCCTCTCAACATCAACAGATTGCTCTGCGGATGTGAAATCCCGTTAGGGAACTAGGACTGTTCCTCCTAGGAAGGTTGACAAGGATTCTAATAAATGGCAAGAAATCCAAGTTTCCCTCAAACGCCTGTGAAGGTGGCTCAACAACTTCATTCACCATGAATGGTAAACAAAGAAGTTTAGGGGTTTTACCTATACCTCACAATGTGCACTTCTTGCAATGTGTCCTCACAATTGTTAGTCCCAAGAGAGGCTAGAGAACTGTTAGGTCCTATAACATCCCTTAGAAGCAAAAACTTTAGGATTACCATCAGCGTGAATGCTTTTGGTGTGCTTGACTCATTACAAGGTGCTCTGGCTGACGAGCGAATTTTCAATGAAATCACCCTGTTGAGAGAGTTCATTCAGAAACGGTTGAATTGCCTTTTCAGCTCTGCATCCTTTTGAGAGAATACAGATGAGCTACAGATACCTCAATTTGTATACTTCTTTCCTTCTCGAGAGGTAGAGCTGTGGGTGCACTTCCGACTTCATCCTTATTTGCTGCATCAAGTGCAGTTTCTCCCTTAACAACCGCTAATCTATATAAGTTCCTTATATCACCAAGGGTTGAAAGTTTGAATTAGAATGATAGTGTTTGGTACTAAGGCCTTGGTTAGAAATTGATGGATTATTCAACTTCTTGACCTTCCCATATAGCCACTAAGGCCAAGCCATTACAACTAAATAGATAGAGTTGATCAGAGCTATATAAAATTTGGTAGAGTATGATTAAACTTATTCTCTATTCCTTCTCAGAAATATAGCATCGGAGCAATGTGTCCTCAAGAAACAATGCACCAGAGCTAAAATGTGGGAATTAATAAAGAATAGGTAAAAGAATATTAAGCCAAATTTCATAAACTCACAATTTTGAAAAAAAGTTTAACAGATTAACAAAAGTGTTCTTTTAAATTTCTCTTAGACAAATATCCAATTGAAATTCAACTCTTTTAACAAAAACATTTTGATTAATAACTCAAATCTATTTCATCTTGCTCACTGTATGTTTTCAGAAATTGTTTTGCAATTCATTCTTATCGGATATTATCTCCGACTTAAAACATAAATCATTTTTTTAAAAAATCGAATGAATGCTTTAGTCATACAGTCCAAGGCACTAATCCCAAAGTACACAACCATTGTTTTAATACTACAGGTCAATGTGAAACAGACATTAACAAGAGTTTTGAAAAACGTTTTACCAATGATTGATACCTCAAGATCAAAACAATTTACTCAAATAAAATAGTCTGATACCATGCAACCTAAGTTACAAGTTATCAAGTAACTTTATTTAAATAAATCGTGGAGAGAAAACAGTTTTCATTACAAAACATTTAGAGAGAGAGAGGATATATGATTTTGAAATAGAAAGATAATCCTCAAGAAATGTTCTCTTTCAAAGAAAACTTTTAGTGGCTTTTCATTCTCTGGCAAATGAATGCATATTTAGATAAAACATTTTTCACAAGAAATAGACAAGAAATTTCTTTATGCATTCAAGTTCTAAAGAATGAAAAACATATGTTAATACTAATGAATTATCAAAGATATGAGTGACAATACATTCAAAAGTACTAACATCATTCAATCATTTTGTAATAAAATGCATCTTACTACAAAATAATCAAGCACATAAGATACTTACATTATGCTAGACAATTACCATTTGTCGCTTGAAACAAACACATATTGCAATATAGATCATGCTAATTATAAAGCATAAAACATAAGCATCCGCTAAACACTGAACACACATTGACCGAATGACAGCATTTAACTTCTTACACTACATCTCAACAATTATCACATAAGCATATTGAAAATACTCATGACAATCAGAATGTATGTAAGCTCGAGGTACTAGTTGCATCAGGGATCAAATACCTTTAAATATTAATGCTAAAATTTATGATCTTTGACAACCCCTCGCGATGTAGTAAATTACTTTCAATATCAGTGTTTTTTAAAATAATCTTTTTGTCACTTAGTGCAGAAATTCTAAGTGACATCACTAATATCAAAAGAATGACAACTAATATTAATGGATTTTGCAAAAGACATGAATTACATCACTTAAACTACATATTAAGTGGTTCCATTAATATTAACATTTAAACAATTAGAAGTAAAGAAAATTACGACTAACTATCATTAACTGATATAAGTCAATAACTTTAAATACAACTAATTAAAGCATACAAATACTTATGCTGAACCATTTGATACATATAGCATGAATAACATATGACAGCACAAAGTACGAGATCCTGGATATAAATTGACTATACAAAGAGATGCTACAATGTTAGGTCCCTAGGTCCCGGGTGATCATAGGTAATCTCATAATGATAATATTGAGTCCCGGGTGGTCACAAGCCAAACATTAATCAGTTCCTAGAGATCGTAGACATCTAAATAGCATGAACACTCTCTATAAACTTTACATTTAAATAAATCAATATTAGACTAGAGTGACATACCTTAGTCAATAGAGCTTTTACTAGTGTATGATCGTTGAATGAACAATTACTCCTCTTTGCCCTAGAGATCGAACGTTTACTCCTTTCGAGATCGAACGTTTACTCCTTTTGGACAGGAATAACTTTTCATCTACCAGTTAACATTGTTCCTCGAAACAATACCACGCTCATCCAGACGGAAACTGCATTACCTTCAGCACCCAAATATTTTCTTGTAGATATTGGTCTTGGCAGCAGCTTCACTAAACTCAGCACTCTAGAAACCAGTAGTCTTGACACTAGCAGAGTAGAACCTTCAAAAACTCCGAACTACCCTTCAGCTTCTGTATCAATACCAAGTCTTCATGTGGATTGATTCCTTGTGCTAAGTGTATCTGCCTCTGGTTCAATTGAGTTAGTTCCTTGATTCGAACCCTACTCAATCTTGATTAGTTAGTGCATCTTCAGTCTTCATTGAATTCACTCAGAAAAACCAATGAAATACTCTTATACATGCACGACCAATCACTACTCTACTACCCAGATTCATCAAGAACTGATTCTAGGAAATGTTGTTACACAAAACCATTTGTCATGACAGATATGTCCTTAATGTTTCCTTAGATATTCAGTGGGTAGAGTAGTCTTCTTCAAATATGATTGAGATCACCTTGCATTATCTTTAAATTGACAATTTCCTTTCTAATATGCAATCACTCAATCTGGATCACTAAGTGCTCCTAAGAATCTCAACTCTTACTCAATGAGCACTGCTAGCCTTTGAACATCAAACATGACTAGTTGATCCAACTTACTGATGCTCCCCCTGTGATGCTGCTTACAGCTTTTCTTCATCTGGTGTCATCTGATCTTGAGCCCTAAACAGGATGTCAACCTTTAGAAATTCAGAGCTAAAATCAAACGAATGCTAGGGAGCTTGATGATGTTGTTCACTGCATCTAGATCATCTTAAATCAATCACAGACTCTGTGTAAGCTTCTTAACTCCAAATAAGATAGCCCTCCATCACACCATGTGACTTCAGGCATGATTAATCTTACTTGATGTCTTCTCTTTACATTTGTTGATTAGACTTGCTGTGTCAACTGATTCAGCCGTAGTGAATAGGAAACCTTAACTCTATCCATTATCCTTGTAATTTCACTCAAGGTCTGGATTTCCCTATTAACTCCTCCATTTGGTCATGAAGTCCGAAAACTGAACTTTACTCTAGAATACTCCTTTCAGTGCAGACATAACATAGAACTTCATTCGTCAACAAATTCCATTACCTGCCCTCAAAGTGTTCTTACAGCAATCTGCCTAATCCTTTGAATGTGATTAATCACTGAGATGCTTCATCTATCGAATGCACGAACAAACACCAAAACTAAACAGGGTAGCCTTTGACTTGACTTCCCTTCAACTGACATACTTCACTAATGTCCTTTTTAAAAGAATTTCATTAGAAGTAGTCCTTTCTCACCAACTTCATCTTTACCGTCGAATCCGTTATCTTGATAAACCAAGTATTAGTTGATAAACCAAGTGTGAGAGCATCACTTATTGTTACAGCTAACTCCATTCTGATAAACTTCAACGAATAGTTGACTTCATCATAAGCATTACATTTCGTGTCAACAGTAACCTCACTTCCAGTAGAGTGAGCTTCTATTTCTCTTGACCTCGATCAATATTGTTCATCCTCGAACTGATATTAGGAAACCCTTCGCAAAGAATTCCCTATGTCTTTCTTAATATTGTGCTTCAGATCATTCAAGAAAAATAGGTAACCTTGCTTAACCATTTGAATACCAAAGCAAAAGTAGTTACATGCCTCGAACATGAAAATGTCAGAGATATATAACTTGTACATGTTGAAAGATACTCTGCATTCACAAATGATTAAGACATGTGGTCCTCAATTTGATTGAGTCCAAGGGTTAGAGATATTTCTAAAAATAGTTAACAACAAAGCATTCAAGTTCAACATGCTCATTCTTATCTGACTGATCACTCCTCATCTATATCAGCCTCAACAAGTAGTCTTGGCTATGAGCTCAGTGATCCCAACCTAACTTAAGGTGGACTAGCAGTCTATAAGAATCATGTCGTACATATATGTAGTCATAGAAGAATCAATCACTCAGATTCCTAATTCTTCTAAATCACCTTTGTTGTTCACTTTAACATTATATTATCTCTAATTGCCTGAGTCAATTTAGATTTAAAAAATTAATTCATGGTTTATTATACTGACCCCTAGGCAATTCCCAAATTAGAAACAAACTCATCTTAACAAGCACATGATCAGATATAGCATTTAATACAACCATGCGAGTATAAACAGATTATTGACAATGTAAACATCAAGGCACTTAGCATGCAGCAAATACTCTTTCCGGTAAATGTACCCCTACAAATACCTAAGACTCTATATGCTAACATGATCAATTATCGTAAAGCAAGCATTAAATCACACAAGATCTAATCATGAAGTCAAATACTGATAAACAAGCAACACTAACAAACTAGCATACGTTATCTAATTTATATAGAAATCAAGGTGAGACATGCATTACATCAAACTTATAATATAATGCAGTTCAGCACTTAATACTCTATAATTGAATCAAACAAGTATAAACTAGTTAGAAAGTATACCTGAGCGATGCTTAGCATTCCATCTCGAGTGATAATCAATTGATCCAAATCAATTTCCATTCTACTAACACTCATGGAAGTATCCTTGCATTTGACCTCAATAACCAATGATGTTCTTGCTTCAACCCAAACTGATACCTGATTGTTCTGCTTAAAAACCCCGACATAGAATGTCTCATGTTCTGCTTGAAAAGATCACTCTTCTTTGTATGTGTGCAATAACCCCTTGATTATCATATGTCAGTGATAATCAAACCTTGTGTATTTCTGCCACTGATGTCCTTTAACCAAATCTTCAATTGTTGTTTTGGTTCTTTGACCGTTAAACTGAATTCCTTTTCAAAATCCCAAATTCTTCAGATATTGATTCGACAACCACTGATCGAAGACTCTTCCCTAAATGAACTAATCCCCTTTCAATAACCAAATGATCCACTGAGTAGACCGATGTAGAAATACATCTCCAATGGTAAGATCAGGTCTCAACTCCATTAGAATGTTCTTCAATCAGTTCGTTTGTCCTCAACGAACGAAGAATCAACTCCTGTTGTTTCGTTTAATAAAACATTTTATTCAAACAGAAGTATTTAATTTTTTTTTTGGAATTTAAATAATCAAAATAAATTAAAAATGCATTTTTGATAAATAATAATAAATTTCTCAATTTCAAATTATAAATAAAATAAAATTCGAAAAGAAAGTTTTGATATAGAGATAACAAAATTTTCAAGGTATATTAAATAATCCTGAAAAAGAAATTATTTCAAATCAAAATTAATTTCCAAAGAATTTTATAGAATTTATAATCCAAAACAGTTTCAATTATAATTAAAATAAAACAGATTGAAAATATAAGTTTGATATAAAAATAATAAATTTTCAAGTCATCTTAGATATTCTTGAAAATAAATTATTTCAACCAAAATGATTTTCCAAAAAGTTTTATGAGATTTATAATTAAAACTTCCAAGCTTAAATTATAATTTAAATAAAACAACCCGAAACCATAATTTTGAAATAGAAATACTAAATTCTCAAAACATTTAAAATGTTCATGAAAATAAATTATTTCAATCCAAAAATATTTTCCAAAGAGTTTTATAAAATTTATAATTAAAGTTTTATGAAAAATAAATTATTAAACCTCAAAAATAATTCTCAAAATACTTTTAAGAATATTAAACTCAAAAGAAATTAAATTGGATTTTAAGATTAATTTTAGTTTTCAAATTAATAAAATTCTTAACTAAGAATATTAAAAATATAAAATATTTGACTCTAAAATTTAAAAGAAAATAAAATATTTTCCAAGATGTAAAATAAACTTGAAAAATAAATTATTTAAATTTAAAAATTATTTTCAAAATATTTTATATAATTAAATTCAAATTTAATTATTAAATTAATTATTAAACTAAAAACAATTTGAGAGAAAAACAATTTTTGTTTTAAATAAAAGTTAAACTATGTAGCCATGTGTCATGTTGAAACAGTCTTCTAAGAAAAAAATTCTACATAGAAATGTTCTACATAGACTCTATCTAGAACATCAAATAGAAATTCTACATAGAAATGTTCTACTTAGGCTCTATCTAGAACATTAAGTAGAACTTCTGACTTAGAAAATATTTCTAACTCCAGAATTTCTACTTAGGTTCTATCTAGAACATTAAGTAGAATATTCGAGATAATGTTCGAGTTAGACACTATCTCGAACATCAAGTCGAATTTCTACATAGAAATGTTCTACTTGGCTATCTCGAACATCTAAGTAGAATTTTTACATAGAAATGTTCTACTTAGGCTCTATGTAGAACATTAAGTAGAACTTCTGACTTAGAAAATATTTCTAACTCCAGAATTTCTACTTAGGTTCTATCTAGAACATTAAGTAGAATTTCTACATAGAAATGTTCTACTTAGGCTCTATGTAGAACATTAAGTAGAACTTCTGACTTAGAAAATATTTCTAACTCCAGAATTTCTACTTAGGTTCTATCTAGAACATTAAGTAGAATTTCTACATAGAAATGTTCTACTTAGGCTCTATGTAGAACATTAAGTAGAACTTCTGACTTAGAAAATATTTCTAACTCCAGAATTTCTACTTAGGTTCTATCTAGAACATTAAGTAGAATTTCTACATAGAAATGTTCTACTTAGGCTCTATGTAGAACATTAAGTAGAACTTCTGACTTAGAAAATATTTCTAACTCCAGAATTTCTACTTAGGTTCTATCTAGAACATTAAGTAGAATTTCTACATAGAAATGTTCTACTTAGGCTCTATGTAGAACATTAAGTAGAACTTCTGACTTAGAAAATATTTCTAACTCCAGAATTTCTATTTAGGTTCTATCTAGAACATTAAGTAGAATTTCTACATAGAAATGTTCTACTTAGGCTCTATGTAGAACATTAAGTAGAACTTCTGACTTAGAAAATATTTCTAACTCCAGAATTTCTACTTAGGTTCTATCTAGAACATTAAGTAGAATTTCTACATAGAAATGTTCTACTTAGGCTCTATGTAGAACATTAAGTAGAACTTCTGACTTAGAAAATATTTCTAACTCCAGAATTTCTATTTAGGTTCTATCTAGAACATTAAGTAGAATTTCTACATAGAAATGTTCGAGGTAGACACTATCTCGAACATCAAGTCGAATTTCTAGATAGAAATATTCTACTTGGCCATCTCGAATATCTATCTCGAATATTCTACATAGGAATGTTCTACTTGGCCATCTAGAACATTTTGTACTTAGAAAAATTCTGGGCTTCAAAAAAATTCTGGATGCCCAGTGAACCAATCGTACCCTCTTTAATCTCAAAAATAAAAATAGATCCAATCGATTTGTATGTCAATCGAGTAGCTCTGATACCAATTGTTGGGTCCTGGAGATCGTAGAGGGGGGGTGAATACGATTCCCAAATTAAAATTATGACTTTTAATTATTTTTGGGACAACATAAAGATTACTTTGGTTCAAACCCGGGTACTGTTCATCATCTTCTTCAACCTCAAGAACACCATTAAAATAACCAAGATAATGAACGGTAAATCATCTAAAATACACAACACAACAAGATCCAAGAA
The DNA here is from genome assembly GCA_028671895.1 of Oenanthe sinensis. Classification (NCBI taxonomy): domain Eukaryota; kingdom Viridiplantae; phylum Streptophyta; class Magnoliopsida; order Apiales; family Apiaceae; genus Oenanthe; species Oenanthe sinensis. The sequence continues at coordinate 13,795,863 of CM053798.1, forward strand.
TATAACTTTATATTCATTGAAGTGGGGTAGATGCTACAAACAAGTTCAAGAACATAAGCTCAAGAACACAACAAAGAAGTGATTTTTAGCTCCTCTAAAAATATTACAAATTCTAGATCTAGGAGACAAAAATCAAACCTATCTTCTAAACAAGATTTAGCAATGTTTACAATAGAAGAATAGATGAGTGGTATGATAAAGAAAATCATGGCTCTAAAATATGCAAGATCTAGTTCGGCCATGGGGGAGAGAAAAATAATTCTTTTTCTCTCTCCCCTTTTCTCTTCTCATCCGGATGCACTACATACTGATTAAGACTTGGGTTTCTTCTTTATATATTGAAAAAGGTGTTGCTTTTTATTTTTCCACCTTTTTCTCTTGTTCTCCCAAATCATAGCTTCAAAGTCATGTGCCAAGCATGCCTTTGGAAATATTTAATATAAAAGTAATATTTAATAAATATATAAAATATAAATAAAGAATATCTTTATTTATAAAATATATAAATAATTAAATAATTACTTTATTTAATTAAATTAAATATTTCCATTCCACTCTTCAATTTGTGTAGACTTCCTTATCCAAATACTTGGCCCCGTATACGTGACTCCACCACGTCCAAGTATTTGGCCTTCTAATCTGTGAAGCTTTAGTAAGATCCAATCAGGTTGTGCCGTCTGTCCCTTATCCATTAGGCTGACATTTCTCCAACACTGATTTACCACCTTTGTTGATCCTCCACATGACTCAAGAAAACCAACAACTTTAGAATGATTAAAATCATATTAACCGACGAGAGCTTGCCTCCAATGTCCTGACACTTGATGCAACGGTCTGGTTCATAAGTGACTAGTCTTGATAGGGGCTCTTGATTCCGAACATGATTCCACATTCTTCTTTGCAAACCTTACTTGTTGCTTCGATTATAATGCACTAAAATCGTCATAGACTAAGACAATCTTCTGTAGCTTCCACATCCTTGAATAGATGTCAACATCTTTTATTCTCCACTGAGGCATGAACATGTTAATGAACTTCTTCCAGTGAGCTTCAAGTCTGTAGATGATCCTTTGATACTTTGTCTTAACTGAACTCTGTGATCCAAGATTTCTGTGCACCTGCATATTATTACATGTCCTGTTCTATTGTTGAGTTATCATCAACCATTACATAGAGATTACATTTAGCATTTCTAGTACACATGAAAGTGCAGTGAGTTACTTCCCTTCACTCCTATCTCCCCTTTCACATCCCCAATTCACCAACCAACCTTGTGAATGTTACTTCATCAAGAGGTTTAGTGAATATATCTGCAATTTGTTGCATTGTGGGCACAAAATGTAGCTCCACAGTCCCCTCCTCGACATGTTCTCTAATGAAATGATACCTGATATCTATATGCTTGGTTCTTGAGTGGTCTACAGGATTGTTGGTCATGGCAATGGCACTTGTGTTGTCACACATGATTGGAATCTTTTTGTGCTCCATGCCATAATCTTTCAATTGGTTCCTCATCCACAGTATTTGAGCTACACAGCTTCCAGCAGCAATGTACTCAGCTTCAGCAGTAGAAGTAGATACTGTGTGTTGCTTTTTGCTTTGCCAGGACACCAATCTTCTGCCAAGAAATTGACATGCACCAGATGTGCTTTTTCTATCAATCCTGCAACCTGCATAGTCTGAATCCGAATAGCCAATTAGATTAAAACTTGTATCTCTTGGGTACCAAATCCCTAGATTTGATGTTCCCTTGAGATACCTAAAGATTCGTTTGACGGCTATGAGATGTGATTCTCTAGGATCCACTTGGAACCTTGCACACAAACAAGTTGCGAACATAATATCGGGTCTACTTGCAGTTAAATAGAGGAGTGAGCCAATCATACCTCGATAGCTTGTGATGTCAACTAGTTTACCTGATTTGTCTTCATCAAGCTTCGTGGCTGTTGCCATGGGAGTCTTAGCTGTTGATGCATCTTCTAGATTATACTTCTTGAGTAAATCTTTGATGTACTTGGACTGACAGATAAGGATTCCATCTTTTCTTTGACTGATCTGTAATCCAAGGAAGAAGGACAGCTCTCCCATCATGCTCATCTCATACTTATCCTGCATTAACTTGGCAAATTTCTCGCACAAGCGCTCATTAGATGACCCAAAAATAATATCGTCCACATAGACTTGAACAAGTATTAAATCACTTTTTACATTTTTATAGAACAATGTTTTATCAATTACTCCCCTAATAAAACCACTTGCAATTAAGAACAAGGATAGGGTTTCATACCATCGTCTTGGGGATTGTTTGAGGCCATAGACAATTTTGAAGAGAAGATACACAAAATCTACAAGTTCTGGATCAACAAAGCCAGGTGGCTGTTCCAGATATACTTCTTCTTCTAGCTATCCATTCAGGAAGGCACTTTTCACATCCATCTGAAAAACCTTGAAGTTCTTGTGTGCTGCAAAGGCCAAGAACATCCTGACTGCCTCAAGTCTTGCAACTGGAGCGTAGGTCTCATCATAATCAATACCTTCTTTTTGAGAATAACCCTTCGCTACCAAACGAGCCTTGTTTCGTGTTACAAGTCCGTCTTCATCCAGTTTATTTCTGAATACCCACTTAGTTCCAATTACTGATTTGTTCTTCGGTCGGGGTACCAGCTTCCAAACTTTCTGCCTTTCAAACTGATTGAGCTCTTCTTGCATTGCAATTACCCAATCAGCATCACCAAGAGCTTCTTCTATTTCTTTAGGTTCAAGCTTGGATAAGAACCCAGAATATAAGCAAATATTAGCCATGTCAGCTCTTGCAGTTCTTCTAGTAGTCACACCAGCATCTGGATCACCAATTATTAATTCAAACGGATGGTCTCTACTCCATACTCGTTCTCTTGGAAATTGTCTTGATGATTCAGCTTGACTTTCTGAGTTGTTGTGTTGACTACTTGTGGTATTTCCACTAACTCCCCCTGAGTTAGTGCCAGCTCCTACAGAGCTAGTGTCATCTCGTCTTGAGCCTTGAACGCTTGCCCTTGAGCTGCTATTTACTCCCCCTGAGTTGTTGCAGGATCGTGCGGAAGAAGTTTCTTCTGATCTTGTAGGATTCGATTGTTCATTTAGCTCAGATGTTTCTTCACGAACACTTGGAACATTTGAAATGATAACCAACTCAGGTTCATCTTCAAGTTCATCTAAGTCCAGATTCTGAAATTTAAGGGACTCTGGTTCACTAGAATCTTTAGATATTGATGGGAGTTTGGTATCGTCGAATCTGACGTTGTAGCTTTCAGTCACTTTTCGATCATTCACTAAGAATACCCGATAAGCTGCCACCACATCTGTAGAATAACCAACAAAGATTCCTTCTCGAGCTTTTGCTGCAAATTTTCCTAGATTTTCATTATCTATAAGCACATAACATTTAGCTCCAAAGACATGAAAGTATTTGATTGTAGGTCTTCTGTTATTCATTAGTTCACATGGTGTCTTTTCTTTATCTTTTATGATCAGGGTTCTATTCTGAGTGTAACACACTGTACTCACTGCTTCGGCCCAAAAGTAAAGAGGAAGTTTTGAATCATACAACAATGTTCTTGCTGCTTCAACCAAAGTTCTGTTCTTCCTTTCAACTACTCCATTTTGCTGTGGAGTTCTCGGGGCTGAGTACTGACGACGTATTCCCTTAGATACACAGAAGTCATTCAGCACTGCATTCTTAAATTCAGTACCGTTGTCTGTTCTAATCGTCTTTACAGTAAGTGTTGAAACATTCTCAATTTGAGTGATGTGATTAATGATTAGGAAAGGTACTTCGTCTTTCGTCATTGCGAACAATACCCATGTATACTTGGAGAAGTCATCCACGATTACCAAAGCATATCTTTTCCTAGATAAGGATAGGACATTCACTGGGCCAAACAAATCCATGTGAAGAAGTTGTAAAGGCTCAGTGATACTAGAAATTTCTTTACTTTTATATGATGCTCGCTTAGACTTTCCCATTTCACAAGCTTCACAGAGTCCTTTAGGAGCAAACTCCATCTGTGGTAGATCTCTCACTAATTCTCGCCTCGCGAGAGCATTCATCGTTTTGAAGTTTAAGTGAGATAGCTTTTTGTGCCATAACCAGCTTTCATCATCTGAAGCTTTGCTGTAGAAACAGGTGACTTCATTCTGATTTGCCGAATCCATGTCTGCAACAAAAAGATCTGCCTTACGAACTCCTCTTAAAGCCAATGAACCTTCCTTAATGTGAGTGATTGACACGCCTTTCTTATTGAAGACAATTTCGTATCCTTTGTCACAGAACTGACTGATACTCAACAGATTGTGCTTCAATCCCTCAACATAAGAGATATCTTCAATGATGACATTGCCAGTCTTCAGTTTGCCATATCCCTTCGTCACACCTTTGCTGTCATCTCCAAAGGTAACATAAGGGCCAGCTTTCATAACCAACTCTGTAAGCAGGGACTTGTTTCCTGTCATATGCCTTGATGCTCCACTATTTAGCACCCATAAGACTTTATTTCTTTTCTGCTTAATGCCCTGCAATGACAGATTGGTTAGGCGTTCTTCGGAACCCAACTTTGATTGGGCCCGGCTTTTCTATAAGATCGATAGTTATCAGGTATAACAACAGGAGATGCACTCTTTTTAACATTACTAGAGCTTTCGACTTTGTCTTTCCCTTTTTCAGACTTGACAGATTTGTCAGTCTTAGGAGAAGGCTTGTCACTCCTAACTTTAGGAGGACTGGCAGTCTTAGCTCTCACATGCTTCTTCTTGATATTAGAACTAGTAGCAGTATTTAAACATGTTTGACTAGTTGCATTTATCAAATTTACAAAAGTTTGCATGACGTTAAAAGTGCATGGCATACAATTAGGTTGACCACATTGTGCATGATTCTGATGCATGTTATTCATTGTATGTGGTACAGGCATGGCATGTGCAATAGGAATATTCATGTTAGATTTACATGCATAAGAAAGATGTTCAGTAGATTTACAGTGATAACATACTTTCTTTACTCGTTCTGCCTTAACCTCTTTTATGCCCTTTTCTTTCTTAACCTGTTGTTTAACAGCCTTGGCTCCTAATCCTGGTCTAGATTCTTCTCTAGGGGATTTGATTTTAACTGATTTAGTAGGAGTTACAGGTTGTTCTTTCTTCCGATCTTCCATCTCGATTTCATATCTAACTAGTAAATCAGTCTCTTCTTCTTCTCGAGGAGTAAAGTGTTTGAATATTGGTTTAATAGCAGATTTGAGAATTGTAGGTACTTCTTTTTTTAATCTCACTGGGACTGGTGTCTACAGGCCTTTTCCCTTCTTTCTTTGATAAGTTAGAATAGTCAAGTCCTACACCAACACCAGTTATCTTCTTAAATGTGCTACTATCAACATTCACTTTACTAGCTGCTAGTTTATAAGCTTCGCATTTTGTTTCTGACTCAGCTAGTTTATTCCTAAGACATGCTTCTATTTCATCTTTAAGGTTGAGCTTGTGTTCCAAAGTTTTAATAGAGTCTCTTAGGGAAGTATCTATAGTGCAAACGGCCTCTAATTCTTCCACTTTTGCCTCAAGCATTCTGCATTTGGCAACAATTGTTTTCTGTTCTTTTTGAGAAGTATTTAGGCTTTTGCACAGCATATAGATCTCTTCGCTAAGAGCCCCGTTCTGCACCTTATAATCATCTAGAGACATTTCTTCCTTAAGGGTTAGAACCGGTACCTCTGGTTCATCTGACGTTTCAGCCATGAGGGCAAAGTTTGCTGTATGAGTAACTTCTTCCTCATCTGAATCATCCCACGCTCTTCCTTCTGTGACAACTAAAGCTCTTTTTCCATGTCTTTCCTTCACCAGGGCCTCATACTTGCTTTTGAGGGCTTCATAAGTTTCTTTTGGATATGTCTGTTTAGGCTTCTTGCAATCTGTAGCAAAGTGTCCAGCTTCACCACAGTTATAACATTTGAACTTCATTTTGAAATCCAAAGGAGATTTGTAGCTGGTACTCTTGCCTTTTCCTTTGTAGCCTTGTGAACTACCACCACCCCTAGTAACCCGATAATAAGATGAAGATTTACTTTGCGGTCGGTTACTCTTTCTGAATCTGATATTGCTGAACTTCCTTGCCATGTATGCCACGACACTGTCATCCATGTTGTCCAGCTCTTCTTGGGTGAAGTAGTCGTCATCACTATTTGATGTGCACTCATCATCATTTTCAACTTGAGGTGATGCAGGTGATGACCTAGGCTTTTCTGCAACCATTGCCTTTTTAGACTCTACCTCATCAGCAACTAACCCTGATGCAGCTTCTTTTCCTCTTGAATCATTATCCCATGCTTGATCTTGAAGTGTTTCCAGCTCATAGGTCTTTAGAATTCCATAGTATTCTTCCAGAGTTGTTGTGTATAAATCTCTGGTTTCTCTAACAGCGTAGACTCTATGTTCAATGCTTTTTGGCTGGTTCCTCAGATATCTCGTGTTGATTTCAACCACGGGGAGAGTTACACCTCTCAGATTCAAATCCAAAACCAACTGACTGAATCTTAGATAGACATCAGTTATACTTTCACCTTTTCTTATCCTGAAAGTGTCATACTCCATCTTGAGTATAAGTGTTTTGTTGCTTCTGACCTCAGAGGTACCTTCCATGACGACCTCTAGCTTGTCCCAAATCTTCTTTGCTGTAGTTAGTCCTTTAACTACGTTAAACATCTCATGATCTAGGGATTCCATCAGTGTTTGTCGAACGGATGTGTCGAAAGATATCTGCTCCTTATCAGCATCTGAAAAGTCTACTGCCTTCTTTGGCTCAGACCGTTGTGGTACAACCACATCTCCTTCCATATGCTCAGGAACAACAACCATTGGTACAAATTTACCTTTATCGAGAACTTCCAGATATTCAGGATTGACGGACTCAAGGTAAAGTTTCATTCTCAACACCCATTCTTCATAATGATCTCGGTCGAACATTGGAATCTTGAAATTGTTTTTAGGTGCCATCTAATTGTGGATTTAAAGTAAAGATAATAAACTTTTCTTATTACTTGAGTAGTAATTAAAAGAAAATTAAATTATCTCAAAATAAATCAAACTTCAAATTTTGATCACCAAAAAAAATTTCTAAGTACCAGGACAAGGCTAAGTAGAATATCTATGTAGAACTTCTGCCTAAGTCGAAATTCTCCAAGTCGAAATTTTTGTCCAAGTAGAATATCTTAAGTCGAATATTCAAGTAGAATATTCAAGTAGAATATTCAAGTAGAATATTCAAGTAGAATATTCTATGTAGAACTTTTGCCTTGGATAAAATTTGCTGCAGGTCACTTATCACACTTTTTGACTTTTGTGGTTTTTCTCACCCAACTCACCTAACACACGTGCAAGGTACTGAATATCTTCTGTAATACTTTTTGCTGTGAGATATATGTCAAATCAAAAGCCAATAACACCTTTTTGTCTTTTTAAAAAGGAAATCAAAAAGTTGCTGGGTTTGTCTTCTTTAACAAGAATAATGATGAACACTCAAGAACACCAAATATCAAAGTACCCAGATTAATTCACAAAAATTATCTAAAATCCATCCAAGCTAATTAATCACACCTGGAGTATTTAAATAATTTTTCGGATGAGTTTTCACTAGAAACAAATTAAGGCCCACTTTTCGAGACAAATTGAAAAGAAGTTCTGGAAGATGAAAACTCACAATTCTTCTACCAAACACAAGGATCTATGTTTTGTATATTAAACATGAAGCTCTGATACCAACTGTTAGGTCCAAATGTGTTGTAGAGGGGGGGGTGAATACAACTTTACAAATTTAAGAAGCAATAAATGCAATGTAATAAATGAACATACTGATTCAAGGAATATATGTTTTATATATATCTTGAAAAGGTTGCTACAACATTCATTACAAAGTACATCAGAAGTAAAGAGGGTAGTAAATGATACTAAGCTCGGTGAATATACTCTCTCTCTTTTACAAGTGTTTTTCTTGAAAATATTGCTCTCTTTAAATAAAACACAAGTACTTCTATTTATACTACTTGTAATCTATGTCCTGTAGACTTCAAAGACTAAGATGTACGTGGCCCAATGTTGTCCACATAAATCTTATCTTATCTTGAAAGCTTGGAAATCTGCCAATTAGATGATGCCATGTGTCATGTTGAAACTGCCCTCCTGGTAGAATATCTACTTGAGAATTTCTACTTGGCCATCTCGAATATCTAAGTAGAATTTCTACATAGGAATGTTCTACTTGGCTATCTCGAACATCTAAGTAGAATTTCTACATAGGAATGTTCTACTTGGCTATCTCGAACATCTAAGTAGAATTTCTACATAGGAATGTTCTACTTGGCTATCTAGAACATTTTGCACTTAGAGAAATTCTGGGCTTCAACTTGAAACTTCAATGCAACATCTTGAACTTGTGATTTCTTTATGTCTTCCATATTCTTCAACAAGCTCTTGAACCTGGATCTCTATTACTGACATAAACATGCTATCAATGTCCTGACACTTGATGCAATGGTCTGATTCATAAGTGACTAGTCTTGATAGTGTTTCTGCTTCTTGAATAGATTACCATATTCGATTAGTAATGTGGCTTTCCAAATATTGCTTTCCTTCTTGTTCACTTGAAATCAATTAGTCTTATTGATACTGATTGCTATGATCTTGAATCTTTAGGTTACAAATCACTGAGGCATGAACAACTCTGACTTGAACTTCTTTCAATGATTTCTTCTTTATTTGATCATAGTTAACATGTTGAATTGTATCAATTACACTGTCTTCATTTAGCATTGATTTCTTTGTGGCTTCAAGTTCTTGATTGTCTTCTGGTTAAGTATCTTTTCTTTTAGTTGAGTTACATAAGTTATAGTGTTACAAGTTTAGACACTCTGCCTTTCAAACAGAGGTTGTGATAGTAATCTCTTCTACCCTTTGATTAGAAGGTTCTTGAGGATTGTTATGATCAGTCTCATCCAGTTGTTTAAATAGTGCATCAACATTTTGATCTTCGATGTTGGCAAAGTGAGATGCACCATAATTGAATGAGCTGTGTTCCGCTTGTTCTAGCCCTATATTATGTATTTCTTTAAGTGTGGGCTCAGATTGAGTGTGTTCAACCTGTTGTACAGACTCTTTACAGGACGCCATGAGAGACTGGCCAATTTCAATAGATGCCTCCTTTTGAGAGGAAACATCTAGAGATGAGTTTATGTCCCTATTAAGATCTGTGCCCTTTTGAGAAGACAAAGTTTGGTTTTCAGAGGTTGGTACCCTTTCCTTCTTTCTCCTAGGCTTACTAGCTTAGGGCCCTCTATGGGTTCTGTGGTCTGACTACCACCCTTATTTGTTGTATCTTGTGCAGTTTCACCACCTATCTGTGGAATGGCTTCTAACCTAGGGGTAGTGGTCCTCTTCATTTTAGAAACCTGATCATGTTGGGAGGAGTCAGGCTCTTGGCTAATTGATTTTGAGACTCTAGATGGTCTAGCATCTTTAAAAGGTTTGGAGTGTGGGTTAGGAATGGTGAGGTCAACACCATTCTCATCAATCAGGGAAAACACATTATAGTCCCCAACAATGTTTATATTCAATCTCTTAATAATTGAAAGCATGAAGTCAGTAATAAACAATCTCAATTCTGAGTTAAGAGGTTTACTGGCTAACATAGAATGGGTTTTTTTCTTTAACGTTGGGCACTCCATACATTATATATTATCTAGATTAATTATGCCTACCAAAGAATTGACAATAAGCATAAGGAATCTAGGATAGTAGATTACCGACTTTCTATTTTCCTTCTTGCCAAGAACTAGTTTAAAAAGAGGCATCAGGAGCTTTCTAATACCACTTCTGTAATTGTGCACCATGGAATACACAATCTTCCTGATGTAGGCTGGGACCTCATTCTAGCCACTGGTCTTGATCGACATAACCCTTGAGACAACATCTAGTATCATGCTTCATTCCTTATTCAAGTACTTTCTATCCATTCGTCCTGATGGATACCGGTCATCGCCAACAAGGCTTGTCTTGGTTCCAGCATACCCAACCACTTTGAAGAACTGTTATTCGCCCTTAAGTACACTAAGTTTGGAGAAGGGGGGGTTGAATACAAACTTAAGAATTAATTCAACTTCTTGCGGAAATAAGTTTGTACAAAGAGAGTGTTTAATTAAGATTGATGTAACTAAGAACTGGATAACTAAAGTGTTGATAACTGAAACAACAAGATTAAAAATTACTAGTGGATTGTTTTTCCACTAGTGAGTTTTTGCTTTCAATTGATCTTAGTAAAAATACTAAGCTGCGTACAAAGTTGAATGTAGAACTTAGAAAAGCATTACAAGTTCTGCCTGATTTTCTACTTTGCTTTTCTTGAGTTCTAAAACAAAAACTGCTTCTTCTTTGCTACTGTGTTTTTTGCTTTTTATAAACAAAAACTACTCCTCTAGTTTTCTATCGACTGATAACAATATAATATTACAATTTATACTGTTTACATAAAAATAGAAACTAGCTCCTTTTCACAGCTTTCCTTGTAGAACTAACTAGCTCTGGAAGTGTCTTTTGTCTTAAGATATTCCTTGGATGCTGTGTTGCCTAGAAAGTCTTCACAGTCCTGACAGGACTGTCTTCCAATGATTCAGTTTCTGCACTGTTCCCGTGATATCTGGCTTTTAGCTAAATAGGGAAACTTTAATCAACTGATAAATGCTGTTAAGCTTATCAGTTGATTCACCTTTGCTTATCCATCGATGGATAGGATATCTGTTGATCAGTTGATGTGTCGATGGATAATTGAGCTATCCATCGACTCCTTATCCATTGATGATTCTTTATCCGTTGACTGTAATTATCCATTGATAGCTTTCATCCGTTGAGTAGTGTCTTCATCCATCGACTTCAACATCAGTTGATCACTTCACTTGTGAGAATTCTGACTTAGAATATTTACAATTGATCAGCAATTCTTCACATCTGTTGAGAAGCTAGAAATTGAAGTCAATAACATCAGTTGACTACATCATTGCATCCATCGAGGTAATACAATCAATTGATAGTAAAACATAAATCAATGCTACAATCCAGTTTATCAGTTGAGAAACAAGTTTCAACTGATAACTGGTTTCCTAATCAATGAATATTTATAAGTCATATCCATTGATCAGTTACAAAAATAATTTTGAGTCCCTATTGAAATTCTAAGTAATTTGTTATCATCAAAACTCATAATTCCTAACAATCTCCCCCTATTTATGAATATTTAAAATATGCATAAATTTTCTGTTGATGATAACAAAACTCCTGAACATTTTCATTCTTAGCAAAAATTACAATATTGATAAGTAAAGTTTTAGACAGAGTAATCAGATACCAGACAGGGATGAATTCTGATAATTTTGATGATTGAGGTTGAATCTCCTATCTTCTCCTTCTTCCCCTTGACTCATTCATCTTGTCTTCATTCTCCTTCATCTTCCTGTAGAGGGTTCCCTTCAATATCTTCTCATCTTCAATCCTGTAGTCCAGTTGACTTGCCAGATGATTTAATTCCAGATTTGGAAGTTTGTCTATTTCTTGACAAATATCAATGCATTTTTCTCTGCCTTCCCTGTCCTTGTATATCATCAAGTAGAAGGGCTCATGAAGCACTTTTCTTCCTTCAGGATTCCAGATCTTTATTCTGTCATCCCTTTCTTCTTGAACAGGTGCCTCCCTTATCTTCTTCATTCTTTCAAGGATGGCCTTTCCTAGCTCTTCAGTTAGATAATACTTCCTGTTGAGCATAGTGTAGATCTTCCTCAAGATGCCATATCCTTGATCCAAAACTTGGTTGAATGAGAAGGTTGAGTGTGATCCATCTTCATACTCAATGTGAAGAAGATCAACATCTTTCTTCCTTTGCCCTTTTGCTGCAATCATTCCCTCGGCTTTGATTGGCACAAAGTTTTCAGATTTGTGTTTGAACACCTTTATTTCTTTGGCTTGATTACTCCCAGAAGCTTGACCTTCAGTCTTGACTTGTTTTGGCTTCTTCTCCTTGTCTTCATCAGCTAATGGTCTTTTAACTCCAGATGATTTTGGTGCATCTTTGGGCTTGTTTGCTCTTTGCTTCATCCTTGGCCTCCTTTCACCTTCTTTTCTTCTGGCTTCTCTTATTAGCCTATCCTCTTCATCATATTCCCTTTGCAATTGAATGGCTAATTCTTCTTGTCTTCTTTCTTGTTGCTCCTTTTCTTTTATGCCAACTACTATGGCTTTGCTCAACAATTTTTCACTTTCCCCTCCACCTGTGACAGCTTTCTTTTTATCATCTTCAATTAGCTTTCCCTTTCCTTTCCTGTCACCAGGTTGTGAGCTACTGGTACTTGTTTCCTTGAATTTGCTAGCAATTGCATCAAATTTCCTTACTATGTCTTGAGCCAACTCCTTCTTGGGATCTGTAGACTTTACCACAGCTTCAGTACCACTTACTTTCTCCAATGCATCAGCTTCTTGCTTCTCCCCCTTTTTGTTATCAGCAACTGGCACTTGTGCTACTGACTGAGAGAGTATGGGAGTCTCTAAGAGTTTACCCAGAAGATTGATTTGAGTGACTTGATTCTTCAAAATTTGCTGCATGCTAAGTTCCATGGAGGTTACTCTTTTCTCCAATTTTATTACCTTGTCCTTTGCTGAAAACTCAGTGTCCAACCTTTGCTTGATTCTAGTCAGCATTGTGAGGCTGAGTCTGGAGTCAATGGTGGTGTCAAAATGCATCCTTGAGCTGTCAATGTCTTCTCTTATTTTCTTCAATTCATACTTGGAGCTTGTGACATGCATTTTCTGGATCTTCAAATTATCCCTGTAAAAGTTCAGAATTCTCCTGTGCAGGGGATCCACCTCATCTACTTCAGCCATGGACCTTCTGTAAAGAGAAATAATGGCCCTTTCTGTTTCAGCCAAATTAGTTTCATCACTAGCCACTTGTGGATCTAGAAGGTCATCATCAGAATTTTCATCAAAATCTTCAGGATTCATGTGGGATATATCATCAGGTTGACTGGCCAAAAACTCTTTCCCACTCCTGAATTGCTCTTCTGTCTGCACTAAACCCAGCATTTGCTCAGCTATTTGATTAGATGCTGCTGCTAGTTCCTGATAATGAGGATCTTCATGTTGAAAGGTTGAAGCATCAAGATTTACAGCAATTTCATCCTCCACCTCCATGTTGACTTCTGCACCTCCTGCAGGGACTTCATAGTCTACAGCTCCCCCTGACTCCAGCCCCAACTTCTGGGTGAGTCCTGCTTCAATCTGCTCAGTTTTAGAAGTTGATGCTTCAGGAGATGGTGAAATTGGTTTCTCTCTATTCTTTTCTCTCTCACTCTCTTCTCTCTTTTCTTGCATCAGGATCTCATCCTGGATTCTCACCTCTCCCTTACTTTCCTCTCCTTTTTCATCACCTGCTAAGGTGGGACTCTCTTTTCTCACACCCTCTCCTTTTGCCACCTCAGAAGAATTTGAGGGCCCCTCAGTCACACACTCTCCTTTTGCCAAGGTATGCAAACCTTGCCTCTCACACACCTCACCCACTCCACTCAATCCTAATAGAGTATTGGCCACTTGAAGTGTTTCAATGGATGATTCATGAATTGACATTAAGGGATCAATCGATGGATAAGAAGTATCCATCGATGGATGAATATCCGTTGATGGGAGCTCGTCGATGGATGTAAGGATATCCATCGATGATAGTGAACTAGTCAATGGATGTTGGAAGTTAACAGTTGATTGCATAATATCCATTGACTGGAGAGAACTAACAGTATTTGCCTGATCAACCAAGGTGTTAACCTTATTTGGTGATGCAGGTGAGAGTGTTGGCTCCACCCTGAGTTGCAAAGAGGGTGAATTTGAAACAATGAAGTTGTCAATCAACACTGTTTCTGAAGAAATAGTTTTTGAGGGAGATTGAGAAGAAAATTCAGATAAAGAATGGGGCTGTGCCTCAGGAAGATTCTGAGACACATCAAAAGAAGAAACGGAAGGCTCCACCAAATTTTCATTTGGCTTTGCAAGTGTGTGTGTGCCCTGTGCAGTATTTGTAACCTTCTTTCTTCTTTTGTATGGTTGTATTATTTGGTGACCCTTATCCCCATCTGATGGTCCTGGTTGAGACCTCTTTTCAATAGTTACATCTTTTTGAGAAGATGCAACTAGGGATGTGTTCAAGTCCTTTACTACAGCCTCAATCTGTTGGGAGATTGGACTGGAGGCTGGCTGGTTCCTCTCAATCTCACTCTCCTTATCCTTCTGGCTTTCTTGATGTTGGCCAGTTCCCTCACCCTTATCAACCACCTTCACTCTCCCCTCAGTGATTTTTCTTTTCTTAATTCTTACAACAGTAGTCTGTTGAGAAACTACTGAGGTGGTTTGATTAGACTTGGGTTTTGAAGGTTGTGCAACTTGGGTAGGAGGAATGGGGGCATTTCCATCTCCCTCCATTGTTGCAGAAGGCAAAGAAATTTGAGATTTTGAAGAAGAATGTAAAAGATTGAGATTTTGAAGATATACCTGCACAAGAGGAGGATAAATGAGGCACAACTTAGGGTGTAAGTTGATTCTCACAAGATCCTTGAAGACCCTCTTGTTTTGCATCCATGGCTCCAAGGACTCCATATCTGCACTTATTTCATATTCTCCAACAGAGGCATTAATAATCATCATGAAAAATCTTGCAAAGTAGATATTATGTTTCCTAGATGACTTGGGTCCTAATTTGGCAGTCAATTCATTTAGGAGTAATGTGCCAAAATCAAAATATTTATCAAATAGGACAGAATAAGCAATTTCTTGCATACTTATTGTAATTGCATCAAAATTACTTATTTTTCCAGAAAATACTTTAATTATGGCATCAAAGAAATAACTCCATTCTTTTCTAAGATTCTTCCTAACAACTTCTCCTAATCCAGTTTCAGCATTTGCATAATTAACGGATTCTAACATGTCCCTAATTTCTTCTTCAGTTGGGGGCTTATCACAATTATTTGCAGGCAATCCTAAACATTCAGATAATGAAGTACTATTTATTGTATAGGTATTACCTTTGCAAGAATAAGAAATTACCTTCCCATCTGATGAAATCTCTGCAGAGGTCCACAGTTCTTCAACAAAGGAACACACGATTGTTGGTGCTTCGCTGAGAGCTTTGGAAACTTTGCAATCTCCTAGGAATCGCATCAATGGATGAAAGTCCACAGGAGCATCATTCACCGTTAGACATGCTGTGAAGTTGTTCTGTTCATAGGTGAACCCAGTGGAAGAGACGATCTTCTTTTGTGGTGCCATTCTTTCAGTTGATATTCAAGAAATTAAAGTGAACTTGAAAGAATTTGTGAGAGCTCGTGAGAATTAGATAAAGTTAGCTTGAGAGAGAGACAGAGATGAATAGTTTAAAAAAAAATAGCAGATAAGAATGAATTTTTAATTGTAGCTGCTATTTATATTTTCTAGTATTAAAAAGACTTGAAATGACTTTTTAATTAGTAGATAACCGTTGATGTATAAAAGACTGTAGTTTATTACCCTTGATGGTAATTCTCCAACGGCTATAATCTGATCAACGGATGAATAAAACTGTAGAAATTCTATTACTATCGACGGATAAAAATAGAGAATTAATCATTTATCGATCGATCACTAACTACCAAGATAATTAGCTGTCGATAGATAAATATCCATCGATAGGAATAACATTTATCTGTTGATCAAATAGGATGGGATTTATCCGTCGATAAACAATTACTTAGGTAATTATCTGTCGATAGATAAATATCCATTGATAATTGTGAACAATGGCTGCAAAACTTGACAGACATTTTAAGCATGAGCATAATTAAGCATACCTAACTCACAGACTAATCTATTAAAAGTAGATTCATCTAGAGGTTTGGTAAATATGTCTGCAAGTTGTTGTTCACTAGGGACAAAATGTAATTCAACTGTACCATTCATTACATGTTCCCTAATGAAATGATACCTTATGTCAATGTGTTTAGTTCTGGAATGTTGCACAGGATTTTCTGTTATTGCAATGGCACTTGTATTGTCACAGAAGATGGGAATTTTGTTCAAGTTGAACCCATAGTCAAATAGTTGATTCCTCATCCATAAAATTTGTGCACAGCAACTTCCAGCAGCAATGTACTCAGCTTCTGCAGTAGAAGTTGATACTGAGTGTTGCTTTTTGCTAAACCATGACACAAGTTTATTTCCCAGAAATTGACAGGTGCCTGTAGTACTTTTCCTGTCTATTTTGCAACCTGCATAATCAGCATTTGAGTAGCCTATTAGATTGAAACCAGAATCTCTAGGATACCAAATACCTAAATTTGATGTACCCTTAAGATATCTGAAAATTCTTTTAATAGCTACTAAATGAGATTCTCTAGGATCAGCCTGAAATCTAGCACATAAGCATGTAGAGAACATTATATCTGGCCTACTAGCAGTTAAATATAAAAGTGAGCCTACCATGCCTCTATAACTTGAAATATCCACCTTAGCTTCTTTGGTATTTAATTCAAGTTTAGTGGCAGTGGCCATGGGAGTTTTTGCAGAAGAACATTCACTTAACTCAAATTTCTTTAACAAATCATGAATGTACTTTGTTTGATTTATAAAAATACCATCCTTAACCTGTTTGACTTGTAACCCAAGAAAGTAGGTAAGCTCTCCCATCATGCTCATTTCATATTTACTCTGCATTAGTTTGGCAAACTTCTTGCAAAGTTCCTCATTTGTTGATCCAAAAATAATGTCATCCACATAAATTTGTACAAGAATGATAGAGCCATTAACATGTCTACTGAATAGAGTTTTATCAACAGTACCTCTTGTGAAATGATTCTCAATGAGAAACTGAGATAGAGTGTCATACCAGGCCCTTGGTGCTTGCTTCAAGCCATAAAGTGCTTTGAGTAAAAAGTAGACAGAGTTAGGAAATTTTAGATCTTCAAAGCCAAGAGGTTGTTCCACATAGACTTCCTCTTCTAGTACTCCATTCAAAAATGAACTTTTCACATCCATCTGGTAGACTTTGAAATTAGCATGTGCAGCATAGGCCAGAAAGATTCTAATTGCTTCTAACCTTGCAACTGGTGCAAAAGTTTCATCAAAATCAATTCCTTCTTCTTGTGAATAACCCTTTGCTACAAGCCTTGCTTTATTCCTAGTCACAATACCAGTTTCATCCATTTTGTTTCTGAATACCCATTTTGTACCAATTACTGATCTGTCTTTTGGTCTGGGCACCAGCTTCCATACTTTATTTCTTTCAAACTGATTCAGTTCTTCTTGCATAGCCAAAACCCAATCAGGATCCATGAGAGCCTCTTCAATTCTTTTGGGTTCTTCTTGAGATAGAAAACTGCTATACAGACACTCATTTTGAGTAGCACTTCTTGTCTTGACACCATCTTCTGCATTTCCAATAATTAGTTCAAATGGATGGCTTCTTGTCCATTTTCTTTGAGGATACAAATTTTGCCTTGATGATGAAGCTTCATGATCATTTGTATTGAACTCAAAGTGATCTGAATTTGTAGAATGATTCTGAAACCCTCCCCCTGAAGTGGATACCCTTGATGTAGATTGTTGATTATCCGTTGAGGAGTTATCAGTTGATGCATTATCAGTTGATGGATTTCTGTCAACTGATAAATTATTCATTGATGCAGTAACATCAACTGATATTGGGTTTCTGAACACTTGAGGTTTTATAATTTCTGCCTCTTCATCGTCATTTACATCATTTGATTCATTCTCAAACTGCAGTGTGTCATGATTTCCTTCATCAAACAAGCCTTGAATCTTTTTATCATCAAATACTACATGTACAGATTCCATAACAATGTGTAGTCTGAGATTGTAGATTCTATAGGCTACACCTGATAGTGCATACCCAACAAATATAGCTTCATCAGCCTTGGCTTCAAATTTTCCTAGATTTTCACCTTGATTTCTTAGTACATAGCACTTGCAGCCAAAGACATGAAGAAATCCCACCTTTGGCTTTTTGTCTTTCTTGATCAATTGATAAGGAGTCTTCCCTTGAGCTTTATTTACTAGGGAGATGTTTTGAGTAAAACATGCTGTGTTTATGGCCTCAGCCCAGAAGTATGTTGGGAGTTTGGCATCTTCCAATATGGTTCTAGCAGCTTCAATCAATGTCCTATTTTTCCTTTCAACTACCCCATTTTGTTGAGGTGTTCTGGGTGCAGAGAATGTGTGTATGATTCCTTTTGATTCACAGAACTCTTTCATTGTGGAATTTTTGAATTCTGTTCCATTGTCACTCCTTATCTTCTTTACATCCAATTCAAGATTTTTCTCATTTTCTCTTATGTGCTTGATGATGAGATGACTAGCTTCATCCTTTGAATGTAGAAAATAAGTCCATGAGAATCTTGAAAAATCATCCACAATGACTAGAGCATACTTCTTCTTTGCAATAGACATAATATTTACAGGACCAAACAAATCCATATGTAATAACTCAAGTGGCTTTTCAATTGAAGATTCCAATTTCGACTTAAATGATGCCTTCCTCTGTTTTCCTTTCTGACAAGCATCACAAAGTCCATCCTTGACAAATTCCATTTGTGGTAAGCCTCTCACTTGATTTTTCTTAACCAAGAGATTCATGGCTTTGAAATTCAAGTGAGCTAATTTCTTATACCACAGCCAACTTTCATTTGTACTTGCCTTAGAGAGAAGACAAGTCATTGATTCTGCATTTGTTGAGTTGAAGTCAGCTATGTACACATTCCCTTTTCTATTCCCAGTCATGACCAGGCTTCCATCTACCTTGTTGGAAATTATGCATGTTTCTGTTGTGAAACAGACTTTATTTCCATTGTCACATAGTTGACTTATGCTTAACAAGTTATGTCTTAAGCCATCAACTAATGCAACAGGTTCAATGATGACATTCTCTTTTGAAATCAAGCCATATCCCATGGTGTGCCCTTTGCTGTCATCTCCAAAAGTTACTCCAGGGCCAGCTTTCTCCTCAAACTTTGTGAGCAGGGATTTATCTCCTGTCATGTGTCTTGAACATCCACTGTCCAAGTACCAAAGATTTCTTCTCTTTCCCTGATTGCTGGATGAACTAGCTTCCTGGTCATCTTGATTGGCCATTAGTGCAAGATTGATGTGTTCTTCTTCTTCTTCAGAATCCTCCTCAGCAGCCCAGTCCTTTTCTTCTGTCACAAAAGCCTTCTCTCTTTGTTTGAGCAAGTCAAAGTACTTCTTCTTATAGTCAACACCATCACTAGACTTTGACCTCTTTTCAACTTTGGGCTTTCTGCATTCACTTGAAAAGTGACCAGCCAATCCACAGTTAAAGCATCTGATTTGAGTTCTGTCAACAAGATTTTTGCCTTGTTGAGTGTCTCTCCTGAACTGTGATCCAGGCCTTTGCATTGGATTCCTTTTGAACTTGAGTTTAGAAAATTTTCTTGATAGAAAAGCTAAATGCTCATCTATTTCATCCATTTCATCTTTGATGAGTGACTCATCACTATCACAAAGTTCTTTTCCTTTACCAGTAGAAGATTCATCATATCTAACATAATTTGCACCATTGCCATGACCTTCTTTCTTCCCTTCTTTGAAATCAGCATCTTCATCTGTTTCTGCAACTTGCTTTTCCTTGACCATCAAAGCAATGGACTTTTCTCTCTTCTGACTTTTCTCAATTTCCTCATCTTGCTGTAGCTCCAACTCATAGGTTTTCAAGATGCCATACAGCTTGTCCAAGGTATAATCTTTAAAGTCAGGAGATTGCCTTATAGAGACAGTCATTGGTTTCCATTCTTTGGGTAGGGACCTCAAGAATTTGAGGTTGGTGTCTTCAACAGCATAAACTCTTCCATATAGTTTAAGCTCATTCAATAGCTTTTGAAACCTACTATATGTATCATTTATTGTTTCACCACCCTTGAAGTGAAAGGCCTCATACTTTTGAATCAAGAGTTGCATCTTGTTCTTTCTTACTTGCTCAGTACCTTCACAGAGGGTTTGAAGAGTGTCCCAGACTTCTTTGGAGGTTGTACAACTGATGACATTGTCAAACATGTCCTTGTCAAGACCATTAAACAAAATATTCATGGCCTTTTTGTCCTTGTGTACTTCCTTTTCATCTTCATCTGTATACTCACTCACAGATTTAGGAATGAGTTTGTCTGGTGCTTGAGTACCGTCTGCATTTACACTTGTAACTATTTTCATAGGCACATGTGGACCTTTCTCTATGCAATGAACATAGGAAGGATCAATAGATAGCAGATGCAAGTGCATTTTTACTTTCCAGGGAAAATATTCATCTTTCTCTAGAACTGGAATCTTAACTCCTGTTTCTCTTTGACCCATTCTTGATGTACTTTTAGATCTTGACTTTCTGTTTGTTGAAAGCTTGCTCTGATACCAATTGTTATTCGCCCTTAAGTACACTAAGTTTGGAGAAGGGGGGGTTGAATACAAACTTAAGAATTAATTCAACTTCTTGCGGAAATAAGTTTGTACAAAGAGAGTGTTTAATTAAGATTGATGTAACTAAGAACTGGATAACTAAAGTGTTGATAACTGAAACAACAAGATTAAAAATTACTAGTGGATTGTTTTTCCACTAGTGAGTTTTTGCTTTCAATTGATCTTAGTAAAAATACTAAGCTGCGTACAAAGTTGAATGTAGAACTTAGAAAAGCATTACAAGTTCTGCCTGATTTTCTACTTTACTTTTCTTGAGTTCTAAAACAAAAACTGCTTCTTCTTTGCTACTGTGTTTTTTGCTTTTTATAAACAAAAACTACTCCTCTAGTTTTCTATCGACTGATAACAATATAATATTACAATTTATACTGTTTACATAAAAATAGAAACTAGCTCATTTTCACAGCTTTCCTTGTAGAACTAACTAGCTCTGGAAGTGTCTTTTGTCTTAAGATATTCCTTGGATGCTGTGTTGCCTAGAAAATCTTCACAGTCCTGACAGGACTGTCTTCCAATGATTCAGTTTCTGCACTGTTCCCGTGATATCTGGCTTTTAGCTAAATAGGGAAACTTTAATCAACTGATAAATGCTGTTAAGCTTATCAGTTGATTCACCTTTGCTTATCCATCGATGGATAGGATATCTGTTGATCAGTTGATGTGTCGATGGATAATTGAGCTATCCATCGACTCCTTATCCATTGATGATTCTTTATCCGTTGACTGTAATTATCCATTGATAGCTTTCATCCGTTGAGTAGTGTCTTCATCCATCGACTTCAACATCAGTTGATCACTTCACTTGTGAGAATTCTGACTTAGAATATTTACAATTGATCAGCCATTCTTCACATCTGTTGAGAAGCTAGAAATTGAAGTCAATAACATCAGTTGACTACATCATTGCATCCATCGAGGTAATACAATCAATTGATAGTAAAACATAAATCAATGCTACAATCCAGTTTATCAGTTGAGAAACAAGTTTCAACTGATAACTGGTTTCCTAATCAATGAATATTTATAAGTCATATCCATTGATCAGTTACAAAAATAATTTTGAGTCCCTATTGAAATTCTAAGTAATTTGTTATCATCAAAACTCATAATTCGTAACAAGAACTTAGAGAGTTGTTTTTCTCTTGCAGGCTCTAGAAAAGGAACATCCTTCTCAACTTCCACTTGATTTGAAACTTAATAGAGCTTGAGTCTTGCTCCCCCTCACATGTTACAAAGGTCCACAACTGCGATACCCTTGGAATTTCTAACATAGGACTATTGTTGAGAGCAAATGACAAGTAAGAGTTATAGATTGCCTATTACAACCCAAAAAAAGTTGCTATATGGCATAAAACTATTTCAATATACTCTATTGCAATGCCTTTTCCAAAAATGGGCCTTAACTTAGGTGGGGTTACAAATTGACCCCTATAGAAATGAGTTTAGTACCGTATATTAACTTCTTAATGTCATTGCAATAAGAAGGTACAACAATGTTTTCCTGCCTATTGTAACGATTTAAAATCATTGCAATAGACTAGTAACCTGTTTTGAAACTCTATTTTCTATTTAGAGTTGCAATAGATATGGAATATCAATGTTTTAGTTGGAAATGGCAATGTTTTAGGTGCCAATGGCAATGAATGTATGTTTACCAGTAATTATTTTAGTGAAAAAAGTATTGCAAAAGAAAGGAAATGGTAACATTTTAACTAGCAATGACAATACTTTTATAAAAAAAATTGACATGACCTATTTTTTTCATAACAAAGCCACCATTAACATGGTTTTTCATACACCAATCTAAAAGGTTACTTGGGTACACATCACCACCGACCCATAGACAGTATCAAAAGAATCCCAACAACATCATCTTACCAACCATTCAACAACTAAAGACCAAATACAAAATAAAACGTCAAGGTAGAATTCTAGTTACTTTCACAAAAAGCTTAGACATAAAGTAAGTAAATATGCGGTAAGTGGTACTGCTAGGTCAAGCATGTACATCACCATCTGACTTCTCTCCATTCTGGACAGAAATATCACAAAGTTCTTCAACATTGATCTTCAAAATGGGATTCTCTTCGGCTATTCCTCCTAGAATTGCTTTCAGATTCTAGTTCATTTTTTCCTCCATTTTAGCAGAGATTTCATCAAA
Source organism: Oenanthe sinensis (assembly GCA_028671895.1). NCBI lineage: Eukaryota > Viridiplantae > Streptophyta > Magnoliopsida > Apiales > Apiaceae > Oenanthe > Oenanthe sinensis. Next base: position 13,818,604 of record CM053798.1, read on the forward strand.
GTTATAAGGGTTTTATCAAAGTAGGTTGAAAAGACACACTCTTTCACAAAGAAGTTTTCTTGATTATGCATCTGTCACAAACTGTCCAACAGACATAATGAGTATCAACAATTCATAATATTGATTAGAATAGTAAAAATTAATCAAGAACAACAGAAAAAACCGAGAACTTTACACATCCAATATCTTGAATTTTAATACACATTATATAATAATCCAATAAATAGTAGGATTCTTGTTTATTCTCTTTTCGTGTGTGCACACACATATACAAGACCAGGTACTACTCTTAAATTTTCTAACAAGTGTTTTCTAGAAGTCAGGTTGAGTAGTGGAATTATTTGATTTATGTATATTTATAGCCAACTATTTGCCCATATCCGATTTAAATGTCAAGAAAAAATTTGTTTTCCCAGTTGTACAAGTAGAAGGGGGGTTGAATACTTGTATGTCTTTTCTGCCTGATTTAAAATCAAATTAAGAACAAACTCAAACACAAAAATATGAATAAGTACTGTTTTGTATTATTGAATTGTGAATACAAAACTCTCCTATGGTGTACACAAACCCTAGCAGCTTCTCTGTGTTTATCACAGCAACTCTCTCTATCTCTATGCTCTCACAAAATTTCACTCAGACAATTATGCTTCGACTTCCACACCTTTACAATTAGGTTACATAGAGTTTATATAGAGAGCTGCCTATCAACTAATAACAGAAAGTAAAATTACAATAGGAATAAAATCCCTAATTATTAGTTGACAGTTTCCTTCTAGAATTCTCTTTCTTTCCCATAACATATCTGCAATATATTTATCTTGATCTTCGAAGACTTTCCATTCCTATGATCTTCTTCCAAATTTATCCTCAACTGTATAGACTCTGAAATCTTCAGACTCTGAAATCTTCAGACTCTGAAATCTTCAGACTCTGATGATCTTCAGACTCTGATCACATGTAGACTCTGATAGATCATAGACTCTGATAGTCTATAGACTCTGATAGTTTCCTTATGCAATTCTTCTTGTTTTTATAGCATATCTTCAATATCTTTGGCTTTATCTTCGAAGACTTCCATTATCTGTTATCATCTTCCAAATTTAGCTTTAACTTTATAGACTCTGAATTCTTCAGACTCTGCCAGACTATAGACTCTGATCATTTGTAGACTCTGACAGATCTTAGACTCCGATAGTCTATAGACTCTGATCACCTTCCAGACTCTGATCTTCATGCAGACTCTGGTTTCACTTTCTACAGAAATTCTTCGAAGTACAAATAACATGAATGTTGACTATCTAGACTTTGATTATACATTTCAGAGACTAGAAAGACTTATTACAGATAAACTAATCTAGACCCTGTTCTAGTATTTTGTACATCATCAAATGAATATATTCCTAACAATCTCCCCCTATTTATGCTTTATAAAATGTAAGCATAAATCAAGGTTTGATGATGTCAAAACTAAAGAATAAAACTATTAATCTAGAACAGTATAAAAGAATTATAAAGGAAAAAGAATTACTTCTTATTTAATCTTCTCAAAGGCTAGATTATTCTTCAAAAATGAATTCAGCATATATTCCTCCTCAATTGCCAGAGCCTCACCAACAAATTTCTTCAATTTCTTCATTTCTTCACTTGAGCATTTAATTTGACAATAAGCTGTTCTAAGATCATTTGCACTTCTTTCTTGATCTTTTAAGTCCTTCAACATCAGAACACTAACTTTCCCACTCATAGGCTGAAACCCAAAGTAATGACCCACACCTTCTTGAAATTTAATCTGTTTTTCTTCCAATGGCATGACTTGATCATTTCCCTCAGTATCAACATATTTTAAAGAAAATTTGCCCATTTGTCGATTTGCCTGTCTGTGCAAAATCAGCTTCCTATCAATCTCCTTGAACCATTTGTGTGTGACAGCTTCTTTGCTCTTGTTAACTTCGTAAGCAATTTGAAGTAGGAATCTAATATACTGTAGTTCCTCAGCCTGTTTGAAAAAGATAAAATTTGACTGACTAATCCATCTTACACTTCCACCTTCTAAGAAGTAAACCAGCATCCCATTTTTCACCTTTTCTGTACCTCCCTGACCTCCTTGTATCTTTGTTTCAAAAACATTATAAACAATTTGAGCAGACACCACTTTTTTTAAGTACTTCTGAGTGATCTTCTCAAACTGCCTATCTGTCAAGGATTGAGGATCCCTAGTTAGAGTAGATATTATGTCAATGTCAGATTCTTCAAATCCTCCAAGACCTATCTTCTTTTTAGCTCTAAGTTGCAGATTTGATTGACTGCACTTCCAGTGTGAAGGTTCTTGAGTTTGATCAGAGTCTGACTTCTTTCTTTGCTTATCAGAGTCTGACTTAGACTCTGATTTCCCATGTCTAGTCCATGACTGATGTGTTTGAGTTCTTGCTACTCCAGATTGCTTTTGTTGCACATCATCAAGACCCCTAGGACCATGAGAACTATCACCATCATCACCATCTCTCTTCCTTTTAACTCCCCTTGATGTATCCTTGCATCCCTCATCCTTATGTCTCCTCTTGGAGGACTCACCTTGCTTCTCCTTTTCCCCCTTTTTGACATCATCATTACTGGTGACAGCCAAAAGAATATGCTCAAGAACAGTGGAGATATTTGCCTGGGCTGCAATAACTGAATCAATCTTGGTGGTCAAATCAGAAACTGTAGTTTGAAGAGAGGCTTGAGTTGTAGTGATAGCAGCTAGAGCATCTTTAAAAGCTACTTCTTTGGATAATTGAAGGGAGTGAATTCTGTCAAATCTTGTACTGAACAGAGAAGTTGTATTATCAACACCAGTGAGCTTGATTTTAATATGAGAAATGTCCTGGACCACACTGGATAATTGAGTAGCAACATCAGGTAACTCAGCTTTAACAGCTCCATCTAAGACTTGATCTTCTTCACCAGGATAGTAACCATGTTCCTGTTGAAAGGATATTTTTTGAAAAGCTTTAAGTCTCTCAGAATGATGAATATCCAAAATACACTCAAAAGAATCTTTATCATTGATGCCTCTTTGCTGTGCAGACTCCCAAGACTGAGGAAACACCTGATCAAAATAGATAAAAGAAGGAGTAACGTGATCATCATCTTCAGAGGTGCACTCCTCAGCAACAGGCTCTAGCTTTTTGAATGGAGGTGTAGACTCTGGTGGTGGTGTAGACTCCGAAACTGCAAACGGGACTATAGACCTTGACTCCTCCTGAGAGTGATCAGAGACTGTAGACTCTGGAAGTCGAGCCCTTATAGGCATGATTAAGAGTGGTTCTTCTGACTTCGAATATGCAGCCTCAGTTATAATTACAGGATTATCCACCAAAGCCTCCATGACCCTATCTGCTCTCCTTGTTAGAGAATCCACCAGATGAAGATGTGGTCTCTGTGTAAATGATTTCTGAGCAGCAAGAGCCTCCTCCTGTTTGCCAATCTGCACAATCAGACATAGTGAATTGTCATCCATCCCCTGCTCCAACTTATTGGACCAATTCTTTGGAAAATCTTGATCCCAATAAGTAAAGCTAGGTTCAGGATACCCTAATCTCTCATGCTCACAGTGGGGTTGGGCGCCCACTTTCTCAATCTTACTCAGGCTCTCTACAGCCTTTTCTACCTCTCCTTTTGCCTGGTCCAGTGCCAGCCTCTCAGATATTTTGTGACTCAATGTGGAGGGTGCACTCAATAAACCTACAGAAGAGGGGTTGAGAGATAATAATGGTGCTTCAATACCTGAACCACCTTGATGGAGGGGAACCCCTTCAAATGTCTGAAGGCTAGGGGTTTCCACCAAGGGGTGAGCATCAACAGATTCTGAACCCTTACTAGCATCTTCTCTCTTTTCAGAGTCTGTTGGCTCCAGTATTCCAGTCTCAGGGTCTACTCTAGACTCTGACTGCTTCAGTATGACTTCATTAGAAGTTAGAGTCTGAGTGTTACCATCTTTGACTGTTTGTGCATGAGACTCCTCCTCAAGGTGGATAGACTCTGATAGAATAGATTGGGAAATTACTTCATGAGCATCCATCAAAGTCTGTCCTCCCATATCACTAGGGTTCTCATCAGCTCTTTGATGAGTTGTCAAGGAGGGCCCAACAGCATACTCCCCTGTCCCACTATCACCCAACCTCTGACTAGGTGGTTCTTGTGTGGGTGAGGCAGATTGAGCAACTTTATCACTAGTCACCACTGGTGCACTAGTCCCAACCTCCAACTGCCTTGCATCACCTGCTACCTCCTGTTGTTCTTCAAGAATAAATGCATCCAACTTGTGATGAAAGGCCCTGAGATGGATTGCATTGATTGCCTGGGCATCTGTGAGATTGAAGAGTTCCTGCAGTTCCCTTCTTACTCTTTGAAAATATGTGACCTTGAATTGATCCAGTCTATTTTAGTAGGTTGGATAGATGTATTTGTTGGCAATTGTACCTATATTATGGACAAGATAGTCAGCCACCTGTCTTGATAGAGGTTGAACTTGAGAGATCCATTGAATGGCTGTCCTGTAGGTAACTCCATTATCCCAAATTGTTTCATGGTTAAAAACTGGTTGCTCAATCTCAGTTTCCAACTCAGCAACAGACTCCGATGCTCTCCTTTTGTAGACCTTAAGCTTTTTAGTCTTCTTTGTGATTTGCTGTTCAGAGTCTGGCACACCTAGTGCTTTGAGAACTTCATTTGTTCTGCCTTCTATGAGCCCAACTGCTTGTACTTGGAATGAAGAGTTGAATAGGTAGCTGTAGAGATTTTTGACCACATCCTGTGCAGACATTTGTAGCTCCTGTTCCATTCTCTTCCTTAGGGCTTCATAGGTTGAAAGAAAATCCAAGACTTGAGATTTAGTCTGATATTGCCCTAGATCTTTAACTGATTCCACCAAAGGATATAAGAATAGCAGTGCCTCATCACTTGGAGTAATGATCTCATCAATTAGACATGAGGCTGCATCCAATGGCATTCCTCCCCAAAATGTTTCATGATCAGAGTCTAAAGGCAGTCTAGACTCTGACTCAACATTAGACTCTGGTTCAGGTGTTTGCTTGATTTCAGAGTCTGGCTCTGCAGGAGCCTTGGGAGCATCTGTTTCCTGCAAAATAGGGTTAGTAATAATAACATGTTTGTGTGTGTGTGCAGAATAAGCCTTCCTTAACCTTCTGTACTTCTGAGCAAAAGATTTCTCAGGAGACTCAATGTGAGAATCCTGAGGTGCTTCCCTAGGTTTTTCAGAGTCTGTAGCCTTTTTAGAGACTACAGACTTGGATGGAAGGTTAGAATCAAGTGTATCATGACCTTCTTTTAGCAAAGAAAGACCTTCAACAACTTGTTTCTCTAGAGGGTTGAGCTCCTCATCACTGTGCTCAATTATAAGCCTGGTTTGAACCAATTTTCTCCTCTTTACAACTGGTGTCTGTTGAGAGACACCAGAGGTTGGTTTCTTTTTGGATTTTGGTTTGGAAGATTGTGTAATTGAAGGGGATTTGGTGACTAGGGTAGGTGCAGGGGGACTCTCCAGTACTTGTTCCTGCACCATGTCACCACCAAAAAAAGAATCATTGTAGATAGAAGGTTTGTAGGTTGAGAGTTTTACCTGCATTACCTGTGGATAGTGGATGGCAGGTAGACTCTTCTTTTTGTCATCAATTCTCTTGATGTCAGAGAATATCCTCCTTTGTTGTTTGTAGGCCTGCACACAACAATCATCTGTCAACTTGGTTGACATGTCAGGAATGAAGTGATTAAGGAGAATCATAAGAAATATATGATAGTAGACTTTCTTCCTCCCCTCATGCACATTATTTAATTTTGCTCCCATTTGAGTGAGCAACATATCACCAATGTTGATTATTCTATCAAATAGGAGACTGTGACCAATTTGATAAGTAATAGCAGTAATAACATCAAATCCACTGCACTTACCAGTGAAACACTTAGCAATTTGATCAAAGAAAAATGATCATTCTTTTCTTAAGTAAGGCCTAGTTATCTTGCTCATGTTATCTAAGCTAGCAGAATAACCTATTGCCTTAAACATGTTTTTAATATCATCATCAGATACAGTTTCATCAAAAGAAGATTTAACAGGCAATTTAAACACAGAATTAAGCACATCTGCAGTGTCATCAAATGTAGTCGAGCCAAAGGTGAACATTATTTTACCTGGTTGATCCTGAGAAGGATCAACGACCTGTGCAGAACTCCAAGCTTTGGAGATAGCATCCATATGAATCACTGGAGATGCTTTCAGAATGTAACTGAGCTCAGATTGCTCCATGAAATCCATCATTAGGAAGTAGTCAGCATCTACTCCTTTCTTATCTCCAAGAGCAGCAACATGATTTGTAGTCATGAAATCAAAATCCCCAAATGTGAAAGCAATTGCCTTGGGTCCCCTCATGATAGTAGAAACGGCAGCCATTAAAGTTGTTGAGTGGAAAGTGATGGAAAAGCTTGAAGAAATTAGCTAGGGTTCGTAAAAAGCTCTGTGAATATTTTTGCCTTAGAAAATAATCGCAATAAACAAGTGAGTAAATTGTATGAAAAATTCTATTTTGTTTAAGTTGCATACAATACACACGAGTCTACAGCCTGTCTCCAGTCAAAAGATAACTGTTACCGCCTATTTCAAGTCATTTGAACATTTTAAATGCAATCAGAGTCTGCAGGCGCGAATTTTAACCGTTTCAGAGTCTAGGTGATAATTTTCTCAGAGTCTACTGACTCTCAGAGTCTACAGACTCGTCATAGTCTATAGACTCGTCAGAGTCTAAAAACTAGACTCTGTCAAGGTAAAATACCAAACAAAATATTGCAATAATAATTAATCACAGTGTGTTAAGACAGAGACTATAATTAAAGTACATACCTTGCTTCTTGTAATTTTTGATCACTTACATATTTAACATACCTAATTCATCTACCAGTCTGAGAAAGGTAGACTCATCAAGTGGTTTTGTCAAAATGTCTGCAATCTGTCTGTCAGTTGGAACATAGTGAAGTGTCACAGTACCATTTTCAACATGTTCTCTAATAAAGTGATACCTGACATCAATGTGCTTTGTTCTGGAGTGTTGGACTGGATTTTCTACAATTTTAATAGCACTAGTATTATCACAATACATAGGAATATTTGAGAATGTTAGTCCATAATCAAGTAATTGATTTCTCATCCACAGAATTTGAGCACAGCAACTTCCAGCTGTAATGTATTCAGCCTCAGCTGTTGAGTTGATACAGTTTGTTGTTTCTTGCTAAACCAAGAAATTAATCTGTTGCCAAGAAACTGGCATTGTCCTGTTGTGCTTTTCCTGTCTACTTTGCATCCTGCATAGTCAGAATCTGAATAGCCAATTAGTGAAAAATCTGACTCTCTAGGATACCAAAGTCCAAGAGTTTGTGCCCCCTTGAGATATCTAAAAATTCTTTTCACAACTATTAAGTGTGATTCTCTAGGGTCAGCTTGAAATCTGGCACACGGACAAGTTGAAAACATTATATCTGGTCTACTAGCAGTTAAATATAACAATGAGCCAATCATACCTCTGTAGCTAGTGTTGTCAACTTTCTTACCCTTTGGGTCAGAGTCTAGCTTAGTAGCTGTTGACATGGGAGTTTTAGCAGTTGCAGAATCTTGCATATCAAACTTCTTCAACAGTTCTTTTACATACTTTGTTTGATTGATGAAAATTCCATCATCATTCTGTTTAACTTGAAGCCCTAAAAAGAAGTTTAATTCTCCCATCATGCTCATTTCATAATTTGACTGCATTAGTTGACTAAACTTTTCACAGAGATTATCATTAGTAGATCCAAATATAATATCATCAATATAAATTTGGACAAGCAAAATATCACCTTTATATTTTCTAATAAAGAGAGTTTTGTCAATGATACCTCTTGTGAATCCATTTTCAAGAAGAAATTTTGAAAGAGTTTCATACCATGCTCTAGGTGCTTGCTTCAATCCATATAGTGCCTTGTCTAACTTGTAAACATGATCAGGAAACTTTGGATCAACAAATCCTGGTGGTTGCTCCACATAGACTTCTTCTTCCAATTCTCCATTTAAGAATGCACTTTTCACATCCATCTGATACACCTTGAATTTGGAATGAACGGCAAAAGCCAGAAACATTCTGATAGCTTCCAATCTTGCTACTGGTGCAAAAGTTTCATCATAGTCAATTCCTTCCTCCTGTAAGTATCCTTTTGCAACTAGCCTTGCTTTGTTTCTGATTACAGTTCCATTCTCATCAAGTTTGTTTCTGTACACCCATTTTGCACCAACCACTGATCTATCTCTAGGTCTTGGTACAAGTTTCCACACTTTATTTCTCTCAAATTCATTCAATTCTTCTTGCATTGCAATAATCCAATCAGGATCTTGCAAGGCTTCCTCAATTTTCTTGGGTTCATTCTTTGAGAGGAAACAGCTATAAAGACATTCATTTTGAGTGGTTGTTCTTGTTTGTACACCACTCTCAGGATCACCAATTATCAAGTCAAGAGTGTGATTCCTTGTCCATTTTCTAGCAGGTGGAAGATTGGTTCTTGAACTTGAAGCTCCCCCTAAGTCATTTGCATCTTCTGTATTTGAGTGAAATTTAAATGAAGAGGCTCCCCCTAAATTGCTTGACTCTGACAAGAGTTCAGAGTTACTTGATCCAGACCCTGATGAGTTAGACTCTGTCTGGACAGACTCTGTCTAGGTAGACCCTGACCTGTTAGACTCTGAATTATTTGGAGTTGAATTTTCTGGCTCCCCCTCAGAGTGTGCAGGTTCATGTGTTGGTTCAGGATTTATTTTAGGGTCTTCATCCTCTTCTTCTTCATTTATCTCAGAACTTTTTAGATTTTAGTGTAGTAGACTCTGACTCATCCTGCAATCCTGTATACTTTTTATCATCAAATGCAACATGAATAGATTCTATAACAATTTTGGTTCTGAGATTAAACACTCTGAATGCTTTTGTGTTCGATGCATATCCAAGAAAAATTGATTCATCTGCCTTGGCTTCAAATTTGCTTAGATTTTCAGGATGTACTTTCAGTACATAACACTTGCATCCAAAAATGTGAAAGTGTTTCACACTTGGCTTCTTTTCCTTTATCATTTCATAGGGAGTCTTTCCATGCATGTTTATTAGAGTGCAGTTTTGAGTGAAACATGCTGTATTGACTGCCTCAGCCCAAAAATATACTGGCAGCTTAGACTCTGCCAACATTGTTCTGGCAGCTTCTATGAGTGTCCTATTCTTTCTTTGAACAACTCCATTTTGTTGAGGAGTTCCTGACGTAGAAAATTGTTGAGTAATTCCCTTTGATGCACAGTAGTCCTCCATAATTGAATTCTTGAATTCAGTACCATTGTCACTCCTCAGAATTCTTACTGTTTTCTTTGATTTTCTTTCCAGAAAAGTGATATGGTCTATTATGTGTTGTGAAACTTCATCCTTTGAATGTAGAAAGAAAACCCATGTGAATCTTGTAAAATCATCTACAATAACAAGAGTATATTTATTTTTGTTAATTGACATAACATTTACTGGACCAAATAAATCAAGATGCAATAAATAAAAGGGTTCAGAAATGGTGTTTATTGTCTTGCTCTTGAAGGATGATTTCCTTTGTTTTCCAAGTTGACATGCTTCACAAAGTCCATCTTGCACAAAATCAACCTGTGGTAATCCTCTTACAAGATTCTGTTTTACCAACTTGTTGAGTGTTTTGAAGTTGATGTGTGACAGTTTCTTGTGCCATTTCCAGCTTTCTTCAGTTGAGGCCTTGCTGTATAGACATGTGACTTCACTGTTTATGCAATCCTCCAAGCTGGCTTCATAAATGTTACCATGTCTGTGTCCTTTGAAAACCACAATGCCTGTTTCTTTGTGAGTCACAAGACACTCTTTGTTGTCAAAGCCAGTATGGTAACCTTTATCTCCAAGTTGACTTATGCTTATTAAATTGTGCCTTAAGCCATCAACTAGAGCTACTTGTTCAATGATGACATTCCCAAGTACAATCTTGCCATATCCCAATATTTGTCCTTTGTTGCCATCTCCAAAGGATACTTCAGGGCCAGCCATTTCCTCAAAGTCTGTAAGCAGGGATTTCTTTCCAGTCATATGTCCTGAGCATCCACTGTCCAGGATTAACGTTACTTTCTTTACCCTGGTTCCCTGCATACATAAAGCAACTAGTTAGATGTTTTGAGGACCCAAACAGTTTTGGATCCTTTTCTACTAATTTTAGGAGAAACAGGCTTAACAATTTTCACCTTTGGCTTACTTGTCTCTTTTGTTGCTCTAGACTCTGGTGGAGTCTTAACAATGTCATACCAACTTTTATCAATAGAAGATTTTAGCTCATAAAAATTGTAATACAAATCATGATAGTCCCTACACATATAAATAGAATGAAATATGCTACCACAGTGATAACAAGGTTTCTGTGGTATGTAGTGACTTTTCAGAGTCTGAGAAGGACTAGACTCTGATTTTATCTCAATTTTTGTATTACAATCTATAGCTAAATGGTTGTGGTTGCCACATCTATAACACTTCTTTCTAGGAGTATTAGGATCTTTTTGATAATTATTAGCCTTATTGATGCCTTCCTTACCATTCCTATTTCTCCTAGTTTTGGTGGACTCTGATAAGTTCTCTAGCCTTTCTTTCAACTTAGACTTAGACAAGTACCCTATGTTTATATTTTTCTTAGAGTTATTTGCCCCTATTTCATCTGTCTTTTTGTCAATAACATGGGGACTATTGACAGACGAGTTTGTGGTTTTAGTTTTTTCTTTAGGGATCACAAACTTAACAGGAACAAATATACTTTTGTCTTTATTCTTATTAAATTTGCTAGCTTCTTCATTGTTATCATTCTCAACAATAGGTCTTTTGCCTTGACTCTTGTCATAGCCTAGACCAGCAGTTTGACACACGTTTTGATTATTGAGAATTTCTTGAACTTTTCTTCCAGAGTCTGTCCAAACTTTAAACTTAAGCCTTTCTTCTTCTAGTTCTTTCCTAACATAGTCATAGGCTTTCAAAATTTCAGTGTAGTTATGACTATAATTCTCAGAATCCTTTTTGTATTGTTCCATTAATAATAACTCAGACTCTAAATGACCATTCCTTTTAGTTAATGTTAAATTTTCTTCTCTCAACCTTTCACTTTCACTAGTGAGAGACCTACATGTTGTCATTATTTTATTAACCTCACTTTTCACAATCTCTATGCCATCAGAGTCTAAATTAATTAAGGATTCAGGAGTAAAGATTGATACCTGAGTTTTAGGAGATGAGGGTTCTTTGGGAGACTGTGATTTTCTTGAGGAGGATGCCATCAATGCTAGATTTTCATAATCAATTTCATCCTCTGAGCTTGAGTCTGCCCAATCCTTTCCTGTTGATAGAAGTGCTTTTCCTTTTCCTTGACTTTTTGACTTTCTGCATTCACTGGCAAAGTGACCCAATATTCCACAGTTGAAACGTTTGACCTTTGCTTTGTCAAGTTTGATTATTGTACTCTTTCTCTTCTCAACCTTCTCATCTTCCTTCTTGAATGATGGCCTTTTGCTAAATTTGCCAATTCTTTTGTTGAATTTCATTCTTTTGAAATTTTTAGCAAACATAGCCATCATTTGACTTAGATCAAACTCTTCATCAGAATCAGAATCTGTGTCAGTAGACTCTGACTCCACAACAGCTTTACCCTTCTTTCTTAAATCCTTGATTATTGCTTCTGTGGGTTGTTCTTGTTGTTCTTTCTCAGACTCCATCAAGAGTGCCACAGATTTTGTCTTCACAGACTTCTTATTCTTCCTTAGTTGCATCTCCAAATCATATGTCTTGAGTCTGCCATACAATTCTTCTAGAGTTAGTTCATCCAAATCTCTAGCTTCCCTTATAGTTGTAGTCTTATTGTCCCACTCTTCAGGAAGTGCTCTCAGAAACTTGGTGTTTGTATCTTCAGAATCATAAACCTTACCAAGCATAGCCATTTCATTCAAGAGTTTTGTAAACCTATCATACATCTCAGTGATAGATTCTCCAAATTTTGCTTCAAAGTACTCATACTCTTGAATTAGCAAAGACCTGGCATTCTTCTTGACATCTTTAGTCCCTTGACAGTGCACCTCGAGTTTTGTCCACATCTCCTTAGCAGTCTTGCATGATATGACACAGTTAGTTAGAACAGAATCCAAACTGTTGAAGAGAATGTTCTTTACTTTTGCCTCCTTAAGGACATTTTCCTTGTCCTCTTTTGTCCATTCAGCCTTTGGTTTCTCAACGAGGTGTTCTTCAGTTATTTTGCCTTCCTCGTTGATTTGAGGCACAATTTTTAAGGGCACAAAGGGTCCTTCATTAATCCTGTCAAGATAGTCAGGGTCTGTTGCTTCCAAATGGCGCAGCATCTTAACCTTCCAGTGGGTGAACTCGTTTCTCTTAAGCATAGGAATCTTAGAATTGCCATCTTTGTTTCCAGACATCTTTGATTGATTTTAAACGTTAGGCTCTGATACCAATTATTTTCCCAGTTGTACAAGTAGAAGGGGGGGTTGAATACTTGTATGTCTTTTCTGCCTGATTTAAAATCAAATTAAGAACAAACTCAAACACAAAAATATGAATAAGTACTGTTTTGTATTATTGATTTGTGAATACAAAACTCTCCTAGGGTGTACACAAACCCTAGCAGCTTCTCTGTGTTTATCACAACAACTCTCTCTATCTCTATGCTCTCACAAAATTTCACTCAGACAATTATGCTTCGACTTCCACACCTTTACAATTAGGTTACATAGAGTTTATATAGAGAGCTGCCTATCAACTAATAACAGAAAGTAAAATTACAATAGGAATAAAATCCCTAATTATTAGTTGACAGTTTCCTTCTAGAATTCTCTTTCTTTCCTATAGCATATCTGCAATATATTTATCTTGATCTTCGAAGACTTTCCATTCCTGTGATCTTCTTCCAAATTTATCCTCAACTGTATAGACTCTGAAATCTTCAGACTCTGATGATCTTCAGACTCTGATCACATGTAGACTCTGATAGATCATAGACTCTGATAGTCTATAGACTCTGATCACCTTCCAGACTCTGATCTTCATACAGACTCTGGTTTCACTTTCTACAGAAATTCTTCTAAGTATAAATAACATGAATGTTGACTATCTAGACTCTGATTATACATTTCAGAGACTAGAAAGACTTATTACAGATAAACTAATCTAGACTCTGTTCTAGTATTTTGTACATCATCAAATGAATATATTCCTAACAAAATTATATCATGTAAGTTATGGGTAACCAAACAAGGATACAATAGATAGTGAAGTGAAAGCTAGATACATATAAAATAGTGTTATAACAAAGAAATATAAAGATAAGAAATATTAAACTAAAAAAATATAAGCATTTCCCATTGAGACATCAAAATATATTATGCAACTGCACCTACAAACCTATGATATTAGTTTAATTTCCCTGTATTGTTATTAATTTAAAATGTATAATCTATTACAAGTACCAATAAACACTACTAAAGAGCGCTCCAATTAGTAGTGATGTATATTTTTATTTTCTCAACCAATACATGTTTCTAGTGCATTAAAATCTCTGTTTTCATCATGATCTGTCATAACAATAACTTAATAAAAGGCACCACTTACTACTACTGAGTTCCCAAAAAAGTTGAATCTAACTTCTTTACCAGCAAATAAAACTCATGCAAGACTGTAAAAGAAAGTATTATAATTATTAAAGCGGAAATTAAGTTGTACATTATATGCTTCCATTATATTGATTATTGAAACATTACCTCTATAGAGCTAGCAAAAGCTGGCATTTAGCAGGTGTCCTCGAAATCTGTACTTGAGTAAATTGTCATGAATACAATATCGAGCAAAATTGTTTATCAATTTCTATTATCCTGAGATAAACGATCCTGAAAGAAAATTGTTGTTTTAGTTTCTTATAAGATAATTGAAGACGTTTAGTGAACTAAGGGAAAGTATTATGGGTTGTTTGTAATTAGTTTGTATACAAGAGAATATGATCTTCAAGTTTTGTTAGTGTTAGTGGTTTATATATGTTGTAAAGTAGGGTTTTTTTACTCATCCTAGTTGTAATGGTTTTGATGTGTATTTGTGGAAGCTCGAAAGTGAGACAAGTAGTGAATAAAGGGGCATCAGTAATTGTGTCTAAAGGGAATTCTGACAAGAGGGTTGAGAGTTTAAGGGCAAAAGATATGAAGGATAATGGTGCTAATTTGGAAAATTTGGATTATAATCAGCCTAAAATTCTTGAAATTCTATGGATTAGAGTTGATACTTGCCTTGCACGGCCTATAAATAATGGAAGTTATGACAACATTTATCACTATAACTAAACTTTCAGATTATATATCAAATATGTTGGGAAGAAGTAAAAAAGATTCAAAACTAAAATTTGAAATGAAAGATATAGAGCAAAGCATAATTAATTAAATAAGTATTCGAGTAATTAAGAATAGAAATGAAATTAACATAAAATCCAGTAAAATAAAATTGTAATACCTTCAGTTTCAAATTCCAGTGTAATGAATCACAGAGACTCTGTAGAAGTAAATATGTATATAGTACTAAAAGCATCGATGAAATCTTGCCTAAAATTCAAAATTCTAAAACCAAATTAAACAAGATTAATAGTAGAGATAAAATAATTTCAAGTTAATTTAAAATACCTATAATTTAAAATTTTAATGCGAAAAAGATGCACACAAGCCCCAAATGGATCGGTAGCAGCGAAGATGTATACAAATCCCAAATCAATTAGCAGCAGCAACATATACTTCAATACTGCAGTCTTGACTACAAATATAGAGGGAAGCTGAAATCCAAATCATATTGATTTGAATTAGAGATTTCACGATGAAAAACAAAGATATAGATAGATATTCTAGGGGGTCGGTATGTTAGGTTATAGACCAAAGATTTCTTTTTTGGTAGAAAATAAACAGAGAAAAGAAAAATAATTACTTACGATACATTAAATTCTATGATGTTTCTGATAACTATTTTCCATAAATGAATTATAATTCTTTAAGATACTTTGCATATGACAACATAAAATCATGTCAGAGTATAAAACAGATAGATACTTACAAGACCTAACCGATTTATCTATCTCCTTCGTTGTTGCCTTGCGGTTTGAATTTGATATGTCAAATGCCTTACTAGATTTCTGGATTGAAGCTCTAATGTCCTCGAACAATTCAGCCTCGAGGCTTTCTAGTGTCAAATTTTCACTTAGTAATGTTGATATTGACTCAGTAGATCTGCTTATATCTTCATCAATCCCAGGCAAAAGATGATGTTTACCCCCTCTCAGCTCCATCAATTATGGTTGATATATATTTAGTATGTTAAAACAGTAAAAACACTACAAACCCCCCAAATTAACATACATACCAACATACAACAAACACCCAAATCAAAACCCCCTCCAAATTAAATCCCACAAATTAAAATTAGTACTTTTAAAAAAAACCCTAAATTAAAAAAAATAAACCAAAAAACCCCCCCAAGTTGAACACAATAATGCTCAAATAAAAACCCTAATTAACACATAATGCTCAAATTAAACACTAAATTTTTAATAAATAAAGCCTTAACTAACAAATAAGAATCCTAATTAAGAACAAGAAAAAACAGATTTACCTTCTTCGAGCTTTCTACGACCTTTCTTCGAGCTTCAATCTTCGACTAAAAATAATTTTTCGAGCTTCAGTCTTCGAGCTTCAACCCTAATTTGAGAGTTTTGTGTCTTCGAGAGTGTTTGTGTCTGTGAGAGAGTGTTTTGTTTCTATTTTCCTTATTTTCTTCAAGTCCGCTAGTTTTTTTTCCCTTATTTCATTTTTTCATAGCCCGACCAATTCTTCTTATTACAAGCCCGCCAATATTTTGGGCCCAATATGACAGTCTATAGCAACTCCATATAAAACCATTGCAATAGATCGTAAATTTTAAACTTTTTTTGATTACTTCTATTCTATTGTAATGTTTTTTTAAACAGTTGCAATATATTTAATTTTATCAAAATTTCCCAAGCAATAACAACGTTTTTAAAGAAATTTCCTAACATGTCGTTGCTATAAGAAATCTATGATGCAATGGTTGTTCATGAAGCCAACAAAAGGTTTGAAGGCTTCACCAGCTTCACCCACAGAAGCCATTGTGATGAAGTTGGTTTGGGCAAGAGAACAAATGATTTGAGGTCCAGACATGGTTAAGAGTTTGAAGGTTTA
This sequence comes from Oenanthe sinensis, assembly GCA_028671895.1. NCBI lineage: Eukaryota > Viridiplantae > Streptophyta > Magnoliopsida > Apiales > Apiaceae > Oenanthe > Oenanthe sinensis. The sequence goes on from CM053798.1 coordinate 13,834,934, forward strand.
GAAATATAGAGCAGTTTAGAGAAGAAATTGCAGAAAAAATAGTGGGTTTTTAGGGCGTTAGAATATTTGAGAGTTTAAAGAGAAGTAAAGAGTGAGAGAGATTTTAACTGCTTGTATATATATGATGTGAAAAACTAGCTGTCAAGGCTGAATTTCAATCGATTGATTTGACAGTTCTATCTATTAATCCATTCACTTCTTGATAGTAACTTCTGCGTTAGAAATCACAAACACTCTTGACAGTAACATTAGCGGTTAGAAAAAAATGAATAACCCTAATATTAACTATTGACAGTATGTTATGCGGGGATTTGGAAAACTATACTGTCGATGAATACTGACAGTAAGTTTATGACAGTATATTTCAGTCCCGCATATTATGCTGTCAATACTTCTCAAACGATCGACAGTAACTTATTACTATATGACAGTATGGACAAAACACACTGTCAAGAAACTTAACAGTACTTTTTATTAACCTCATATAAATTAAGTTACTTAAGAATATATTAGTTAACCTCTCAGTAAAATATCATCATGTGTAGCTACTGTGACAGAAACCAAAACACCTCAAGAGGCCATTAATTCACAATGAATTTTAGTTAAATTAATTTTTAATCAACTAAATAGAATTACATTAACAGGATAAATTTAACATACTTAATTCACTCACTAGCCTATTGAATGTCTTTTTATCCAATGGTTTGGTGAAAATATCTACAAGTTGCTTCTATGTGGGCACATAGATCAGCTTGATTGTGACTTCTTCTGCATGCTCTCAAATGAAATGAGGTCTGATATCAATGTGCTTAGTTTTAGAGTGTTGAACAAGATTATCGGAAATTGCTATGGCACTGTTGTCACAAAAGATAGGAATTCCTTGCAGAGTCAACCCATAGTCCAATAGTTGGTTCCTCATCCAAATTAACTGAGCACAGCAACTACCAGCTGTAATGTATTCAGCTTCTGAAGTTGAATTTGATATTGAATGCTGCTTCTTGCTAAACCATGAAACCAATCTTTCTCCCAAAAATTGACAGCTTCCTGTTGTACTCTTTCTGTCTATTCTATAACCAACATAGTCTGAATCTGAATATTAACCAAGTCAAAACCAGATTCTTTAGGATACCAAAGGCCTAAATCTTGAGTGCCTTTCAAGTATCTAAAGATTCTTTTTACTACCATTAAATGAGACTCTTTTGGATCCGAATGGAACCTTGCACACAACCCTGTTGCAAACATGATGTCAGGCCTGCTAGCTGTTAGGTAGAGGAGAGAACCAATTATTCCTCTATACATCTTGTTGTCCACCTTCTTTCCTTTTGGATCCTTGTCAAGTTGAGTGGCTCTTAAGATTGGAGTTTTTACAGGAGATGAGTCTTCCATGTCAAATCTTTTCAAAAGATTCTTGACATACTTAGTTTGACAAATAAATATTTCATCTTCTTTTTGATAGACTTGAAGTCTAAGAAAGAATATCAATTCACCCATCATACTAATCTCATATTTGTTCTATATTAACTCTGAAAATTTCTTGCATAACTCTTCATTTGTTGAGATAAAGATGATGTCATCAACATAGACTTGGACTATAATGATATCATTTCCATGATTTTTGTAGAAAAGAGTTTTATTCACTATCCCTCTTGTAAAATCATTTTCAAGAAGAAACTTGAAAAGAGTATCATACCAAGCCCTTGGTGCTTGCTTTAAGCCATACAATGCCTTGAGCAATCTGTACACAAAATCTGCATTTTATATCTTTAAAGCCTGAGGGTTGTTCAACATATACTTCTTCTTCTACCTCTCCATTAAGAAAAGAACTCTTAACATCCATTTGAAAAACCTTGAAATTGTTGAATGCAACAAAAGCCAAAAAAATTCTTATTGTGTCAAGTCTGGCAACAGAAGTAAATGTTTGATTATAGTCAATCCTTTCATGTTGACAGTAAACTTTTTCCACCAACCTTGCTTTGTTTCTTGTGATAGAACCACAATCATCCATCTTATTCCTATAAACCCATTTGGCGCCTATTACAGATTTGTTCTTTGGTCTAGGCATCAATTCCTAAACACAGCTTCTTTGAAATTGATTAAACTCTTCTTGCATGGCATTAATCTAATCTGGATCAGTCAATGCTTCTTCTAGAGTTTTGGGTTCAGTTTGAGAAAGGAACCAAGAGTACATGCATTCATTTGCAACATTTCTTCTTGTTTTGACTCCAGTTCCTATATCACTAATGATTAGATCATTAGTTTGATCTCTGTTCCATTTTATTTCTCTTAGAGAGTCACTAGAGTCTTCAATACCTTGTTGGTTGACAAAATCTTTTGCTCTTGCACTGTTGACAACATCAATTTCTTCAAGTTCACTATTCATGGGAACATTCCCAGAAAGATCAGTTGTTTGAGCAGTTCCGTCTTTGTTTCCAGACTAGATATGAACAATTGTTGGACCAGAAATTGTGTGTCCAACTCTTGGTGAGTCTTCATCAATCTCTTCTAGATAGCCTTGATTTTCAAAGATTAAAGGTTCTGTTTCTTGACTTTCTTCAACTCCAGGAAATTTTGTTTCATCAAATGTGACATTTACACTCTCCTCCACAGTCTTGTAATCAATGATGTAGACTTTGTATGCAGTCCTGTTAATATCATACCCCATAAAGATTCCTTTAAGTGCTTTAGTATCAAATTTTCCTTTGATCTTAGTTAAATCTTTCATGAAGTAGCACTTTCTTTTAAAGACATGAAACTAGTTGACAATAGGTTTCCTTCCTGTGAGCAATTCATAGGGTGTCTTTCCATAGGCCTTGTTGACTACAGTACTGTTTTGAGTATAACAGGTTGTATTGATTGCTTCACCCCAGAAATAAGTAGGAAGTTTTTCTTTACTCAACATTTTTCTTGTAGCCTCAATGAGAGTTTTGTTCTTTCTTTCCACAACACCATTTTGTTGAGGTGTCCTTGATGCAGAAAATTGTTGAGTGATACCATTATCTTTGCAGAAATCATTCATGATACTGTTTTTGAACTCAGTACCATTGTCATTTCTCAAGGTATGCACCTTGTACTTGGGATTCTTATCAATAACCCTTACCAAATCAATAATCTCCTGAGAAGCTTCATCCTTTGTTGCTAGGAACCTCACCCAAGAGTATCTTGAAAAGTCATCAACCATCACTAAGGCATATCTTTTTCTTTCCAGTGATTGCACATTCACAGGACCAAATAAGTTCATGTGAATAAGTTGAAATGCTTAATTAATTGCCCCACTTGGAGTGCTTTTGTGAGTGGCTCTCTTTAGCTTCCCTTTTTGGCAATCCTCACACAATCCTTCTTGACAAAATTCAAGTTGAAGAAACACTTTAACCAACTCTCTCTTCATTAGATAATTCATTGCTTTAAAGTTCAAATGAGAAAGCTTCTTATGTCATAACCAACTTTCAGATGGAGAAGCCTTACTGTAAAAATAGTAGACTTTGTCTTTTCTTACTGAATCCAAGTCAGCTATGAAGAGGCTTCATTTCCTTACACCTTGCAGTGCTTATTCTCCTATCTTCTTATTGACAATGGAACATTTGTCTTGATCAAATCCAACTTTAAATGCTCTTACATAAAATTGAGTGACACTCAATAAATTATGTTTCAAACCATTTACTAGAGCAATTTTCTCTATCTTCAAATTTCCAACTTCCAGAATGCCATATCCAATTGTGAAACCAATATTTTTGTCACCAAAGGTCACATAAGGGCCAACCATTTCCTTGAACTATGATAATAGGGCTTTATCACCTGTCATGTGTCCTGAGCATCCACTGTCAATGATTCACATGATTCTTTTATTTTTCTTGTTGCCCTACAAAGCAAATATTTCAAGTTGCTTTTCTTTTTTTTGCTTTGAGCATGACTCCTGTAGCTACCCATTCAGTTTTGATAACTGGTGTAATAGCCTTGTTCTTGGGTGGCTTGTCCATCTTAACTTTAGGAGGACTTGGAGTCTTTGCCTTTTCAATTTTAACATTCTTATGCAGACATACTTGATTATTATGAAAAGGCATATTAAAGCAAATACTCATCAAATTTATTCTACATGAAGTGCAATCAAAATCACCATAGTGAGATACTTGTCTGTTCTTTAAAGGCATGATGTGTAAATTTCCATTAACAGATGTAGCATTCTTTACTTCAGATTTACTCTTGGTACATGCATGAGTTAAATGACTAGAATACCCATAATTGTTACACGACTTTCCAGGAGCATTATGAATGTAGCCATAATTATTCTTTTTGTTTATCCCTAACTTCCCATTTCTGTTCTTCTTGGTCTTCTTGACAGTAGGTTTAGAATTTACTGTCTTATTAGTGTTGACAGTAAGTTTACATGGAAATGTGTTGACAGTATAATTTGATCTTACCATCTTGATAGCAGCTTCTGAACTTACTGTCTTACTAGTATTGACAACATCTTCTAGACCCACCCTGAGTACTATCAAGGGCAAAGCTAACTGTCTTGGGGATTTTGACAGTATCTTTCGACTTAAGGGTCCTATTGATAGTATCATTGTCCTCATCGGCTAGTTCTTGTTTAAGAATTAGTAATTCCTCATCATATTCAAACTCAGCCTTTTTAAATAGGGGGTTATTAACTCTTTTCAGTATAAAGGGTCTGCCAGTAGGTTTTTCAAAACTAGTGTCATCATCTATAGCATGTTGCTTACCATTTTTCTTTTCATAGTTAAACCATATACCTACTTTTTGATTTTCAGTATTGTTAGCATGTTATGATTTTAACAATGAAGAAGAATTCTTGTAAGCCTTGATTTTATGTTCATTTTCAGAGATCTGTTTTCTGAGAAATTCCTCAATCTGGGAAGCACATACTACCTTGTTCTTGAGAATTTCATTTTCATGTTGTAAGGACTCAAAAGCATTCTGTTTAAGTTCTAGTTCTTGATTCTTGTTCTTTAATACTCATTAGCACTAGACAATTTGACAATCTCTTCATTTGCAGCTAACATTCTTGTATGAATGTTAAAGATTTCAGAACTTAAACTTTCAACAGTTTTCTTATACTGAGATGCAGTCATATCAATAGTAGTAAGAATGGGTACCTGACTGGATGAAGTAGGTGAGTCTTCTTCTGATTTTTCCATGAGAGCAAGATTTTCATACTCCTCTTCATCTTCATCATCAGATTCTTTCCAGCACTTGCCTTCAGCCATAAATGCCCTTCCTTGTTGCTTTTTGAGCAAGGCTTCATACTTGGCTTTGAGTTCCTCATAGTCATTATCATTTCTTCTCACTTATTTTGGTTTTTTGTATTCTGTTACAAAATGTCCCATCTAATTACAATTGTAGCATCTTATCTATTTCCTTTCTATTTCCTCCAGGCTTTATCACCATTCATGTCTTGTATCCATCTTTTCTATTTCCTCCAGGCATTGAGGTGATCCCTCTATTGAACCCGGAACCTTGTCCTTTGGGCTTGAAAGATTTGTTTTTCTTGAACATCAAGTTTGAGAACTTTCTCACCATTTAGGCCATTGTTTTATTCTCCATATTATCAAGTTCATCCAAATTGTAGAACTCATCTTCATCACCTCCTTGAGTTCAAGTGTCACACTTTCATCTCCATCGGTTACTTCTTCAATCTTGATCTGTTGATGTTGAGATACCTGTAGCTGCAACATCTTTGGGTCTTGGGCCACTAGAGCATTTGATGTGTTAGCCATCTTTCCTCTTTGGCCAGTTTGAATAGCTCTTTTCTGTAACAACTCTAGCTCATAAGTTTTGAGAATGCCATACAAAGTTTCCAGAGACACTTTAGACATATCTCTCCCTTCTCTTATGGCAGTGACCTTGTGCTCCAAGTGGTCAGAAAATGTTAACATAAATTTCATGTTCACTTCCTTCTTATCATAGAATTTGTCATAAATTTGATTAACCTGTTAAATTTCTCAAACATCTCTGTCAACCCTTCACTTGGTTTGGCCATGAAGGCCTCATACTGAGACACCAGTATTTGTCTTTGATTATCCTTCACCTCCTCTGTTCCTTCACACAGAATCTCAATGGTTTCCCATATTTGTTTTGCACTAGTACAGTTGATAATATTATTGTACATAACATTGTCAAGATCCTCAATGATTATAAATTACAAACAATCATCCCGATAAACTTTTTCCTTTTCTGTATCATTGTACTCATAAACCTTTTTAGGAAACCAGTTGGTAGGTATTGTCTTACCCTCCACTGTGGTTTCATGTACATATGACAGAGGTGTAAAAGGGCCATTTTCTAAGATAACAAGATAAAATGGGTTGGTTGTTTTTATGAATAGTGTCATCTTTCTTTTCCATAGTGTGTAATGTTCTTTGTCAAAGATTGGTATCTTTATGCTGCTTACTTTCTGTGCACTCACTTTTGAATCTTTTCAGGTTATGTATATCTAACCTGCTACTCTGATACTAGTTGTTAAACAATATGAGTGTTGCAGAAGGGGGGTTGAATGCAACTTACAAAATAATTACTTTTCTTGCTAATAACAAAAAAGATAGTAACACTAGTAAGTTATGAAATGTAGACAGACTTAAGCAAGCATATGAGGACATGTGTTTAACTTCAAAAAATAATTTTATTATTTTTTGTTTGCTACAACTGACTAGAAAAATAATTCTAGCTACAAAGAAACAAGAACAATGGATTTGTTAATGTTTCTTGCTTGAGAGAAAACCTAGCTCATTTGCGTAAGGAAAAATACTTGTGAGATATGTGTATTTATACTGAAACACATATCTCACTTACATGTGCACTTTTCTTTTGTCCTAGAATAAAGCTCAAAATAGAAACTGTGCTTTTATGATTCAACCTTGGCTTCATTCCATTTGTAGATAAAGTTATGCTGAGATGACATAAATATTTGACTCCTGGTGCACACCTTATCTTTTTGCATGTTTTCTCCCAAGTTGCAGTAGTAGGCTTGACAGACTAGATAGTAATTTCTAAATCATTTTTTGTGCTTTCACTATCTAATCTGCTACTTGGAACAGACTGTCAGCTTCACTAAAAGTATACTGTCAACTTTTATATCCAATATGGTGACAGTATCTTTGGCTCCGCATATGTTGTTGTCAAGCCTTGATAGATCCTTGAAACTTACTTTCTCCAAAACTACTGTCAAATATCCCCGTTGAACGTGCTATCAGTAAAACTTACTGTTTGTGAATCTTCATTCTCCGCCAAGTTTACTGTCATTGGAATAGTTACTATCGTCTGTTCCTTTGTGCTGTCACTTGAATATACTATCGTAGGCTTCATTTGTAGAATGTTACTGTCAAAGTCTTGACCCATGCTATGCTTGAACACTTTGTGAACTTCTACTTCATGGATCATGTTATTGTATTTGTACAAGACAGTAATTATTGAGACTTACTGTCACCTATTTGGGTTTTAAACATACTGTTACAAGTGACAACTAAACATACTGTTAATATACATATGACAATACATTTTACTTGGTTAATTTCTAATTAATCTAAGTAACTTCTAGTTGATTACAATGTTAACACCACAATCCCTAACAGATTTTAATATGAATATATTGAATTTATTTTGGACATTTAAAAAACTTTTCTCATTCTCTTTCATTTCTTAAAAATAATAACAAAAAATATGAAATTAAAAATAACAATTTTGTCGAAAATAAGATTAAGGTACGACTCATATGTTGTGTGACTATTTTTTATTATAAAATAAATTAGTAATAATATTGAAATGTAAATTACAGAAATAAGACAAAAGCTAAGCAAGATCCTCAGCTCTAAGACCGTAATTCAAGTCGCTTGGAGCAGCTCGAGTTCGAACTCGTTTAAAAAATTCCACTTGACTCGAATTCGTATACGAGTCTAATTTGAACAAACTCATTTAGTTAAACGAGTTAACTAAATGAGTCAAGTCGAACCCTATCGAAACTCGACTCAAACTCGAAAATCCAACTCGACTCGAGCCGAGCTTGAACTCGAGCTTGTTTAATATTATAAAAAAAATTAAAAAAAATATTTTTATTAAATATTATTTTTTAATTTTATTATTAATGAACTCGAAAGTATATTCGGCTAATTTTATTTAAACTCGGCTCGTTTAGTTCACGAATGAATTATACTTAATAAACTATCACGCGCTATATTGCAGTTTTAACTTTTTTACGGTTTGTTGTTTTCCGTCTAAAAAAGCTAACGTCGTCTGCCTGCTAGAGTTATATTTATATTTTCACCGGGCCTAACATATAAACTCATATATTTGTCTCCGTTCTTATCACTTGTGATACCTAATTTCATATACATAAATATCTCGTTATGAAGCCACGGTGTGGTTGATTCGTGGTCGAAAAGACAAAGATGTGTATAAGGCTAACGAGGGTCCAACAGCTATTATATCGCACTCTACGCTATTCTCTTTACCCATCGTAACACCGATTGTGACCATTACACTGCTGTTGCTTAGCCTCCTACACCAGAATCGAGATCCCCTGCTACTTGTCATTATCATCATCAAGAAGTTGTTGTTAATCTTAAATCTACTGTATGAGTTTATGCAATTTAAATTCCTGTTTGGTTGCCAGTTGTTTTGTGTGAAATAATGATGTATTGACTCTGATGTACGAGAAGCAGTTGAAACAAGGTTCTAGAGTTGAATTTTAATACTGGTTGTTTGTTGCGGAGTCATATCTAAAATGATTTCATGCTTAATTTAGAAGAGTTTGGTTCATGCAATTTCAATTTGGTTTCTTTTGTTGAATCACAGGAAAACAAGTTGGTGGTATTTAGTTTTTTTGGATTAAATTTAATAGGTAATAGATTTTATTACTCGTAATTTATGGACTTTTGTATTTTATTTGGGTGTTGGCTCTATATGTCACAATTTGGGGAGAAAATGCTCGAAATGGTACATCCAAAAAAAAGGTCCTAAATAGCACTCCAAAACGCTACATCGTGTAGAGTTTTGAAAAAAAAATCCCCAAAACGCTACTTTAAGTCGTGTTTTTTAGCTTAGAACCCAAGATAAAGTAGCGTTTTTCCCCAAAAATTTTTTAAAAAAAGTGCAAAACGCTACACGAAATAGCGTTTTTTCCCGAAAAAAATTAAAAAAAAAGTGCAGAACGCTACACGAAATAGCGTTTTCACCCCTTTTCCAGCACGCCACACTATGTAGCGTTTTGAAGTGCTATTTAGGGTCATTGTTACGAGTTGTGCAATTTAAGACATTTTTTTCCCAAATTGTGACATATAGGGCCTTTTCTCATTTTATTTATACAAAAAAATATGTATTCTTTATTTTATAGATGAGTTGACACGAATTTATTTAAAATACACAAGACTCTAAACAAAGTGCAATAATAATAAAAACTACATAATAAATCAGTATTTTGAATTTTATTTTTCGAAAATCAAGTATTTAAAACCTTTTAAGCCAAAAAAATAGGAAAAAAAAAAGAGAATACAAAAATAATATCCGAACCGTAATAAAAGAAATAGAAAAATGGGTCAAACCCAACCCAACTAACCAACCACTGTAATAGTAAAAATGATAAGAGGTAGTTTCTGAAAATACAAAAATAACTCCAACGGCGTTTAAGTTTTTTAGACGAAAAATAACAAACTGTAAAAAAGTTGAAATTGTAATATAGGGCATGATAGTTTATTAACTATAATATTCAAAGTGATCCAACACATAAACTGCGAATTCACGAAGTACTCTTTACTCTTAAAAATATTCAAACTCATTTATGTACTACCTGACCCGGCTCGGTTCCAACTATAACCCTCCGATTCAGCTCTACGTTTGGTTTAATCAATTAGCGGTCCAAAAGAAATTTCATCCGGGTACACATTTCAACTTTGCTTGCATTTATAAAAGATTATCTGTTACATCCAATGTTATAGAAATCCCATGTATAAAATATTTGACCGATACAATTTATAAAGTCCGATTTATATTTATAAAATATTTTTAAATAGTATGTTCTACAGTAAATTAGATAAATTTATTAAATTTTATTATAATAATATAATAAATCCGATTATGTCTCCAATTAATCCTTCCGATTAATCCCCGAATAATCGATTAATCATAAATCGATATCTTAATCGATAATTTCCAATTCCCGATTTTTACAACCAGGGTTGCATCTTATATATTTTAATTTATTATTATTCGAGGACAGCACACAAGAAAAGATGGGCAAACAATATTACTGGAATTCCAAATGTAATATACTCATTAGATACAGGCATACAGTTTAGTAGCTTACGAGCCAGATAATGAAAGTGAGAAAAATAAAGGGAGGTGATATATGTATATTCAAAATTAAATTTTAGATAAAATTATCTTTTTATTCAACATATATCATCACATATATTATAATCAAGTCATTTTTTTTATGAAAGTTTCTCTTATCTAAAATTTCGACTAATATTTTATTGATTTTTTTTTCCTTTTTCCTTTATTTGCAACATAAATACGAAATTTTATATAAATGATACATTTATTATTGCATCAATAAGTGGTACCGTGTTTTAATTAATTATTTAATTATGGGTATGTTTACTCTAGTGGCAATATGTTAACAATTTTTTAATTAAAATAACTTAAATATTCCCGACAAAAAAATTAAAAAAGTTACACTTCTCACACGTCCCATCTCTTGCACCTTTTTTAAAAATAATAATAAAATTCGAATTACACTTCTCATCGGCCCCATTTCATGCATCTTCTTTGTTTTTCGAGTGTAACAAACGAGTCCTATATTATCAAATTATTGGCCTGTTTGGCCTGCCTTAAAATAAGTTTTTTTGGACTTATTTTCGGGTAAAAATTTCATATTTTGATAAATGTTTTTTATATAAGTATTTAATGTATATTTGAGATTCTATAAGTTGTAAAAAAAAGTTAACTTTTTTCAGAAAAAAGTTAGGAATCTCTAACTTTGTCTTAAAATAAGTTGACTTATTCTCAAAAAAAGTTCCTCCAAACACCCCCTATAATTGATATTTTTTTGTATTAGTAATTGTAATTGATAATTTAATAGGAATATAATATTTTTTAAAATAAATAATACATCATTGGTCCATTTTAACTGTTTTTGTCTTTTTGACACGTATATTAAGGTGTTAAAAATATGGCATATAGATATAATTATTATTTATAATATTTATATCAAATCAAAGTTTAGAATTTAAACTTTATTTTGATATAAAAATTATAATTTTTTATCAAGATATGCGTGTCAAAAAATCAAATATGAGTTACAATAAAATGGAGGGAGTAACAACAAAAATTTAATTCAAATAATTTTAAACTATACAAAAATTTCAAACAAATAGATAACAATTAAAATAAATATTAAAATTAAAAATGTTATTATACGGACGATAACCAATATCTAAATTTGTTTCCGGCATAAACATTCACCAAAGGGAAGAATAGTCTTATAATGTATATACAGTGTGCACAATCAATTTGGGTGTACATATATCACCTCCAAAAATAAATTGACCCTCCAAAGGCTCCAAAATTTTCTTAGAGCAAGTGATCCTCAATTTTCGAGTGAGAGATTAATTGTTAAATTGAAATTAATTATAAAAAAAATTAACAAGGATTTAAAACGTAATTGTATATGGTTAAGTTTAATAATGCTACTCTCCTTTTTAATTAGTCCATTTTTATGTTTTCATAGATTAAAAGAAATTAAATATTATAAGTTTTTTCTATTATTATTATTATTCATAATTATTGAATTATTAGATATATAATAATAACTAATATTAGAATTAATAAATTAAAATATTAATATTATTCCCTCCGGTCCTTTTTATAAGACACTGCACACATCTCTAAGTTTTAATAACATGAGTTCTACTTAATATTTTTTAATTAGTCTTTTTTTAATAATAGTTTTTTTAAAACCCATTTATTCAAAAAAAGAATTATTAAAAAATAATAAGTAGAACTCTTTTCATTTATACCTTAAATTGCGTGCAGTGTCCTATAAAAAGAACCAGAAGGTGTAGAAACTTTCTGAAAAAATAACATAAAATGAAAAATGGATAAATAATATAAAGTAAATTTCCTTTTGAAATGAGCTGCTAATAAAGGAGAGGGAGTAATATTTACTGTTTTTGCAACAATCGAATTACTTTAATCTTAAACATCGGATTGATGAAATTTGTTGGACCTCATTATCTTCCCGGGCCGGGCTCACCTGAAAGCCCCCATTAAGTGGTATAAAACAATATTTAGGCCCGCTATTAGAGCCCAAACGTGTTAAGAAAATATAACTTTTTTTAGGGCTTCACAAAAATATTCCTAAGGATGTGTTAAGAATTAATGGTAATTATCCTACTAATTGTTTTTATTGTAAAATGATAATTTATTTTGAATTTAATTTCAAAAAGACTAAGAACTCGTTTGTATACATTTCACTTATAAATATTTTATTATTTATAAGTAAATTTTTAATTTTGAACTTTGAAGTTATCATCATTTTGGATAAATTTATTAATAATTAATAATTTTCTATGTTTAAAAACTAACAATATTACAATAAAAAACTAAAAATTACATTTTAATCGTATTATATACATTTTTATAAAATCAAATTGTAAAAATCAAAACAAGTAACTTAAATAAGTATACACTCTTTACTTTTTAGAATTTTTACTTATAAATTATTTCTAATTATTATACAAACAAGTTAATTTTGACTTATAAATCATAACCCATCCGTCCCTAATTAACAGAGATTAAGTATAAATATTTAAAAATCGAATATCCTTATTTTTTATTTGGTATCCAACAATAAACGTTTAAATATCGGATTCGATATATCGGATTCTATCGGGAGTTTTTATGAATTTATATCCAAATCACAATTTTTCTAAAAATTAATTATTTGGATTCGCTTCAGTTTTCTGTTTTTCTTAAAAAAAAATTAGTTCTATAAGTAATGATCAATGAATATATTAGGATATAGTGAACTAAATATTTTTGAAAATTCTAAAATATTATGATTATTATAATATTTGGTGAAATAATTATAAATATAGTAAATAAAAAGTACTTTTAATAATGATTATATTTCTATTTTAGTTTATGTATTGGAGAATTAGTGTGACATTAAAATTTTTATAAACATTTATTTATAAGGGCTATTAAAATTTAAGAATTTGGTGTTTAAAACTAATATAATCAATTTATAATTTATAAATTTAATTGATCAACATAATATAAAATACTTTAAATTAAATTTTATATTATTATTCAGATTAGTATAATCCAATTTTCCGATCTGATTTAACCGGATATTCAAATATCAAATATCTGGTTAAACCGAAACCATAATAAAATTTTAGTGGTCCAAAAAATCGAATATTCGAGCCGGTTTCAATAAATTGAATTGAACATTTATTTCTTCTCACCACTACTACTTATTAGTTATGTTTGATTTGTATACGTAAATTGATCGAATTTTAATTACATTAAAAAAATAAGTTATAATTGAAAAATTGAAAAATAATTATATTATTATAAAGCATATAAAATATACTTTAAAATATATTTTTCAATTTCTTAAAATTATAAAAAATAATTTTTGAATTTTAATCAAAAAAGAATTCATAAAAAATTCAAAATGGATAAGTAATTATGGATAAACGTATTCTCCCTCCGTTCGAAAATAATAATTGACTTTTGACACGTATTTTAAGGTGAAAAAACATAATTAGGCTTATTATAACATTTAGATTTAATATAAAATTTTAAATTTATTTATAAATTTAAATATATTTTTTACATCTTAACATAACTACCAAAAATTAAAACAACTATTATTTAGGAACGAAAGACTATAATATTAACTCTTCTGGCCTATCTTCCTGGGACAGTTTCATTTTATTAGCTCTCCATCTCTATCCTGGTAGGGTTTTTTTGAAGACCCTGTCCAGAGTAGTTTCAAGGTGAAGTATAATGAAAAACCCTAGGTTTGAGTAAGACCGGCCAAGTTCATAATCTTCCAAATATTAAAAAAAAAATGTCAAACTAGAGATTTTTATTAGATCAAATTTTATAATGATTTTATTCAACTTTTAAGTCGAAAAATGGATAGCGTCTATATTTAGACCAATAATTTGTCCGTTTCAAATTAAATTATTAACATTATTAAGGGTAGAACATTTCAAATTTGAGATCTCTCCCGAATTTTTTCTAAAGTAATCAAATTTTTCGAAAATTCACATACCGTAATTTTCTTCTTGTAGAATATTTTTATTGGATAGCCGACGTATCTTTATCAGATTGTGAATTAAGAAGTTATGTACTTTAAATTTTATATTTTAGAATATAACTCAATGCATAAATTGCTTGAAAAATCAACTATCATACGTAATAATAATCTTAAAAAACAACACAATAATTTAATTAACACTGTATATAATCCCCGCACAAAAATTACTAATTCTGACTTCGATCTTTACACGCGATCGCGAACTAAGAAGTGTATAAATAATGATAAAATAGTACTTCTTGAAAGTCTTTTCTTTATAATTAAAAATAGCTTAAATCGAATTTCATCATGCATTGACATTCTTCTATTTGTCGCTAGTTGGAATTTTACATTTGGTCACAAACTCATAGCTTATTTTGTGAAATTCAAAAGCTTGAATTTCAAGCCGAATCTTTAACTAAAACAATAATTTATCAAGTTAGTCAAAGGTTACATAGATAATTATGTAAAATATAAACTCATAATTCAAATATGAAATGTCAAACGCGAAGCCGCAGCTTAGTGTATTTACTTTGTTCGATTGTTGACTGTTAAAATTTTGTTCATTTTGAATTTGAAAGTTTTGACTTGGATTAATAAATAATATTTATCCCGTATATTGATATTTGAGCTTTTTTTAAAAATATAATTTTTATATTTTGTTTACAAAAATACGACTTTATAACTGAATACAATTAAAATCAATCTATCAAATGCAATCGGGAGTAACTTTATTTTTTTAAAAAAAATTGCATTCAATTACATTTGGTTAAAAATTCTTATTTATACATACATGCAACTAAATTTTAAATTCAATTAGATATAGGATAATCATATAAATAATACATTTAAAAAGGAAAAACAATTAAAAAATAAATTATGAAACTATACTTTATATGTACCTTAAAATGCGTGCCAGACACCCTCTCCGAAATGTAAACAAATGGATGAGACAGATGGAGTATTATACTTTTTCTAGTAGTGTAATAAATTATTTAAATTCTAATTAATGTTATTAAAAATTAAATAATGAGATTTTATATATTTATATAATTATATTATAATTTATCCCATCCAATTTCATCTATTACACCCAAACACGATTTTAGGATTTAAAATACGGTGTTATTGGGACCCAATTGCTCTTACTCAACAACTAATATTTGGAACTAGCTGGTTGGAACTTTTTGTGATCAAATCAATTTTAATGTGGTCAAATTTTTTTTAAGGCTTCCATTTATTTGTGAATTTAATGGAGTTGTTAATTAGTCTCATGCAATCTTTCTTCAGCATGACCTCCAGGCTCCAAGGCCTTTGTTTTTTATTATTTTCAACAGATTGACAAAGAAAATTGTGAACAGATATATGCATGCTGTACTATACATCTTATCTTGATCCGGTCAATTAAACGTCCAAATATGAGTTCCCTCAATAATTATTTGAGTATTTGTTTGCTCCTTTATTAAAAAAAAAGTATTTGTTTTCTCGTATATAAAAATTAATATTTTATGAGCACTATTAATTTTTTGATATTTAAAATTATTAAAAAGTGAAAAAAATAATTATTAAGGTGAGTATTTAAATTTGTAAATGTTTCAAATAATAAATGGTGGGATGAATAAAAAACTTTCTACATATTATTAGTATTCTCACTATTCAGAAAAGACTCATACTTTCTTTATTTTATTCAATTAAATAATTTTAGCAAAAATTATTTTCAAAAATATTAACATGTCTAAGCATTGAGAAGCAACCAAAACCCTGGTAGAAAAATAATGTCCAAAAATTTAGTAATATATTTGATTTGGATATATTTTGTTAGGAATATATTAATTTGATGATGTACAAAATACTAGAACAGGATTTAGCACAGTCTATCTGCAAGAATCAATCAACGGATATCTATCTGCAAGAAGCAATCGACTGATAAATATCGATCGATAAGTCATCAACTGATAATAAGCCATCGAGATCAACTGATAATAAGCCATCGACTGATAAAGCCAATCGAGAAGTCATCGATCGAGAACTCAAGTCATCAACTGATATTTATCAATCGAGAACTCAAGTCATCAACTGATATTTATCAATCGAGAACTCGACAACATATATTTCCTGATCGAGAACTCATCAACGGATATATAGTCATCAACGGATATTTATTGATCGAGAAGTCATCAACGGATATTTACCAATCGAGAAGTCTCACAAGTACTCGATTGATTAGCTCACAGCCTGACTTCTCGAAGCTTAAAGGAGATGAGTATTCGGTTGATTCAAACAGCTAGTTTAAAGGAAAGTCTTCGAAGATCAAAACAAATTTATTGCAGATATGCTATGGGAAGGAAAGGGAAAATTAAGGAAGCTGTCGGTCAGAGTTTACTCTATCAGAGAATACTCGATCAGAGTTTACTCTAACAGAGAATGCTCTATCAGAGATTATCAACCGACAGAGTTTATCAGAAAAGGAAACAGACAAATCAGAGTCTGATTTGGATAGTAAGAAGGAATTCAAGTGCAAGTCTAATTACCTTATTAAATCTATTCTTATCATAATCTGTTTTGTAATTGTATTTGTAGCTGTGTCTATATAAACACAGAGATAGGTTATAATTCAATGTCGAATGATATCGAATTAAGAATTTATATAAAAGCAATATCTTGTAACCTAGCAGCTCTTAAGAACTTTATATCTTGAGAGAGTTTTGTATTCAAGTTCATTATTAATACAAAATAGTATTCCATTCAACATACTTGTGTTCATAATCGATTTACAGGCACTATTACATTCAACCCCCCTTCTGTAATAGATTGATTATTCTGGGAAACAATTGGTATCAGAGCAGGCAGTAAATTTCAACTCAAAAGATCAAATAATCATGTCTGGAAGCAAGTATGAGAGCATCAGAATTCCAATATTGAAGAAGGCTGAATACCCTACATGGAGGGTGAAGATGATGATGTTCTTAGAAGCAACTGATCCTGATTACTTAGATAGAATCCATACAGGTCAGTACCTACCAACCAAACTGGTGCCTTCTACAATTGTGGAAGGAAGACAAATCCCTGAGTATTACACCCTGAAGGACAAGAAAGAATGGACTAATGAAGAAAAACAGGAAGTCTTGAAAGATGCAAAGGTAAGAAATATTCTGCATAACAGTCTTGACTCTGTAATGTCTAACAGGGTAATAGCTTGCAAAACTGCCAAAGAAATCTGGGATGCACTGGAGGTTCAATGTCAAGGAACCAAGGAGATAAAGAAAAATAGAAGATCTGTTCTAATCCAAGAGTATGAATACTTTGAGGCTAAGTAGAATGAGTCCCTCACAGATATCTATGACAGATTTCTAACTCTGTTGAACAACTTGGCTTTGGTGGATAAAGTATATGACAATGAAGATTCAAACACCAAATTTCTGAGGGCTCTTCCAGAAGAATGGGATCTGCAGACATCCTTGATTAGAGACATGGCTGATTTGGATGAGATGTCCTTAGATGAAGTTTATGGCAAATTGAAAACTCATGATCTGGAGTTACAGCAAAGAAGAAACAGAAAGAGTAACAAGGCAAGACCTATTGCTTTGAATGTTGAAGCAAAAATTGAAGAACCAAAGGAAAAGGTGCTTAAGGCTTCAACAAGGAAAGGGAAAGAAGTAGTACTCCAAGATAGCAGTGAATCAGAGTTTGAGGCAAACTCTGATGTAAACTCTGATAATTCTTCAGACTCTGACATGATGGAGATGTTTGCTATGTTTGTCAAAAGCTTCAAGAAATACAGAAAATTTAGGAAGCAATGAAACTATCAGAAGAAGCATAGTGAGTCAGACAAGAAAGACAGATTCAGAAAAAGAGAAGATAGAGATGGAAAATCAAAAACTCTTGATAAATCAAAAGTCAAGTGTTACAAGTGCAACAAGATGGGACATTTTGCTACTGAGTGCAGAAGCAAGGAATCTGGGAAAGCTCTCATCACATCAAAGAAAGATTGGATGGACTCCTCAGACTCTGAAGAAGAAACTAATTATGCTCTCATGGCAAACTCTGATTCTCCCATCTTAAACTCTGACAAGGTACCAAACTCTGTTTTCAATTTTGATATTGAAGATATTCATGAATTAAAGTCTTTTCTTAGAAATTTGCATGTTAGCTTTAAGTCACAGTCTCTTGAGAATGAAAGATTAAAATCTGAAATACAAACTCTGAATGCTAGGAATGACTTTCTTGAAACTGAACTTGTACACATGCTTAGTTTTAAGAAAGACTGTGAGAATGCTATACACATGCAAACTCAGTTGGAAATACAAGTCACATATTTGAAATCTGAGATAGCTAAGGAAAAAGAGACCTTCAGAGTTTGGACAAACTCTGGTAAGAAGGTCCAACAAATGCTTTCTGAAAAGAATTGGACATCTGCCTTAGGTTATGAATCTGATAAAGAAATTCACACTAATTCACACACAAAAGGAACATTGAGTGAACCTGTGAAGTTTGTTAGAGCTAGTGATAATAAGAAAACTCTCCCTGAATGCTCTAAAAACAATAGTGTGCTAGACTCTAAAAAGGTGAATGTAGGGTTACTTTCACAGAAGCAACTTAAAGAAAAGTTGAAGGCAGTCACTAAGAAATCTAAAAAGGTGAAAAGAAATAGGAATGGTAAAGTAGGAATTACTAAGGAGAATAATTACATGAATATCCCTGATGCTCCTAGGAAAACCTGTTTTACTTGTGGTAATTCTAATCACCTTGCTATTGACTGCAAACAAAAGAAAAAGAAAGAACCTGAAAGACCTAGGTTTGAGGCTAGAAAACAAACAAGAAACAATCCCTGTTTTCATTGTGGTAGTTTATGGCATACCATTTATACATGCAAAGATTATCATAATTTGTATTACAATTCTTACAAACCACAGCCTCGAATGAGTAATTCTCTAAAACATACTGTCAAGCAAATATATGTGATAAAGTCTGATAAAAGGAGTGTAAACTCTGACAGTACAAACTCTGTGAATGCAAACTCTGATCATGTAAACTCTGTTAACACAAACTCTGACAAAAGAACTTCTGCTGCAAAAGTTAACAAGTTTTCAAAGAAAGGACCCAAACTAGTTTGGGTCCCCATAACTACTAATTAAATTGCATTTACTGATTGCAGGGAAACAGAAAGAACATTCTAGTGATTGATAGTGGATGTTCTGCACATATGACTGGAAATAAATCCCTGCTTTCAGAGTTTGAGGAGAAGGCTGGCCCAGCAGTATCTTATGGAGATGGCAACATAGGACGAACACTGGGATATGGCAACATTGTGATTGGAAATGTCATCATTGAAAAAGTAGCTCTGGTTGAAGGACTCAAACATAATCTGCTCAGTGTGAGTCAAATGACAGACAGAGGTTTCTCTGTGGAATTTCATGGAACTCATTGTGAAGTGAAAAGCAAGAAGAATGGAAAAGTAGTTCTTATTGGCCACAGACATAATAACCTATTTGAAGCTAGCTTGGATGTTAATTCTAATGGTCCCTTAACCTGTCTACTTGGAAAGGCATCACCAATGGAAAGCTGAAATTGGCACAAAAAGTTGTGTCACTTGAACTTTGGAAACATTAATGAGTTAGTGAAGAAGGACCTAGTTAGAGGTCTTCCAAAAGTTCAATTTCATCCTGATGGACTCTGTGATTCATGTCAAAAGGCCAAACAAAGGAAGACATCTTTCAAGAGCAAAACTGAAAACTCTATTGATCAACCTTTTCATCTATTGCATCTTGACTTATTTGGTCCAGTTAACATCATGTCCATTGGAAAGAAGAAATACACTCTGGTAATAGTTGATGATTTTACTAGATTTACTTGGGTGTACTTTTTGCACAAGAAGGATGAAACTGCAGAAACAATCATTGATCATATTGCAATGATTGAAAATGGATCAACTCACAAAGTAAAGAATTTAAGGAGTGACAATGGAACAGAGTTTAAGAACTCAACAATGGAGGAATTCTGCTCAACAAAAGGTATTACTCAACAATTCTCAGCACCTGGCACACCTCAACAAAATGGTGTAGTTGAAAGAAAGAATAGAACTTTAATAGAAGCTGCCAGAACAATGCTAGAAGGAGCAAAACTACCTACTTATTTTTGGGCAGAAGCTGTGAACACTGCATGCATCACTCAGAATTGTTCTTTAATAAACAAACATGGAATGACTCCATATGAATCTTTGAAAGGAAGAAAGCCAAATGTCAAGTACTTTCACATCTTTGGATGCAAGTGTTTTATTCTCAAAACACATCCTGAACAATTGAAGAAGTTTGAACTTAAAGCAGATGAAGGAATTTTTATTGGATATGCAACAACTTCTAAAACCTCTTCAAGGGCATTCAAAGTATTCAACTTAAGGACAAGGACAGTCATGGAATCAATTAATGTCTCCTTTGATGAAGGGAAGATAGATGGGTTACATGATAAAGATGCACAGGAAACTCTGAGATTTGAGAATGAACTGCAGAAAATAAACTCTAACGAGATAAACACTGATCAACCAAATCCTGGAGAAGCAAACTCTGATTCTTTAAACTCTGATTCAGAAATGATTGAAATAGAAATTGAAGAAACTGCACATGTTGAGGGGGAGCAACATCAATCAAATACTGACATTGGAGATTCAACTATTGAAATATCAGAGTCTGACCAAACTCTGAATAACACAAACTCTGAAACCCTAAACCCTGATCATTCAAACTCTGAGACCACAAACACTGATACCTCAATCTCTGATAATTCAAACTCTGAGTACATAAACTCTGAGACATCAAATACTGATGGAAACACATCTTCAGGGGGAGGATCATCATTTACAGAAGGATCATTCTATGAAGGCACAGATCATGGGGGAGCATCTAGTTCAAGGAACTTTCCACATCCAAGGAAATGGACCAAAGATCACACACCTGATTTAATTATAGGTGATTTGGAAAGTGGAATAAAAACAAGAAAAGCTACTCAAAATGAATGTCTATTTCATAGTTTTCTTTCACAAACAGAACCAAAGAAGGTTGAAGATGCTTTGAAAGATGCAGATTGGATTACTGCAATGCAGGAAGAATTGAATGAGTTTGAAAGGAATGAAGTTTGGACCCTAGTCCCAAGGCCAAAGAACATATCTATTGTTGGCACAAAATGGGTATTCAGGAACAAGACAGACTCTGATGGAATAATTACAAGAAACAAGGCAAGACTGGTAGCCAAAGGTTATTCTCAACAGGAGGGGATTGATTATGATGAAACCTATGCACCTGTAGCTAGACTTGAGGCAATCAGAATTTTTCTTGCTTATGCTGCTCATAAGAAATTCAAGGTCTACCAGATGGATGTTAAAAGTGCATTTTTAAATGGTGAACTTGAAGAAGAAGTCTATGTTGAACAACCACCTGGCTTTGTCAATACAAAATATCCAAGTCATGTCTACAGACTGGATAAAGCTCTATATGGACTAAAGCAAGCACCAAGGGCCTGGTATGAAACTCTGGCTCTATTCTTACTTGAAAATGGTTTCACTAGAGGAACAATTGATAAAACCTTGTTTTACAGAACTCAAGGTAAGGATTTATTATTGGTTCAAATATATGTTGATGATATTATATTTGGTTCCACTAATGAGAAACTCTGTGAAAGATTTTCAAAGTTAATGCAGTCCAGGTATCAAATGAGCATGATGGGAGAATTGAGTTATTTTCTAGGTTTACAAGTGAAACAGACTGAGGAAGGCATTTTCATTAATCAGTCCAAATATACAAAGAATCTACTCACTAAATTTCAAATGCAAGATTCTGCATCTGCTACAACTCCCATGGCTACTGCAACAAAACTTGATCAAGACACTGGAGAACCTGTTAATATTACTGCATACAGAGGAATGATTGGTTCTCTACTTTATTTGACTGCAAGTAGACCAGACATCATGTTTGCCACATGTCTATGTGCTAGATTTCAAGCAAATCCAAGAGCACCTCATTTGATTGCTGTGAAAAGGATTTTCAGATATCTCAAGAGCACTGCTAATCTTGGCTTATGGTATCCTAGAGAATCTGATTTCAAATTAATAGGCTATTCAGATGCTGACTTTGCAGGATGCAAGATTGACAAGAAAAGCACAAGTGGCAGTTGTCAATTTTTAGGTGGAAGACTTGTGTCATGGCAAAGCAAGAAACAGAAATCGATTTCAACATCAACAGCAGAGGCTGAATATATTGCTGCTGGAAGCTGCTGTGCACAGATCTTATGGATGAGAAATCAATTGCTAGACTATGGTTTGAAATTTTCAAATATTCCTATTTATTGTGATAACCAAAGTGCTATTGCAATGACAGGAAATCCAGTTCAACATTCTCTAACAAAGCACATCAGTATCAGATATCACTTCATAAGGGAACATGTGGAGGAAGGCACAATTGAATTATATTTTGTTCCTACAGATCAACAATTAGCAGATATATTCACCAAGCCTTTGCCTGAAGCAACATTTAACAGACTGGTTTCTGAATTAGGGATGGTGACAAGTGGCTCAACTTAGCAAGTTTCAGACACTCAGAGTATATGTCAGAGTATGGGGAATACAAACAGCAAAGAAAGATATTCTCTGACATTAAGAGAATTGATGACAAGAAGAAGAGTCTACCTGCCATGACATATCAACAGGTAATTCAGGTAAAACTCTCCACCTACAAACCTTCTATCTACAATGCTTCATTTTTTTTTGGTGAAATGGTGCAGGAACAAGTTTTGGAGAATCCCCCTGCACCTACCCAAGTAGCCAAATCACCTTCCACTAAACAACCTAAGAAATCACTATCTAGAAAACTAACCTCTGGTGTCTCTCAAAAGGCACCAGTTGCAAAAAGAAGGAGATTGGTACAAACTAGGCTTATAGATGAGCAAAGTGATGAGAAGCTCAACCCTCTAGAGAGACAGGTTATTGAAGGACTTTCTTTGTTAAAGGAAAGTAATGATGCACCTGAATCTAACTTTCAAGCCAAGTCTGTAGACTCTCAAAAGGCTACAGACTCTGAAAAACCTAGGGAAGCACCTCAGGATTCTCATATTGAGTCTCCTGAGAAATCTTTTGCTAAGAAGTACAGAAGGTTAAGGAAGGCTTATTCTGCACACACACACAAGCCTGTTATTATTACTAACCCTGTTTTGCAGAAAATAGATGCTCCCAAAGCTCCTGCAGAGCCAGACTCTGAAATCAAGAAAACACCTGAACCAGAGTCTAATGTTGAGTCAGAGTCTAGACTGCCTTTAGACTCTGATCATGACACATTTCGGGAAGGAATGCCATTGGATGCAGCCTCAAGTTTAATTGATGAGATCATTATTCCAAGTGATGAGGTACTGCTATTCCTATATCCTTTGGTGGAATCAGTTGAAGATCCAGGGCAATATCAGACTAAATCTCAAGTCTTGGATTTTCTTACAACCTATGAATCCCTAAGGAAGAGAATGGAACAGGAGCTACAAATGTCTGCACAGGATGTGGTCAAAAATCTATACAGCTACCTATTCAACTCTTCATTACAAGTACAAGCAGCTGGGCTCATAGAAGGCAAGACAAATGAAGTTCTCAAAGCACTAGGTGTGCCAGACTCTGAACAGCAAATTTCAAAGAAGCCTAAAAGGCTTAAGGTCCCCATAAGGAGGGAATCAGAGTATGTTGCCGAGTTGGAAACTGAGATTGAGCAACCAGTTTTTGACTATGAAGCAATTTGGGATAATGAAATTACCTACAGGACATCCATTTAATGGATTTCTCATGTTCAACCTCTGTCAAGACAGGTGGTTGACTTTCTAGTCCACATTGTAGGAAAGGTGGCCAACGAATACATCTATACAACCTATGAAGGTAGATTGGATCAACTCAAGGGCTCATATTATTAGAAGATTGCAAGGGAACTGCAGGACTCCTTTAACATGACTCTTTCCCAGGCCATTAATGTCATCCATGCAAGGACTTTTCTAAATAAACACTTGGATGCATTGACTATGGAAGAACCACAGGAGGTAGCAGGTAGTGCAAGGTAGTTGGAGGATGGGACTAGTGCACCAGTGGTGACTAGTGATAAAGATGCTCAGTCTGCCTCACCCACACAAGAACCACCTAGTCAGAGGTTGGGTGATAGTGGGGCATGGGAGTATGCTGTTAGGCCCTCCTTGACAACTCACCAAAAAGCTGATGAGAACCCCAATGATATGGGAGGACAAACTCTGATTGATGCTCATGAAGAAATTTCCAAATCTATTCTATCAGAGTCTATCCACCTTGAGGGGGAGTCTCATGCACCAACAGTCAAAGATGGTGACACTCAGACTCTGGTTTCTAATGAAGTCATACTGAAGCAGTCAAAGTCTAGAGTAGACCCTGAGACTGGAATACTGGAGCCAACAGACTCTGAAAAGAAAGAAGATGATTGTAAGGGTTCAGACTCTGTTGCTGCTCACCCCTTGGTGGAAACCCCTAGCCTTCAGACATTTGAAGGGGTTCCCCTCCATCAAGGAGGTTCAGGTATTGTAGCACATAATTCTTCTCTCAACCCCTCTTCTGTAGGATTTTTGAGTGCACCTTCCAAATTGAGTGAAAAAATAATAATAATAATAATTGAGAGGCTGGCACTGGACCAGGCAAAAGGAGAGGTAGATACGGCTGTAGAGAGCCTGAGTGAGAATGAGAGAGTGGGTGCCCAACCCCACTGTGAGGATGAGAGATTAGGGTATCCTGAACCTAGCTTTACTTATTGGGATCAAGATTTTCCACAGAGTTGGTCCAATGAGTTGAAGCAGGGGATGGATGAAAATTCATTTTTGTTGTTTGACAGAATTCACTCCCTTCACTTATTCACAGAAGTAGCTTTCAAGGATGCTATTGCTGATATTACTACCACTCAAGCTTCTCTCCAAACAACAGTCTCTGACTTAACCACAAAGGTTGATTCAGTAGTTGCAGCACAGTTCACTTTCTCCACAGTCTTAGCACAGATTCTTTTGGTTGTCACAGGTGGTGATGATGTCAAAAAGGGGGAGAAGAAAAGTGATTCAAGAAAGGTGATTCCTCCAGGAGAAACAAATAAGAAATGATTATTTTATACTGTTCTAGATTAATTATTTCATTTTTTAGTTTTGACATCATCAAATCTTGATTTATGCTTCATTGTTTATAAAGCATAAATAGGGGGAGATTGTTAGGAATATATTAATTTGATGATGTACAAAATACTAGAACAGGATTTAGCACAGTCTATCTGCAAGAATCAATCAACGGATATCTATCTGCAAGAAGCAATCTACTGATAAATATCGATCGATAAGTCATCAACTGATAATAAGCCATCGAGATCAACTGATAATAAGCCATCGACTGATAAAGCCAATCGAGAAGTCATCGATCGAGAACTCAAGTCATCAACTGATATTTATCAATCGAGAACTCAAGTCATCAACTGATATTTATCAATCGAGAACTCAAGTCATCAACTGATATTTATCAATCGAGAACTCGACAACATATATTTCCTGATCGAGAACTCATCAACGGATATATAGTCATCAACGGATATTTATTGATCGAGAAGTCATCAACGGATATTTACCAATCGAGAAGTCTCACAAGTACTCGATTGATTAGCTCACAGCCTGACTTCTCGAAGCTTAAAGGAGATGAGTATTCGGTTGATTCAAACAGCTAGTTTAAAGGAAAGTCTTCGAAGATCAAAACAAATTTATTGCAGATATGCTATGGGAAGGAAAGGGAAAATTAAGGAAGCTGTCGGTCAGAGTTTACTCTATCAAAGAATACTCGATCAGAGTTTACTCTAACAGAGAATGCTCTATCAGAGATTATCAACCGACAGAGTTTATCAGAAAAGGAAACAGACAAATCAGAGTCTGATTTGGATAGTAAGAAGGAATTCAAGTGCAAGTCTAATTACCTTATTAAATCTATTCTTATCATAATCTGTTTTGTAATTGTATTTGTAGCTGTGTCTATATAAACACAGAGATAGGTTATAATTCAATGTCGAATGATATCGAATTAAGAATTTATATAAAAGCAATATCTTGTAACCTAGCAGCTCTTAAGAACTTTATATCTTGAGAGAGTTTTGTATTCAAGTTCATTATTAATACAAAACAGTATTCCATTCAACATACTTGTGTTCATAATCGATTTACAGGCACTATTACATTCAACCCCCCTTCTGTAATAGATTGATTATTCTGGGAAACATATTTTAATATATAATATAAAATAAATAATGTTTTTAATAACAATTAATAATTAAACTTGGAATTACTTCCCATAAAAACAAAAAAATAATTTTTTTCAAAAAGTTAGGGACTAACTTTCTTTAACAGCATTTATTAGACTAAAAATATTTTTTCAAAAACAGTCTAACAATATAAATATGAATTGATTACATGTATATAATATATAATATTAATATATTTATTATAATGATATGATTTATTTTTCAAATATATCTTTTGATTGTAAATATAAAAATTATAAATATAATATTTTAGTATATCTTATAATAACTAATTTATTAAATTAAACTCAAATAATAGTGTATACCACCATGTAAAAACTAGTCAATTTTTAATTTCTCATTGAATAATGACAATTATCAATTTATATATTGAACCCACACTAAGTTTTTTATAATTCTTTGAAACTTATATAATTGTCAAATAGAAAACTTTTCACCTCTATTTAATAAGAATATATAGCATTAAGTTTTTCACTATTATATACAAAATTTAGTAAATAAGAGAGTAATAATGTACGTAAAATAAACAATAAACATTAACAGGCTTATATATATCGAGTTTCATAAATTTATAGACCACCGACCATATTGATGGTGTGAAGGGCGAGAGATTCCATTTAAAGTCGGCTGAAAAATGTTGCAAAATTAGTCAATATGTAAATATGTAGTAGCTTATAACTTTTTGACCAATACCACAAAGCTCAACTTATCTTATAATGCAAACGTTTTATAAATTAGAAAATATATAATTACAATTTATTATAAATTCGGGAAGGGGGTCTGCGTTGGTTTGGACACGTCCGATGTAGACGATATAATTAAACGCATTGAGAGTATTTCCATTCGGGAAAGAGAAACGGGGTAGACCAAAAAAGACATGAATAGATCAATTAAAGATGGATACGGAAGTATTAAACCTTACAGGTGACATGACTTTAAATAGAGTTAGTTGACGATGACGCATTGGTGTGGTTGAAATTGGGTCTTCGTAGTCTAATGTTTTTTTGCATATTGATTATTAATGTGTGAGGACTATTTATAATTGTCTCTAGGATATTTTTATA
The DNA here is from genome assembly GCA_028671895.1 of Oenanthe sinensis. Lineage (NCBI taxonomy): Eukaryota > Viridiplantae > Streptophyta > Magnoliopsida > Apiales > Apiaceae > Oenanthe > Oenanthe sinensis. The sequence continues at coordinate 13,862,635 of CM053798.1, forward strand.
TTTATATTTAGCACTCACTATATTATTGTGCACTAAATCAGGGGTTTTCACGGAAACAGTCTCCCTACACTTTTTGGAGTAGTAGCATGATGTGCGTACATCTTATCCTCCCCCTCTGAGCGGCGTACACGGGCATATACTGAATATGTTTGGCTTGGCTTGGTTATAAATTATGAATCTTTTATTTTATTAAATAAGATAAACGGATCCGAAATTGAAAACTTAATCTCTATCCAACATATCAATGTACCTTAGTATATATTAAATTAAACTAGTTCCATCCAAAGATAATGTATTGAATTTTTTCTAGAATGAGAACAATGAAAACTGATAATTTATTTATATAGTTACAATTATTAGTTTGATGCAAATTGGCAATTACGAATTTAATACAATTATACAAATTACGACTTAAAGTTGCACAAATCACTCATGATTAGCATCAATTTACTGCTGTTTTTTTTTTTGCCAAAGCACCAAATTATTGCTTTGAATACACAAATTATCGATTTGTCATATTCATTGTAAGTTAACTTTTTAATTATTATCCAAACGATATTCCATTTCAATAATCCATAACATCTTAGGCTAATTAATATTGGTTTGAAATAATTCATGACATCTAAATAATATTAGAGAATGATTCAATACCCAAATGATAAAGGATCTATTCTTGGTTTGACTCTGACTCATAATGAGAATTTCTCATCTGTAAGGATATAAGTTTAATTCAAAAAAAAATATAATTAAAATCTATTTCCCATTCTCATTAACCGGGTTCAAATCAATGATCCAAACGGCTCTAAATATATATCACAAAACATAATATCTATATAATAAGGAATGTATTATTATTTAATAATAATAATACAAGTGAAATATATATATATATATATATATATTAAATTATTATAAATGAGAAAATCCATGATTTTCTAAGTAGATCATATTCACAGTGAAAAAGTAACTTTACATTGCTTTTATAAAGAATTTAATCATAAAGAAATAAAATTAAAGGATTGATTTGTTTAAATTGTTTAATGAATTTAATCACCTATAAATTAAATGAAATTTGGATAAGAAAGTATAAAGATTTAGTCAAATTCTATTTTTATTCAATTTTAATTTTAAAGGCATAAGTTTTAATTATTTTACAATACTATGATTGTTTATAATTGAAAAACAATATTCATGAGAATTTAAGATTATCTTATCATTTACTGCAAATTAAAACCATTCTCATCAAAATAATTACCTATAAATAATAAACATATAGTTTTGTTGACGACTTTTCTAAGATATCTAATTGTTGAAAATGGAAAATTAATTAGAAAATATGTATAAAAATATAATAATAATAATATATGAAACAAAATCATTTTCTAAAAATATGATATTGCAAATTAATTAAGTTAATTAAATATGCATAAGAGTATGACAGTAGGTTAATTAATTATATATAAGGGTATAATAGTAACTTACAAATTAATTGGTGCCACGAGACAACATCATTTCCCAAAAAGTGTCCGGAGATGTATATATAAGCCTAACTTAGAATGTATATATAAGCCTAACTTAGAATATATATATATATATATATAGGGTCCTGCTCAAATAGAAAATAGCTTAAATGAGAAATAGAAAACCTTATCATTATACCTGCCGCACCCACACACAAATTATATACACCCTCACACACACAATCCCATCTATTCTCCTCCGTTTTTAATTTGATTTTTCCCGTCAATTGACAAAGTTTTTTTCAAATCTAACTTCACCGCATTTTTTTCCATCTCCCAACGATCAGTTTTCATACCATATGTGCTATATTTCGGCAAATATAATTTATAATTAAAATAAATTCGTCACTTATCAGATTCAAACTTCAATCACTAAATTATATTACAGAAACCACTAATTTGTATTATAGAAATCACTAATTTGTATTACAGAAATCACTAAATTATATATCCTGGGTTCACAAAGAATAATGGAAATCGTCGAAAAAATAAAAGTCACCGGAATATATCACATATGGTATGCAAACTGATTGTTGGGAGATGGAGAAAAATGTGGTGAAGTTAGATTTGAAAAAAACTTCACTAAGTAACGGGAAAAATCAAATTAAAAACGGAGGGATTATGTGGGATTGGGTGTATGAGGGTGTATTTGATTTGTGTGTGGATGCTCTCCCTTGCCATTAGATTAGATTGAATATGTGGTGTAGATCTTATTTTCTATTTTCTATTCTAAATTATTTTCTATTTGAACAGGACCCTATATATATATATATATATATATATATATATATATAGTAGGGATCTAGGAAAAACTCCTTAGATAGAAAACTTAGGAAACTACATCCAGACTGTTAATTAAATATAATAATAATTAATTTGTATATATAACTCATAATGGCAAATTAGTAATATTTTAAAAAAACATGTACTAATGTGAATAAGAAACAAATGTAAATAAAGAAACTATCTTTATGAAGGTAATAATCACACATGTAATTGATTGTTCTGCATACTAACATTAATTTTTATAAATACCGTATATTAACTTTTAATATATCACTAATTCATATTATTAAGATTCTAGTAATTATTCTTATGCATATTTCACTATTAATTTAAAATAATATTAAGATTCTATTAACTATTCTACTAAATATTTTAATTAAAATTCCACTAAGTGTTCTACTAAATAGTCAAAAATCTTTTATTTTTTTTAAAAATTCTTCTAGATATTTCACTATTAATTTTAAAATAATATTAAGATTCTATTAACTATTTCATTAACTATTCTACTAAATATTTTTAATTAAGATTCCACTAAATGTTCTACTAAATATTCAAGAATATTTTGAATATTTTAAAATAGTAATTATTTTTCTAGATATTTCACTATTAATTTAAAATAATATTAAATATTCTATTAACTATTCTGCTAAATATTTTAATTAAAATTCTACTAAGTGTTCTACTAAATAGTCAATTTTTTTTTATAAATTCTAAAATTATTCTATATATTTCACAATTAGTTTAAAATAATATTAAAATTCTATTGACTATTCTATTAACTATTCCACTAAATATTTTAATTAAAATTTCACTAAGTGTTCTACTAAATAGTCAAAAATCTTTTAAAGATTTTAAAATTCTTCTAGATATTTCACTATTAATTTTAAAATAATATTAAGATTATATTAACTATTCCACTAACTATTCTACTAAATATTTTTAATTAAGATTCCACTAAATGTTCTACCAAATATTCAAGAATCTTTTGAAAATTTTAAAATAGTCAAGAATCTTTTGAAATTTTATTAGAACACATAATAAAATAATAAAAATATTATCATACACTATAATAAAATATACATAAACTTTAACATCAAAATTTAAAATTAAATGAAAATTTTTAGTGGAATATACAATAAAATTTTAAATGTTATCTATAATCTTAGAACACTTTGTGGAATCTTTAAAAAGATAAATAAAAAATTTAGTGAAATATACAATACAATTTTAAAATATTATCAAGAATTTTAAAATAGTTTATGGGATTTTGAAATAAACTAAATGAAATATAAAATTTAAATGAAAAATGAAAATTTTAGTTGAATATATAATCAACCCCTATATATGGGTAGAGATCCAGAGAAAACTCTTTTTAGCAAAAAACTTAGAGACCACTAGATCAACCGTTGATTTATAAAAAAAGATTTGATCTAAGATTTAAACTATGAATGGCAGTTTTGTAATAAATATGGATTGTATATCTTATTTTGTAGTGCTTAAAATATGATTGATACTTGCTATATTTATATACCTCCCATTAATGTTATTTAATTGAGGTTGATTATGATTACTTGTTATGACATTTTCTTTATATTATAAACTTAAGAAAATATTTTATTATTTGTTCTACTAATCTGATGTATTCTACTAAGTATTCTAGTATTTAATATTTATTTTATTTTCATTTAAAATTCTATTATATATTCTACTACTATGATATATTATAATAAATATTCTAATATATGTTTAAATATTTATTCTATTCTAATTCAAGATTCTATTTATGTGTTCTACTACTTTATATTGTACTAGGTATTCTAAAGTATTATATGATATTTATTTTATTTTTATTCAAGATTCTATTATGTGTTCTACTATATGTATTCTACTAAATATTTTAACATAGTATTAAATAATTATTTTATTTTTATTTATATTTTGACAAAAATTTAAGATTCTATTATGTGTTCCACTATTCTGATATATTCCAATATATTCTATTAAGTATTCTAGTGTAGTATTTAATATTTATTTATTTTAGGTCAAGATTCTATTATATGTCTAACTAATTCGATATATTCTACAAAGTATTCTAATATAGTATTTAATATTATTTTATTATATAAATTTTTAAAAATAATATTGATATATAATATTTAGAATAGAATCTTAAAATAGCTAATACAATACGCAATTGAATCTTATATTGGAATATGACAAAGTTCTATTATTATATTACAATTCTCTATAGAATACTAAAATAAATAAAAATATATATATTAATGAAAATTATAATAAAATTAATTGGTAGTAGAACACTTAGTAGAATCATAATAAAATTTATATTGAAATATTTTGTAAAATCTTAATATTAGAATACAAACATAATTGAACATCTAGTAGAATCTTCGAATAAAATATGATATTCAGTATTACTTTGAATACTTAGTGGAATCTTAATGTAATAAAATTAATTGTTAATAGAATACTTAGTTGAATTCTAATAAATTTTATCTAAAATATTTTATAAAAAAACTTTATTGAAATATAATATGAAGTAGAATTCCAAAAAATCCTGTAGAATACGCAATAAAATCTTACATTAGAATACGAAAGAATACTACTATTACATCACAATTCTCTATAGAATATTAATATAAATAAATAAATTATATTTTATTTAAAATTATAATATAATAAATATGATATTAAGTATTATTTTGAATACTTAGTGGAATCTTAATGTAATAAAATTAATTGTTAATTGAAAACTTAGTTGAATCCTAACAAATTTTATATTAAAATATTTTATAAAAAACTTAAATTGAAATATAATATATAGTAGAATTCTAAAACACCTAGTAGAACACGCAATAAAATCTTACATTAAAATACGAAAGAATACTACTATTACATCACAATTCTCTATAGAATATTAATATAGATAAATAAATAAATTATATTTTATTTTATTTAAAATTATAATAAAATAAATTGTTAATGGAATACTTAGTAGAATCCTAATACAATATTATGTATTAAATAGAATATTTAATAGAATCTTAATATCAGTATTTTTAAAAATATTTTATATTTTAATCAAAATAGAAAATAATAAAATTTGAATAGATTATGCAATATAATACTTAGTAGAATCCATATAGAATCTTAAATCTGCATTTTAATAATGATATTTAATAAATATATTATTAACAAATTTAATAACGTTTAGTAAAACATGTAATTTAATTCTATCAAAAAATTGAATAAGAAATGTTTAATTAAAATTGGTATGTAATTAATCGTGTTTTTAAGAGGATAGATTGAAATTAGATACATGTATGTATAGAAATAATCAAAGTTACTATTATGTCCATCCAATTAAAGGTAGGTGAATAACAATGACCATCAGATTAAAATCAAATCAATGGATCACAAGTGTACCTTAGTTTTCTCTCAAAAACAAGTTTTTTCTTGAGCAGTCCCCTATATATATATATATATATATATATATATATATATATATATATATATATATATATATAGTAGATTCAAGACTATACCCGCCGGTGGGAACCGAGGATTGCGGCTTGAACCTCTCTCATTTTTCTCTCGGGATATCTCTGTCATGTTACCTAAAATACCTAAACGCTGAAGTTGAATTTTTCCTGCAACCTATTCTTTAATTTGTCAGTACAATAAATATGTGGATTTCACTGTGCATGCCCCGCGTATAGGGCTCAACAAAACCAAACCGAAACCGGAAAACCGAACCAAATATAGTAATTTTGGTTCGATTCAGTTCTATTTTTTCTGAAATTTCGGTCTATTTGGTTTTTCGATCCGGACCGAATTAAAATTCTGTTCGGACCTTAATAAAAGAATTCGGTTCGGATCGAATAGACCGAATTATATATTATTTATTTTTATTATATATAAAATATATTTTTACTAATATATATTTATATAATATATGTTCGATAAGTACAATTTTACTTTAATTATTGCATTATTGATTTATTATTTGGGCGAAATATGAATCTACTAGGTTTTTTTTATATATTTGTATTCATGTTCTCTTAAAAATTCACCTTATTTAATTTTTAATTTAAAAAAAAACATGGACCGCACCGAACGGATCAAAATAATCTGATTCGGTCTGGTCAGTCCATAATAAAATTTCGGTTTGGAACCCAACACAGTAGCCCCTAGTCACTTGAAACTTATGCAAGTTACACTGTTGAGTTGTGTGAATTCACAATTAAACTAAACAACTCAAAATTTCATTTACTTGAAATTACTGCAAAATACAGGAACTTAGTTACCTAGGTCATTCTAGGTTACTGTAAGTTACATATTTGTTACATATTTTATCTTTTATTAATTATTATAATATTATATATAATAAATATAGGAATTATAAAAGATATATATCAAAATCTAAATAAAATTCTAATTATAAATTGAATGTACTCTCTTGTCCCATTTGATTCTTAACATTTTCCAAATAATAACACATAATATGGAAAATGTTAAGTATCAAATGGGACAAATGGAGTACGTGGTAATTATTACTTAAAATTATTCATAATATTGACACATACTCTGTCTCTCATATATATATAAACATATATTTATTTATGTGTGTGTATTATTTTCTATTAATGATTTAAATATGTTTAATTTATCTACACATATATTGTATATTATTTAAAATGTATTCTTTAATTTTATTTATTTTATTTTATTAAAGTATTGCATATTTTCAAATTTTATTTTATTTATTTAAGTAAATAATATTTGTTATTATACATAAACAATCAAATCAAAAATGTAATTTTTAGTTACGTATTTATAAACCAAACAATTGTTTTTTATTTTTCCAAAAAATATATAACCTTTCGAGAAAGGCTGAGTTACCATTCAACCACAAAATTTGTTCAAACAAACGAGGCCCAATTAAACTAAGGGCAAAAATGTTAGAAGTCGTAGCTTGACCACTTTTGGAAATTAAAGGATGGTGAAATTTATTTTATTTGAAATTATTGTGTACCATTTGTTGATATGGTAGGTGATGCAAATTGAATTTAATTTACTCTAAATTACATAAGCTCATATTAAAACATTTGTATAATATTTTTTTTAATAATTAGGCTTATAGCCTTAGATATATAGTGATTATCTATTTTAATAAATTCTCGCGATTATCTAGGAGCTGGGATGGCAGAAGATAAACCCCATCAGAATATTATTTTCTTCTTTTCAAAAGACATAGGTCCTGTTTGGCAATTAACAGTTAGATGGAGAGGATATGATTAACTATTTTGACTAATTGATTTGAATAACTGTTTTGACTAATTGATTGAATTAGCTGTTTTCAAAAAAATTATTTGGTAATAAGCTGACTGTTTGTATTTAAATTAGACACATGACAAATTTCTAATGCAAAAAACTCTTAAAACTAGCATTTCAAAATTAATTTTTTCACCTCAATAAATCATTTCAATCAACTAACTATCAAAAACACACATATTAGATGATTCATTTGGTTAAACCTTTAACTTACTTCAATCCTCTAATTTCTACTTAAAACTCTAATTTCCAAATACCCCCCATATATTTTTAACATTTTGTACGTATTTTAAGATGTATAAAAGAAATATTTTTAAATAATTTTTTATAAATAAATATTTCAATATTATGCATTTATCTAGAAAAAGGTTTTTTTTTAAATAAATTATAAAAATATTTTTTTTATGTACACATGCAAAAAGTCCGTATTAATTAGTTAACAGTTCTCCGAAAATTTCATGATAATAATAGCTAGAAGAATTATAACCGGATCATATAATATTATATTTTAATATTTTCCCTCGTCACAAAGCACATTTTTAAGCTCAGAATGAATTACGGGTACTCATGTTGAGAGTAATAATTTGCCCTAGGAAAACTTTGATACCACGTATGTACGTTATGGATTCTCTGAAACTTCATGTAGCAGAGGATCTACTACATGATCATATATTCGATCAGGGCGGAACAGGGGAACGGGGTTAAGGGAGGCGGAAGCCTAACTAGACTTAAAATAATTAATATAATTTTTTTTAATTTCTGATCATTTTAAAGCCCCTCCCTCGATAGTAATTTCTATTTTTTACAATCTCAATATCTCTACTTATAATTCTAATACTTGTTAGTTGACTTTATTTCTCACGCTATTATACCATCAGTTCCTGAATAGTTAAATTACAATTTTCACAAATTTTTTTTGTATATTTATCTAAATTTCTTGATTTTACTCCTTATTTTTCAACTGTTTGATTACAGTTTTCCAAAAAAGTATTATACAATAAAACTAAAATAAATTTTCAATTAAAATCACTTATACAGTATGATTGGATGGAGTATACTATTAAATTATTCTCACGGATATCAAAGAAATTGATTGTCATTTCTGTTTATTTTTTGCGCATTAAGCTTATGAATACGTTTATTTGCTAATATGATACTCGATCATAGTTCACTAAAGATTTTAGTTAAGTGGATTCAGTTTGATTATGTTATGTATCGTGGAGCCATACTATTTAGTGTCATCTTCTTAAATCGGAGATACCATATTATCTATATTTTTATAACAGTTAAAAATTAAAAAAAAAATATTAGAAGTGTTCCTTCGACTGATTTCACAACCAATATATAAGAAAATTTAAAGCATTTAAAAATAAAAAACAAAACATATTACATATTACATATTTTTCCTACATAACAATATGAGATAACAACGGGACGAGATAGATGTTAAATTTCACAACCGCTTAACTATAGATTTAGAGTTGTGATTCCCCGAGAGGGACCTCATTTTGATCACAATGAGTTTTTGAGTTTTAAAAAAAAAGTTTATTAAAATTTTGAGCATGGGCTATCTTGAAATCATGGTTCCGTCGCTGCATATATTATATTATACTAGCCTATTGATGTGTTAAAATACTGCAAGCGCACAGTGTTTAATTTTAGCAATCGCAGATCGATCCTCAGAGACTATGAAACTTCCAAACCCTAACAAATAAATAAGGCAGACTAGACAAATAATATTGAGATGAGATTTGTTTAACCTAATAAGCAAATAAGAACAAATAAATATGGAAAATCTAGGAATCCGAATCCATCAATTAATCACAATTAATATCCAACTTGTCCTAAAAATCAATTCTTTTTCTTAAACAAATAAATATCAATTAACGAGACAAGCATATACTATGAAACTTATTATCTAATATATCAAAATTACTTTGTTAATTAAACAATTAAGCACCAAGAAAAATTATGAGAATTAAATAATAGGAACAAACAAATACTAAAAATAATCAACTAACTTCACCTTCATCCTAGGGCTAGAGAATTAGCTAGACATGCTTGAAGAACAAAGCAAAGCAACCAATATAAGACATGTAAATAACGAATAACATAAAAAGTGTTTGAGAGATAAAAACTTGTTTGTATTGAAAGAGCAAGAAAATAAAAGTACTATACTCCTACTCCTAATTATTGAAAACTAAAGCTAAAGTTAAGGTACAAGGTCTGGGTCCAGGTCTTGAAATACAAGAGAGGAGACCCATATATAGAGAGGAAATAATGTAGGTTTTCTATATCGATTATTGTTAGGAATGCAAACACTGGTGATTGTCAGAAAATACTAAAACAGAGTTTATGCTGACGTAATCAGAGTTTACAGAAGCTGTCGGTCAGAGTTTACTCTATCAGAGAATACTCAATCAGAGTTTACTCTAACAGAGAATGCTCAAATCAGAGAATGATAAACCGACAGAGTTTAGCTTCAGAGTCTACCAGAAAAGGAAACAGATAAATCAGAGTCTGATTTGGATAGTAAGAAGGAATTCAAGTGCAAGTCTAATTACCTTATTAAAGCTATTCTTATCATAATCTGTTTTGTAATTGTATTTGTAGCTATGTCTATATAAACACAGAGATAGGTTATAATTGAATGTCGAATTCATAAAAGCAATATCTTGTAACCTAGCAGCTCTTAAGAACTTATATCTTGAGAGAGTTTTGTATTCAAGTTCATTATTAATACAAAACAGTATTCCATTCTACATACTTGTGTTCATAATCGATTTACAGGCACTATTACATTCAACTCCTCTTCTGTAATAGATTGATTATTCTGGGAAACAATTATAAATTGAATTCTAAATATTTCCTTCTATTCATTTTTCTTCTCCAACAAGCATTCGATTTTATCTCCTTTTTCTTTGCCTCCAAGTAATTCCACTTCCATCCTTGTATTTTCCTTTTTCTGCTATAATTCTGATTTTAATTAATTTCCTACAAAAAAAAATAAAAATAATTAATTAACTAATAAAATTATGAAAATAAACATAAAATAGGTATTAAAAATGTACTAATTATGAACCTATCACCTATAACCCGTGCAAAGCACGGGAGGAAAATAATAAATAATATATTATATATTTTAAATGAATTAAATATTTTATTTGATTATTTATGTTTTTAATATTTTTTATGTAATTATGTATATGTGATAAATTATTTTTAAATCCTATTTATATTATGTGTTTAAATTCTCATTAATATATTATTATATATTTATATTAATTAACATAGATTAATAACTCGTGCAAAGCATTAATAAATTTTTATTAATAAAAAATGAGTTTCAAATATATTTAAAAATATTTTAATTAAAATTTAAATAAAATATTATGTTTTAATATATATAAAATTTTAATATTCAAATTTTTTTATTATAAAATTGTAATTTTAAATAAATTAAAGTGTTTGAGCGATGAGAAAATTGAAACATACTATTAGATGTGAGTACAACTTTATATTTTAATTGAAAAAGAACTTAGTTTAGAGTAATATAATATAAAAATATATTTAATATAGATGGAGTAATAAAATTTAATTAATATAAATAAAATAATAATATTATTTTAATATTTATAAAATTTAATTAATAAATTATGATATTAAATAAATTAAAGAATTTGATTAATGAGAAAATTAAAACAGAGTTATTTATTGATTAAAAGAATGCGTTTGAAACTAAGTAGAAGACGTATCTTTACAGTTGAGTGGGACACAAAAGACAGACGAGGACCAAACATTTGTTCTTACGATTTTAATAATATAGTATAAATATCTTTTTAAAAAAGTATTCAAAAACGGTACTAGGTCAAGTTTACTAACATATTTTATGAATTTATAGTTGTTACCTTCCTATTAATCTTCATTTTCTTTTCTAGATTAAGTAAATGTATGTATAGAGAGAAAGAGAGAAATACATACATAATAGTATGATACACACATGCATCTGCACGTTATATTACTACAACTACGTATAAAAAATATATATGAATATACATCATTATTATGCGTGTTTGATTTATTTAATTAACTAGTGCAACTAGATGGGTCATTGACATTAACTGTATATGTTTTGATAGTATATTAATTGGCAAAAGCCAGCGAGTTTGAAATAATTTAGAGGAGTCAATTTCTACAAGCTGCTCTTATAAAACGGAAAAACGTTGTTTATCAAGTCAAAAAATTTACAACACACCAAAGTGCTATAGCTAGGCTAGAAATAGAGAGAAGATATAATTATATATATATATATGGAGGAAACTTTGAAAAGAAAGGCTCATGCAGGTGAGATGGAGGAAGAGAAGAGAAGTGAATCTGACCATGATGATGAAGATTGCAAGGACGAGGATGTACCCAATAGGGTAATTAACCTTCGACTCTCTCTCACTCGAGAATTATCAGCTCGATCCAAATGAATATGATTTTATAGGTTATAAGTTTTACTAAAAATAGAAGTAAAACATTTTTGTTTCATATATATGATAATTTTTATACAGGTAGATTCATGAGGACAATCAGTTTTTGATATTCAGTTCATTTGATCTGCAAAATCTCTATGGTGTTTCTTTATTATTATGATCAAAGTATAGTTATTATCCAAGAACTAGTTTTGTATAGTTTGATATCTACAGAGTATTTTGTGTGTGTGTGTGTGTGTTGGTAGAGATTGAATTTTTCTAATTTACAAATACAATTATCTTCGTTTAATATATAGTATTGTAGTATTATATGTATGGTACATATAGTTATGCTTATATAAAGGTGTGGGGGCATATATATGTAGGTATTGTTATAAGATTATTAGCCAATCACTGCTCATCTAGTCTTGAATGATACATGTCACTGCTCTTATAGTCATAATCTAGTCCCCAACTTGTCTTGGTCCTTATAATGAGACTAAATATAACACAAAATGTATCAATTTCTTAGATGAAACTACTAGTGTAAATGTCAATGTATAACCCTAACATTATACCTAGCTAGTGATATGTACTGAGAATGGTTGGGAATGGAGTGCATGCAGGATAATGAGCTTCAATCTACGAAAGAGAAAATGAACAAGGCGAGAGAGGAGAACCGGAGACTTAAGACTTGCTTAGAAAAAATATTGAGTGATTATCAAAGGCTTCAAACTCAATTCAACAACATTGTTGATGACAAGGAAGTTCCAAAGAAATCTATGTATCGAGCTCTCGATTATCAAGAACATCATGAACAAGAAGGAGCTGATCAGTTTGATGTGTCCCTTACTCTTGGAAGATTATCTTCTAATGAATTCAAGAAGGACTCGAGTCCTGCAAAAGCTGGTAAAAGCACAAATATTGTTAAACAAGATAAAGAAGGATTGGGGCTTGGGTTGGATTGCGGGACCTTTGATACCCAACCCTCTTTGCTTCCTAAACAAGTATTGGCTGATCAATCTTCACCACAAGTTAGCAGAGATGATGTGAATGAAGAAGAGGATGCGGAGACATGTCAACCTCAAAAAAGTCAGAAAACATCTGAAGATGATGAAGTTTCACAGCAAAACCCTGCTAAGAAAGCCAGAGTTTCTGTGAGGATTAGATGTAATACAACCACAGTAAGTATATAACCAATCAAGTTTACAAGTACATTAGCTGAATTAAAAACTTTTTTTTAGTAAGCTTATAAGTTTATAGATCGAGTATTATCCATTCTCTAATAATTCTCAGAGTGAGGAGGAGTCGAATTACTTTATTGTTATACAAACATACTAGCTTATTACATAAATTACTAATAGCTTTACCATTAATGACTCATGTTTCTTTTGTTTGAATTAATGCAGATGAATGATGGGTGCCAATGGAGAAAATATGGTCAAAAGATTGCTAAAGGAAATCCATGTCCTAGAGCATATTACAGATGTAGTGTTGCACCATCTTGTCCAGTGAGAAAACAGGTACAAAGATGTTCACAAGACATGTCTATTTTGATCACAACTTATGAAGGAAAACACAACCACACACTTCCAATAGCAGCCCATGCAATGGCTTCGACTACCACAGCAGCCGCCACCATGCTCTTATCCGGTTCATCTACATCATCTGGAGCCTCATCAACTCCTCCTCCTGTTGAGCTTCATGGACTCAACTATTATCTCTCTAATTCCTCAACATCATCTAGATCACCTCCATTTTACCTACCAAACCCTTCTTTCACATCTTCGTCGTCGTGTCCATCAATCACTCTTGACCTCACCTCAAGCTCCTCTTCCATGACAAATTTTCCTCTTCCGCTAAGATACAACAACACAAATTCCTCCACAAATCTCAATTTCACTACTTTGGAATCCAACACCACATTGCCGATATCTTGGGGTACTTACGGAACAAATTACATGCAGTTCCCTAATAACTACAACAAAAATATCCAAATGGGAACATCCTTGAACTTTGGGAGACAACCATATTCTAATTACATGCAAAAGAGCAATAATGTAGTTACTCCAAATGATCAACAACAGTCCTTGCAAATGGATCATAAGCACTCTATTGAATCTGCAACAAAAGCAATAACAGAAGACCCCAATTTCCAAGCAGCTTTAGCAGCTGCCCTCACCACGATAATCGGCTCCAATGGTAATAATAATAGTACTGGTGGTGATCGGACTTTAAAATTCGAACAATCATTTCCCGTGCTGTCGAGTTTCTTGTCAACAAATTCTCAAGCATCAAACTTGAGGCACCTCTCTCCTCCATTGCCATCTTCGACTTCCAAGAGTAAGTCAACATCTCCGGAACAAGATTCAAGAGATCAAGCCAGATGATATTATAAATAGGATTAGTTTAACGCTGGCATCTTATGCGCAACAAAGGTGGCTAGTGTAGGCTAGGGTCCGGCGCAGGTCTAAGAGATGTGAATTTCCTTTTTTTTTCCCTTGTAAATTAAGTACATAAGTTTTTAGTATACACTGTCACGTCCCAAATATTTTGTCTTATTTAATTTTTTATGATCAAATTGATTAAAGTTTACTATAATTTATATATTATTATTTTTCATAATTATTAAAATTTAAAAATATAATTTAAAATAGATAAAATCTTTAACAATATAATTTTACAAGTTTAAAAATATATACTCAAATGTTGAGTATAAGATAGTACTGTAAATATATTATTTAATTGACTAAGAAAATAGGTATTCAAGGGAGAGTTTTCTATCTCTACAATATATTCATTGTCCAATCCCTTTACAAGTTGTCATTACTGTTCTATTTATAGATGGGTTTACAATGGGCTTTCCTACTTGCTTTGAGCCAACCTTTGCGATTACAATAGCATTACTCTTCACATGTTTCACACATAACCATGCAAACTCTGCATCATATATAAAACTCGCTTTCTTGAGGTGTCTTCTGAGAGACTGTTTTGAATTTGTATATCTTCTGGAGTTAAATTCATCAGAATTTTGAGCTAACCAACCCCCATGCACCAACCTGTCTGAGTGAAAGTTTCCCCTTGCTATTTTGACTCGCCTCAAGTATTCTCAAAGTTTTGGACTTTCCACGTTGACTCCCAATTAGTACGAGAAATGCTAGCGACTGGAATAATTCAACCGTCTACCAGCCCGTATTCTAGTCTGGTGTTGTTAGTTCAAAAAAAACACGGATCATGGAGGTTTTGTGTAGACTATCGAGCGCTTAATAAAGAAATGGTGTTGGATAAGTACCCCATTCCGGTGATTGATGAACTCTTGAATGAGCTACACGGTTCAAAAATTTATAGCAAACTCGATCTTAAGGCGGGATATCACTAAATAAGAGTTCAGGATGATGATGTGCATAAAACGGCTTTCCGCACTCATGGAGGGCATTATGAATTTTTAGTCATGCCTTTTAGGTTGTCCAATCACTACAAGAAAAACAGCTTCATACAAGCATTTTTGCCCGTTGTGTGATACCATGGAAAACCGTTGAATATTGAGCCGCCGTCTGATACACAGATCACACAACGGTACGCGATCGTTGTCTGTCTTTAAGCAAGACAACAACAAGATCATGAAAAAATATTGTTATAAGGGTGGTATATACAACGAGTTTAGTAAACTGCATATTGTAGGACTTGCACCTATTCAACTGTTTCTTATGTATAAAAATGTTGTTCTTCTTTCCTATAGGCAACAGCCTTTAAAATAAAAGCCATTGTCAAGATTACATTATCACAATGGTTCGATAATAAGAATGATTTGTCTAAAGATTATGAACACAACGGTTCATAAATAAGAATCTGTTGGCTATACCCATTTGTTACAATGGTTTGTAACTCAATATCTGTTGTAAGAATTCAATGTGATAATGATTCTTTTTCAAATAGACAACTGTTTTATTTCATTGTCTCAAAAAGTAATTGAAATAGACAAGTGTTTTATATTATTATCTCAAAAAGAAATTGAAATACACAAGTGTTTAACAATTGAAACTATGGTTTAATATACAAAAGTTATCGAGGAGTATTACAACCTGCAACTAAAAGTTTATGTCTAACATTAATACTATCACAAGCCCTATTATACTTGTTAGAATCAAATCATTGTTATATATACTATTCCGATACTTGATAGTTGCTACTGCATTTCGTCTTTGTTGAGCTTGAACAGAAGCTTCTGCCATTAGAATAGTATTCAGCTACTGCATTTATAAACAAACACGATTGCTTAAACATTACCCATGAAATATATATTATACATTCAAGGTAACATAAAACAAGTGAAATCTTACCATAGCTTGCTTGCATTGTCAGAATTACATCTATTATATGACTGGGCTACAGATGCATCCATGGCTTTCAAGTTGATATTTAAAGTATGGACCACTCTGTTTGGAAATCAAAATAAAATGTATAAGATGTATAAGATCACTAGAAAATGATCCATATTCTAATTAACATATTTCTCCTTGTGATGACTGAGAAACAAAACAAAACAATGCTCTTCAATAATTAATTTCCAGAAAGGAGTTATTGTCCTGCGCCTTCAGCTATGACAATAACCATATGCCCATTTTCTTTGGGCTATTTTTCTATATATTCAAAAAGCCCACCCTTCCATTCAAGATAAAAGGGTGACTCTGGGATCAAACAACAATCAACATCACGGCTAGCAAGAGTCGATACATTGCAATAAACCCTGCATACAATTCAGAGTAATCTTTTTGTTAGTGTCAGGTACAATTGATCAAAGATATGACGGGAGATAAATAAACCATGATAACATATATTGTCTTATCATGATGCATAGTAAAGAGAAACAAATGATAGAACACTATTTATGAAGGATGATCATATTATCCCAAGTCAGATGACCATGAAGAAATGAAACTTAAAGCTATCACATGTTAGGATTAATATGCTTAATTAGCTGAAGTAATGATCATCTACAGAGTGAGCAGTGACATAAAAAGAAAAAACCAGAAACTAGAACAAGTATTTGAGCAAATCTTACCGCTGTAGCGACCCATCAACTTTACTAGCCCGATACCATTCTCAGTACTTTCAGCTTCAACATGAGTTGCATTTATAGCACGTTGAGCTTCCTCGACAGCACTATCAAAGCCAAAGGATTTATCAATAACCTGTGCAGCAAATAATAGTATCACCTATTGAAATTCTTTATAGGATAAATTAATCTCAGTTACTATAGAAACTACTAGAATCATAGTAAGTAAAATTTCAGCTACTGATTTTTGGAATTCCAGCTACTGCAACTTTGAGACCACGTCTTCTAATTTCCTGCAAGTTAGAGGGTGAAAAAGATTTACTAATAATCTATAAATTTCTAAGGACAGTAGTCTCTATTTATCTCAATTTGCGATAGTATTGACTCTTGCATTGCTAGAAAACTGAAAGCAATGAAAAATGAAACTTGATCATTCTTCCAGATACCTAAATGCTAAGTGGGTATGTTTCCTCTGTATGATGTGTATAAAAGTAGAGGGGATATATAAGTCAGGGCCAACACATTACCTTCTTCCAGATACCTAAATGCTATTAAAAATAGGCAAAGAAGAACCCAATATATAGGAGATGTCTTCATCAGCATATGCGGATCTCCATAGAGCATCTGATCAAATATTGAAGTAATGAGTTTAATTACTAGTATGCATTTGAGCCAGAATAACCAACATGTAAGTCTGAAATTGGGACATTTAGCGCAACAATACTTATAATCACTATATAATTTTACGATAAAAAGTGGAGAAAGAAAATACATTACTTGGAGAAAGAAATTTTGTTTTGTTTCTAGTTTCTTCTGCCAAACCACTGCATAGGCCCTAAATTGTGCACAAGCGATGCAAGGGAATAAATTTTTCAACATTTTTAAGTGGACTTTCAACAAACACTTCAATGTAATAAATCAAAACATATAGCTCATAAAATACATTGTGCCAAAACATATAAACAAGAGTATAAACAGCAGAAACACTATATAAACAAGAACTAGTTATTATAGAAAAGATATAAACAAGAACTGAGTTTGGTCACAGATTAAAAACAATTAATGACGAGTGATTGAAAAATAGAGAGGTACCTCATATTCAAAGAATGAAGCCATGAACCAAGTGTAGCCAACCCCAAATCAAAGCTATAAATCACAGTCAATTGAAGAAGCTCTCAATCTTAAAAAAGCCCCAAATAAAAGAAAACCCAAATCCAAGGAGTGAATCGAAGATAAAGTGAATTGATGCAGTGTCGAATAGGAGTGATCGAGAGAAGAGCGTGGAGGAAGAATGGTGCTTTCTCAATTGAAGAGCGTGGAGTGAGAGATAGAGTGAAATGTTTTCTCAATTGAAGAACGGTGGTGGGAGAGAGATAGTGAGTTTGGAAAGAGCAGTGCTTTTGCCGCTCAAGTAAATTGAAGGGGGTGATAGAAGAGGGAAATGAAATTGGTTAAGGGAAAAATATTTGGGTGGGAGGAATAAAATTGGGTCACCAAATAAATAAAATTTTAAATTTAATAATAGTACTTTTTAAAATAATAATAATAATAATAACAAATACACGTATATTCCTTAAGTTTGGACGGAAAACAGTATGATCCTTAAACTTTTTATAAATACACATTGCATCCCTTTACTTTTTATATAACACAAAATTCCGATTTTAAATTTTAAATTTAAAAAAAAATCCTAGTATATGATTTTATTTATTTTTTAATCTACAAATAAATTAAATCTTCTTACAAATTGAGATAAACTCTCAATTTTCTAATCTACATATACATATAAAAGTAGAGGTCTGTAGTTCTACTTCCTTTAAAAATAGAGGTACAGACCTCTACTTTTATATATTTTAAAAGTACGGTCATCTGCTATTTCAGTCATCTGCTACAAGTTTACTATATATTTTTATTTTTCCTTTTTATTTATCTTTATTATGCTATTTCGGTCATCTGCTGCATGTGACCAAAAATGTCGTGTTGTTATATTTGTGTTATATTATTATGGGTGAATAATAAATATGATTCATATTTATTATTAATTATTAATTTAAATTTTTCTCACCCCTACATTTATATGTATCCATATTATAAATTTATAAAATTTTAATTTTTTTTGTAAAATGAGTTAAGATTTTAAATTTTAATTTTTGTATAAAAACTTAAACATATATTCATAATTATAATTATAACAACGTGCTTACATAATTATTTCTCTCTCTTAACGTATTATATAATTTTAATTTAATATAAATGCATTCATATCAATATTATAAATTTATTATTCAACTTATAGCTACAAAAATCAAAATTCATAAAAAAAATCTAATTTTTTTAATTTTTTAAAAAATCTAACTCATTATACAATGGTTTTTTCTTTTTAAAAACTGTTGTCTTAATTAAATTAATACAATGGTCTTTTTAGAAGCATTGACTCGTTTCATTTCATACAATATTTTATTCTACAACGGTCTTACGTTGAAAACCGATGTGTTTTTTTAACTCGTACAACACAACTGCTAAAAAAAACGTTGTCTGTTTGACACTACAAGACAAAAAATACATTTTTACAATAAGACGAAAATTGTTTATTTACTATTTTGACTAGTTTTGTTAAAAAAACATATAAAACAAATTTAAAATATATTGATTTTTTTATACATGACTAATACATATTGATCTTAACATGTGTACGGTCGGATAATCGAAAAAATTAATTTTAGTTTTAATAATGACATAATTGTAGATTTACCACCAAGTGATTGTCTACCCATAACTCGTAACATAAAAGGTATACACATTCTCATGTTGAAACTAGAAAAATAGGTAGTTAGTATTCACAAATACATACATATCCATATTATAAATATATATTTCAAGTTATAGGGTACAAAAATTAAAATTCATAAAGAAATCATTTTTTTTAATTTTTTAAAAAATCTAGCTCATTATACAAGTGTTTTTTCGTTTTAAAAACTGTTGTATGACATATTAACGAACAATGATATCAAAACACTTGTGTGAATTCTAATAAAATAATAGTATAATAAAACAGTTGTGCATCATTTAACAACAGTTATTTGACATGTTGTATGAATTCTAATAAAACAATATTTTTATAAAACAGTTGTATAATATTTAACAACGGTTATGTTTTCCGTTGTATGAATTATAATAACACAATAGTCTTTAGAAACAGTTGCGTAACCTCCACAATTTTGAGTATTTTTTCACAACGGTTCTGAAAACCATTGTATTAAGCCTGGATTAGACCATGGTTTTTCGAGGGCAAAAATAAACCATTGTATGTTAATTCTGGACAATGCTTTTTTGATCGAGCGTTGTCTGATCAGTGTTGTGTGATGCTGTTTTTCTTGTAGTGAATGCCCCCTCTACCTTCCAATCGCTCATGAATGAGGTATTCAATCCTTATTGGTGGTCTCTGATATTGTAGAAGGGGGGTTGAATACAATATCAATATTTAATCACGGAATATTGGATTTAAAAATATTATTTTAATTTTTCACGAAATATTAATTGTGATGAAATACTGTTCAAGTAGAAGATATGATTTTAACTTGAAAAGTATTACAAAATTAATATGATGAAAGTTTATATAAATGTTTAAATGTTTAGAACGATTTTGACATGAATTGTTTTAATTTAACAATTATAATCAAAACTTGCACAGAAATCTATGAATCTTACAATGCAGACAAATTTCTGAATTTGAATGTTTTCAACTAACACAAATAATAAAGTGCTCACCTCATATTTATAGAGGAATTCTATAGCTTGTATGACTTTCTAGAACAGAACAATTTTCAGACTTTATTTAAGTTCTGTATGACATTTTTAATACTTGTATGACTTTTAAAATAGCTGGGTATGACTTCTCAAAAATCGATATGACTTTTTTTAATTAAAAAAGTTTGTATGACTTTTTAATTAAATAAAATCGGTATGACTTTCTAGAATATGCTCGGTATGACTTTTAAAATTGAATTCAGTATGACTTTTTCTAAAGTCATTCGGTATGACTTTTATTACCGGAATACGGTATGACTTTTATTATATAATTCGGTATGACTTTTTAATAAGTCTTTTGAATTATATTAAAAGTCATATTAAGTCATATCTTTTATAATAAATTTATTCTACTTAATTTAATTAGTTAATTTATAAATTAAATTAAATTCAACTTGAATTAATTTAATTTGATACATTAAATAATCAATTCACTTTTGATAGTAGAATTAAAATACTATCTTGACTTGTATAACCGTGTTGTCAGCTCTGAAATCTTTCCGTCTTCGCTATGTCTTCTGTCATAAAACCATTTAAGTTAGATGATGAATATTTATTAATTTAGTTGACACACAAATGTAATGTTTGGTTCATTTATGCCATACTATAATAAGTATTCTCCACCTTTTAACTTTAAGATGTGGTCTTCTGTCCTTCTTTAGCTTTATTGTCTTTCCTCTTTGTATTGTTTTTTTTCTTCTGGAATTTTCGTGTAGTAGCCACTAGAAATCTTCGTGTAGTAGCCACTATTATTTACTTCTTTTTCTTAACTGGGTTGAGTTGTCATCTAATTATTACAAATAGGCCTAGTCATATGCCTTTCAATCTCCCCCAATTTGTTGTTAAACATTTAACACACAAATTTCTAGAGGATAACTCAACTAACAACTAAGAAAGTAATACAACATGTAAGAACTGTAAATAATAAAAAGTTTTGGTATTATATTTAACAATTTTCCAGATTCATGTTTTGAAAGATAAATACAAGATAGATGTTCCTCTAGACTGAACATATATTACAAATTTTCTATCTTGACATATCTACTTCTTCAATCTTCAGAAGTATCAACTTCACCTTCTTCTAGGTTTGAACCTTTATGCACAGGTGTCCTTGGTACTTCTTCAGATTCTGATATTCCTGTTGTAGTGGATTCTCCATACAACTTTCTTTGCTCAGCCTTTGTTAACTGCCACATCACTTCCTTCTCAACAGGATCTATTTTCTCTTCTTCCATACCATATGGCTGATTAGAATCTATCTTCTTCATTTGCCTCACATAAGATGGTATAGATTTTGATAAGCAATAACTTCTAATCTTTGCAGCAGCATCCAACTTTTCTTGAGTTCTATACCCTTTGGATCTTAGCATCTTCTCAACCTCAATCATGTATCTGACAGTATAGCCTTTTAAAGACTCGTCATCCAACTTCATGATTTGATAGAACTTATTTATTACAAATAGGCCTAGTCATATGCCTTTCACTTATCTTTGCAAGTTTGTACTTGTTTTTTTCGATGACATATTGGTTTATAGCCTCACCGAGGAAGAACATGTTGCACATGGCGCACTGGTTTTACAGGAGTTGCAGGAACAAAACTTGGTGGTGAACCGTAAAAAATGTGAGTTTAAGCAGAGTAAAATCACTTACTTGGGTCATGTGATATCTGAACAAGGCGTTGTAGCGGATTCCTCAAAGGTCCAGGCCATGGTAGATTGGGCAGTGCCTACAAATCTCAAAGAGCTTCGTGGATTCTTGGGATTAACGGGTTATTATCATAAATTCATTGCTTACTATGCTCATAGCCCAGCCACTCACAAATCAGCTTAAAAAATATCAATTTGGGTGGTCACCAGCTGCTACCCAGGCGTTCGAGGAACTGAAACATGGTTACATCACCCGTTTTAGCTATGCCTGACTTCACCGTTCCCTTTGTAATTGAAACTGATGCGTCTGGCTATTGGGTGGGGGTAGTTCCAATGTAGAAAGAAAGGCCTGTAGCGAGATTTTGGGGCCAAGAACGAGGCAAAAGTCAATTTATGAGAAGGAACTAATAGCAATTTGCTTGGCAGTCTTGAAATGGAAGCACTACTTATTGGGAAGGCATTTTCGTATTCATACGAATCAGCAAAGCCTTCGATATATCATGCAACAAAGGGAGGTCGGGGCAAATTACCAAAAATGGGTGAGTAAATTGATGGCTTTCAATTTTGAGATTGTATACAAAACAGGGACGTCTAACCGGGTGGCAGACACTTTATCCAGAAAAGGTGATGGCGAGATAGTGTTGAATGAAATGTTGATCTCAAGTACAATTGATTGGGCTCAACTACTCCAAGAAACTGAGCGAGATCCATTTATTTCTCGCCTGAAGCAAGATGTGGGGAATAAGAAGGAGCAGTCCACAGAATTCAGTGTCATTAATGGGAAGTTGCTCTACAAGAACCGAGTCGTTATTCCAAATGGATCATCTTACATTTCCCAAATTCTCAAAGAATACCATGACTCACCAGCCGGAGGTCATTCTGGGGAGCTCAAAACATATATGTGAATTGCTACGGACTGGTTTCGGCAGAGCATGAGGAAGGATATAGCAAAGTACGTCCGGGAATGTGTAATTTGGCAGCAGAGCAAGACTTTCAATCAGAGTCCAGCCGGCCTTCTACAACCTCTACCACTGCCGACAGAGGTCTGGGATGATATTACAATGGACTTTATAGAAGGGTTACCACAGTCCCAAGGTTTTGATACAGTTCTGGTGGTTGTGGACAGATTGTTCAAATACGTACACTTTATTAGATTAAAGCATCCTTTTCAGCATTAACAGTAGCCGTGGTGTTTATTACAGAAATAGTACGATTGCACGGGTT
This sequence comes from Oenanthe sinensis, assembly GCA_028671895.1. Lineage (NCBI taxonomy): Eukaryota > Viridiplantae > Streptophyta > Magnoliopsida > Apiales > Apiaceae > Oenanthe > Oenanthe sinensis. The sequence goes on from CM053798.1 coordinate 13,886,483, forward strand.
CCCCATCTCAATCGTGTCCGACACGGACAGGATCTTTATGAGTTTATTTTGGCGCGAGCTATTCAGATTGCAAGGCATGACACTGAAACGAAGCTCCGTCTATCATACACAAATGGATGGGCAATCTGAAGTGGTTAACAAGTGTCTAGAGACCTACCTCCATTGTTTTGCTTCAAGTTAACAACGATCATGGACAAGCTGGATCAACTGGGCAGAGTTTTGGTACAATACATCGCCCCATGTATCTATCAAGATGACCCCCTTTAAGGCGTTATATGGGCGTGATCCGCCCCACCTTCTTCGCTTGGGTACAAGGCACACACTAGTAGACAGTTTAGAAAAGAGTCTGCTACTTCGAGATGCCTTCCTGGATGAATTAAAGTTCCATCTTCTGTGAGCCCAACAAATAATTAAGACATCAGCTGATAAGCACAGAAAAGAGGTGCAACTACAAGTGGGGGATCTAGTATATCTCAAATTTCAGCCGTATCGAGAAAAGTCTTTGGCCCGTCGACCGTTCGAGAAATTGACATCCCGATATTATGGGCCTTTTACCATTTCAGCAAAGGTTGGCGAGGTCGCTTACAAGCTTAATTTGCCAGAAACAAGTAAAATATATATAGTATTTCACATATCTCAGCTCAAACAAGCTATTGGTAATACTTCAGTAGCATCAGACCTTCCAGAACAGCTATCGCAGGATCTCGAGATGGTAGTGGAACCTGAAAAGCTGTTGGATATTCGTTATGGTTTAGAAAGCAAAGTAATTGGCACCGAGGTCTTGATCAAATGGATGAACTAACCTTGCTTTGAGGCCACATGGGAGAAATCTGAGATCATCGAGGATCAGTTTCCTCAATTTCACCTTGAGGACAAGGTGAGACTATTGGCGGGGGGTATTGCAACGGTTCAAAATAAGCCAACTAATACAATAACTTATGTACGACAGCGTTTTAAGAATCATAAAGGGTAATTAAGTAAATGCAGCCTAAAGAAGATAGACAGGTGGCAGGGGAACATAATAGATAAGGAAGGATGAGGGGAATTAGAGGGGTATGTTGAGTATTATGTGTGAAAACCCTATAAGGGAGAAGGAGTTAACCAGGTGACTTGAAGACCTGGCAATTTTATCCATTGTATTACCTAAATCAGTGACAAGTTATCAAGTAATATATTTTTAGTCTTCAGTTCTTTTTAAATATTGCACTTTAGCCTTGTTCTACTGAGTCTTGTACTGAAATAGTAGTCAAATCTATAACAAATCTGGTATCAGAGCTCTCGATCATGGCCTCTCAACCGGAAACACATCAAACCCAGAGAATCGATCAAGTAGAAGAAGTTGTGGCAGATATGAGAAGTTCAATGTTAGCGGAGGTTGTAGCCGCTATAAATCGGGCCACCGCTGAGATGCAGCAAAGCCTAATCGGTCAAATCACTTCCACTTTAGACCAGGTGACCAAAAAGCTTCAAGTGCGAATCGATCGCGCCAGGGAGAATAACGAAACCCTAATTGGAGAAATTCAGTGTCAACAAGAGGAGTTTCAATCGGAAATGCGTTCAACCATATCATCGCTAAAAACCCTCAATTCAGTCCAAATGGGTGGCAGTGGTATGCAACAAACCTCTAGCGAAGGTGTTAGTTCGGCAGGACGGACAACCCCATTTGGGGGAGGTGCCAATGGTAGTCATAGAGGCAGATGGGCGAGGAATAAGGAGAAACTTGGGGATGGTCTGGGCGAGAATGGGGAACATGAGAATCATAGGGGGAACTAGAAGTACCGCAAATTATATTTACCACAGTTTGATGGCACTAATCCAGATGGGTGGATTTTAAGGGCAGATAGATATTTCTCTTTTTACCGTTTGACTGACACAGAGAAATTGGAGGCAGCAGTGGTGGGGTTTTACGGTGATGTTTTATCTTGTTACCAATGGGAAAATAGAAGAAGGCTGATTCGATCATGGGAGGACATGAGGAGTTTGATTTTAAGTCAATTTCGTCCTCTTCATTCTGTGTCTCTTTGTGAGCAATGGTTGACAGTGAAACAGACAGGCACAGTAGCGGAGTTTAGAAGGAAATTCATTGAGTTAGCTGCACCACTAGAAAATATTCCTGAGAGTATGTTGTTGGGGCATTTTGTGAATGGACTGCAGGACAAAATTACAAAAATGAGGATGATGGGATTGTATACACTAGAGCAGGCCATGGATTTAGCACTCAAGGTGGAGGAAAAAACCGTGTAAAGACTCAATTCTACAGTGAAGGTAAATCCCATTCTTATACTATATTTCACCCAAATTCCATTAACACATTCTTGGCTGCAACAAAGAACCCAAGTCAATCACACAATAGCTCTTCTCTAATGTTCGGGCAAAAAACACCAACATGGTCTAAATCTGAGTCAAGGTCCATATCCTCTATTAGTTATAGCCCAACTATTCAGTTCATCCCTAAAACCGTAACTCACATCATACCTACAGTTAAGCCCATTGGTGAGGTCAAACGACTGTCACCAAAAGAATTACAACAAAAACGTGAAAAAGAGTTATGTTTTCGTTGCGACGACAAATGGACAGTTGGCCACCGGTATAAATAAAAGGAATTAAGTGTGTTATTAACACAAGACGATGATGACGATCAAGGTGTGGCTGAAGGAGACTATACACCGCAGACGGAATAAGACGAGCCCATTCATACAGAAGTCTCCCTGAATTCAGTGATTGGGTTGTCATCCCCAAAAACTATGAAGTTGAAAGGTTCAATCAATGGGTACAAAGTGATTGTCATGATCGACCCCGGAGCGACGCACAATTTCGTATCATTGACCACTGTGGAAAAACTTCAACTACCAGTGGTTCAAACGAAAGACTTTGGGGTTTCTTTGGGAAATGGAGAAGCTGTGAAGGGCACGGGGGAATGCATGGACATGTTACTAAACTGGATGGAGTAGAGATAATGGAAGATTTTTTACCATTTGGGTTGGGAAATTCGGATATTATAATAGGAGTACAATGGCTAGAGAAGGGTTGGGAAATCACAAGTGATGTGTTTTACTATCGGAAGGGGAAATGTGACGTTATGGGGTGACCCGTCGTTGGTCCATTCTAGGATATCCTTGAAGGCAATTTTAAAAATTGTCCCGAAAAAAGGAGGAGGATTCCTTCTTGAACTGAATCAAGTGAGTGGAAGTAACAAGGAGGCAAAAAACCAGGCGGTCCCACCATTCTAGCAGCCTGTGCTTAAACAATATGAACAAGTTTTTCAGGCGCCTAATGGTTTACCACCATACAGGGGGCATGAACATGCGATAGTAATGAGAGAAGGCAGCAATTTGGTGAGTGTTCGACCTTACCAATATCCTCAGTTTCAAAAAGATGAAATAGAGAAATTAGTACGAGAAATGCTAGCGACTGGAATAATTCAACCGTCTACCAGCCCGTATTCTAGTCTGGTGTTGTTAGTTCAGAAAAAACACGGATCATGGAGGTTTTGTGTAGACTATCGAGCGCTTAATAAAGAAATGGTGTTGGATAAGTACCCCATTCCGGTGATTGATGAACTCTTGAATGAGCTACACGGTTCAAAAATTTATAGCAAACTCGATCTTAAGGCGGGATATCACTAAATAAGAGTTCAGGATGATGATGTGCATAAAACGGCTTTCCGCACTCATGGAGGGCATTATGAATTTTTAGTCATGCCTTTTAGGTTGTCCAATGCCCCCTCTACCTTCCAATCGCTCATGAATGAGGTATTCAATCCTTATTGGTGGTCTCTGATATTGTAGAAGGGGGGTTGAATACAATATCAATATTTAATCGCGGAATATTGGATTTAAAAATATTATTTTAATTTTTCACGAAATATTAATTGTGATGAAATACTGTTCAAGTAGAAGATATGATTTTAAGTTGAAAAGTATTACAAAATTAATATGATGAAAGTTTATATAAATGTTTAAATGTTTAGAACGATTTTGACATGAATTGTTCTGATTTAACAATTATAATCCAAACTTGCACAGAAATCTGTGAATCTTACAATGCAGACAAATTTCTGAATTTGAATGTTTTCAACTAACACAAATAATAAAGTGCTCACCTCATATTTATAGAGGAATTCTATAGCTTGTATGACTTTCTAGAACAGGACAATTTTCAGACTTTATTTAAGTTTTGTATGACATTTTTAATACTTATACAACTTTTAAAATAGCTGGGTATGACTTCTCAAAAATCGATATGACTTTTTTTAATTAAAAAAGTTGGTATGACTTTTTAATTAAATAAAATCGGTATGACATTCTAGAATCTGCTCGGTATGACTTTTAAAATTGAATTCAGTGTGACTTTTTCTAAAGTCATTCGGTATGACTTTTATTACCGGAATACGGTATGACTTTTATTATATAATTCGGTATGACTTTTTAATAAGTCTTTTGAATTATATTAAAAGTCATATTAAGTCATATCTTTTATAATAAATTTATTCTACTTAATTTAATTAGTTAATTTATAAATTAAATTAAATTCAACTTGAATTAATTTAATTTGATACATTAAATAATCAATTCACTTTTGATAGTAGAATTAAAATACTATCTTGACTTGTATAACCGTGTTGTCAGCTCTGAAATCTTTCCGTCTTCGCTATGTCTTCTGTCATAAAACCATTTAAGCTAGATGATGAATATTTATTAATTTAGTTGACACACAAATGTAATGTTTGGTTCATTTATGCCATACTATAATAAGTATTCTCCACCTTTTAACTTTAAGATGTGGTCTTCTGTCCTTCTTTAGCTTTATTGTCTTTCCTCTTTGTGTTGTTTTTTTTCTTCTGGAATTTTCGTGTAGTAGCCACTAGAAATCTTCGTGTAGTAGCCACTATTATTTACTTCTTTTTCTTAACTGGGTTGAGTTGTCATCTAATTATTACAAATAGGCCTAGTCATATGCCTTTCAATCTCCCCCAATTTGTTGTTAAACATTTAACACACAAATTTCTAGAGGATAACTCAACTAACAACTAAGAAAGTAATACAACATGTAAGAACTGTAAATAATAAAAAGTTTTGGTATTATATTTAACAATTTTCCAGATTCATGTTTTGAAAGATAAATACAAGATAGATGTTCCTCTAGACTGAACATATATTACAAATTTTCTATCTTGACATATCTACTTCTTCAATCTTCAGAAGTATCAACTTCACCTTCTTCTAGGTTTGAACCTTTATGCACAGGTGTCCTTGGTACTTCTTCAGATTCTCATATTCCTGTTGTAGTGGATTCTCCATACAACTTTCTTTGCTCAGCCTTTGTTAACTGCCACATCACTTCCTTCTCAACAGGATCTATTTCCTCTTCTTCCATACCATATGGCTGATTAGAATCTATCTTCTTCATTTGCCTCACATAAGATGGTATAGATTTTGATAAGCAATAACTTCTAATCTTTGCAGCAGCATCCAACTTTTCTTGAGTTCTATACCCTTTGGATCTTAGCATCTTCTCAACCTCAATCATGTATCTGACAGTATAGCCTTTTAAAGACTCATCATCCAACTTCATGATTTGATAGAACTTATTTATTACAAATAGGCCTAGTCATATGCCTTTCACTTATCTTTGCAAGTTTGTACTTGTTTTTTTCGATGACATATTGGTTTATAGCCTCACCGAGGAAGAACATGTTGCACATGGCGCACTGGTTTTACAAGAGTTGCAGGAACAAAACTTGGTGGTGAACCGTAAAAAATGTGAGTTTAAGCAGAGTAAAATCACTTACTTGGGTCATGTGATATCTGAACAAGGCGTTGTAGCGGATTCCTCAAAGGTCCAGGCCATGGTAGATTGGGCAGTGCCTACAAATCTCAAAGAGCTTCGTGGATTCTTGGGATTAACGGGTTATTATCATAAATTCATTGCTTACTATGCTCATAGCCCAGCCACTCACAAATCAGCTTAAAAAATATCAATTTGGGTGGTCACCAGCTGCTACCCAGGCGTTCGAGGAACTGAAACATGGTTACATCACCCGTTTTAGCTATGCCTGACTTCACCGTTCCCTTTGTAATTGAAACTGATGCGTCTGGCTATTGGGTGGGGGTAGTTCCAATGTAGAAAGAAAGGCCTGTAGCGAGATTTTGGGGCCAAGAACGAGGCAAAAGTCAATTTATGAGAAGGAACTAATAGCAATTTGCTTGGCAGTCTTGAAATGGAAGCACTACTTATTGGGAAGGCATTTTCGTATTCATACGAATCAGCAAAGCCTTCGATATATCATGCAACAAAGGGAGGTCGGGGCAAATTACCAAAAATGGGTGAGTAAATTGATGGCTTTCGATTTTGAGATTGTATACAAAACAGGGACGTCTAACCGGGTGGCAGACACTTTATCCAGAAAAGGTGATGGCGAGATAGTGTTGAATGAAATGTTGATCTCAAGTACAATTGATTGGGCTCAACTACTCCAAGAAACTGAGCGAGATCCATTTATTTCTCGCCTGAAGCAAGATGTGGGGAATAAGAAGGAGCAGTCCACAGAATTCAGTGTCATTAATGGGAAGTTGCTCTACAAGAACCGAGTCGTTATTCCAAATGGATCATCTTACATTTCCCAAATTCTCAAAGAATACCATGACTCACCAGCCGGAGGTCATTCTGGGGAGCTCAAAACATATATGTGAATTGCTACGGACTGGTTTCGGCAGAGCATGAGGAAGGATATAGCAAAGTACGTCCGGGAATGTGTAATTTGGCAGCAGAGCAAGACTTTCAATCAGAGTCCAGCCGGCCTTCTACAACCTCTACCACTGCCGACAGAGGTCTGGGATGATATTACAATGGACTTTATAGAAGGGTTACCACAGTCCCAAGGTTTTGATACAGTTCTGGTGGTTGTGGACAGATTGTTCAAATACGTACACTTTATTAGATTAAAGCATCCTTTTCAGCATTAACAGTAGCCGTGGTGTTTATTACAGAAATAGTACGATTGCACGGGTTCTCCATCTCAATCGTGTCCGACACGGACAGGATCTTTATGAGTTTATTTTGGCGCGAGCTATTCAGATTGCAAGGCATGACACTGAAACGAAGCTCCGTCTATCATACACAAATGGATGGGCAATCTGAAGTGGTTAACAAGTGTCTAGAGACCTACCTCCATTGTTTTGCTTCAAGTTAACAACGATCATGGACAAGCTGGATCAACTGGGCAGAGTTTTGGTACAATACATCGCCCCATGTATCTATCAAGATGACCCCCTTTAAGGCGTTATATGGGCGTGATCCGCCCCACCTTCTTCGCTTGGGTACAAGGCACACACTAGTAGACAGTTTAGAAAAGAGTCTGCTACTTCGAGATGCCTTCCTGGATGAATTAAAGTTCCATCTTCTGTGAGCCCAACAAATAATTAAGACATCAGCTGATAAGCACAGAAAAGAGGTGCAACTACAAGTGGGGGATCTAGTATATCTCAAATTTCAGCCGTATCGAGAAAAGTCTTTGGCCCGTCGACCGTTCGAGAAATTGACATCCCGATATTATGGGCCTTTTACCATTTCAGCAAAGGTTGGCGAGGTCGCTTACAAGCTTAATTTGCCAGAAACAAGTAAAATATATATAGTATTTCACATATCTCAGCTCAAACAAGCTATTGGTAATACTTCAGTAGCATCAGACCTTCCAGAACAGCTATCGCAGGATCTCGAGATGGTAGTGGAACCTGAAAAGCTGTTGGATATTCGTTATGGTTTAGAAAGCAAAGTAATTGGCACCGAGGTCTTGATCAAATGGATGAACTAACCTTGCTTTGAGGCCACATGGGAGAAATCTGAGATCATCGAGGATCAGTTTCCTCAATTTCACCTTGAGGACAAGGTGAGACTATTGGCGGGGGGTATTGCAACGGTTCAAAATAAGCCAACTAATACAATAACTTATGTACGACAGCGTTTTAAGAATCATAAAGGGTAATTAAGTAAATGCAGCCTAAAGAAGATAGACAGGTGGCAGGGGAACATAATAGATAAGGAAGGATGAGGGGAATTAGAGGGGTATGTTGAGTATTATGTGTGAAAACCCTACAAGGGAGAAGGAGTTAACCAGGTGACTCGAAGACCTGGCAATTTTATCCATTGTATTACCTAAATCAGTGACAAGTTATCAAGTAATATATTTTTACTCTTCAGTTCTCTTTAAATATTGCACTTTAGCCTTGTTCTATTGAGTCTTGTACTAAAATAGTAGTCAGATCTATAACAAAGCACTCACTGGATCTGCTTTTATAGCCAGTCAATATGCCTCAATTATATCATCACATGAAACTCCCCACAAGTCTTTGTATGCTTTACAACTACACATGTAGGTTTTTTAAATTCATACACGCAGTTCCAAGCTGGATTAGCATCTAGGTAGTTATTGTACGACATTTCCTGCACCAAGATAAGAATATGTTGTCAATGAGAACAACACAAACCTTATCTAAATTATCAATTTTAATGAATGTAATAAAGAAAAGTGGTGGTAAGACTTGTTGTAAGTTTTACTAACGATATAACATATTTGCAGAAAGTTCAACCAAAAAGTGTAATCATTCTTAAAAAATGATATCAACATCACGTTTATTCCAAAGTTTTGTATCGCACATCACTAGTTGCAATTACATAAATCTCGTTATCATCACCAATAATGTCAACAAAAATAGTCCTCATTTCTGACAGGGTTCTATGTGGTATATAAAGTTCTAAGCTACTATACTTATGAAAACGATGAGCAACAACAAAATATAGAAGCATATAAACATTATAGTCTCTCACCTTGCCATGATGTTGAATAGCCATTGCAATACCACCTGCACTAAACTCAGCGAGACTGTTGTCCACATAAAATGCAGCCTTTTGATGTGGATTTTCACCCTAACGAAGAGAACTATTGAGAGAAAGGGGCATCGTTAAGCTGGGAGAAAATTTATCTTCTGATACGAAATATATAGAGCTCATTAGACTGTGTTCTCTCCATAAATTACAAGGGGCCAGATGTAGAAGATGTCTATCATAAAGAATACAAAATCGATATAACTCTATATCAATTTTACTAGTACTATTTCTGAATCGAGTAAAAAAAGATTTGATTTAGAAATAGAAATGGTTAATATTAATTACCCCCTTATTGAAACTCTTCCTAAAAACCTAAAAAGGGGTGTTACGCTAATTCCTCATCCGCAACTCAGCCCTTCCTGCGGGTTATTTGCTCAACGAATAAGTAATTCTAGGAATGAAATCTTGATGTTTCGGAAAAGCAAATTTTTGCATATTTTATTCCTAAGTGTCATTGGCTTTTTATCAGTGACATCGTATTTAATATACTTTGAACTACTTAGTACATCACTATTATTCATTACAATATATTTTTCCAGGCTATCCCATTATGATGCAAGGCATTCCAGCACTCATCATCACAAACATGGCATGAAAATTTGAATATTAATACAATTCCTAAATATAGTTCAAACTTTACTTTGGATATGCTAAATCATTCCAGAATTTTATCCTATGTATGCTAATTATAACTTTCATAATGTGAAATAATACTCATCCTGACGACACACATTTTTTTACAATAAAGCAAGTACAAATGACTTTACAATAAATTGAAAAGATATAAGAAAAGAAGTACCTTCGTCGGTCTGCTTCCATAGCCACTCTGAAACTGCAGAATCATAACTAGCAACATGTTGAAAATCTTTCCATGCTACATTCCTTCTAAACTGTTCATTGACCTTATTTACTCTAAGAGATTCTAGAATTTCAGGATAGTCTTTTGAATCAACCACCACCAAGACATCGTTGTGATTCTGTTCAACATATATGAATTAACTAGAAGCTGATAAAGATAGTAATAACTTGCACTCATGTTTTAGAGAAGAAAAATAGGCTGAATTGTTGTTATAACCAAAAATTTACGAGTACAATTTAGAACTGACAACTAGAAGTGATGCTGACGTTTAGAGGATGACAAGTCGAAGTACCTAATGAGTGGACAATAGTTGGACGACGGATATATTAGTTAATCTTAATATGTCTCCATAGTCATTAGATATTTCAATATATATTGATTTATCTCATTTTACAGCAAAAATAATAATTATATTAATATTTATACTTATTCAACGAGGAGTACTAAAAAATAGGAATTGCTGACTACTGACGGGTGAACTAAGTCTCGACGGGTAAGGCTGAACTGCACTTGACGGGCGAAAATTCAGGAAGGGATAACAACCAACCTTATCATCAATTTAAATGTGGAGGAGATATCTTCTATAATTGAGGAACATGATTGGCAAGCTCTACCACCGAAATAGGATCGTGGGAGGCTGGGATATCACAATATAAATACAATCATGAAGATATAATGGAGGGGAGATTGAAGTCTACAAGAATTCTATACATACACCCGACAAGTATCTGCTAGAGAGTCGACGAGTAGGCAGTTTATGTATTTTTCTTCATTCAAATCACGTGTAACCGATTTATATCATCATTCTAGTGGATCTTCTTGGCTGAGATCATCCCACCCGAGGATTTTAACCTTTTACAAGGGGTTTTCCACGTCACCAAAATTGTCTTGTGTCCTTGTTTAATTTCTGTCGTCGAATAGTTTTTCATTCTTTTTTCTACTCGTCTAAGCATCTAAATATATTTTATAAACGATTTTACAATAAAAGAACTTAGTCATTAACCCACAAAATTTGGCTAAAACAATTGTCAATTGTGGGGGAAAGCTCATATAGTCTTTTAAGTTACAGTATACAGGAAAGAATACTGTCAACTTGATATGGTAAAAGATTAAATGAAATACTGGCCTGTCATCAAATTAAAGACTGGCATACATACTAAAAACAAAAAGTTAAAAGAACAAACGATTCAATGTGTTGAACCTAATTTACTGGCTGTTATATTTAGCAGATCAGAACCGACTCCTGTTTCATTTATCATTTTGTTTTCTGGATTCAAGAAATGCCAAGTGTAAACATACGCGTGCCTTGAGGCACAAAAGACGAAAAACGGAGGATGTTATTTTAACTTGAATACTACAAAATCAATATTTTGTATGAGATTAACAACCTTCGCCGCAGCTCTAATCATGGCAGGCCCACCGATGTCAATATTCTTAGCTTGTTATATAGAAAAGAATCATTGCTTGTAAGAATCCATGGATATGGAGAAATTTGGCATCTACGTGTTACCCAACATTTAAATTACATCGATCAAAACCAAATCAGTTAGTTTCTTTCCTACTAATGGTCGAAAATCCCAGATAGACTACAGCACACTTGTTCCTTGCATGGTTGGATGAAATAATTGTCCACTTTCATAGAAACAAACTTGCACCCTTAAAGTAGAACTACGTACTTGGTCATTTTTTCCACCTAAGTTACACAAGAATAAAAGTACTGTTTTGTATACATGTAGCACAGGAGGCCAGCTACTTGCACTTCTAAAAGAATCATTACAACTTTACAAGAGAAATCGCACATCGCTAGCTTCCTTGGAACAATTCCAGCATGTTTTTACTTCTTAAAAGATACTGACTTTGCAATTTGGTCTAGCAAAGCCATCTCCTTTCCAATTACGTTCGGAGAATAATCACAAATTTAATCCAGATACACTAGCAGCTATAGGCTTCTTTTCACAAGCCTTTAATCGGAATATGGTGGTTCATGTAGGTTCCAGATTCATTATCTAGATTATATGATTAAAATCAATCGTACAAAAAATGGCCTTTTAATAATATTGTCCCGTAGCTACTACTAGTGGCATCACACCTCAACAGGCAGATCATTAAGTATCAGCAGAAACAGCATGTCATTACTGTTAGAAAATGGAAAGTTTGAGACATATTTTATATATGTTCTTGATGTAATTTCCGGAAATTAACGATTGGAAGTTGTTCCTTGATATGAGGACTTAAACTTTCATATTTGGATCTAAGACATTTTCTTAGTGTAATCCATATTTAAATTGAGTAGAAATTGCTAGTTTGAAATGGGTTAAATGTGTTTGTACCACATTGGAAATGTAATATGGGTGTGGGTACTTTATATGTATATATGTGCAAGGGTAGTGTCAAATACTAAGGCATGTGAGTATGCATGGTGTAATAGTGTGCCCTCGCGCGCACACACACGCGCGCCGCCGCCTCGGGTCGGGTCGGGTCGAAGGGCGATTTGGGAGAATGTCTCGGCGTTTCGCGTACGCGAGGCGACCTGGGCGAGGAATTTTATTACATAATTAATTTAAGTATGACTTTTAATATTATTTTAATATGAATAGTGAATCAAAGTTACTATCAGCATAAGTGTAAAAAGTTACTGTCAGGAACATGTTACAAAGTTGCTGTCAAGTATATGAAAACTTACTGTCAGCATGAGTGTAAAAAGTTACTGTCAGGAACATGTTACAAAGGTGCTGTCACATAATAAAGTTGATGTCAAAACTTACTGTCAACAAAGTTGTTGTCACAGGTTTATAAAAAGGTGATGTCACAGGTTTTATAAAAGGTGCTGTCACAGAATTTTGATAGTAAACTCTTATGACTGTAACTGATTCTGAATATTCTATTAAATGCCTGTTACGTTTTATTGTATTATATATACATAAAAACGTTGGAGATAAAAGAAATAAATTTTAACACAAGTTTCAAGTTTGAGAAAACCGTAGCAGCCATACTCTGTGTCTTCCACACTCTTACAAAATTTGCATAAGGTTTTCTGGGCGAACTGAGGTGCAAGTCGCTGTTGAGTACTACGTATCTGTGGACGAAGTGCTCTGTGCTGTTTTATCCTGGAAGTGATATTGCTGCAACCCAACACAGCGTAGTGGGGCAATAATCTCTTCAAGAACAATCAAGACTTCTAGCAAGACTTGGCGACTCAGCAATTCTTTTTGGTTCTATCAGTGTATGCATAAAGCTTCTGGTAGAGCTAAGTATTCTATCTTTTCTCTTGTCCTTACAGTTACTAATTTTATATCTTGTTTTGCCTTCATGCTTTGTTTTGTTAATTGATTTAATCTGTCTGTTCTTGTTAAATTATTTATATAACTGCCCCATTGTTGTGTGTAGTTTTTAATTACGATCCAACAATCTTGAAGAGATTATTAGTGTTATATATTGTTAATTAACAAGATGGTTAACGAAACTGAAACTCCTATTGTTGGTGCTACTGGTTCTGGGTCTGGGGTTACTGCATCTGCCATTGATTGGACCACGTACCGTTTCCCACAGCCCATTGATTTGTCGGGCATGCCTGATAAATTCGGTGGGGGTGTTGGTTTTTCTCGTTGACAAAAAAGATGAAACTGTGGCTAATGGTAAAGGGTCTATGGCCGGTGGTGCAGTATGCTTCACCAGTTGTTGATCAAGAAAAGGCTGACTCTGTTAAGGCTTATGTTATGTGGGAAGAAAAGGATGGGGTGGCTAGGGCTGCAATTCTGGCAGCTTTAACGAACACTCTGTTCGATGTTTATTCATCATATTCCTACACTGTTAAGCTCTTATGGGAGAAGCTGGACCAGACACATAATACTGACTCACAAGGTCTGGAAAAGTATAGTGTGGCAAGGTTTCTTGATTTCAAGCTGGTGGATACAAAATCCATGACTGAGCAAGTGCATGAGTTTGAGATGTTGGTACATGCTTTGAAAGAGTCTGGAATGGACCTTCCTGAGAAGTTTCAGGTTATGTCGGTGATTGAAAAGCTCTCGAAGTCTTGGAAGAGTTTGTTCTCTCCCTGAAAAGACAGAAAGGAGAGATCACCTGGACTAACTTGATGTTAGACATCTCTGTGCAGGAACAACACAAGTCCAAACAGGGACATGTGATGCCTGCTGAACATGGGAGTTAGAAGGTGAACGTAGTGACTGTAGGACAGAAAAGAGATTCTATCACTAAGAAGGACAATAACAAGCCTAAAAATGACAAGAACAAGGCTAAGAAACCAAAGGCAAACAAACCATGTTGGTCTTGTGGACAGGTTGGTCACTAGAGCAAGGACTGTCCTGCAAAGAAGGCGAAGAAACCTAATGTGGTAGCACAAGCTAATACGGTGCTTGAAACCACTGGTGAGCCTGTGGTTAACATGGTTGTTGGTGAGGCTATTGCTTCTGAAACCAATGACGGGTATGTTACCTACAACCCTACACTACTTTCCACTTATCTGTCAAATGAATGGTTGATTGATACTGGAGCTAATGTACATATTTGTACTGATATTACTATGTTTGTATCTTATCAACAGGTTCAAGGCATGACAGTGACGATGGGGAATGCTAGTGCTGCTCAAGTAGTTGGAGTAGGAAACGTGGACCTGAAGTTTGCTTCTGGGCGTATTCTATCCCTTACTAGAGTGCATCATGTTCCTGAGATTCGTAGAAACATAATAAGTGGAAGCTGTTTAGTTAGAAGTGGTTTCAAACTTTCTTTGAAGTGTAATAAAGTAGTCATTACACATACTGGTGTATTTTTTGGCAAAGGTTACTTGTCTGATGGATTATTTTTAATAAATGTAGAGCCTGTTTTGGGCAGTTTTATTAATGATAATATTGTTCCTTCTGTAAATTGTGTTGAATCATCCGATTTATGGCACTCACGACTTGGTCATCTAAATTTTGGTGCTCTAAAGAATATGATGAATTTAGAGTTGATTCCAAAGTATGCCATTGAAAAGAAATCTAAATGTCAAGTATGTGTGACTGCTAAACTAACTAGGAAACCCTTTCATAACGTTGTTAGGGATTCAGAAGTATTAGAATTAGTACACACAGACATATGTGAATTCAGTGGTGTTTTGACTAAAGATAATAAAAGATATTTCATTACCTTTATCGATGATTGTAGTAGATATTGCCATGTTTATTTGCTTAAACATAAAGATGAAGCACTTAATAAATTCATTATGTATAAAACTGAAGCTGAAACACAAACTAGTAAAATACTTAAACGTTTGAGGTCTGATAGAGGTGGAGAGTATACGGGTACCTCATTTAATGAATTTTGCAAGAGCAATGGTATAGTTCATGAGGTGACTCCACCATACACTCCTGAGTCTAATGGGGTGGCAGAACGAAAGAACAGAACTTTTAAAGATATGATTAACAGTATGCTAATTAATTCTGGGTTGCCTAAGTACATGTAGGGAGAGGCTCTGAATCGGCTTGCCATATTCTGAATAGAGTCCCTCTGAAACATATGGACAAGACACCTTATGAATTATGGAAAGGCAGAAAGGCTAGTTTAAAGTATCTTCGTGTGTGGGGCTATCTTGCAAAAGTACTTGTCCCTGAACACAAGAGAAAGAAACTGGGGCCGAAAACTGTTGATTGCATCTTTCTGGGCTATATTGAAACCACTACCGCTATGAGATTTTTAGTGTTAAAATCTGACATAGATGGGATAGTGGCAAACACTATAGTTGAGTTTCGTGATGCAACATTCTTTGAGAATGTGTTCCCTATGAAGACTGGTGTACCTCAGGGTATTTCTGATGATGATCTCACTCGCACATCGAGTTCCATTCCTGATCATGTGGAAAGGATGACAAATGTGGGGGCAGATCCTGCTAGTAGCTCTACTCCTAACGAAGTAGAGGAACCTAGAAGGAGTAAGCGTGCAAAGGTAGTCAAGGATTTTGGAAGTGATTTTATCACCTACAATGTCGAGGACGGACCTTTGACTTTCCGGATGGCCATGGATTCTTCGGAGTCAAGGCATTGGAAAGGCGCTGTGAAGAGTGAGATTGACTCTATTGTTTCTAACGGAACATAGGAGTCGGTTGATCTCCCTCCTGGGTGTACTACGATAGGATGTAAGTGGATCTTCAAAAGAAAAATGAACCCGGATGGCTCAATAGATAAGTATAAGGCTAGGTTGGTAGCTAAGGGTTTTAGGCAGATGGAAGGCATTGACTATTTTGATACATACTCTCTTGTTGCAAGAATGACAACAATTCGAATGCTTATAGCATTGGCTTCCGTACATGGTCTTATCATCCATCAAATGGATGTAAAGACAGCTTTTCTTCATGGTGATCTTGAAGAAGAGATTTATATGGATCAGCCTGAGGGATTTGTTGCTTCTGGCAATGAGAGGAAAGTTTGTAAATTAGTCAAGTCTATCTATGGCTTGAAACAAGCTCCTAGAGACTGGCACAAAAAGTTTGATGAGACTGTTTTGACTTCAGAATTTTTGGTTAATGAAAGTGACAAGTGTGTCTACTATAAGGTTAAAGGAAATGAAAAAGTGATTTTGTGCCTGTATGTGGATGACATACTGTTATTTGGAACCAATATTGAGATTATTAACGAGACAAAAAGTTTCTTGAAAAGGCACTTTGAAATGAAGGATATGGGTGCTGCTAATGTGATTCTTGGAATCAAGCTGACTCAGTCAGCTGATGGAATAACCTTGTCACAGTCTCATTATATAGAGAAATCTATACTTGAGAAGTATGGTTATTTAAATTGTAGAATCGCAAGCACGCCATATGATTCAAAAGTTACTCTTGTCAAGAATAAGTCAGGAGTTCATGTGTCTCAGTTAAGATATTCTCATATTATTGGGAGTTTGCAATATCTTGCTAATGGTACTAGACCGGATATTTCATTTTCTGTGTCTAAGTTAGCTAGATATACAAGCTGTCCAAACAAGACTCATTGAGATGCTCTTGATAGAGTGCTTAGATATCTGAAAGGCACCATCTACCTTGGTTTGCACTACATGAGGTTTCCTGGAGTGCTAAAGGGATATAGTGATGCAAGTTGGATAGCTAAGAAATCCGGTTCCAATGGAGTGACTGGATACGTATTTACCCTTGCGGGTGGAGCTATATCCTGGAAGTCTGTTAGACAGACTATTGTAACTCGGTCTACCTTTGAGGCTGAGTTGTGTGCACTAGATGTCACGGGAACCGAGGCTGAATGGTTGCATGGACTTATGTCTATGATTCCTGTAGTAAGCCAACCGGTTCCGACTCTTACTGTTCATTGTGATAGCCGTACAACTATCGACAAAATAAATAGTAAGAAGTATAATGTGAAAACCAAGAGACACGTCCAAGTTAGACTAAAGTCTATAAGGGGTTTGGTGTCTGACAGGATCATTGCTATTGAGTTTATTGGAACTCAAGATAACCTGGTTGATCCTTTGACTAAGGGACTTAAGCATGTTGTTGTCCTTAAGTCGAGGTTGGGGATGGGACTGACAACCCATTTTGAGTCATCAACAGTGGGAACCTAATACATCTGAGAGGAGATCCCTCGAAGTGTATTCAATGTGGTAATAACAAGTTGTGAGGGTGATTCGGTAGTACCTCTACTACATATATATAGATACTCACGTATCTGAGTTTTTCCCCTGTAAACCTCAAGAGGTACTGTAACTGCTAGTTAGCAAGAGTTTTAAGAACTCTGAATGGGGTCAAGTCGTGAGATGAGATGTTCGCAGTACATCTTTGGAGATGCCCAGCTAAGCGAATGTTATTGTGTGCTCGCAATTAGAGGATAGGGTTATTCCTCGAAGCATTCGACGAACAGGATCGAGACATGACCATTAACGTCTCAAAGCCGTAGATCGGCACCATAGCCTTTGACTTGTCGTCGTCTATGGAGTGTAGTTACACACCAACGGATAAAGATTCAAGGTGAAACATTCCATCTATATCCGGTAGCCATCGAAGTAGAGGACTTAGGAGGGTTCAAACCTTGACCGGTACCAACTCTGAAAAGCAAGTCATGAGTAGAATCTGATATGCATTTCTGTATGGATTTGTGAGGGATTGTTAGAAAATGGAAAGTTTGAGACATATTTTATATATGTTCTTGATGTAATTTCCGGAAACTAACGATTGGAAGTTGTTCCTTGATATGAGGACTTAAACTTTCATGTTTGGATCTAAGACATTTTCTTAGTGTAATCCATAGTTAAATTGAGTAGAAGTTGCTAGTTTGAAATGGGTTAAATGTGTTTGTACCACATTGGAAATGTAATATAGGTGTGGGTGCTTTATATGTATATATGTGCAAGGGTAGTGTCAACTACTAAGGCATGTGAGTATGCATGGTGTAATAGTGTGCCCTCGCGCGCACACACGCGCGCGCCGCCGCCGCCTCGCCTCGCCTCGGGTCGGGTCGGGTCGAAGGGCGATTTGGGCGAATGTCTCGGCGTCTCGCGTACACAAGGCGACCTGGGCGAGGAATTTTATTACATGATTAATTAATTTAATTATGAATTTAAATAATATTTTAATATGAATAGTGAATCAAAGTTACTGTCAGCATAAGTGTAAAAAGTTACTGTCAGGAACATGTTACAAAGTTGCTGTCAAGTATATGAAAACTTACTGTCAGCATGAGTGTAAAAAGTTACTGTCAGGAACATGTTACAAAGGTACTGTCACATAATAAAGTTGTTGTCGGAGAAAAACTTATTGTCAACAAAGTTGCTGTCACAGTTTATAAAAAAGGTACTGTCACAGGTTTATAAAAGGTACTGTCACAGGTTTTATAAAAGGTGTTGTCACAGAATTTTGACAGTAAACTCTTATGACTGTAACTGATTCTGAATATTCTATTAAATGCCTGTTACGTTTTATTGTATTATATATACATAAAAACGTTGGAGATAAAAGAAATAAATTTTAACACAAGTTTCAAGTTTGAGAAAACTCTAGCAGCCATACTCTGTGTCTTCCACACTCTTACAGATTTTGCATAAGGTTTTCTGGGCGAACTGAGGTGCAGGTCGCTGTTGAGTACTACGTATCTGTGAACGAAGTGCTCTGTGTTGTTTTATCCTGGACGTGATATTGCTGCAACCCAACACAGCGTAGTGGGGCAATAATCTCTTCAAGAACAGTCAAGACTTCTAGCAAGGCTTGGCGACTCAGCAATTCGTTTTGGTTCTATCAGTGTATGCATAAAGCTTTTGGTAGAGCTAAGTATTCTATCTTTTCTCTTGTCCTTACCGTTACTAATTTTATATCTTGTTTTGCCTTCTTGCTTTGTTTTGTTAATTGGTTTAATCTGTCTGTTCTTGTTAAATTATTTATATAACCGCCCCATTGTTGTGTGTAGTTTTTAATTACGATCCAACAATTACCACTAAGCAAATGTAGAAACAATTACAAAGTTACCCCATACAGAACAGACTGGTGTGTTCAAAATAAGAATCTACTCTGAACCCCAGGAACACTATTAAACATATTTGATGAGGGATAATAGTGGTGGTTTGTGATGGAGGGGGAGTATTAATCAACGACATCAAAGAAAAAGGGAAAATTAAACAATAACTGCTATAAAAACAGAAAGACTGGGGGATTGCAATTCACCCTAATTCCTGCGGTCCATCGCCAAGCTGAACCAGATCCTTTTTATCTGAGAGTGAAATCAGAGCTTGTTAATTTGCTACCTGAAAGTAAAATTAGTTCGAATGTTAGACAAATACACATACAAACGCAACCAAAAGGAAACTGTAGGAAAGACCATTATACCAAAAATCTACATTTTTTCCAAAGAACAAAACAGAATGAGTTACATAACTATACAGTAACTTGAAGCGCCTCATAGTTGGTAAATCATCAGTTACATAAACCAGAAAGAGAGAAAATAAAACACAAATGAAAACAGAAGACATTTTTCATTGTCCTATAAAATATCACTTTTAAGATTACAGCACATATAAAACAGGGTCCGCACGTTAATTTGATATAATAATGCTCACTCAGAGAGCACACAAAAGCTTCCATAATATTAATACCAACAACTGTGAATATAATCAGTTGCTTTATCAGTCACCGTTTACAAGTTAAAAATTAATTACCACTTCACATCGAAAATTTAAAAACTTTAACACAAAGAATTCAAGTATCAAACTTCACACACACACATAAAAAAAGTTTCAAACTTTATTACAAAGACTTCAAGTATCAAACATTAGGAAAAACATATCAGCAAAATGTACACAATATAAATACCAGAAACAGAGGAAGAAGAGTTAGCAAAAGGTGAATAAATGGTGTCTACAGCTTCTGCCAGAGCCTTGATTGAACAATTATTCAACCTAAACAAAGATGAACACTAAAAAAACAACACCAACAAAACAAATATTTAATTTTTAACATTTTCTTGCAAAAAATTGAAGACCTTCTGTTGGCTTGTGAACAAATTTAATTTCAAGTCGATAGAATGTATGCAATATACTGATTTATATGAATTCAAGTGTTTTGGACCGTTTGGTTTATATAATAAGTAATTTATAAGTTAAAAAATGTATATATTTTTCAACTTATAAGGAGATCCGTCTCTTCACTCATTTCTTGTTATCTTAATCGTGTCAGTGCCAATGGAATCAAATTCCATAAGAAGAAATCTTTAACAATTTCATAATCTTGTTACAATGTGACTTGTGAGGTTGTACTGCTTTGGGCTGGGGCCAGAATTATAAAGAAGGATTTCTTTTATTTATTAATATAAATTTATAAATGTCCGCAAATTTTCAGACCATTTTATAAAAATTTGAGTAAGAAAGTAACGTCTCTTTAGCTTGAAAGGAGGTCGTTCCAATATAATCTGCCGTTGAAGCCAGTTTTCACCCAATAATGCTTTTGATGTGGAAGCTAACCATATAGCACAAACGGCTTTAATCAGGCCGTTGTAAAATGAAACAAAGACTGTGGTGCTGCATGGACTATCAACCGTAGAAAATGTGGACCAATTATCAATTTTACAGGATGTGGAGATGCTAGAGCAAGGAACTCACACCATTGTTGTAGAAAACAGGGAAGGTCCATATATAAAATTTAATCAAGCTAGAACATGTAACATCATGAACAACGCAAACATCTGGTTAAAGACTTTGTCCTGAGAAAATTTATATTTTTCCCTCGACCATGCTAGCCAAAATTAGAAAGAGTTCAAGAATGATTATCTAAATTCTTAAATTTTGCAAAAATCAGAATTGAATCCATGCATACTCAGATTTCCATTCATATTTTTCCTCGGGTTAGTTAGTGCAGTAGATTATTATGGCATGCATCTAATCTGTTGTAACATTTGAATTTAAATTGACCAACATGTGCAAGCATGTAATAATCAGCAAACCTAATGGCTATATATTAAGCAAGGTTTCAATTCAAGAAAAAATGCAGGTTCAGACTTACAAATATAAAAGGATAGAAATATGGGAAATACATAGGTTCAAATTCTTCTTTGTCACTTTTGGAGTGTATATCTCGAGATGCCTATATTTAGTATAAAAGTACAGAGATTTCCACTTTCACGCAGGTTTCTGCCTGCACAGAAGAAGTTTTCCTCTTGCATCAAGTAACTGCTTCATAGCAACATTAATGCCAATGCGGTTTTGTGGTATTTCATCTGAACATAATATCCCCACTTCAAATATTGATGCCAGGCATAACTCCATGGTAACCCTGCTGTATGTTTGATCTGTAGTCAGATCATGTTCTTCTTGATCTAGTAAAATCCGTGGGTCAACAATGTCCATCACTCTTTGTGGGAGTGCCTTCCTCACATAGTCATGAAGATTACTACCATTGTCTATTGATATGCTGCTTTCTGTAGGCCGTTTCCCTGAAAAAATTTCTAGTAGAAGAATTCCATAGCTATACACATCTCCCTCTGCAGATATCTCCCCACACATTCCATACTCTGCACAACCAAAGGGTAAGAAATTGGCAAAAAATAACATTTTATAGTATATTATAATTCTCTATCTTTAAGTAAAATATAATTTGTGCAACCCAATACTATAGCAGTACTGAGCAATATTGATGGAAAACTTAATATCAAAAGTCACCTGGAGGAATATATCCAATAGTTCCACGTACACCACCAGTTGAACTCATTTGTGCTTGATTGACATCACTTGTACTAGCAAAAGAAAATCTCGCCAAACCAAAATCACCAATGTGGGCAACAAAATCTTTGTCAAGAAGAATATTACTTGGTTTTATGTCAGAATGAATGATACTTGCATGACTATGATGATGTAAGTAATCCACTCCCTGTGCGATATCAATGGAAATATTTAGTCTCTGGAGTAGAGTCAAGTTTCTTTCATTTCCTGGATAGTAAGGACTTGGATGCAACCAATTTTCTACACTCCCATTAATCATGAACTCAAAAACAAGTGCCTTGAAGTCATTGCCCTTAAAATCAGTGCTAGAGCATGCTGTGATGATCTTAGTAAGATTCCTATGACGAATATTCCTTAACATTTCACACTCTGCCAGAAAGCTCTTGTTTGCTCCACGTACTTCAACGTTTAGTACCTTCACAGCAACTACGTGTTCCTCTGGTTTGAGAAATCCTTTGTAAACTGAACCGTATCTTCCTTCACCAAGCAAATTGTCTGGAGAAAACTCATTTGTAGCTAGTAGAAGGTCTTGGTATGAAAGTTTAAGATATTGGCTGTCCTTCAATACTGGGCCAAGATCATTCAACTTCTTGGAGTTTCGACGTCGATAGCAAATTAAGGCTAGACATGCTGACAAGATACCGAGGGGTACAAGAACCAGGAGTAGTATTAGTCTGAGGGCAAATGTTTTTTTCTTATTCCTTGAGACTTTTACAGGACAAGCAGGCAAATGCAATGCTTGAACACCTCCACAAAGCTTCAAATTTCCAACAACTGAAAAGGCACTAATATTTGAAAAAAGTCCTTCTCTAGGCACTTCACCTCCAAGTTTGTTGTGTGAAAGATTGAGGAATTCAATATGAAAACCATCAAAAAATCTTGGAATATTCTCGGATATATTATTACGTGAGAGATCGAGGACTTTAAGATTCTTTAAATCTTTAAAAGAAGATGGAATTGTACCTTCAAAAAGATTTCCTTCCATGTATAGAAACTCCAACATAACACATCCACCCAGGGTAATTGGTATATCTCCTGTAAATTTGTTGTCTGAAACATCTAGTGTAACCAAATGTTTCAAGCTTCCAATGTTAGATGTAAGTGGCTCAGTGAATTGATTTTGGGACAAACTAAGGAAAATACAATTGGAAGAAAACGCAATTTTCTCTGGTATTCCACCTGTAAGCATGTTGTTGGCAAGGGACAATCTCTCTAGAGTTGAGATGTTAAACAATTCACCAGGTATGCTTCCTTGGAGCATATTACTTTCTATACGAAGAACTGTTAATTGTGTAATATTGCTAATGGAAGTTGGAATTACTCCTGAAATTCTGTTGTCATTTAAATCCAGTGCCCCTAACTTTGAGAGCTGGGCAAATGACTCTGGAATGGTCCCCGTTAATAAGTTGCCAAATAATGAAAGTTCTATTATGCTCTCAAGTTTTCCAATGTCCCGAGGTATGCTTCCATATATTTGGTTTCCGTACAAATATAATTTCTCCACAGTGGTAGAGAGATTCACAATGGAATTCGGGAATTCCCCTCTTAAATTATTCTCACTTAAGGCCAGTAACTTTAGATTGGTACAGTTGACAAAAGAATTGATAAAACTCAAGTCATCAGGCCGCATACTGTCTCCAAGTGGACTATGACCCAGACTTAGAAATTGAAGATTTGAAAGGCTACCCAAATTGTTTGGTATAGGCCCCGTAATATTGTTTTCCTCTATATCAAAAGCAATGAGATTGGACGCATTAACTATTGATGGTGGAAGCTGGCCCGAAAATCTGTTGCCTCCATTGTAAAAATGTTGCAGCTTAGGAAGGGTGAATCCCAAATCTTTTGGAAACGTTCCTTCTAGCTCATTAGCGGCTAGAGTAACCACGTAAAGGGATGAAATGTTGTAAAGTGATTGAGGCATCATACCTGAGAAACTGTTTACTGCCAGTCTAATAACCTTTAATTTTGTGAGAAGGGTAAGTTCCAAAGGTACGCGCCCTGCTAGACTGTTATAGCCCAGATCAAGATGACGAAGATTTGATATATTCCCTATTGAAGGTGGAATTGATCCAGTAAAATAATTCTTCCCAAGACCGAACCCATAAAGTTTAGGCCAAGAAGCAAACTCAGTAGGAAGGTTTCCTTTTAAATTGTTGTCATACAGACTCATGTTTCTCATGTACAGTGACTCAAATTGGTAGGAAATCCACCTTCGAAAGAATTTACTTCCAGTACAAGATGTTGTAGGCGAAACAGTCGACCAATATCATTTGGGATTGGGCCATGAAAGTTGTTTTCAGTGAGGTCAATTCCCCTGAGAAAGGAAAGGTTTCCGATATGAGGAGACAATGTACCCTAAAATTCCTTTTACCCTATTAAATTTTAGAGTAAATCATAAAGTGTTGGCCAAAGTTAATTTCATTTTGCATTTTAGTGGGGCTGAATTTTGCATTACTTTTATGCATCAAATCTGGGAATTTTAGGGTTTTATGAAAAGTGTGACTTTTTATTATTTTTTATAAAAATACGTTTTTATATTTTATCTTTTACAAAAATACAATTTTTTGGAAATTTTTGCAAAAGTACGAGCAACTAAAATCAACTTTAATGTAACGAAGAACAACTTCAATTTTTTTTTAAAAAGTTACATTTTATTACGAATTATATATAAAAAAAGTTGTAAATTTATTTTTGTAATTATTTTCAAAAGATATTAAATCTCAAAAAAGTAATATTTCTAATAATTTTTCTAAATTTTAATATGTTATTGATGAGAATTAAAAATATATTAATACTTATTTTATGTATAAATATTTTATTAATGAGTATTGAATTTTGTACTATATTTCTTTTACTTATACGGAGTAATATATCTTATATATGATATAATTAGGGGGGGGGGGGGGGGAACTGATATATAATTTTAAATATAGAAATAAATTTTAGAAAATAAACTAATATTTACACATATTGAGATGTGACTGATATTGCATTTATGATATATATTTGAATAGAAATTACAAATATTCATGAGAGGTCTCTCCTAGCTTGTAGCCATGAATTGTCAATTGAATTTATAACCAAAATTATATTCGTATAGTTTATATTATAACATTTTGTTTTAGTTTTCCATTTATATGTATTATAATCATGTTAGGTTCCGTTCCAGATCTATTTAATTGTATAACATGGACTACACCGTCCTTATGTTGGTAATCATCAATGGCACATCCGTCGCTGACCTGTAGGCAAGATTCTGTTATAAAGCGTTGGCAATTGTCAACATAATTCTATGTTAACAACTAAAACTTCTAGAGCCTGAGGCATTGCTGCTAGGGATAATGAACTTTGGACTTTGCAAAGTTAAGGGGTGTACAGTGTAAACTTACTCTCTATTTGAACGAACCCCTGCCCTCTGTGACATTTGAAATTGTTTTTGGAAATTGATTGGGAAGCCAGACGTTCATCGTAATTCTTACTTTTTGGAAATTGTTTTTGGAAATTGTTCCTCCCAGTTTACCTGTCAGCTGTAACATCTGATAACAAGATTTTTAACCTCACAATACATATCTGGCCAGCAATTCAAAGTATACAGTCCAAACTTAATTGCAACAATTGCTAAAGCAGACTAAATATTAAGTTTTTGTTATCGACAATTTACGACCATTAGTCCATTACCAGGTACTCCAAGTCATCAACCAGGTCTAGATAATAAAAACTCCACAAGGAATGAAGAGAAAATTGTCACACACCAAACTGAAAAACAAATCCACTTTGCCTTTTCTATCTATACAAAGGAAAAGCCCCACAAAACACGGAAGATATAACCAAACAAGGTGGCCAAATTATATATATCAGCAGAGTTGCTGGTGCACACCTAGCTCTTAGGTCTCAACCATACTGATTTCTTCCAACTGCGGAGCATCCTACAAAACAAAAAAAAGATGAAAGGTGATGCAGTATAGAGGCATTTATTGAGGACATTTAACTTGTCAGAACTTGTAAACAGGTTCTCTTTTTAATAAAATGACCAGCATATAAACTGAAAAGTATAAGAATGTTACAAAACAAATCGAGCACAAGCTTACCATGTTTTCTTTGTTTTCTTCAAGCGGCTCCTCTACAACTGAAGAGTTCTTCAGGGTGGCTGTAAAGATGAGTAAATAAGTGTATATTCAGAGTAAGAAAAAGAAATAGAAATAGGAGACGTGCTAGTATGTGAACATGTACCTTCTTCACCAGCAGGCTTCTTTTCTTGCGTTTTGACCTTATGCTTCTCGTTTTCTTTGCTTGCCTTCTGGTTTTTGTTTTGTGTTTTCTGGCCCACAGCAACCGAAGTAGATTTAGAAATTGTGTTACTCTTAGTCACCACCGAAGATCGGATCCTAGATGCAGGGGTAGTCTTCTTAGAAATCTCCTTAACTGATCCTTGGACTTGAGAACTACCAACAGGGTTCAAAGACTTTGGTTTCAGTTTACGAGTCCCCACAGTAGAAGAACTATGCATGTCATCCTCTGATGACTGAGTTCCCTCAGTTTCTGACACCTGCATCTGCTCAAAGCTCTCCACTATATTGTAGCTTTCAAATAATTGTTTTGTTGTATCTTCATATTCAGCAAGGTTATGCTTACGAGCGTAGTTTTTCAGCTCTTCCTTCATTCGTTGAAAAGGCTACCCAAGGCAATAAAAACAATTAAAACATATAATATGGTCAGTGTCAATAGTCTAAAACACTAAAGCGCATTTTAGTTCATCTCAGATATGCTGCAAGGTATTGCAGTTTCGACAAAGAAGACCATCTAGAAAACAATGTAATGAAACAAGAACAAAAAGCACTCTTCTTCGCATTTAGGATATTTGAATGTCACAAGATTAGCAGAAAACAAAGGAAAGGACCTATACCCCCCCCCCCCCCAAAAAAAAAAAAAAAATCATGCTGAATGCTGGAACGATCACTTGATTAGAGCAGCATACATTCACGTTCTTTTTTTTGCTAAACATTTAGGCTTATTGTTGTAGTTCATAGCTGAAACTTTCAATTCACACATCTTTATAAATTTAACTGGTGAAGGGCTGTAACTTAAATAAAAGCACACGAGATCTAATTGTCATAATATGCAATTTAATGTACCTCACATCCAGCTTCAAAAGCAAGTTTGAAAAAGGAAAGGGAAATTGAATGTTTAGCAGCAGATTCAGAGAGCTTAATCTGACTAAGCCAATATGATGCTGAGGAGATAACAGTGAACTTCTTTCTGTTTGATGATCTCGAAACATCAGAAGCTGGAGTATCACTTTTGGCCTGAGTGACAGCAGACCTCTTTGACTTGATCTCAGAGATAGGTGTAATACTACCAACTGATTTTGGTGCAGGGGTGACAGTTGCCTTTGTAGGTATAGAAAGCCTTCTGGCGGGCTTCGCAGACTTCCCTTTGCCCGATAGATCAAGAACACCCATACTTTGAGTCACACTTGATGGAGGTTTTGCCCTATGAACATAATTAGCTGATCAGTATTTGTGAGTAAAAATAAACAAATGCAAATGAAATCTATTACAATTGAGAAGGGGTGATAGGGTATTAGGGTGGAAACCAAAAACCAAGAGCCTGTGTAAACTGCTACAAAAAATTGTTTAAGATAGACATACTGTCTCAACCAGTAAACTAGTGTTTTATTTAGTTGGAACAAATGGAATAAACTTAGCACAATTTTATTGGTTAATGTTTATAATTTTCATTCATCTATTCAGCCCTCCATTTCATTCACAGAAATTCAACTTAGAGTTCAAGCCAACAAATTTCATGTCAATTTAATTTCAACCAAATAATTTGAATGATCATTAAATACATACATAATGATTCTAATCTTAGGAACAAAATCCAGGAAGTATTGGTATCACATTCTTATCAAGCAGTCATCCTACTATATATTATAGATAACGGAATTGAAACCAAAAACTCACCCACCAAGAAAGTACCGCCACCAATAAATTTCCATACCACAGGGCATGCCAAATAATGATCACATGGAATTCATCCAGGATCTTTAACCAGCAAACCAGAAAAAGACCCCCCCCCCTTCCCCCCAAACTACTTAATTTATCATTTTATACTCCGTTTAACAAACAGGACACAGAGATCTAATCAAGGCATCGAAAAAATAAGCATTAAAACAGAGCAAAAACTACAATATGTTCATACATCTATATTCCATAGTCACATCAAACTACAGAATCTCAAAATTCAATATAACAACATACAAGATCAACTAAATTCATAAATAATATACAAAATTCACACCACAATTAAAACAACACAAATCATATCTATAAACAAAACTATTAGTCTGCACAAAAATAATTACAGACACATACTAATTCAAATAAACCAGTAAATAAATGAGACGAAAGGAGTAATCGAAACACGAAAACCTTCTAGAAGTGGCGGAAACAGGAGGCGGTGGTGACTTAGCATCCTTCAGTTTATTTGCAGATCGAAGCGGATATCGCAGAAGCTTCGACGATGATCTCCCTGTACAAACACACAATTGATCACATTTACATAAACACACACACACACACACATAAATACAAATACTACATGTATAGTTGTTGGAGTTACCAGAGACAGAAGATGGATCCTTAACAGAGTCTTCCATTACTTAATTTTAGTAGTAGTACAATACTAGTACTAGAATGTTTGCAGAGGATGTTTGATGATGATAATTAGGTTTTATGTGTGTCTATGTGTGTTTGGGTGGGGCCCACCAACACTTCTGAGAGCGGCAAAATTTTCCATTTCGATTATTTTCAAATTTTATTTTCCCACGCTCTTACTCTCCCTTTTTTTTAAATTTGATATTTTAAGGGTTTTAGAGTAGAAATATTCACAAATTCAAAAAAAAATAATTTTAAAACTTTGAAGTAACTATTTTAAAATATATGAATCATGTGTATATTTGGGTAGATTTAGGCCTCATTTATTTTCCTGATAATTAATTTATAAATTAAATTTTTTAATTGATAAATTATTTATTACATAAGTCAAATGAAATCTTCGTTAGTTTAAATTTTGATGTTTGGTCGAACTTATTTATAACAAAATAATTCTTTTATCAAAAACAAAATAATTCTGTAAAATAAATATTTACTGTATTTCTAAAAAATAAATTAAGCTAACTGGCTCAAAATATTTTCATCATCTAAAAAAATACAGTAAGACATAATATTTTCTTATATTTTATTTTTTTTAAATTTATTATTAATAATAAGCAAAGTTACTAAACAAAGATGTCTCCGAATGCAAATCCAAATATAATAATGGACCTTACGCGTGGGCCTATATTGGACCAAACTTTTTTTTTTTCGAAATTCAAATTTGAAACAAATAAACCGTTGGAAGCGGATAGAATGTCGCAACTCGCAAGTCGCGAGTAAGGATGGGCGTGACGCGATTTAATGAAGTTTTGCACTCAAACATCACCGTAATTACTTATTTTAGAAAATAGAAATTAAAATTGAATCAAATATTATTGGTTCGATTCGGTTTTAAAAATTGTGATTCAATTTTTAATGGAGCGGTTTGTATTTTAAAATTTATATAAAAAATAATTTTTTGATTTTTCACATTTAAATAATAAAAAGTCATGTAAAAAATATTTTTGTATTATTGTATATTAAATTTGATATTATTTGATGTCACGAATCATTGTATATGCAAATCACTAATATTGACAAAAATAAATGAATGTGATTAATTTTGCTTAAAAAGACAATAAATTAAACTAAGTTTTAGTTAATGCGGGACATATGATAAGTTTTTCTCACAGATTTATAAATATACGCTTCTTTTATTAACTATTAATTATTTTATTATTTAATTTATAATTTATTAATTTAATTATTTAATTATTTAATAATTACAATAACAATAATATATATATATATATATATATATTAATTTGTAGGCCATAGTCGCAAAGCATGGTTATAAAATCCTCTCGTTGATTAATTTCTCATTAATCTTTTATAGGCCAATAGAGTATGTTTGGGAATTATTGTTAAAGATTGTTGTGCAGTTAGAAAAAGTGATGATAGAAAAAATGTTGTTAAAAAATAAAATACCTATTTAAGAATATTTTCTAATTTGAATATATTTTGAGGTATAATATAAAAAATAATGCTTTTAGCTAAGTTTGATATTGAAACTTGTTATTGCTTATTACAAAAGCTGAAAATAGGTTGTTTTTTTTAAGCATATGGGGCCTTATTTTCAAAATCACTTTTTTTTTAAAGTTGTTTTTTAAAGTGATGATAGAAAAAATGTTGTTAAAAAATAAAATACCTATTTAAGAATATTTTCTAATTTGAATATATTTTGAGGTATAATATAAAAAATAATGCTTTTAGCTAAGTTTGATATTGAAACTTGTTATTGCTTATTACAAAAGCTGAAAATAGGTTGTTTTTTTTAAGCATATGGGGCCTTATTTTCTCTAAAAATATATTTTAGATCAAAATCACTTTTTTTTTAAAGTTGTTTTTGAATTTTATCAAAAAAAATTAACTTCTTTTCAGAAAAAAATTATAATTGTTGTTTGTAACAGCAATACCAATCTGTACTTAACTGATTGAATTTCAAAACTTAATAATCATATTTTTTGACTAATATATTTTATAATGAATTATTAGATGCATAAATAATATTATAATAAAATATAAATAATTATTTGTAAGTAATAAAATATTTTAATATTAAAAAACATCTAATATTAATTTTATTAATTTCTAATTTTCGGATTATTTCATAATCGACACCCTGGGCCTGATTCACTTCCGTCCCGATCCTCGATCAGCACAGGGAATTTTTTTTTTTAACTTTTTTATAAAATATAAAATATATTTTCAAAACAAATATTAACATAATAAATTATAATATATTATATATATTTTTTAATTTAATATTATATTTTAATCCCAAATTCAAATTAACATTTATATACTATATATATAAAAAATTAAAATTATATTATAGTATTGTATGAAAGTTTAAAATAATAATATGGAATTAAAATTAAAATTATAATTATAATAATATATATAAATTATATATAATATTAATAATTTATTTAATACATATAAATATATCTTAAATCTTAAATTTATTAATATTGGAAATGGGGACCGGGGATCGGGGATCGGGACGGGGAGACCTAAATCCCCGACCCCACCCCGATCCCCGCCCTGAACCTGAAAAATTCCCCGATTCCTCGACCCGTTCGGGTTGAATGTCTATCCCTATTCCTAGATCTACAATCCCCTCTACCAATTAAGCATCATTCGCTCTTTCATCCTCTCTTCTATTTTTTAATTTGTTCTTCAATAAATTCAAGATTTTGCTCCAAAAATTTCGAAAAAACATTCTTTTTGGGTGAGATCTTTTTGGTACCTTGTTATCAAGGCTGTTAATTGGTTACCCATCTTTTTGGATGTTAGTGTATTTTATTTGAAGACTTGTGTGTTTTGGTGTTGGTTTCGTTGGAAATGATTTATATAATTTTTTGGGAGATCTGGAATTCTTGCATCGAAGCTGAAACGATGGTTCATATCGCAAGAGCTCACATTTCACAATAAAAAAATTTCAAAGTTTGGGGGCATCTGTTTACCCAATTTTAATTGATGTATCATGTAACTAAATATTTTGAATATTGGGATTGTTCATAGTTTAGGGGTGTTTCCTCAATTTTAGTTGATGTAACTAAATTTTTTTAATATTGGACTACATGTGACATTTATGTGAAACTCAATTGTGATACTACGGTTGGTGTAGTTTAGATTCTTCGGGAAGTTATTGTAATCCTTTTTAATTCAAATTTTTTTATTCTATGTGTTAAGTGATCTGAAAATAAAGTGTTTATTCGTTTAGCACATTTATTTGTTTATCAATCAGGTTGTATCGTCAGTTCAGGAATTTGTCTCGGCTGTATTCATTAATGAATGCATTAAATTTTGTTTGTCAAAATAAATGTTGGGCGAATGTAAGTTGGGCCACTTTGATGAGACCTCAGGCTTCCCCCTATTGAATATTTTATTATTTTTATTATCTAACCGTTTTTTTAAATAAGTTCATAAACTTAAATATAGGGAATATGACATAAAATGATACTCCAATAATATCTCAGTAATTCCTAAATCACTTAGATATCCTCGAATTTATAGGCCATTTTCTATTTTTAGAAATCCTCGAACCATTCACTATTTCATTTTTATAAATAATAAATTCATTTTCCTCTTTTATCCCCATCTTTTCTCTTCATTTTTTTACTCTTCCCTCCTTTTTAAAAGTAGTTAAATTTAAATTTATTATTATAATAATAATAAATAATGAATATAAGAAAGATTATTGCAGTTGACATATAAAAAAATTATCTTTTTTTGACAAGATAAAATAGATTATCTAAATTAATAAAGAGAAAACTTCTCATAGGGATGACCTCAAGTAATTGTCTCAGGTTAGGTTAGGTTTAATTTTAGTATAAAAATAAGGTGACAATTTTGTAAATATTAACCCACCTCCCGTATTCACATAAATACCTTTTTATTATATTTTAACCTCAGATAATATCCTGAGGACCTCATGAGCAACAAATTCATTATTTTATAATATAAATAACAAACCAATTTAAATTGGATAAATTGAGTTGTATAATATTTTTTAACGTAATGGGTTGAAAATTTTAAAACTGAACTAATTTGTGTCGGTAGAAAAATGCTAAGGGCAAGTCCAATGGTGTGTTATACTTTGTTTTATATCTATATTATAGAACAAAAACTAAAATTCTCTACTCCAATGGTGTGCTAAACATTGTGCTAAAATAACACAATGCTATCATTTGTTATATATATTGAACAAAAAATAGATGAAGCTATGCAATGAATAAATGAGTGACATCAATTTTCTATCTAACATATTCAATACCACTTTTAGCAATTTTATATTAAATTTATTCATTTGAAACAAGATTTAGAACAATACATTGGAGAATTTATTTGTTCTAAAAAAAGAATCTATTTGTTCCCTTTTAAATTCTATTCTTTTGATTTATATGATTAGACTAATAGGTGTGTTAAAAAGAATTTTAACATTAACATTATCTTTTTATCTTTACCCATATTAATTGCCTTGATTGAAGATAATACACATAATTCCAATACATAATTTGACTAATATGCACATAAGCATTAGAGCCCGTGCAAGGAACGCGCCTCATTTGAATTCTCATAATTATAATATTTTTTACTACTATTATTTGTGCGTAAATATAATGGAAATTGATTTTAGGATGTAATCAAAGCAGAGGTCCATAACATCACAGCTACATTGAGAACTTTGCAGTAATAAAATGTAAAAAGAGATACATTTATCTTGCCATACATTTACAATTCCATTTTTCCAATGTGAGTATGAGTTTTCATGTTCTTAACTAAAAAGTGAAAATTTGAGGTCCTTGCCTTTATGCCAGATTCATTTCATTCCAACCTATGTTGATAAACACCAAAATAGTAGATCTTGCGTACAATATTTTCTTTTGTTTATCTTCAAGATAGTAACTTGTCAACATAAAGATAATTGAAAATATTTACACATGATAAATAAGAATAATAAAGAACTCATACTTTCAGCTCGATAAACATGATTTTAATCAGCCTATTTCTGTTATTGGTACTGAAATTTAGACAATGCAAGATGTAATATTGTTTGATAATATATTAATAGCAAGTGATGAGAAGGTTGCAAAATCATATAAACAGACCACATGGACTTGTACATTGAATTTTGGCAGGTAGAATCTCTAATTCTTCGAAAAGTCCAAGACGATA
The DNA here is from genome assembly GCA_028671895.1 of Oenanthe sinensis. Classification (NCBI taxonomy): domain Eukaryota; kingdom Viridiplantae; phylum Streptophyta; class Magnoliopsida; order Apiales; family Apiaceae; genus Oenanthe; species Oenanthe sinensis. The sequence goes on from CM053798.1 coordinate 13,920,299, forward strand.
GAAAAAGATAACATGATTGAGAAGGAGGAGGCGAGGCAGAGCAACCGATGATCTCCTCAGGGCTAAACGACCAAGTTAAAACATAAAAGAATGCAATTAGGCTCGGGATGTAGAAGGGTAAAATGAGTTTTTCATGTAAATTTAATTTGATCAGGAGCTGAGTTTGGAGTCAGACTCGGGATGTAGAAGGGTAAAATGGGTTTTTCATGTAGATTTAATTTACTCAAGAGCTGGGTTTGGAGTCAGGTTTAAATTTGATGTTCTCCTATAAGATATAAAGTAGATATGTGGGAAAAGGTCAATATTAGTCTTGAGAATGATCAATTAGAAGAGAAGTAATTGACAATTTATCATTATAATTGTATTGAAAATAGATATGGACAAGTATCATGAATTTTTTTTTCCAAAAGAGACTTATATTATGAGACGGAAAGAGTAATATATTCGAGTTCAGGCTGACTGGTGAGGTGATTTAACTGATCAATAAAATCTATGATAGGGATGTGTATAAATAAAAAGGAATTAACAAGGTGTTCTTGTTGCCCTAGTGATTGATTAGCATGAATAAATGTTGCATTTCCAAGACCAATATAGTATAGATTTAATTATGACCAGTTAATTATAAATTAGGACTTGATGTTTTACATTAGAAGCCAATTGGGATCAAGTTGTAAGAGTAGTTTACTCGTGGTTCCGCCAGTACTAGTGTGCCTAATTAGTCACGTCATATATGTATGTATGTATAACTGATAACAATATATAGGTGGGATAGGAACTGAATATTAGGAACTTTGATTCATGGCCATTGAAGATAAATGTTTTAATATGCAATCGAAAGTGAATCTTGTGTTTTCTTTCAAAAGTTTGACTTGGCTTAATTGCTATCATGCTATAGTCATGTATATGTAAATTCGGTGTTAATTTTGGTACATGAGATGATAAATATGATGCGGAGGTGTATACAATATACAATTAATTAATATAGTAGTAGAAATACTCATCTCTTTGATAGATGCTAATGATTAGGAATTCTTTTATGTTATTGGTCGATAGTTGAAATACTCAACTCTTTTATACATGTTAATGCTTTCTCATGGGTTTGAGGACGAGTATGAAAAATAAAAAATATCCCACCAAACACTGAGTGTGGGATTTATCTATTCTAGATCAATATATCATTTAACAAATCAAACGACCCCTTACAAGGAAACAATAAAGGTTGGAGGAAAGATTAAAAAAGATGAGTGAGTGTAAATTTGTTATAATAAAAATTATGAAGAAAATGAGTATGGTGAGAATGAAACATTCCTTCTCAAATTGGAGAGTTTGAACTCTAGTTTAGATGGTTTGGAATAGAATGACGCAAGTAATAAAATTCTTGAACATTTACCATATTTTAGCTCAAACTTCACTTTATTCCCTCCAATTTCATTTGTTCAAATCAAATACAACATTAGAACATCTCCAAGAGACTGAATTCTTAAGTTAAAAAATAGAGAGTATTGCTTAAATTAGGGCTCCGAGAAACATTTAGAAGCTTTTTAAGAACTTAAAATTCTCTTCTCTCCTTAGTTTTAAGAGTCTCTATATGATTCTTAACTTATTTTTTATAAAAAAAATATCCATTCCCTCTAATTTTCCCCTACTTCGAATTTGAATCTTTGTCATAGTGGAGTTCTAATGGAAGATCCAAAGAAGTAATTCACATAGAAAAATTCGAAGGTTGTATGAATTTTGAGGAGATAAAAGGAGTTTGGTAAGTTATAAACTAATAATAACTTTGGAGTTATTATTAAAATAAATAATATTTTATATTAAATCGAATGACTAGTGAAAACCAAGCCCGACCCCAAATTCTGCCTGACCAAACTTTTAATATTTCAATGTAGTATAACTTTGTTTTTAAATTTTTTTTAAAGACTGATTTGCTATTATGTGCTTAATAATTTATGTCTAGAGGAGGAGGATCAGGGAGTGTGGCTAACGGAGGTGTTCAGCGTGGTATACAAAGGTCATAAAGAGTTGAAGCCAGATGAACAGAGTGGTACTATCAAAGTCAATGACGAAGTGCATGATCATTGCCTATACAATGTGCATGGATTACATGAGTGGAATTCATCAATTCAGCACATAGATGAAGTTGTGCTCAGTGGCCCTCATAATAGACCAATCTCAGCTGAGGGTGACATTACTGTTGATGTTGATCTCTTTTGCGGAGCTTATAAGGACTCTTTTACCTAATTATATGATTGCCTGAGTAATTCGACTAAGAAACGTTCACCATTTGAGAAAAAAATCATATCAAAAAATGATGCAACGGGAGAAATTTATGTTCTCTATGCAATTTTTGATAATGCTACAGAAACCCACATAGAGCTTAAATTGTTTCCCAAAGAACACTTTAATCTTGAGGTTTACGGAGTTGTTATAGCTAGCACAAGCAAAATTGAAACTCTTGAGTTTTCAAGTATGCTCTTCATAAAGAAACAGAGTGACAAGATTAAAGTAGTTCTTAGGGAACCATTTCCATTGTCCCGGAATGTAGTAGCTGTCCCATTAGGATCTAAGCTCTTTATAGACATGCAATTGGAGACAGATAACCGGCTTTTGCTTGAAGGAACTGCCGAGTTGAAGGCTAAAAAAGTTGGTACAGATACAAGTTTTGTAGAAAACACAAAATGTAAGATGCACGTGGATGTCGTTTGGAAGTGTGCATGAGCTGGGGAGGAGGAAGGAATAAAAGGAAGAAGGCTGTCCAGGGCATTGAAGAGTTTGTATGATTTGTTATTAGGAGTTTCTATTGAGCACCAAATGAAGCTACTCTATATCTCTGCAGTGCCTGTTACTTCTACATGCTTCTTATTTTGAAGGTTGTAAAATTGCTGATCCATAATAACTAATAGGACATTCTTGGATGTGTTTTCTTCAATTAGACAGATATCTAAAGGTTTTAGGATATGAAGTAAATTATGTTTGCAATTTCACAGATGTTGATGATAAGCTGAGCAAACGTTCCCCCTGATGCAAGTTACTCGTATACCTTGGAATATTTCTCCCTTTTATAATTTCCTCTGTAAACAAAGAAGTTGAATTTTATTTGTGATTGATACACCTGGTAAATTAAAATAATAATAGATCACTATCTTCTTCTTCTTTACGTTTTTCTTGTGTCTATCACGGTTCCGTTTTCTTGTTCTTCTTTATTTTCCTCTTTTTCTCTTCTATCTTTTTTGATCAATCAAGAAATCAATTTTGTATTTCAAATTACTCAATAGTAGGATGAGATGATTGCAAATTGAATTTTAAACACGAAGGATCAAGTACTACTTAATCTACGCTTCATATTGACAACAAGAGTAGCCTGGACAAGATCCAGATTTTATATAATCAAATCTAAAATATTTTGTAATAACACAATCAATTTTGATTAATCCAAATTTTTGTTTAATTTAAATATTTTTTATATTAAAATTTTAAACTATTTACGTATTTTAATTTATTACTATTCAAAACTGTTAATTTATTTAAAATTTCAACTCATAAAATGCACTAAATTTCATTAATATAGAATAAAATATTATCCTTATAAAATATTAATTTTTTTCCCTTCACCAACGAGAAAAGTGAGAAATTAAAAATTAACTAGTAGACGTCGTAAGAACATCGGGAGAGACCCCCCTTAGTTAAAATATTTATTCGGGAGAAAATGTAATAATCCAATCATAATTTTCCTTACAAAAATTATATACAATAATATTTTATTAATATTAAGTAAAATTTTAATTAATTATTAATATAACTAATATTATTGGAGTTCCCACCTAGATAAAATTTTAAATAATTATTATTTTATATTATTTTAACTAATTATAATATATTTCTTTTAATTGAAATTATTATTTACAATATTAGAATTTAAATTTGATTATATTTATGAGCATATCTCCTATTTTTTTTAAAATTATCAAATTTTTTATTTCAATTGCTATGTTTATTAATTTAAAAAAATATACATTATATAAACCTATTATTAAAAATGTGAATTGGATAAAAGAAAATATTACAGAATTACCGTTTTAAAAAATAAAATTTAAATTACAATATTGTAAACAATAATTTTATGAATGATATGTTAGTATTTTTTTTTGAAAAAATAAATGATATGTTAGTTAAAATACGAAAATCATAATATAATTCACTCTATTTTATACATCGTTATTCGTTAAGAACACTCTTTACCGAATCATCTTCAAATTCAGCCAAGACTCAAACTCCTCTACCATTGTAATTCTAACTTGACGGGGTGATATTACACCAAAACTCAAACTCCTCTACCATTGTAATTCTAACTTGACGGGGTGATATTACACCAAATCATGTTCATTTCATCATTTGGAGTCCCAGGTATGGGAAACTTCTACTTATTCAAGGCATCCATTCTCAATTTTTTTTTTTTGACTAATTTGACTTATAACCTTACAAATGAGTATCTGTTCTAAAGAAATTCTCGGGAGTGAGCTAGGATCGAACCCTGGGACGACAGAAGATCAACCCTCAACCACTTGGGCTATCCAACCCTCAACTTTAATCGTATCTAAATGTACTTGCTTGACATATTTCATGCAAAAAAGAAAGGGCACATTTTTATGTAAAGAGTCTACCCAACACGCATATATATAATTATGATCTTGTTTGTATTAGTGTAACCTATGATGCAATTATAATTACATACTACTTAGAGTTGCTTTAAAAAAAGGAAACTTGATCGATTAGCTAGTTTACCTATATTAATCTCAATAATACAAATAATATTCCGTTTAATTTATCAAATTTAATTATGTAAATTTTGCTAAAAATGAAGACATTTTCTAATTTTTGCAGAAAGTATCTGCATGTCAAATTAACTTTTATATTTCAAATTTGATAATATAATATAAATTTGTTGTAACTAAATTATACAGTGTATTTGAGTAAAAGAATAGAAAATTATCAATCACAATAGTAGTACTCTAAGAAATTTTAAAATAATATGTTATTAATTACACGACACTAGCTCAGTAGCTCATTTAATTTAAATTATATTTATATTTATGTGAATACAAGTAACTATCATCTCAGTTACATTTTCTGAATAAATTATAATTTCCTTTAGAATAAGTAGACTTATAACCTTACAAATAAATATTTATTCTAAAAGATTTCAATATCTATATTAATAAATCTCGAGATAAGTCAAAATCATATCAAAACGGAAACGGAGACTGGACGACAGACTACACAATTACTTTTTGAGGTAATTTACTAACAAAAATTAAATCCTATATATAGTTTTTTTTTTGACAAACAAATAAATTTTATTAACTTGCATCAACCAAAATTACAGACTTAACTTCAATGGGAATAGAACTCCCATCGAAAATCTGATCTGGAAGAGACATGCAAAAACACAAATCAAAGTCTGGACAAATCCCTGAACTGACACTACAACCTAAATGGAAACAACTAAACGAACTAAACAGATAGCCACTTGTGTTTTCAGACTGTTTAACATCATGAATTTCGAAATTTTTTGAATTAAAAAAGATTAAAATGGCTTCCCGATCAATCAAATATGCACCAATCCTGGAACCAGTAATATCACAAATGACCTTCATATAAGCACCGCCTGTAGCCCAATGTTCAGAAACACCCCAGCTATCTACATGCCGAAAATCAGCTATAAACATGCCGAAGGTGAAAGATCGCATAAGATGAACAAATTTTAGTTGTGAAAAGTAAGCTCTTGCAATATCAAACACCAGCCCAAATCCAATGCACGAATCACAGATCTCCTACAAAACCACATAAATCATTTTCAAAGTAACCAGGAACAAAACACATACCAACATCAAAAAAACATACCTTAACATTCCAATAAAAGGGTAACAAGTCAGACACACGCCAAAAGGCGAGACTAAAACCAAAAATTCAATGACCTCGGAATGACACCAAATTTTGGTATGATGTTAAGGAGGAGGATTTGAATCTAAAGATATTTTTTATTTGCGGAGACGGACTCAAAACCAAGATAGATCTGAGAAATAAATTCTAGATATTTGGCTTTGGTTCGATTTTTATTGAAAAAGACTTAAACGGGTTTAGATGATTGGGAGGGGGAAACGAAACTGTAGATGGAGAAAAGGGGCGGCGGCTATGATGACCTAGGGAAGTCGACTCTCATTAAATTATAACTATTAAGTTAAATCCTATATATAGTTATAATAAAGAGGTTAATGTGGAACATGTGGTTGTCAACCTAAAAAATAGGAAATTTTATAAATTATTATAAAATTATAATAAATATACATTTTAAATATTTAAAAAGTGACCCTTATACGAGATTTAAGTTAGTAATAATTAAATAATATAAACTTTGTCTCTAGTCCTCTACTGACGAAAATACGTCACATTATTCGGATAATACATGCATGGGGATATCAATCAATTATTGAGTAGAATGAGGAAAGCTAGTACAGTAGTTACAAGTTACAACATCGTTAATCAGTTACCTCATTAAGTGGGGTACCATAATTAAACACATATACATTGTGTACGTATCTGCTATCCAGTCAATCATGCATATCACAATTCCCAAGATTGCATGTTTGTAACAACTAGCTATATATATATTTCACATCCTTTGCTAAAACCAAGAAGTTTTTTAACAAATTAAATACAATGGATAAACTGTCGATATTGCTTTGGGTTATACTGGTACTTGCTGTTCTGTTTCAAATAGATATATGCTCTGCTGCACATAAAGGAGGAGGTATTGGTGTTTATGAGTTGAAAAGAGGAGATTTTTCGATCAAAGTTACGAATTATGGTGCTACTGTTTTGTCTGTCATGATCCCTGATAAAAATGGTTTGTTACTTTCTACTATGTACTATTATAGAATTATTGTGCAAATAATTTGTTCGGTTTTAGGAGCGGAGTATACTGGTTATGTTTTGTTTGATTTGATTTACGTATATGCTCAATGTATTTTATACTGATTCTTTAGATTGTTTGTTCTTGTACAGGCAAAATAGATGATGTGGTGCTTGGATTTGACTCTGTTAAGGATTATTCCGTGAGTTTCTTCTTTATTCTTTACTGTTTGTAACAGATTATACTTGTCAAATTATTAGTACACTTTGTAATATGCAATGGCCAAAATTGTTTGATATATGAACATGAACTGTGTTATATAGGTGCTGATTGATAAACTGTCATTAACTTAATTCTAAGAAGAATGACTTGATATTATATGCCATGATTTTGCGTCAATACAGTCCTGAATGTCTTAGATTGAGAGCCCCAGGTCAATCGAGTTTTGAGGAGTGGGGAACCAGATTTGTTTGTCAGTATCTATGATTTTTAGAGTTGGTGTAGGCTGAAGTACACAGAACTTCAGTCGAGATCAGGGAGTCGAAGAATGTAGAACTAAACTGTTCTTTGGTATCTATAATTTTGGGTTAAATATCAAAATGGTTACTCAAGTGAGAGTCTGGGATCACTCAGTTTTGAGAGCTGTTGGGGCACACTCAGTTTTAGCAAACACTGTCTTCCTGGAAAAAGAAATTTAGATATTTCGTGTGTTGCTGGTAATAAAGTCTATAGTATCTTGCTTACAGTTGAGTGTCGGAAGAATAATCCTAGCAAATTTCAGAATATTGCTGAAAACATATTTCCACTACTTGATGCTAATGAATCGTACTTCATTTTGTTGTAATGGCTGAATGAATTATTTGTATACAGAACGATACAACATACTTCGGTGCTCTGGTAGGGCGTGTGGCTAACAGGATTGGAAACGCTCGTTTTACACTAAATGGTGTTTCATATAACTTGTCTGCTAATGATGGCAATAACACTCTCCATGGTACTTACTATTCATAAGTTAGACTCTTTCATTATTCTGAAATATTTTGATGATGTAATTCGAAAAATATACCAGGTGGTAAAACCGGATTCAGTGAAATGATATGGACCGTTGCAGATCACAAACCAGATAGCCATCTTACCCTCACATACAACAGCCCCGATGGTCAAGATGGTATATACTTGTGGCTTATTTATTGTGTCGATGTCTTTGTTATGGAATCCATTTATATATATCTTAGTTTCATCAATGAATTGTTTGAAATGGAGCAGGATTCCCCGGTGATGTTGCAGTCTCAGTTACATACATGTTCATGGGTACAAATAAGCTGGCGTTGAAGATGAAAGCAAAGCCTAAGAACAAGGCCACGCCAATTAATCTAGCTTCACACACTTACTGGAATCTGGCAGGGCAGAACAGTGGTGATATACTGTCACACAGCATCCAACTATTAGCATCCAAGATCACCCCAGTCAATGATGCACTCATTCCCACTGGCCAAATTGTACCTGTGTCGGGGACAGCATATGATTTCCTGCAAGCCCGCGAGATTGGAAGCAAGATCAATGAGCTATCAGATGGATACGATATCAATTATGTGCTTGATGGCACCAGTGAGAAGCATCTGAACAAGGCTGCTATTGTGCACGACAGAAAATCTGGGAGAAAGATGGAACTTTGGACTAATAAACCAGGAGTTCAGTTTTATACCAGTAATATGGTACACAATGTGAAGGGGAAGTTAGGGTTTGTTTATCAGAAGTATGCTGGACTTTGCTTGGAGACTCAGGGATTTCCTGATTCCGTAAATCACCCAAGTTTCCCTTCACAAATTGTGAATCCAGGGGAGACTTATGAGCACATTATGGTCTATAGGTTCACAGCAGAGTAAAGTGCTAACTTTATATGTTTTTTTTCTTTCAGTTACACTGGAGTATTTTATGTTTGTTGGAACTCTGTAATTGGCTATTTAAATTAACTAGTAGTAACAGATCTTTGTTTGCAAACAAAATGACCTGCAGTCGCTTTGCATTTTAAAGCAAATTTGCATTCTTCACAATTATATTTGATTTAGGACTTCCTATTTTACATAGTATAAAATTTTATAGAATCATTTAATATTCCTAATGGCATCCTTTTTTTTTGCGAGATTCTTAATGGCTAGGATATGATATATTCTAATACATTTGTCCATCAACAGAAAATAGGACAACACTAATCGAGGCTCAGAAAAAATTATACACTCTTGTCTATTAGCTAAAATATAAGGCTTTCACTAGCCAATAGAAAAGATTTGGCAACTCCTTGCACAACTACATGGTTACTTTTACAAAGTCAAGTCTTGAACGAACCATATAAAGTTGGAAACTTAAAAAACTAAAACAATGTACTTAAAATTATACCAGAACCCTTCACAAAATGTATCATGTGCCAACAAATGAAACTAGGCAAACACAGCAAAATAAATCCATTAATGCAAAGCTCGCACATGGAAAGAAAAACCTTGCATAACAAACTCAAGAAATCTTCAAAGGTGTATATACTATGGAACCATACACTCTGTCTTTTGATAAAAAGGTTATGTCGTAGTAGTCTTCTTAAAATCAATCTTATCAACCTTAACCTCCCCATCGATCAGTTCGTAGACATAGACAACAACACGGAGAGCGTCGATGTCCATGAGAACAAAGCTGGGATTGACATCATAAGTCATGCTACTGTAGGCCCCAGTTGCAGATCCTGGGTTAATAACTACTCCTGCTTCATGTTTGTAGGCTGTGAACTGATGAGTGTGACCTGTTACTAGGATGTCTACATCTAGCTGCCTCTGGAGCATGGCCAATGAATCCAGATCCCCACATGGAATGACCTTCAGTAAACATTGTCACATCACAATAGTCAATACAAACTAATCAATGAATTTTAAGCTTAAACTCTGCTTTAAGATTCTTTTGGGCCCATCCTAAATAGCTTGGATAAAATCATAAAAGAAATTTTGAGTTGCCTAAACAAGCTGAGCTTAGAAACATAAAGGAACAAAACTTGTTTAAGAAATCAGCATGCATAGTACAATATCAATTGTTTCCCACAGTAATAACATAAACCACATGATCGATAGTTGGTAACACACCTTAACCGTTCTACTGATAAATATTCTAGAAAAAATATACCTAGTCCACTAATGGAATCAATGAGAACCATACCTGATGACCATGGCAAATTCCTATCTTAAATTGACCGATGGTCAGTGTCTTGGTTTCAGGGTAGCGTGTCTCCTCATCGTACTCACCTCTGGTAATATGCAAGTCAGAACAGATGGTCCTCAAGTAGTCATGAATCTCCTACACATTTGTTATATATATAAAATCATTATTAGGAAGACATAACACAATCCACAAGTAAAGAATATACATGTGACAAAAATGATAATGAAGAGCAATGAGGACATAGGGGATAGGTGTGCGCTTCATTTTATAAAATAGAAGGTATCTTAAAAATAGTTGGGATCATTATACTTACAAAAGGGGGACCATCTATACTCAAATTAGAAGGTTCATTATACAAATAGGCTACGATAATATTCAAAGTCTACATGGTCAAGTACCATTTTTTCTTCTATACAATATTTATAAATTATGCATTGTAAGCCCCACCCATATTAAAAACAATGGAAACTACTTTACCGTCCCTAATTTACATACAAAACCACAAGACTTTGCTTGCATAAATGAAAAAAGGCATTGTCATGCCATACTTATTTCCTAAGTTATCCGGACTCGGGTACGACACGGGTGCGGATCTAAGTGTCAGATCCTTAGTTTTTTGAAAATTAAGATTCTTGGATGTGAGTCCGAAATCGGACACGGGTGCGGGGACTCGGAATATAAGCTTAACATAAGGGAAAATTTATATGTTCATAATCCATTTTACATCTTAAAAAGTATGTGTGACTAGTGTCTTCTACCAATTAAACTTATACACGTTATATGTGTCATATCCTTATCATAAAGTCAAAGGATAACATAGAAAAAGTCATATATGGACCTTGCTCTTTACGAGCAAGTTGTTATAAGGCCTTTTATATCATCCTAAACTTTGGTTGTTACAATATGAAGTGTCCGGTTTCAATATGAAAGATCTGACTCAGATCCTGTACCCACACCCATGTCATGTCCGGTCGACACGGGTACAAGGCCAAAATCGAAGAGTCCGGGTAACAGAGCTTATTTCAAGAGGCACATCGCGAGAATATTCCAAAACAGTATTGAATTTTTTGAATAAGCTGTATATATTGTAGTAATGATGTGACCTCCTAAATTATTCCATTCCATTTGAGGTGATACTGTAAATCCTTCCTACTTGAGGTGCAGACTAGAATAACAAGTCAAGCTCAGCTTCTCATTTAATGAACTTCCAACTATTTGTAAGCAATATCAGAATAATAATATGTCAAGCACACTTATAGTTCTCTTCACTTCCTTGCCAAATTCGTGTGAATCATAAGAGTCTTACTAGCACACCATTGCTTGGTAGCACGAGAGTTAAGTTTCAGAATGTTAACTCTCTATTTCCCAAGAACAATTATACAAATACACTTTATTTTCTGTGGGGAAACCTAGAGTGTGATAAAAACATGGACGACAAATATTTAGCTATTTCACAGCAACATCGAATCATATGTAGCTCAATTCAATCCATATGTACTGTGTTAACAAGGAATATCTGACTTTCACCACCATGTCACAATTATTTTTGTAAAATATCATATCATGCTTCACTCAGAGAAAGAAAAAATAGCTTTCCGGTCACATTTGTTATCAGAAAAAGTTAAACGTTGATGTTACATAGGATACACCAATTTAAAGAGAATAGTAATAAAAAAAGTATACATACTATAAAAAAAAAACGTGAAATAAGTACTTGCACAGCTAACCTACAAGCAAAGCTGTCATCTACTCCCATTTACAACTAGTGCCAAAGCATTACTAGGAAAAAGCTACAGAGAGGGGATTCTACATTGAAAATTAATTTATCTTTATAAGGAATGTGCAGATTATGAGCTAACCATACACACTTTCAATCAAAAAGTGGCACATTTTTGTATAAGATGCATTCTTAGATACCTATCATCTACCTGCAATGGTAAGGGGGCTGTCTAAAAACCTTAGTTTACGGAAGCAGTTATCACTATAGAGAATATAATACGTGTCCATGGATACGTGTCCAAGTATCGAACTCGAAAATATTTTTAAAAGTTTACATTCTTTGGCTTAAAATAAGTGTCAATACCAATATGTGAGTGTCAACTGTCAAGTGTGTGACACGAGCTCATATTGATCCACTCTCCAACCCCAAAAATGTGCTTTAAGTAAGGAGGAGTCTTATATATAATACATTATCCAATCAAGCACTCCGAGGAGCTGCTAACTTAACAATTATTCAGATAAACAATCTTAACAATTATTCAGATAAACAATCAAGAATTCAAGCTATTTCAAAAATCCCCCAACAAAACCAGTCAAAGTCAATCGAACTCTCGAACTAAAACCGAAACTCTAAAGGGCTAAAAGTTAACAAACTAACAAATCAACCATAAAACAGTTACGAAAAAAATTAAAAGAATAAAAAGATTACTTTAATACATAAATTGCCAGTGCAAATAATATGTTGAATCTTGCCAGGGACAAGCATAGATTTGAACTTTGGAGGAAGATCAGGTGCTCTATGTGATATATGAAGATCACCCAATGCTAATACCAGCACCATCTTTCAAACTAAACCCTAATTTCTGCAATTAAACAATTAATTTTATGTATCAGCATCAAGAAATGCAAATTCAGTTCAAATAAAGACATGGGTACACATCAAAATGAAGATCAGATATATAGATACATCTATACAGAAAGATATATGTATATGTAGTGAAGTTGATCATAAGATCATACCTGTAGCTGTAGTAATACAGAGCTGAAGACCCTGTTCGGATTTGTGTTTTTCTACTTAATTTGTATTTTGTATTATGGTTAGATACATTCTCCCGTTTGTATAATTTTGGAACCCAATGTAAATATTTTTTGTTGAAAATAAATACTTATATTTGAAAAATAAACCAAGGACCAAATTTGTATTTGAGAAATAGGCATTTATTTACGTGAAAAGTATACATTTATATATTTTTTTCTGAAATTAAGTACTTATTTCTGGAAAAATAAATTACCCGGAACTGGGTCAATATCCTATTATTCTGAAATATTATTTTATTAAAGTTAGAACAAGTCCAATGCTAATATTAGTTATATAATAAAAAAATATATTTTGGTGGCTAAAATAGATTTCATACTCCGGTGCATGATTTTAAAATAAAATTAAATAGATGTAAAAATAACTAAAATAGATGAACAAATAACTAAACTAACAATAAAACTTTTTTTTAGTGCATATACTTATTCGTAGATAAATTATATCAAGATACAATAATCCGAGAAAGAGTTTTTTTTATTCAAAAAACTTATTATCTAACCAAAGGACATGAAAATGTCTTCGGAAATTTAAACAATAAAGTCTCCTACTCCGATCAACAAAATACGTCTTTCCTCCGATCCAATCCAGAAAACGCTAAAAAGCACATCTAAAACTACAAAAATAATAGAACAATAAGTGTCTAGTATGTCTAATATAAATCATAATACATACATACATATATATATATAACTCCTAATATATGAAAAAAAAGTTATCAATATGACATAAAATCGTCATTTAACGACATATAACAACCATCATATATGATTAAAACGCTAAAAAAATTGGAACCGCCTCATAGAGGAATGCATATGATACTAGAATCGATCAAAAAATTCATATTTAAAAGATTTGAAAACAGATCTGAATGATATAAAATAGATCTGAAAGATATAAAAATAGATTTGGAAATTTTAAAATAAAACTTTTTTAGAAAATTTTGATATAAGAATATTTGTATCATATAATAGATATAATAGAAGAAGATTTTGGAATTAGGGTTAAGAAAACTTGTTTTTATATTCATTTACATCCAATTTCCCACTTGCATGACCATTTGACAATTTGATTCTAAATATAAAATCAAGTATAACATTTTTCTATTTTAGCACATTTTTTAGCATTCCATTACTATATTCTATAATTGATGCTATAATATAGAAATAACACATCCTTTAGCATTACATTAGACTTGCTTTTAGATGGTTACAAAGCATTTTTATAAATACCAAGGGGTGTGTTTTATTTATATTTTTATTCTTTTAATTTTGTGTTAGAAATATTTTTGTGAATATAAGGAGTTCTTTTTTATTTATATTATTATTCTTTAATTTTATATTTAAAATAATTTTAATTTCAAGAGATATTATGAATTTAGATATTTCCGATGAAAACATAATATTTAGATTTATAAATTTACTTATTTTCATGTAACTGATACAAATATCCATTGGTTAGGAAGTTTGTTATCAATTGATATGTATTTGATCAACTGATAAATATGATATGTACTTAAGTATATATATATTTTTTGATCGAAGAAATAACTCTAAAAATAAATTGTATGGAAATACAATAGTCTGCATGGGGTTTTATTCATTCAAAAAATTTATCATTTAACCGAAAGACATGCATAAGATGTCTCCGAACACTTACACAGTAAAACCTTAATTTCTGAAAAATTGAAGACACACATCTCTCCGTTTACCTGAAAAACAAAAGAAAATAACAAAAAAAAATAAGTCTCACAAATATAATCAAATATTTTTAAAAATATATTATCAAAAAATTAAAATAAAAATTTAAATCTTGAATATTAATCATTTATATAAATACTATAAAACTAATAAAATAACTCGAAACCAAAAGAGGTAATTTAGGTTTTATGCAAAATAATATAAAATTATAAATATTATAGTATTTTTGAATAAGAGCATATAGAATAACAAAATGAAATCTAACCAAAAGGATATCCCTTTGTTTAGACACTTAAATAAAACATATAACTAATAATATAACTATTTAATGCAATTATAAATTTTAAAAAATTAGCATAAAATATTAATAGAAAACTATAAAATTTGAACTACAGAGTAAACCAGAGTAAATTAAAGAGCCAATAAATGTCATTTATTGAAATATAATTATTAAAATAATAATAATAATAATAATAATTAACTCATTTAAAGTATTAAAACATGCACTACAACAAATCATGCTTTTTTTGACGGATTTTTTTGTACTAAATCCATAAAAAATGAAACATTTTTGACGGATTTTATCCATCCAAAATAGTCATGTCTAAAGATTGTTTTATTGTCATAAGTTTGATTTTTTGTCACAACCATTATGTTATTTGCCATTATGTTCTTTGTTTTATTGTCATAAGTTTGATTTTTTTTTTTGTCACAACCATTATGTTCTTTGCCATTATTTTTTGAAAACTAATAAATATAACCATATTTACCATTATATTCCTTGCCTCAGGGGAAATGAGGGGGGCACCATTCTCACGCAATGTAGACAAATCCCTAAAGTGTTCCAAGAGTTAAGGCTCCTTTTTGTGTTTGAACACATAGTCATGTATAAAAGATGAGTATGAGCAGAAGTATAAATTTAGAACAACATATAGTTCATTTTGCGTATAAAGTGCTTGCAAGAATGAGTTTACAACGATGTAAAAAACTGATGATGAAATAATTTATAATTAGCAAATAACAAGTGTTTTAAATACCTGTTGACGCCGCTCAAATGAATAGGAACCCGAATTATGAGGGATCCTAACCCTTCTTCGAGAACCCCTACCAGCAATGGACCTTCTACCAAACTGCTCAGTCATCCACCACTCATAAAACTCTCTCCAAACTCCCTCCCTCAAATAAACAGGTCTGTAGTCCTCATATTTGCCTCCATTTTCCTTAATCTTCTTTTCCACTCTTATTTTTTCACAGTTGATGATTTGCACATTATTATGCATATGAGTCATAATGGATTCATGAGCTTCCTCTTTAGTAGCGTAATCTGGATTATAAGTATAGTATCGCTAAAAGACACTATATCCATCTCTGCATCACTTATTATATTTGGACTACGACTACATACCTCCTCTACGAAAATCCTAAAATTATATGGTTAATAAATTTAAAATGTGTTAAGGTACTTGGAAATGTATTATTAATAGATACTTGGATATGAATTATGAATAAATCATCAGGATACTTACGTAATATATGGTGATACTTCATGCATGTTAGTAAGGACATAATGAGCAACAATGTTGAATGAATCCTCATCTAAGAAATAACTAGTGAATGTATACTTGAGTTTTACTGGATATGTGAATGCCTCCAACTTTTTAGGATCATTTGTGTTATCCTCTACTTCATTACGCCCCAACATGTTATGATGTGTTCGAACTGAAGACTCAAAATACATAGAACAAAAACGTGCAAGTTCTTCATGTGTGTACCGTTCAACAATGGAACCTTCAACACGGGCTTTGTTCCCCACTTTCTGTTTCACTCTCCGTTGTAATCTTTCAGCTGGATACATTCACCGTCTATGGACCGGACTAGCAAGCCTGCACTCATCAACTAGATGAACAAGGAGATGCTCCATTGGATCAAAGAAACTTGGAGGAAATATAGTCTCTAAGGTGCAAACTATTCCAACAATATTCTTTTGCATTTTCATCAAATCAGATTCAAGTAATTCCTTTGAGCACAATCCTTTAAATATATTAGACAAGTCAGAAAGTGATTTGTGGATATCGTATGGAAGAAGTCCATGGAAAGCTAACAACTTCTGCATGAATACGTGACAATCATGTGACTTTATCTCATGAAACTTTAGTTGTAATACATTACAACACCTTGCAATATTTGAAGAACAACCATCTGGTAGTTTTAATCGAGTTACCCAATCACATAAGAGTTTTAGTTGCTCTCGAGTAAGAGTGTATTTGGCCCGGGGCTTACGACCACCATTTAGCCACAAATCTGGCATGATGTTCAATGCTTGAAAATCTTTTCTTGCATTTGTTGTATCCTTCGATTTAGAACCATTTAAGACAGTGTGTAATACATTTTCAAATACATTCTTCCCTGTGTGCATCACATCAATGCAATGGCGCAGACGCAATGTATTCGAGTATGACAAATCAAAGAAACTAGTGATATGCGTCTAGTTGTGTGTAACCCCATATTCATCGGCCCTTTCTTTACTATGCAACTTCCCAGGTAGTGGAAAGGTTATCCCAGCCAACTTTCTGTGCACAACGAGGCCTGTTGGACGACATATCCGTCTATTAAGAAACCCCTTATGTAATCCATAAAAATTGTTCTTCTTGTTGTGCGGTAACTGTTTAGCTTTGATTTCTCCCATGCAAACGTGACAAGCTAGCTTCCCCTTGGTTGACCACCCGCTAACCATGGCTAACCCCGGATAGTCACTAATAGTCCATAATAAGGCTGCCCGTAACATAAAATTTGACTACATAAAAGCATCATAGGTCTCCATACCAATTTGCCATAACTAAAGCAACTCATCAATTAATGGCCTAAGATATACGTTAAGATTCTTTCCAGGATCATTTGGCCCAGGTACCAATAGTGTCATGAACATGTATGGATCCTTCATGCACATAGATGGTGGAAGATTATACACAACAATTACAACAAGCCAAACTGAGTAGGAGCCCGAAATAGATTGCTATATGAGGTTAATCCATTAGTTGTAAGGCCAAGCGGCGAATCCATGTGCAAAATCGGGATTATTTTTGTCAAATTCTTTCCATTCATCCCCGTCCGCAGGGTGGGAAAGAACACCTTCAGTGACTACTCGATTCTTGTACCACTTCATATGTTCAACAGTGCGAGTAGACATATACAATCGTTGCAGTCAAGTTGTGAGAGAAAAATATCTCAAAACCTTTCTTGGGATTGTGTTTCTTCCACATTCTTTGACAACTTTATATCGACTCAATCCATAGTATTTGAAATACAAACTATCCTTGTCATCACCATAGAACATCATGCAGTCATTTTCATATGCCTGAATTTTTTCATTGCCCAAATTCAGCTTCTTAACCATTATCTTGATGTCTTGATACTTCAATGATAGTGTGTGCTCTTCTGGAAACACTTCAACAATAAGACTAAGCAATTCATCGAATCTTGTGTCACTGTAATTATGACGACTCTTAAAGTGTAGTAATATCATGACAAATGTGAGCTTGGTGAAATTGGTATTTCCCGAATATATTGGCATCAATATTGTACAAATTACTATAAAAATATTTCGATTCGGCGTTTGGCTCCTCGGGATTCCAATGATCTTGTCCACCAAAAGCATCCCTCAACATTTCATATTGATCAAATACATCTTCACGATCAATGTTCCTTTCTTGATTTCTCGACCCACTAGTTTGGCCTTGAAAATGCCATAATGTGTAACTCTCGAGAAATCTGGTGGCAAACAAGTCAAACACAACATCTTTAATACTTTTCAAGTACATATTTTTTCATGTTATATATGGACAAAGAATTTCACCATTCTCTTGCGTGCAATTTTTTTGTGCAAATGCTAAATTTTTTTTAACACCTACACAATATTCCTCCGTCCAACTATATCCATTGGTATTAGTTCTACGGTTGATCCAACTTCGATCATAATACATCTAAAATATGACATGAATAAACAAGAATCACATTTTTTGTTGTAAATATGCTATAATAGCAAATATATGAATTCATCATGTAATTTAATATGAACGGAAAATACACATAAATGTGTTAATAATACAAGAATGACATCATGTATGTATGAGACTCACATTTTTTATACACATACATGATAGTTAACAACAATAAATATTTAAATTAATCATATAATTGCATAATAATAAAAATAAATTATAGATTAAAAAGATCACTAACATTAATTAACGATATGTTCTGAGTTGAAGTCTCATATGAAATATGCTGATTAAGAGTATAAAGAATAGAGAAAAATTGAAGAATGGTAAAAACTTGCAATGATAGAGCAACAAGAAGCAGTGAGCAAAAAGTAAGGTTTTCAACAATACTTTTGACGGACCTACGCTTATTCCATCACAAGTAACTTTAAAATATTATAATTTTGTACGACGTATTTATGAGGCAGGTGAGAGGCTGGTGAGGGTAATAATTTTACACATAAACTTGTCACGACTAATGTTCATTTCGTCATAAGTTCTTAATTTGTAACAGACCGTCAATATGCAGTCACAAGTTTTGGTTGACTTATTGCATAAAAGATATATTTATAATAATAATATTTGAACTTTTAACTGTCTATAACTTCGATCAAAATCTACTCTACTTTGCGGGAAATTTTATGGATAAAAAATTGGTTAGCGCTAAAAAATAATAATAATAAATTATGTTTTGATGAAATTATAAGTCTGTCCTAACATAAACGTTAAAAGATTAGTATCTGTCAAATGTTCACCCTCTTGGCTGATCCGTCAAAAAAATCATGGTTTACTGCAGTGATAACTGAAAATTTAAAATCCAAAATTGCATAAATTATATATAATAAGTAACAACTATCACATACGGTATTATAATTAAAAAGAGTAAATTAAGAAAATCATTTACAAATACATTAAAAATTATTATAATTGTTTGAACCTGTGAAAAATATAATTCCACATAGGGTACATATAGCCTAAAAATACTTCTTAAGCGTACAAAACAAACCATCATTCATGGTTTCCAATGAACAAATTTATTCATGGCACAATCTTACTTATTTATCACCATGAATATATTGTAACAGTATCACAAAATCAACTCAATCGGAACAAGTAGATCGCAATCACATTAATACCATAAATCAACTAAGAATCAAAAGTTTTAAGACACTGAAACAAACCAATCTTAAACAAAGGAGATCAAGTAAGAAATAAATAAATAAATATATATATATATATATATATATATATATATATATATATATATATATTATCAAACTAACATAATGTACAAATAGATTACAAGTATATCACTAATAAAAATCCTGGTTAAAATAGATGAAACAAGAAATCGGTGAATCAATGCAACAAGAGAAAACT
This sequence comes from Oenanthe sinensis, assembly GCA_028671895.1. Lineage (NCBI taxonomy): Eukaryota > Viridiplantae > Streptophyta > Magnoliopsida > Apiales > Apiaceae > Oenanthe > Oenanthe sinensis. The sequence continues at coordinate 13,940,339 of CM053798.1, forward strand.
TATATGTATAATAAATTTCAAAATCATAAAAAATAATTCATACTTTAAATAGCAACAATAAAAAATAATGTAATAACATTCAATCAAGAAGCATAACTCATATTTTAACAATCGAAATAATACTATAACCACAAGAAAAACATATATATTATATTCACTAAACAGTATACGGCAGAGACTAGGGTTTAAAAATCATACATGAGTCGTGGTGTCGATAAACATGGACTTACCTCTCATTTTGAAGGTATATGAACAAGGAGTTCATATTTTGAATAGAATTAACTCTGCAAATCCTTAACTCGCCTAACTCGCTGAGTCGAGTTGACTCATTGCCAATTCCGAGAAGAAGACCGCCATTTCTTGTAAACAAAATTGATGGTGGTTGAATAGTAAATAACAGGTAGTTGATAGGTACTTAGTATTTATAACTAATAAATTAGAGTTTATCCATTGATAGATGTAATAGGTCGATGGATATTTCTAAAAGAGTCAACTAATGTTAGTTGTTCAATTGATAAATTTGTTCATCAACAGATGTGAAGAATATATATATATATATATATATATATATATATATATATATATATATATATATACGACCTAAGGTAAATATTTGAAGACATGAATTTATATTAGTGAACGATAATCAACTGCTTAGATCATTGGGTGTCATGAAAACTCAATGGATGAAGACCTTCAATGGATAGAAGAGCCCCTCGATTGATAAGTCAAATATCACTCGATGGATATTATATCAATCGATGGATGTAAAGGAATGTCGACCGATAAGCTTAACAGTTAATTATCAGTTGATAGCTACTTATCAATATTGGTGAATAAGATAAAGTGCCAATAATCTTTGCACACTCTGAGCTACTTAGAAGACAATCAAACTTGTTTTCCCGTGAAGACTCTTTAAAGCAAAAGTAGACCATCTCGGAAAATTGAAAAGACAAGAAGATTTCCTAAATTGTATAATGCAAAAAGGAATATACATGTGCAACAAGTTTCTAGTTTCACTACACCATATATGGGTTTACCCATACTTTTTTCGGTGTTACAAGTAAAAGTGTTGCCTTATATGTCTTATAATTGATATAAGAAAACATATTTTTTTCGGCGTTATAGTTGATATTAATCAATGTTACCTTAGATATGATTCGACATCTATGGTAACGCTAGAAAGAGTGTTGCCTTTGAACTTTAAAAAAATGTTACTAAATATGAAATATTAAGCGGGATTTTGGAGCTTATAGTTTAGATGGTCATAGACTCATAGTTATGAAAATTAGAATTTAAATAATATATAATCAATTAATAATTATTAATAGGAATAATTATTAATTGGAATAATAATTGGAATAATATATAATAAACTTTTTATTTATTCTAAATAATTAAAACAAAATAATTTAAGTTTAACAAATAAATTATTTTAAAAATAAAAAAATTCTTCAATTGTGAAAATAATAATTTATCAAGATATAAATTTAACTCAAATTTATCCACTATCTAGAAATATGTTACGTAGTATTTTATTTCTGGTTCCTCTCTTGTGTCTTCGTGTCTCTCCAATAAATCTTTTATATGGAATAATTTATTATTGATCTTTTTGTACATAAGTGATATAGCTATTTAGGTTAGGGGAAAATTTATAAATCTTCATTCATAAGTAAAGATAACACTTGCTCTTGCATACTAGTGCTCATGATTGGAGAAGTTGGCTATATTGCTTGCTAGTAGTGTTCATAGAATAGTTTAGTAGTCAAGTTTATTTACTTGTGGTTGCAAATGTTCTATGTGGTTATTTCCTGCAGATAATCTTGGAGAAGATTTTCATGTTTTTTAGAACATATTCGAGTTCTGTCAAATTTATGCTGGTGGAAGAATAGGTGAGAACAAGGTCTTAGTTCCTGATGGAGTACTATATAAACTTCTTGTACTTTTATCACAAAACCATTTATCACTTCTTGTAGATGCTAGTTAGGAGAGTCTATTGATGTTAATGAGGCTGTAGAGCACATATTTACTTGAACATTTATCATGTTGTATCTATGCTAATATTTAATGCTCTTCTTTCTGTAGTTTGTTATTCAAAGAACTCTAGAAAATGAAGGTGTTGCGGATGCAAATATATTGGTTCATACGGGAAATAAACACAACCCCTCTCGGCTAGTTGGGAAGTTGATTCAGAAGAAGGAATCGAAGTCACGGTCTGTAATAAGTACATAGTCTGCAATAAGTACGATAGCGGCTATAAAAGCAACACCTTTAAATTTTGAAAAAGCTTTGTCTTAGCCTGTTTTTTTTGCTTTCAACAACACTTTTGATGAATTTTAACACTTTTTTTAGGTGTTGCAAAAGGCTATATATGGTGTAGTGTCTACGATTATTTTATTTTATTCGTTAATATGCTAGAGACTTTTAATACTTGTGATATATAAACAAGTTTATTAGAAATGAAATAATATACTTGAATATTTTTCTACTACAACTTTCTTGGTAATATTTTGAGAAAATATCATTTAGAGGGTCAAAATGGTCAAATATAGATCTGGGCAGATTTGAAATCTTGGAGAAGTTTGACGTTGGAGATGTCTTAGATGTGATGTTTTCGATTGGGTATCAAGGATTGGATATATATCCTAAGATGTTGTGAATTCATGATTTGCGAGATTCAGGTAAGTTTTTGATCTATCTTTCTCGTGCTTTTAAAATTATGTGTATATCTGATTATATAAATTTGGGTTAAGTGAATATATTTTAAAGTGAGATGTATTACTTTGTATGTGTTGTGTGTTAATAGTAATTTTAGAATTCGGATTTATGCCATGGTTTGTGAAAATTTAGGATCGAGCCACCGGGTTGTAGTGACAATTTTCCAAAAACATAGGACCGTTGTCAACAGGTTGTAGTGACCATGGTATAAATTATAGGTAACTAATTATTATTCTATTTGTGGTCGTCGTGTAGTATTGTATCGAATAAGAATATGAAAGTATATCGAAAAGTTATGTGTATAATTATCTTATCGAAAATTATTTTGCTATATGTATTATACCTTACTTGGTCGGACTAGTTAGGTCCATTGATTACTTGCTGGGATGTGTAGCTCATTACTTACAATTTTCAAGTTTGATGTAAGAGGAAGTTGTAGTGCATTAAATTTTGAGGATTTTAGATTTGAAGTAAATTGATTGTTGACTTATCATTGTTAGCTGCGCTTTTGTAATGGATCTTTGTAATAGAGTTTGGTATTAAAGAATTGCATTGTATTTTTAATTTTTACTCGAATTAATAATCTGAAAAAGGGTGGGATGTTACAGATAATTAGCAACCTCTCAAATTAATCTTGATTTAAAGGTTGATGTCGATGAGTTTTGTGCTAAGTAATCAAATGCACTTTCCAGCGATGATAAAAATGTAACTCCAGGAACAAATTGCCGTCTTTGATGACTTTGAACTAGTTTGGTAGGATCAATTAGTAAACTTGTGGTGAAGTAATATTTATGTTGGATTTCTAAAGATTGTTGTATATATTATTGATAGAGACTTGGTATGATGAATGTGATTTGAAGTTGGATTGGATAACCATTTCTTAAAGGCTAGCTATAGTAGTATTTTCAAAAGATATACTACTTGCATAGACTTTAAAAAAGAGGTATGCGAATACTGTTGTTTTTACCCCTGCATAGTATTTTTAGAAGAGTTATGTAAGTGCAATATTACTTGGATAACGCTTACTTAGATATCATTTGTGAAAGATATATCTAAGTTCATTACTTGGATAACACTTGGAAAAGTGTTGCGGTAAACCATTAAATATTTAAATGAAAAGGGTTGCAGTAATCTTAAAAGGTCTTGCTGTAAATCAGCTAAATGTTTTAATGAAAAGTGTTGCAATAATAAAAAAAGATGTTGCTAATATTGAAAATTGTTAATGTGATAAGTATTGCAATAATAGACCAAGTGATGCTAAAATAATTTAAATATTACATCAACAAGTGTTACTGTTGTTAAACTTAATTAATGTTGCATTAGGGTAGAAGGTATTACATTAAGGATCTATATTAACAAATTTGATGATATTATAAATAGCCTAAAGTGTTGCCTTTGACGTCTAAGGCAACGACTAAAATAGTAACACATTCCAAATTGATAAAAGTGTTGCCTTATGTTATTCATGGAGGTACGTCAATAGTTTTTGAGCATGTTTACACTTTTTTCAGGGCTTGCAAAAGGTCATATATGGTATAATGGTGGGTTTGATTGGTTGATAGAGAAAGTATAATAGGATTTCGTCAATGTATGCTCAACTAATTAACCTTGCAACTGATAATATAAAAAGTACATATAAATCAAGTACACTGGCCAGTAGAGAAATGGCAAAGTTATATAATTTATAGCATTGCAAATAAATAAAATCTAATTATTGCAAACATCCACAATATTATATGACATCATATTTATTCAAAATAGAATTAATAAATTTTATAAAACTTGCAAGGTACAAATATCAAATATTATTTATCATTTGATAAAGTATATATAAAAACTAGCCTCTATCGCCACCGTTGATGAATGGATTTCATAACAAATTTTTAGAGGTTTTCGGTGAGCTGCGAGGCTAACCATCAACTTAATCTGTGGGGAATGAAGGCTGTTTATGGTGTTTGAGTTGAGCTTGAGGGTATTTTCTTCCTGAAATTTCATGTCTTGCCCTTCAAGGTGCCTATTTACCCTATTTATAGGAATCAAGCTAATGTAGTTCTAATTCGATGCTAAGTCTACTATGCGATCATGTTGCTAGGTTCCCAGTTCTAGTTCGTCTCATTCTCTCTCTAGAGCCAACTGTTGAACATATTACCTAAGTCAAGTAGAACTCGTTTCATACCCAACTAGGATTCTATTACCTTTATGTGACGGGCTAGGCTCCACGTACAATAATTCGTGCCTTATTAGAAGTGTTCATGAATCATCTCACCCATGAATTATATTCTAATAAGGACTTGATACTCATAACTTACTCTTAAAGAATAAGAGGTATAATATATCATGCTATAACTCTGTTATTAATAAATTGTCTAGCCCAGCTGAAACCTGTTTCTAGGACCATGTACCTACATATGTAATAAATATGTTAGTCTGGTGAATCTCCTAAGGGTTCATAAGGAACCTTTGGATACCTATAACCTCTCTATCCAACCCATTTACTCATATTCTTACTCTTATCTTTCATACTAGACCTACTCTACAACCTATATTATGCTCATGGATTGGACCCAGTAGTCTAATGGACCCAAATCTAGCCCATGAATATTTTGGATACAACTATTATTTTCCCAGTTACACAAGTAGAAGGGGGTTTGGATATTTGTGTGCTCTTTTTGTCTGATTAAAATCAACTCAATGTAAATTAAAGTTTTGAATTAAGAATAAAGAACAAACATAAAGATATGAATAAATACTGTTTATATTATTATTGTATGAATACAAACTCTCCTAGAGTGTACATAAACCCTAGCAGCTTCTCTGTGTTTCTCACAACAACTCATTCTATCTCTATGCTCTCACAAAACTTTGACAAAATAAATTAGGTTGCATAGAGTGTTTATATCAAAAGTTGCCTATCAACTAATAACAGAAAATCAAATTAGAATAGAAATAGAATTCCTAATTATTAACTAACAGTTTCCTTCTGTAAATCTCCTTCCTTCCCATAACATATATCTGCAATATATTTGCCTTTATCTTCGAAGACTTTTCATTACTATGATCACCTTCCAAATTCAGCTTCAGCTTTATAGACTCTGAAAACCTTCAGACTCTGATAATCTATAGTCTCTGACAGACTATAGACTCTGATCAACTCCCAGACTCCGATTTGCATCCAGACTTTGGTTTTACTTCTCTTGAAAATCTTCTAAGTACAAATGCTCTTGATACATGTACAGGGACTAACTAGACTCTGATTTACATTTACTTTGATCAGAGACTAGACAGACTTATTCTATTACAGATATATCTATGCTAGACTCTGTTCTTATATTTTATACATCATCAAATGAATATATTCCTAACAATCTCCCCCTATTTATGCTTTATAAAATGTAAGCATAAATCAAATTTTGATAATGTCAAAACTAAAGAATGAAATAATTAATCTAGAACAGTATAAAATTTACAAGGAAAAAAATTAATTCTCAATTGATCTTCTCAAAGGCTGAATTGTTCTTCAAAAATGACTTCAACATATTCTCCTCCACAGTATCTAGAGTTTCACCAATAAACTTCTTCAATTTGATCATCTCTTCATTTTCACTTTTGATTTGACAGTAAACTACTTTTAGATCATTTGCACTGCATTCTTGTTCTTTCAAATCCTCAAGGATAAAGACACTAATCTTCCCTTCCACATGCTGAAACCCAAAGTAGTGACCCACACCTTCTTGAAATTTAATTTCCTTTACTTCCAAAGTCATGTCTTGATCCTTCCCTTTAGTATCTACATATTTCAAAGAAAATTTGCCCATCTGCTTATTTGCTTGTCTATGTAGAGTTAGTTTCATGTCAATCTCTATGAACCATTTATTGGTCACTTCTCTCCTACTCCTATTCACCTCAGCTGCTATTGACAGAAGAAATCTTATAGAGTCTGATGAGAAGAAGGAAGAAGAGGTGAAAGAGCCAAGCTATTGGAAGTGCAGTCAAACTAATACACAATTGAGGGCTAGGAGATAAAAAGGGCTTGGAGATATCTCAACATCTGATATTGACAAGACTACAACTCTATTAGCTGATCCTCAGTCACTTACATATAAATAATTTGAAAAGATCACTAAAAAACACTTGAATAAAGTGGTGTCTGCTCAAATTGTCTATAATGTTTTTGAAAGAAGGTTGCTAGGAGGACATGGTGGAATCGAAAAGGTGAAAACTGATATGCTGGTATATTTTTTGAGTGGAGGAACTATAAGGTGGATAAGCTGGCAAAATTTCATATTCTTTAAACAGGCTGAGGAGTTGCCTGTTTTCTCTTACCAGAGTCTGACTTAGACCCTGATTTCCCATGTCTAGTCTCTGACTGGTATGTCTGTGATTGTGTTTTAATAAACACTCCATATATTTTTTTTGTTTCACACCACCAGGACCCCTAGTACCATGGGAACTATCACCAACTTCATTATCATCACCATCACCATCTCTCTTCCTTTTAACTCCCTCTGACTTATCGTCCTTGCATGTATCATCCTTATTACTCCTGGAAGAATCACCAACCTTCTTATCCTCCTTTTTGACATCATCACCACTTGTGATAGCCAAAAGGATTTGTTCAAGGACTGAGGAGATATTGGCTTGAGTAGCAATAACAGAATCCACTTTTGTGGTGAGATCATTGACAGATTTTTGAAGAGAAGTTTGTTGAGACTTGAAATTAGCCAAGGAAGCTTTGACAACAGCATCCTTAGATTGTTGAATAGAATTCAAAGATTCAAACTTTGTTTGGAGCAAAGATGTATTGGTGTCAACATTGTCAATTTTGTATTCATATGAGAGATATTTGTGACCACATCAACCAATTCTTCAACAACAAAAGGGGTAATGTCAGCAACTACATCTTTCCCTTCTTCAATTAAAGAAACATTTAGCTCCTCATCAGGATAATGACCATGCTCTTGCAAGAAAGAATTCTTTTGGAAGATTTTAAGACTTTTAGATTGATGGATAGCCAGAATAAATTCAAAAGAATTTTTATCAGCAATACCTTTAGTTGTGTTATATCCCATGATTGAGGAAAAACTTGATCAAAGTAATAAAAAGATGGAGGCACCACCTCCTCATCTTTAGAAGCTGAATCTTCAATCACAACATCAACATGCTCCAACTTTATAACAGGAGGGGTAGACTCTAATGGCTGATTAAACTCTGAAACTATAAAAGATATTATAGACCCTGAATCCTCCTTAGAGTGATCAGACTCTGTAGACTCTGGAAGCCTAGCCTGGATAGGCATGATAAAAATAGGTACTTCTGGCTTCAAATTTGTAGTCTCGGATTGAGTATGAGTTGCATCCACCAAAGCCTTCATGACTCTGTCTGTTCTCCCAGCTACAGAATCCATCAGATGGTGTTGGGGTCTCTCTGTAAATGATTTTTGAGCATCTAGAGCCCTCTCCTTCTTGCCAATCTGCAAGATTAATAAAAATGAATTTTCATCCATCCCCTGCTTCAACTCATCAGACCAACTCTTGGGAAAATCTTGGTCCTAATAAGTGAAGCTAGGTTCAGGATACCCTAATCTTTCTTGCTCATAATGGGATTGGGCACCCACTTTCTCATGCTCATTCTTTCTCTCTACATCCTTATCTACCTCTCATTTTACCTGGACTAGTGTCAGCCCCTCAGTATTGATATTTTCACTCAAATGGATGGTGCACTCAAAAGTCATACAGAAGAGAAAGAATTGGTGCTTCAATACATGAACCACCTTGATAGAGGGAAACCCCTACAAATGACTGAAGACTAGGGATTTCCATCAAGGGGTGAGTAGTAACAGACTCTCAATCCTTACATGCATCTTCTTTATTTTCAGTGTCCGTTGGGTCCAGTATTTCAGTTTTAGGGTCTACTATAGACTCTTATTGCTGTAGTATGACTTAATTAGAAGCCAAAGTCTTAGTGTCACCTTCTTGGACTATTTTTGTATGTGACTCCCCCTCAAAGTAGATAGACTCTGACAGAATTGATTGTGGAATATCTTCATGAACATCCATCAGAGTTTGTCCTCCCATATCATTGGGGTTCTCATCTGCATTTTGCTGAGTTGGTAAAGAGGGCCTATCAGCATGTTACACTTCCCCACTATCACTCAATCTTTGACTAGGTGGTTCTTGTGTGGGTGAGGTAGGATGTGCACTTTTTTCATTAGTCACCACTGGTGCACTAGTCTCATCTCTCAACTGTCTTCCATCACCTACCACCTCTTATGGTTCTTCCTATGTTAATGCATCCAAGTTAGCATTAAGAAACGTCCTTCCATGGGTTGCATTGATGGTCTGGGCATAAGTTAAATGAAAGAGATCCTGCAAGTCCCTTGTAATTTTCTTATAATAGAAGCCCTTGAGTTGATCCAATCTACTCTGGTCGGTTGGATATATATATATATATATATATATATATATATATATATATATATATATATATATATATATATATATATATATATATATATATATATTTGTGGGCCACCTTCCCTACATTATGGACACGATGATCAACCACCTTCCTTGGAAGAGGCTGAATAGTGGAAATCCATTCAATGGTTGTCCTGTAGGTAACTCCATTTTCCTAAATTGCTTTATAGTCAAAAGCTGGTTGCTCAACTTCAGCTTCTAACTCAGCAATAGACTCTGATTTTCTCATTTTATGAACTTTTATCTTTTTGATCATTTTGGTTTTTGACTTTTCAGAGTCTGGCACACCCAGTGCTTTGAGAACTTCATTTGTCCTGTCTTCTATTAGCCCAGCTGCTTGATATTATAGTGAAGAGTTGAAGAGGTAGTTGTATAAATTGGTGACTGCATCTTTTATAGACAAATGTAGTTCCATCTACATTCTCTTCCTTAGGGCCTCATAAGTTGAGAGAAGATCCAAGACTTGCTGTTGTGTCTTGTAAAATTCAGGATCTTCAATTGATTCCACTAAAGGATATAGAAACAGTATCACGTCATCAGTTAGAGTGATTATTGAGTCAATAAGACTTGAGGCTGCTTCCTTTGGCATTCCTTCCCAAAATGTGACATGATCAGAGTCTGAAGGTAGTCTAGACTCTGACTCAACATTAGACTCTGGTTCAGGAATATTTTGTTGTTCAGAGTCTGGCTCTGTAGGAGCCTTGGGAGCATCTATTTCCTGTAAAACAGGGTTAATAATAACAATAGGCTTGTGTGTGTGCGCAGAATAAGCCTTTCTCGACCTTTTGTACTTCTTAGCAAAAGATTTTTCAGGAGACTCAAGTTGAGAATCCTGAGGTGCATCCCTAGATTTATCAGAGTCTGCATCCTTTTGAGAGTCTGTAGACTTGGTTACAAGGTTAGATTTAGGTGCATCAAAACTTTCTTTTAATAAAGAAAGTCCTTCAACAACTTATTGCTCTAGGGGATTGAGGTCTTCATCACTTGGCTCATCTACAAGCCTGGTTTTAATCAATCTTCTCCTCTTTACAACTGGTGTCTGTTGAGAGACACCAGAGGTTGGTTTCTTTTTGGATTTTGGTTTGTTAGATTGTTTGATGGAAGGGGATTTGGCTAATTGGGTAGGTGCAGAGGGATTCTCCATAACTTGTTCCTGCACCATTTTACCAACAAAAAATGAAGCATTATAGATTGAGGATTTGTAAGTTGAGAGTTTTACCTGCATTACCTGAGAGTAGACCATGGCAGATAGACTCTTCTTTTTGTCATCTATTCTCTTAATATCAGAGAATATCCTCCTTTGTTAACTATAGGCCTACACACAACAGTCATCTGCAAGCTTGGTAGACATATTAAGGAGAAGCATAAGGAATCTATGATAATAGACCTTCTTCTTCTCCTCCTGCACATTATTCAATTTTGCTCCCATTTGGGTGAGCAACATATCACCAATGTTGATCACTTTATCAAATAGGAGACTGTGACCAATTTAATAGGTAATAAATGTAATAGCATTAAAACCACTACACTTACCAGTGAAATATTTGGCAATTTGATCAAAAAAGAAAGACCATTCTTTCTTCAAGTAAGGCCTAGTAATTTTACTCATGTTATCAAGACTAGAAGTGTAACCTAATGATTTAAACATGCTCTTAATTTCATAATAATCAACAGTATTATCAAAAGGTTCTTTAACGGGTAGCTTAAACACAGAATTTATAATACCAGCAGTGACATCAAAAGTAATATCGACAAAGGTAAACATCATTTTTGGTTGATCCTGAGTAGGATCAACAGTTATAGAGCTCCATGCCTGAGAAACTGCATCCATATGAATGACAGGAGGTGCCTTCAGGATGTAGATGAGCTCACCTTGCTCCAAGAAATCTATCACAGGGTAATAGTCAGCGTCTACGCCCTTCTTTTCTCTTAGGGCTGCAACATGGTTTATTGTCATGAAAGCAATTGTCTTGGGACCCCTCATAATAGTGGATTGAGCAGCCATTGAAGTGATTGAGTTGAAAATGGTGAAAATTCTTGAAGAAATGAGTTAGGGTTCGTGAAAAGCTCTATGAGTATTTTTGCCATAGAAAATAATTTATAATAAATAAGTGAGCAAATTGTATATAAAATTGGTATTTTGTTAAACTTGTATACAATACACTCGAGTCTATAACCTGTATCCAGTAAAAATTAACCATTACCACCTATTTCCAGTCAAATGAACGATTAAAAAATAATCAGAGTCTGCAGGTGCGAATTCTAACCATTTCAGAGTCTAAGTGTTATAGCCTTCAGAGTCTACAGAATCTCAGAGTCTACAGACTCATCAGAGTCTAGAAGTTAGACTCTATTAAGGTAAAGTACTTCATGAATATTGCCATAATAAATTATAGTTTGACAAATCAGGAACTATAATTAAAGTACATACCTTGCTGCTTGTAATGACTATGCAATTACATATTTAACACAACTAACTCACCTACTAGTCTGAAAAAGGTAGATTCATCAAGAGGTTTTGTTAAAATGTTTGCAAACTGTCTGTCAGTTGGAACATAATAAAGTGCAACAATACCATTTTTAATATGTTTTCTAATAAAATGATACATGATGTCAATGTGCTTTGTTCTAGAATGTTGGACTGGATTTTCTGCAATTTTAATAGCACTAGTATTATCACAAGACATAGAAATATTTGAAAATATTAGTCCATAATCAAGTAACTGATTTCTCATCCACAGAATTTGAGTACAATAACTTCCAACTGCTATGTATTCAGCCTTAGCTATTGAGGTTGATACAATCTATTGTTTCTTGCTAAACCAAGAAATCAACCTGTTGCCAAGAAATTGGCATTGGCTTGTTGTGCTTTTCCTGTTCACTTTGCATCCTGCATAATCAGAGTCTAATAGCCAATTAATGAAAAATCAGACTCTCTAGGATACCAAAGTCCAAGAGTCTGAGACCCTTTGAGATACTTGAAAATTCTTTTTACAACAATTAAGTGAGATTCTCTAGGGTCAGCTTGAAATCTAGCACACAGGCATGTTGTAAACATTATATCAGGTCTACTAGCAGTTAAATATAACAATGAGCCAATCATACCTCTATAGCTAGTGTTGTCAACTTTCTTACCCTTTGGGTCAGAGTCTAGCTTAGTGGCAGTTGACATGGGAATTTTGGCTGTAGCACAATCTTGCATATCAAACTTCTTCAATAGTTCTTTGACATACTTTGATTGACTAATGAATATTCCATCATCAGTCTGTTTGACTTGAAGTCCCAAGAAAAAGTTCAATTCTCCCATCATGCTCATCTCATACTTAGACTGCATTAGCATGCTAAACTTTTCATAGAGTTTTTCAAATATAGAACCAAATATAATATCATCAACATAAATTTAGACATGCAATATATCACCTTTATGTTTTCTAATAAAGAAATTTTTGTCAATGTACCTAATAAAACCATTTTCAAGGAGAAATTTGGATAGAGTTTCATACCATGCTCTAAGTGTTTTCTTCAATCCATAAAAAGCCTTGTCTAAACTGTAGACATGATCAGGATATTTTAGATAAATAAATCCTTGTGGTTGCTCCACATATACTTCTTCTTCCAATTTTCCATTCAAGAAGACACTTTTTACATCCATCTGATAGACTTTGAATTTTGAATGGGCTGCAAATGCAAGAAACATTCCGATAGCTTCCAATCTTGCTACTGGTGCAAAGGTTTCATCATAGTCAATTCCTTCCTCCTGAGAGTATCCTTTTACAATTAGCCTTGCTTTGTTTCTAATCACAGTTCCGTTCTCATCAAGTTTGTTTCTGAACACCCATTTTGCACCAACAATTGATCTATCTGTGGGTCTTGGTACAAGTTTCCACACTTTGTTTCTATCAAATTCATTCAATTCCTCTTGCATTGCAATAATCCAATCAGGGTCTTGCAAAGCTTCTTCAATTTTCTTGGGTTCATTCTTTGAGAGAAAATAGTTGTAAAGACATTCATTTTGAGTGGCTTTTCTAGTTTGTACACCACTCTCAGGATCATAAATTATCAAATTAGGAGTGCGTTCCCTTGCCCATTTTCTAGCTGGTGGAAGATTGGTTCTAGAACTTGAAGTTCCACCCAAATCATTGGCATTTCCTGTTTGTGAATGGAATTCAAATGAAGAGGCTCCCCCTGAGTTGCTAGACTCTGAAAAGGATTCAGAGTTGCCTGATCCAGATCCTGATGAGTTAGACTCTGAAGAACCTGATTTTGTCTGTCTAGACTCTATCTCGGTAGACTCTGAGTTGATTGGAGTTGAATTTCCTGGCTCCCCCTCAGAGTGTGCAGGTTCCTATGCTGTTTAAAGAGTTATTTGAGACTATTCATCCTTATCATCTTCATCTATCTCAGAACTTTTGAGATTTTCAATTTCTAGTGTTGCAGACTCTGACTCATCCTACAATCATGTAATCTTTTTATCATCAAATGCAACATGAATAGATTTCATAACAATTCTGGTTCTGAGATTAAAGACTCCGGCCTTTGTATTTGGTGCATATCCAAGAAAGATTGCTTCATCAGCCTTGGCTTTAAACTTGCTTAGATTTTCAAGATGTACTTTCAGTACAAAGCACTTGCAACCAAATATGTGAAAGTGTTTCACACTTGGCTTCTTGTCCTTCACCATTTCATAGGGAGTCTTTCCATGCATATTTATCAAGGTACAGTTTTGAGTGAAACATGTTGTATTGTCTGCCTCAGCCCAGAAAAACACTGGTATTTTAGACTCTGCCAACATTGTCCTGGCAGCTTCTACGAGTGTTCTATTCTTTCTCTCCACAACTCCATTTTGGTGGGGATTTCTTGGTGCAGAAAATTGTTGAGTAATTCCCTTTGATGCACAGTATTCCTCCATGATTGCATTCATGAATTCAGTACCATTGTCACACCTTAGTATTCTAACTGTCTTCTTTGATTTAGTTTTCAGAAAAGTGACATGGTCTATTATGTGTTGTGAAGCTTCATCCTTTGAGTGCAAAAAGAAAACCTATGTGTATCTTGTAAAATCATCTACAATAACAAGGGCATATTTCTTTTTGTTAATTGACATCACATTAATTGGACCAAATAAATCAAAATATAATAGGTAAAACGGTTTATAAATGGTGTTTATCGTTTTGCTCTTAAAGGATGTTTTCCTTTGCTTTCTAAGTTGACATACTTCACAAATTCCATCTTGCACAAAGTCAGCCTATGGTAGTCCTCTTACAAAACTTTGTTTCACCAACTTGTAGAGTGTTTTGAAGTTGATGTGTGACAGTTTCTTGTGTCATTTCCAGTTTTCTTTAGTTGAGGCCTTGCTATATAAACATGTGACTTCCTTGTGATTGCAATCCTCCAAGTTGGCTTCATATATGTTACCATGTTTATACCCTTTGAATATTAAAATGCATGTTTCTTTGTGAGTCACAAGACACTCTTTGTTGTCAAAGCCAGTATGGTAACCTTTATCTCCAAGTTGACTAATGCTTATCAAGTTGTGTTTTAAGCCATTAACTAGAGCTACTTCTTTAATGATGACATTACCAAAGACAATCTTGCCATATCCCATTGTTTTCCTTTATTTCCATCTCCAAAAGATAGTTCTGCGCCAACCATCTCCACAGAGTCTATAAGTAGGCATTTCTTTCCAGTCATATGTCCTGAGCATCCACTCTCCAGGGTTAGGGTTACTTTCTTTACCCTAGTTCCCTGCATACAGATATCAACTAGTTAGATGTTTTGAGGACCCAAACTGTTTTGGATCCTTTCTTACTAATTTTGGGTGAAACAGGCTTAGCATTCTGCACTTTTGTTTTACCTGTCTCATTTGTTGCCTTAGACCCTGGTGGAGTCTTGACAGTGTCATACCAACTTTTATCAATTGAAGATTTTAGCTCATAAAAATTGTAATACAAATCATGATACACATATAAATTGAATGAAATATGCTACCACAGTGATAACAGGGTTTCTGTGTAATGTAGTGACCAGTCAGAATCTGAGGGGTTTTAGACTCTGATTTGTTCTCAATCTTTGTTTTACAATCTAAGGCTAGATGGTTGTGGTTTCCACATCTATAACTTTTCTTTCTAGGAGCATTAGGATCCTTTTGATAATTATTGGCCTTATTAATGTCTTTCTTACCATTCCTATTCCTCTAACCTTGCCAGACTCTAGTAAGTTCTCTAGCCTTTCCTTTAACTTAGACTTAGACAATTACCCAATATTTATGTTTTTCTTAGGTTTCTTTTCTATTGATTCAACTGTCTTTTTGTCAACAGCAGGGGGGTTATTGGCATATGAGTTTATGGTTTCTTTAAGTAACTCAGTCTTAACTTCAGAAGTCACAAAATTAACAGGAGTGAAGGTTCTCTTGTCCTTAGTCTTATTAACTTGGCTAGCTTCTATATTGTCATCATTCTCAACAATAGGTCTTTTTCCTTGACTCTTGTCATAGCCTAGACCAGCAGTTTGACACACATTTTGATTGTTGAGAATTTCCTGAACTTTTTTTCCAGAGTCTGTCTACACTTTGAACGTAAGCCTTTCTTCTTCTAATTCTTTTCTAACATAATCATAGGCTTTTAAGATTTCATCATGGTTCTGTTTATATTTATCATAATCCTTTTTATAGTTTTCCATAAGAATTAATTCAGACTCTAGGTGGTTATTTCTACTCATTAAGATTAGGTTTTCTTCTGTTAATATATTACTGTCATTAGTGAGTGATCTAAAGTTATTCATTAACTTTTTAACCTCACTTTGAACAATCTTCATACCATCAGAGTCTAAATTAAGTAAAGATTCAGCAGTAAAAATTGATACCTGAGTTTTAGGAGATGAGGGTTCTTTGGGAGATTCTGATTTTTCTGAGGAGTTAGCCATCAATGCTAAATTTTCATAATCTATTTCATCTTCTGAGCTTGAATCTGCCCAATTCTTTCATGTTGAGATGAGTGCTTTTCCCTTGCCTTGATTTTTATCCTTTCTATACTCACTAGCAAAATGTCCCAATATTTCACAGTTGAAACACTTGACTTTTGCCTTGTTAAGCTTGATTATGGTGCTTTTGCTTTTCTTAACTTTTTCATCCTCCTTTTTGAATGTTGGCCTCTTGCTAAATTTTCCAGTTCCTTTGTTAAATTTCATCCTTTTGAAAGTCTTAGCAAACATAGCCTCATTTGACTCAAATCAATCTCATCATCAGAATTAGAGTCTGTGTCAGTAAACTCCGAATCAACAACAATTTTACCCTTCTTCTTTAATTCCTTGATCCTTGTTTCCTTGGGTTCTTCCTGTTGTTCTTTTTCAGACTCCATTATGAGTGCCATAGATTTTACCTTTCCAGTCTTCTTGTTCTTTCTCTGTTTCATTTCTAAATCATATGTCTAGTGTATGCCATACAATTCTTCTAGAGTTATCTTATCCAAATCTCTAGCTTCCCTTATTGCAGTTGTTTTGTTGTCCCACTCTTCAGGAAGGGCTCTTAAAAACTTGGTATTTGTGTCTTCAGAATTATACAACTTACCAAGTATGGCCATCTCATTCAGGAGTTTAGTAAACCTATCATACATATCAGTGATGGTCTCTCCATCTTTTGCTTCAAAGTACTCATAGTCTTGAATTAACAGAGACCTTGCATTCTTCTTGACATCCCTGGTTCCTTCACAGTGAATTTCAAGCTTTGTTTACATCTCTTTAGCAGTTTTGCATGATATTACACAGTTTGTGAGAACATAGTCTAAATTGTTAAAGAGAATATTTTTCATTCTTGCCTCATTGAGAACATTCTCCTTGTCCTCCTTTGACCACTCAGCCTTTGGTTTATCAACAAAGTGATCTCCAACAATTTTTCGTTCAACAGTGGTTTAAGGAAAAAGCCTTGAAGGTACATAAGGTCCATCATGAATCCTGTCAAGATAGTCAGGTTCTATAGCCTCCAGATGGTGCAGCATCTTAACCTTCCAGTGGGTGTACTCATTCCTTTTGAGCATATGAATCTTAGAATTGCCATCTTTGTTTCCAGACATCTTCGATCGATTTTAAACTTTAGGCTCTGATACCAATTATTTTCCCAGTTACACAAGTTGAAGGGGGGGTTGAATACTTGTGTGCTCTTTTTGCCTGATTAAAATCAACTCAATGTAAATTAAAGTTTTGAATTAAGAATAAAGAACAAACACAAAGATATGAATAAATACTGCTTGTATTATTGATGTATGAATAACAATCTCCTAGGGGTACACAAACCCTTGCAACTTCTTTGTGTTTTTCACAGCAACTCTCTCTATCTCTATTCTCTCTCAAAACTTCGACAAAATAAATTAGGTTACATAGAGTGTTTATATAGAGAGCTGTCTATCAACTAATAATAGAAAATCAAATTATAATAGGAATAGAATTCTTAATTATTACCTAACAGTTTCCTTCTATAATTCTCCTTCCTTCTCATAGCATATCTGGAATATATTTGCCTTTATCTTCAAAGACTTTCCATTACTGTGATCACCTTCCAAATTCAGTTTCATCTTTATAGACTTTGAAAACCTTCAGACTCTGATGATCTACAGTCTGACAGACTATAGACTATGATAGTCTATAGACTCTGATCAACTCCCAGACTCCGATTTGCATCCAGACTCTGGTTTTAGTTATCTAGAAAATCTTCTAAGTACAAATGCTCTTGATACCTGTACAGGGACTAACTAGGCTCTGATTTACATTTACTTTGATCAGAGACTAGAGAGACTTATTCTATTACAGATATATCTATGCTAGACTCTATTTTAGTATTTTGTACATCATCCAATGAATATATTCCTAACAATCTCCCATATTTATGCTTTATAAAATGTAAGCATAAATCAAAATTTGATGATGTCAAAACTAAAGAATGAAATAAATAATTTAGAAAAATATAAAATTTACAAGGAAAAAGAATTACTTCTCAATTGATCTTCTCAAAGGCTGAATTGTTATTATATATGTTATTATCAATATGGATCAGAATCTCTGGACAGCTATTTTGTCACTTTTAATAAATGTGCTCTGTTGGCATGTTAACCTCAAATGATACCAAAATGGTTTTAATTCTTCTCCTATACAGGCTAAACACTGTCTCACATAATCTATTCTCATCCTCATTATGTGATTTATATAGATATTGATGTCCATCATGGATATGATGAAGCCTTCTATACTACAAATACAGTTATGGCTATAAATTTTAAGCCTTCTATATTACAAATGGAGTTATGGCTATAACTTTTAATAAATATGAAGATGGCTTCTTTCCTCAAACATGGAATATTAAATCTATATAGGTAAGGGCATTATGAGAGATTCTTGAACCTATTTCAACCAATCATCCTTAAAGTCATTGAGGCTTACCAACTAGAAGTTCTTAGGTTCTTTAGATTTTTCAAAGTTCTTCTAATTGTTCTAAATAGCGATGGATACAACATGTGAATTATGGCCCGTACTAGTGCTATGAGGTTTTGTCTTTCTCTCATTCTCTCAACCCCTACCTCTCTCTCTCTCACACACACACACACACAGTAAACTCACACACAATTAACTAATTGATTTTGACTTCTGGCCATTAAACCGGTTCATTCTTGCAAACATGAGTTGTAGTTTGGGTGGAACTTGATAATTATTCGCTTGCTTATTATAATTAATTTAATCCAGATTATACTCTTCATGTTCCATGAAAAACAAAAAAAAATAGAGTACACTCTTATTATCAGAAAAGCAGGTAATTTAGAAAATCAGGTAAGTTAAACTGCTCTATTTCTAGTGTCCGTTATATTTGTGTTGCAAGCTAGTATCTATACTTGCGAGTTTCAACAAAACTGCCCTATTTCCATTATCCGTTATATTTGTGTTGTAAGCTAGTATCTATATTTGCGAGTTGTGACTGCATCTTGAGCTGTAATATATTTTTTTGTTTGAATATTTTTTGTCCATATGTTATGCGTTGTACATATAGTATTATTTTGAAATTTGTAATGATTTGAGTTACAGGTTCACCTAAAACCTTGATTTTTAGGAGATGCCTTATGAACATATATTATTTTTCAACGCTTGCCCTGACCCAAAATCTCATTCATTGGCAGAAGAGAAGATTTCTAATGCCCATTTTTTGGTAGTAATTTGCCTTAAGGTTCAAATTTATTTAATAATGAATATTGGGTGGTAGGAATGTGTGAACTTGATACCTCTCTCATCTCAAGCTCTAACACTTGGTTATGTTACAATTTCTTATGAACCTTGAGATTTTAGGAAAATATCTTAGCCTCATCATATATTATATTCTAACAATACCGATTTACCTGGATAAAGAACTTCATTAATTGGCTTTGTTATAATCAGTTAACAAAATTAATTGCTTTGTAGCTATCTATTTATTTTTGAATAATGAGCTAAATACAAAATTATAATTGAAAATTTTAAATTTCGATGAATTGTTTTATAGGTAACTGTTATATGAATGACTTGTGTTTGCAAAACCAGAAAATAAGAACTTAAAAAATAAAACTAGAACAATCAGAATAAAAAATTAGTAGTGGGTTGTTTAATCCACTAGTGAATATATTTTTTTCTAAAAATCTAGGTTTAAAACCCAGCTTTTGTTTTATAATATAGAAATATAATTTGTTCTTACAGATTTCTTGAAAGAACTTGAACAAATTATATCCTTTTAAAATAAAACTTGTGTTCTCTCTATCTCTACAATGCTACTAAACTTGTTATTCTAACACAAGCGAGTTTAAAGAAATACTAGTCAACAAATAATACAATATGTTCCTAAACTAGAATTTTGCTCCTTCTGTCATTCTATTTTGCATTGGCCAATTTGGAAAATATTTTTGTCATTGCATTCTCCCAAAAAAGACAGTTCTTTATAGAGTCTTAACCGTCAAGACAAATTTGACTGTCTTCCAATCTTATCTCTCGTCTAAACGATTTCTGACACAGGTGTGCATGATTAGTCACTATCAATTGATAATTTATTGTTAAGGATAACAAATGATCTTCTCTTGAATCCTTCGATCGATCTTGGTTGCATCCATCGATTGATAATATGATCCATCGACTGAAATTTAGTTATCAATCGATTTTTCTTCTTATCTGTTGATGGTCTTCAATATCCAATATCCATCGAGTCTTCAATATGCATTGATTCTTTTATTCATCGATTATCTATCACTTGTATAATTTACATGTCTTTAAATATGTACAAATAACAGTTTGACATATACATCCATTGATGACCAATATCTATCGACTCCTAATATCAATCGACTCTAGGGTATATTATCCATCGATTATATAACAATATAATGGATAAGTGACTTAGACAACATTGCTTCTATCAATCCATATTGACAGTTGACTAAAAATAAATATTAACTGATAATTGGTTTCCTAATCAACGGATATTTATAGAACACATATCCAATGACTTGTTACAAAACTTGAACATTAGATTTATAATTCTAAGTGTTATGTTATCATCAAAACTACATAATTCCTAACAGTAACTCAAGGGGATGATAGATTATTTGGAAGATGGACCTTCCACAATTCTTCTTTAGATTGAAATAAGTGACTAATGTGGGTTATGAAGAAAGTTTTATGGCGATCTGTTTTCATTTTTCTTTTAATTAAGTATTTAGGGTTTGAACATTTTCTACATATGAAATTCAATTTTGCAGGTATAACACATGTGGGAGAGTTATGGTACAATAAAAATACTCGGTAACTTTGCTCTTGAAAAAGAAGATGGTGATGAAATTGAGATGATTATGAGGACGACGGCCATAAGATTAACCTTGGAAGAAGTGGATGAATGAATAGATTTCCAACTTAAATTCATGTGGGGTTTATTGTATTATCGTAGCTACTCCTACATTTAAAATATATCGTGTAAAGTTTATTTTGTAATGTTTTCATTTTGGTATATTTTTGTTGTCATTCTCACATTTTATCAAAAATCTAAAACCCAATTTTGACAAGATCATACCAAGAAATTATGAAATGGATTTAAAGAATTGGTTTTACAATAAATGAATCTCCATGGTATGTCACCGTTAGATTTATATAAAAAATTGATCATGATTAATATTTATTTCAAAAGATATGAAAAAATTAAAGCATACTAAATTTTAGTTTTCTATGCACATGATCAAATCAATGCCTGCATTGGTCACTCTGAAAACTCTTGTCCGCATGGCTCTTCCTTGAATTTAGAATTTACCAACAAGTAATAATGTTTAAAGCCCTTTGTAAACATCTCAAGTTATTCCTCGAAGGACTATACATGAAATTCTTCAAGCCTAGAGAGCAATCTAGTGGAAAGGATTCATGACCATCTTCCCGAGGTATAGTATAGACGGTCCCAATGTTACAAGCTTCGGAGGTGAAGTAGGGCATGGTTTGTGCTGGTTCACCTTGGGTTGTTCTATATTTTATGCTTTTTTCTTCATTTGCAAATCTAGAAACTTGATACTATTGGTCACTTTGATAAGTTTGATTGTGAAATGTCACTATATCAAATCTAATGTATTTAGAATATCTTTCTTGGTTGGAAGGGTCTTACAGCTTGTCAATGCCATACTACTTTTACTAACTTGGTGCATATTTTTTTAATGTATTCTTTAATTGTGAGAAAAAAATAAATCATAATTTTTTTTCCTTGATGATTTATAAACTAAATTTCGGAAATAGAAATTTTATTTCAACAAATATAATTAATTTCCTTTTTCAAAAGATATGATCATATTGAACACATTGAATGGTTAGAATTATATATTACTGGTTATGAAAATATCACTACCATAAATTCATAAGTGCTCAGATCGCAAAAGACCAAAAATGAGTATAATTATTCCAACTAATTAGAGGCAACACTGGCGTTGTCTATGAGCACTTATGATATGTATTCAATACTAAGAAGGGTTTGTTGAACTAAAATTTTAGGATATTTTAATGGATTAGTAATAATTAATGAATTCTAAAATATTCTTATATTTCTAAACGGATTTAGTAAGAGTCTACATAGATTCTTGTTAGTTATTGTACATCTTTAGGGACATAGGTAAAGTTTTTGCTAAATCTTTCAAAATCTCATAAAAATTTGTCACATTTCAAAAAATATTACAAAATGAAAAATTTATCAAAATCCTCTATTTATTATATATGAATATCCGCTCTCTGTGAGTTTTACCGACAAATTCTCACATATTTATAAAAAATATTAAACCGGAATCTTGACAAAATCATACCAACAAACTCTAAAATGGATTAGAAAAATTAATTATCCAACTAGTAAATCTCTAATGTATATATGTTAAGGTTTAGATTTATCTAAAGAATTAGTGGATGAATACTATTTACTTAAAAATATATGAGAAAATTAAAATATACTAAATTTTATAGTTCTCACATGATCAAATTAATGTGCGGATCAATTTTTAATGATATAGGATATGAATGAAAAGATTTAGATGCCATAAATCTTAGAGTTTGATATAAAACTATAGTTGGATCACCAAGTTCAAAGTTGATTCTAAGTTCAATTATATTTTTGTCATTTGTAAAGTGACCATTGTACTAATTTTTAGGAATCTACATGTAACTTGATGATAACCTTAATCTTAGAATCCTAGAAATTTTAATTGATGTAACTGATCAATTGATATGAAAGTTATAAATATCGATTGATCAGGAAACCATTTATCAATTGAAATGTTTATGTAGATCAACTAATAATATGGATTGTAGCATTGGTGTATTTAGTCTATTTCAATTGATAAGGTGTAAGTCAATTGATATTATTCTCATCAATTGATACTAGAGTCGATTGATATAGGTCATCAACGGATGTGTAACTTAAACTGTCAAATTGTAATTATCTGAAGACAAGAAAATTATGCAAGTGAAGGATGATCAATTGATATGGAAGCATTAATGGATAGAAGATCAAATGATAAGAAGCCAAGTCAAAGATTGAAGACCATCAACTGATATGAAGACCCATCGATTGATATATTGATTGATAACATCTATCAATCGATAAGTCATCATTTATTAATCGATGGATATAAAGATCAATCGAAGAAGAATATCAGTTGATGGATAAAAGGAATAATCAATTGATATGCATAATATCAAATTATCAATTGATTGAGACATCAAAAG
The DNA here is from genome assembly GCA_028671895.1 of Oenanthe sinensis. Taxonomy (NCBI): domain Eukaryota; kingdom Viridiplantae; phylum Streptophyta; class Magnoliopsida; order Apiales; family Apiaceae; genus Oenanthe; species Oenanthe sinensis. Next base: position 13,963,774 of record CM053798.1, read on the forward strand.
TTGACAAGTTGACAGACAAAAGCACACCTATGGAAGACAATCAATGATGAATGTGGAGACTCAAGTTGAAGCTGTCTTTCCAAGTTTGAAGTACTTTTCCAGAAATGGAAAAAGGCAAAAGGAAAGATAGATTAGAAACAATCCTAGTTAAGATCAATTATTTTATACTCTTTCTATGTATTGTAAACACACTTGAAGTATATAAACAAGTGTGGTAGCATTGTAAGAAAAATATACAAAGTTAGACAATATTCTTGAATCAACTATTCAGGCTTAGAGCACTTTGTAAGAAAAGTTGATTTATTTTCTAACCTTGTAAAAAGCAGCTGAGTTTTATTAACTCAGATAATTTGAGTAAAAATACATGATGATGGAAAAACCAATCCATAAGTAATTTTCAAATATCTTTATTCAATTTAGTTTCAGTTTCATTGTTCATATATTTTCTCTCAAACATTCATAACTCCAAGAACAATTATTAAAACTGAAAAAGTTTTAATAATTTGTATTCAACTCCCCTTCTATAAATTATATTGACATTGTTCTGGGAAATAACAATTGGTATCAAAGCCAGGTTTTCAACATACAGAAAGTTAAGATCCAAAACAAGTCAATATGGACCAAAAAAATTCAGGTGTGAAAATTCCAGTGTTAGAAAAGGAAGAATACTTTACATGCAAAGTAAAAATGCACATGCATCTACTTTCTCTTGTCCCTTCCTATGTTAACTGCATAGAGAAAGGTCCTCATGTTCCTATGAAACTAGTCACAGATGTGAACCTAGATGGAACTCCTACTTTTGATAAACACATTCCATAACTCACTACTGAGTTTACTGAAGAAGATGAAAATGAGGTGCTCAAGGATAAAAAGGCCATGAATATATTATTCAATGGTCTAGACAAAGACATTTTTGACAATGTAATCAACTGTACTACTTCAAAAGAAGTATGTGATACACTTCAAACTCTTTGTGAAGGAACTGAGCAGGTCAGGAAAATAAGATGCAACTCCTGATTCAAAAGTATGAATCTTTTCATTTCAAAAGTAGTGAAGCCATCAATGACACCTACAGCAGATTCCAGAAGTTGTTAAATGGATTAAAGCTATATGGTAGGATTTATGCAACTGAGGATACAAATCTAAAATTTCTTAGATTTTTTCTAAGAGAATGGAAGGCAATGACTGTCTCCATTAGACAATATCAGGACTTTAAAGATTACACTCTTGAGAAATGTTATGGTATTCTCAAGACATATGAGTTGGAAATCCAATAAGATGAGGAAATTGAGAAGAGTCAAGGAAAAGAGAAAACTGTGGCTTTAATGGTTAAAGGAAATGAAGACAAGAAGGGAATAAGTGAAAGTGGCTGTGTTGAAGATTCTGTCATGGTGGCTGGTGATGCTATTGAAGAATCATTCAAAGGAAAATGAAAGGCAAGTGTGAAGAAAATGAATCATGCTCTCAGGATGATTTGGATGAGATTGATGAGCACCTTGCATTTCTATCAAGGAAATTTTCAAAGCTAAAATTCAAAAGGAATCCAAATGCTCAAAGGTCTGGATCATAGTTCAGGAATGACAATCAAATAAAAAATTTGGTTGATAAATCCAAATTCAAGTGCTATAATTGTGGATTGGCTGGTCATTTCTCAAATGAGTGTAGAAAGCCAATACAAAAAAAATAAGAAAAAGTTATATGATGGCATTGACTATAAAAAGAAATATTTTGACCTTCTCAAACAAAAAGAAAAGGCTTCTTTTACTGAAGAGAAAGACTGGGCTGCTGAGGACAGTGATTCTGAAGAGTTCATCAATTTAGCTCTAATGGCCAATCATGATGATGAGGAAGCTAGTTCATCATCAAATTAGGTATTAGCTACTAACGTTTCTGAGCTTTCAAAAGATGAATGCAATAGTACCATCAATGAAATGTCAAATGAACTGTATAATTTGCATGTCACTCTAAAATCTCTAAACAAAGAAAATCTCAAATTAAAGAATACCATTGATGCCTTAACTGAGAGGAATGCCTTTCTTGAAAATGAACTTGTTTGTTTAGCTGGATTCAAGCAGGAAAGTAAGGATGCTAGAGATGAGCTAGTGAATAGTTTAAAAAGAGAAGAATTGTTAAAAGAACAATTGGCTGGAGAAATTGAAACCATTAACAAATGGAATAGGTCTGCTAAAACTGCCAAACAAATTATTGATATTCAGGGTTTAGATACTCTAGGAAAATCCCCTAAATTAGTAGGCAAGCCATTGGTTGATACTTCAATGGATAAAGATCAATCGACTGCTAATCCTTCATCAACTGATAAGGATTATCAATCGATTGATGCTGAATCAATTGATAAGCATCCATCGACAAGTAAATCTTCAATGGCTAACAAGAAGAACAACTTTAGCACCCCTATCAAGTTTGTTAAGTAAACCAAGAATCAAGTTGAGACTAAGGTTAAAAAGATCAACATTGGTAGATTATCTAAGAAACAATTAAAAGAGAAATTAGAAGGGATACACCTGTTGAAATCATTTACCCTAAGTCTAAAAAAAAGAAAAAGAACAAGAATGAGAATGTAGGCATAAACAAGCACAACAATTATACTCTGTGTGCACCTAGAAAGGTCTGTGCTAAATGTGGTAGTGTAAATCTGTTGTCTATGCATTGCAAGAAAAAAAGAACTCCATACCTGTAAATGACTTAAGTGCACATACCATGTCTTCTAATTTGGTTGCACCCAATGTTCATATGCCTTATGCACATGTTCCATACATGTATAATCCCTTCTTTGCATATGCTAATAAGAACTTGTCTAGAATGCCATGGAACATGCATATACCTGACATCAATAATGTTAGTCATAATGTCAAGTCTGAAAAAATGCATGATATGTCTGCCATGGATTCCAAGATGTTTGTGCCCCAAAAGTCAACTCTCAAAGTTAAAGTGGATTTAAACCCACCAAAACAAAAGGAATCAAAGTTGGCAACTAAGGCTTAGGCTGCAACTAATAAAAGAGGACCCAAGGCAACTTAGGTACCAAAAGCAACTTGAATGTTTTAATTGTGTGCAGGAAAACAGGAAGAAAAATCTCTGATATCTAGATACTGGATGTTCTAGGCACATGACTGGAGATATGTCCCTGCTCACAAAGTTTGTGGAAAAGGATGGCCCAAGAGTTAACTTTGGAGACAACAACAAAGGTTTTACTCTGGGATATGGCTCAATTGCAAGTGAAAATATTGTCATTGAACCTGTAGTACTAGTTGATGGATTGAGGCATAATTTGCTCAGTATTAGTCAACTGTGTGATAATAGAAATGGTGTGTGGTTTTTAACTGGATCATGCATCATAGCCAACAAAGAATTTGGTGAAATTCTCTTTACGGGTAGAAGAAAAGGAAATGTCTATGTGGCTGATTTCAACTCTATAAAGGCAAACTCAATGACATATTTACTTAGTAAAGCCAATACATATGAAAGTTGGATTTGGCATAAGAAGCTAGCCCATTTGAATTTCAAATCCATGAATCAATTGGTTAGAAAGAATCTGGTTAGAGGCATTCCACAAATGGAATTCACCAAGGATGGACTAGGTGATGCTTGTCAAAAAGGAAAGCAAAGAAAAACATCATTCAAGTAAAAGTCAGAATCATCAATTGATAAACTTTTGGAACTATTGCATATAGATTTATTTGGCCCTGTCAACTTCATGTCAATTGCCAAAAAATAAGTATGCCTTAGTCATTGTGGATGACTTCACAAGATACACTTGGGTACATTTCTTACACTCCAAGGATGAGGAAATCAAATTCATTATTAATCATGTGAAAAATGTTGACAATGTTACTAAATGGAAGGTCAAGAAAATAAGAAGTGATAATGGTACTGAATTTAAGAATGCAACAATGAAAGAATTCTGTGAAAAAAAGGTAACACTCATCATTTCTCTGCACCAAGGACTCCATAACAAAATGAAGTTATTCAAAGGAAAATAAGACTTTAATTGAAGCTGCTAGAACTATGTTAGAAGAAGCAAAACTTCCTACATATTTCTGGGCAGAAGCAATCAACACTGCATGTTACATTCAGAATATTTCCATGGTTAATCAACTGCAAGGCAAAACTCCATATCAATTGATGAAGAAAGACAAGAAGCCAACAATTAATTTTCTTCATGTATTTGGCTGCAATTGTTTTGTCCTAAGGAATCAAGGTGAAAATTTAGAAAAATTTGAAGCCAAAGCTGATGAAGCTATATTTGTTAGATATGGTATAACAACCAAAGCTTACAGAGTCTACAATCTTATATTACACATTGTTATGGAATTTATGCATGTAGTCTTTGGTGATAAGAAGATTCATGGGTTGTTTGATGAAGGATACCATGACTTGTTGCATTTTGAAAATGAATCCACTAGTAATGCTGAAGAAAGTGATGATGATGTGGGAATTTCAAGAAATCAAGTACCCAAAAATTCCCCATCAATTGATGTCAATGCATCAACAGATAACTTATCAGTTGATAATCATCAATCGACTGATAATATATCAATTGATAACCATTCAATGGATAACAACTCTGCTAAAAAATCCTCAAATAGGGTATCCATCTCAGGGGGAGGGTTTTCAAATAATCAATCACATCACAATGATCATGACAATTCTAGTAATAATGAAGCATCATCTTCAAGGACAAATTTATCACCACAAAGAAAATGGACCAAAAGTCATCCCTTTGAGTTGATTATTAGATATGCAAATGATGGTGTCAAAACTAGAAGTGCAACTCAAAATGAATGCGTGTATAGTAGCTTCCTGTCTCAAGAAGAACAAAAAAGGATTGAAGAAGCCTGGAATAATCCTGATTGGATAATTGCTATGTAAGAAGAGTTGAATCAGTCTGACAGAAACAAGGTATGAAAGCTGGTGCCCAGACCAAAGAACAAGTATGTTATTGGTACAAAATGGGTGTTCAGAAATAAAATGGATGAATCTGGTACAGTGATAATGAATAAAGCAAGATTGGTAGCAAATGGCTATTCACAAGAAGAAGGCATAGATTTTGATGAAACATTTGCACCAGTTGCAAGGTTGGAAGAAATTAGAATCTTTCTAGCATATGCTGTTCATGCTAATTTCAAAGTGTATCAGATGGATGTGAAAAGTTATTTTCTCAATGGAGAACTAGAGAAAGAAGTATATGTAAAATAACCTCCTAGTTTTATTGATCCTATTCATCCTGGATTTGTATACTATCTTCTCAAAACACTGTATGGATTAAAATAAGCACCTCGAGCATGGTATGATACACTATCTAAATTCTTGATTGAGAATCACTTCACAAGAGGTACCTTTGATAAAACTCTCTTTCATAAAAATATTAGTGGCTCTATGATTCTTGTTCAAATCTATGTAGATGACATTATTTTTGGCTCAACTGATGAGAAACTTTGTCAAAAGTTTGCTAAATTGATACAAAGTAAATATGAAATGAGCATGATGGGAGAACTTACCTATTTTCTTGGTTTGCAAGTCAAACAAGTTAAAGATGGTATTTTCATAAATCAAACCAAATATATTTCTGACTTATTAAGGAGATTTAATTTAAGTGAATTTTTTTCTCCAAAAACTCCCATGGCCACTGAAACTAAACTTGAATTGAATACTAAGGAAGCTAAAGTGGACATTTCAAGTTATAAATGCATGGTTGGCTCATTATTATATATAACTGCAAGTATGCCAGACATAATGTTTGCTACATGTCTTTGTGCTAGGTTTCAGGCAGATCCTAGAGAGTCTCATTTTATTGCAATAAAAAGAATATTCAGACATCTCAAAGGAATACCAAATCTTGGAATTTGGTACCCTAGAGAATCTGGATTTGATCTAATTGGTTATTCAGATGCAGGCTATGCAGGTTGCAGAATTGACAGAAAAAGCACTACAGGCACTTGTCAATTTCTAGGAAATAATCTTGTTTCATGGTTTAATAAAAAACAAAATTCAGTATCTACATCCATAGAAGAGGCTGAATATATTGCTGCTGGAAGCTGTTGTGCACAAGTGTTATAGACGAGGAATCAATTGTAAGACTATGAGTTTAATCTAAGCAAAATTCTAATATTCTGTGACAACACAAGTGCACTTGCAATCACTGACAATCCAGTTCAACATTCAAGGACCAAGCATATTGATATAAGGTATCACTTCATTAGGGAACATGTAATGAATGATACTGTTGAATTACATTTTTTCCCGAATAAAAGACAACTCGCAGACATTTTTATCAAACCATTAGATGAATCTACTTTCAATAGACTGGTCTGTGATTTAGGTATGTTTAACTATGTTTAATCTTTTGAATGTCTGACAAGTTTTTTTGTTTTGTTTTTGTTATATTTAGTTTGTAGCCATTGACTATGTTAATCTGTTGATTTCTCCATAATGAATGGATAAACATTTTACTATCAGATCTATCGACTGATAACTATATCAATTGATGGTATAATTGTTTATCGATGGATATTACTAACGGTCGAAGGATAAATTAGTTATCAATTAATGACATGGAAGTTTTAGGGTCCATGTCATCAATCGACCTGTACAAAATCTAGCCGTTGATTGCTTATTTTTATCAATTGATAAATACATGCAACCCTGTATGTATAACAGTCGATTTCCAAAATAAGTAATTTCTTTATTTACCTTTTAACTTCAATGGTCAATTGAGTTCTATTTTGAGTAAGAAATCGATTGAGAATTTAGTAAATATAAATAGTGAGATTAAAATTTATTTTAACACTTACTTGTAATTTTACTAACCAATTCTCTATCTCTCTACGAACTCAATCCCAAATCTCTCTATTCTCAATCTTCATCTCTAATCTCTCTCAAGTGTGTGCATTTGATTTCAAGAAAGTTAAGAAATGGCATCTTCATCTTCTTCTTAATCCAAGAAAGTTTCACAAAGCGGCTGTTACTATGAATTGAATAATTTTGTGGCCTGCACAATGGTGGAAGAAGCATCACCAGGATTCCATCTAATGATGAGGTTTCTGGACAATTGCAAGGTGAAGAATGCTCTTAAAGATGCACCAAAGATAGTTTGCAAGATAATGGAAGAGTTCTGGGCAAGTGCAAGAGTGGCCAAGGAAAATTCTACAATATCATTCACTTGAAAGGAGATAAGTACTTACTTACTACTGTTGTTATTAATGTATGTCTTAATTTGCCTGATAATAATACTGATAAATTACCATCAGATAAGGAAATTAGAGATATGCTAAAATCTGTTAATTATGTTGAAATAGAAATAAGCCTAAGTCATGTTATTAGAAAACATCTTCGGAAGGAATGGTCTTACTTCTTTGATGCCATAATTAAGTGCTTTAGTGGTAAAATTAGCAACTTTGATGCAATAACAACCAGTATGCAAGAAATAGCTTATAATATTATGTTTGACAAATATTTTAATCTGTCATCTATTATTATGAATGAGATTGCAACAAAATTGGGCAATAAGGCTAATAGATCAAATCATATATACTATGTTAGATTTATTATGCTCTTTATTAACCATTTTGTGAAGGACATAGAAATCACAAGAGAGACAGAGACATTGGTTTGCTGGGTCCAAAACAAAAGGGTCTTCAAAGACTTGGTCAGGATCAATCTTCATAGTGATGTGGAATTGATCTATCCACCTTTTGTTGAGGTATTTATTTCAAAGTTAACTTATTCTCAACGTCAAACTTCTTTGCCTTCTGTGGCTATCGAGGGTGTTAGCAATGACCCGAACCCTCCTACCCAGGCCACACAACCAATTTCCAAATCCAAATCTAAGAAACCAATCTCAATAGGTTCCCAAAAACCTGTTGTTGCAAAATCTTAGAAAAGAAAAACTCCAGGTGGTGATAGATTAAATGGAGATGGTTCTGGTGAGGGAACTGGAGAAAATCAAAGAACCCAGAAAGATAAGGTGGGTAAGGGTGTGCAACCTAAGCCTAGCCACTCCTCAGTCTCTCAAAAGCCTATGGATGTTAACAAGGACAATACCACATCTCTATTATCATCCTTCCAAAAGGGTGTTAATATTGAAAAGTGCCAACAACCCGGGGCACAAAATAGAAATAGGGACACTCAAACCAAAACCCCCAAATCATATGAAAGGAGAAGAAAGAAAGTAACCTTTGTACAAGGGGAATCACACACTTTAAAATCACAGGAAACTGTGGTTGAGCCTTTTCAAATTCAGTTTGATGCATCTCAAATAAATGTTGAGATGGAGGCCCATTCTATCTCAATTCCAATTTTAACTATTCCTCTCTCTCCACCTCAACAAATTTCTTCAGAAAATGTTCTGATAGATAATCAAGCATTTTCAAATTCTCCTTCTTTGATATTCAAGGAGAAGTCAACACTCTCTCCTAAATTTTCTTCCCAGAAAATTCAGGATTCCATCTCAAATGTTATTTCAAATATCTCTTCTCAAATCTTTACCTCAACTATTTTTACTCCATCAATTGATTTTCCCTCATCAATTGATATTCAGCCATCGACTGATAAACCATCGATCGATACTCAAGATCAGTCGATGGGTATGCATCAATCGATGGATATCCCAAACACATCAACTGTTATTTTCTTTACATCAATTGATACTCAATCAATTGATGTTGCACAAACACTTCTAGGAATGAGTGAGTTGAGTGAGAGGCAGGATTGTAGCCTATCAAAAGGAGAAGGAGTGAGTGAGGTCATTCCTACTTCTTCCAGGAATAGGAGTGAACCACTTGAGGGCCCCACCTTAGTAGGTGCAAAGGTTATAAGTGAGGAAAGCTGAGATTCCATGATGAGATCCTGATGCAAAATAGAGAGATGAGTGAGAGAGATAAAAACATTATTTTATATGCACAAGAGTTGGAAAATGAATTGATGTCAGGGGAGGAAGAAGTGAAGGAGATAGGGGGAGTCCCTAATTATGAAGCAAGTGGGAGTGGAGTCAATAATGAGGGTGAAGCTATGAAGGATGAAGAGGTTGATACTGGCGATTTGGATCCAAGAAAATTTGTCCATCCCGATCCAAGATACCAGGATTTGGCTACATCAAGTAACAAAAGTGAACAAATCTTGAGAATTGAGCACACTGAGTAAAGAACCAGGAATCTAAAGGAGAGCATTGTCAATACAACAGATATATGTTATATGACACCTAAAGATTGAGAGGATGATTCTGATGAATAACCTTGGATGAGTACAATTGAGGGATCTCTAGAGGCTGCTAAAATTGAGATTTTCTCTCAATACAGAAGGGCAATGATGGAGGTGAACATTGAAGACTTAACTCAAAGGAGGATTGCCAACTATTTGAAGGGGCAATTAAAGTTGCAGAAAATGACAGTAACAGGAGTCAAAAGGGAGTTAGAGATCATCAAAGGTTCTATTATCTCAAACAAGGATTCATTGGAAAGAAGATTGGATGAGAAACTTCCAATTGACACTCTAGCTCAAATCAATGACAAATTATTCAAAGAATCCAAAAATTTTACAGCCTTGGAGACAAGAGTGGAGTCTATGGAAAAGAAAATGGATGACATCATTAAAGGCCAAGTTCTACATGCCTCAATTCTTCAAAAGTTTTTAGACAGAATGCCACCACCTCCTTCCTGTGATGATAACAAAAATGGAGAAAATGAAAAGAAGAATAAGGATAAGGATGGTGACAATGATGGCAGTGGTGGTGTTGGTGGTCAACTTGATGGAAGTGGTGGTGTTGGTGGTCAATTTAGAGCTAGTAAGAGCAATGTGGCTAGTGTTAATGGAAGTGGAAGCAATAGAGATAGAGGTCAATCTTCAAAGTCTTCAAAGTCATTTAAATCACCCAAAAATGACTTAGAAAAGAAAAAGAGAGATGCAAAGAAATTTAAATATGAGCTAGAAGCTAGAAGACTTTCTAGAGAAAAAGAAACTCAAGCAATGATTGAGAGGGAAAGGAAGAAAATTGAAGATATAAGGAAAAATACTGAGTTGGTCACAAAGGCTGCACAAACAGGAAATTTGGATGAGTTCATTGCTCAAACAAAGGCTGTCAATGATAGTGCAAAGGAGGCTGCCAAAGAAAGTAATTCAAATGCATAAGCTTTTCTTTAAATATTTGTTGAAGCCCTTAAAGAGAAGAAAAAGGGTAAAACAATAATGATTGAAGAAGAAAAGAAAAAGAAAAAAGAACCGGTTGGCCAGAAGCTACTTCAAGGAGCCATCACCACAAGAATCTCAAATGCTGCAAGGAGAGAAAAGAAGAATGAAGAGATTGCAAGACAGATGGAAATGCAACGGTATATGGAAGAACAATTGGCAGAACAACCACTGAGAAAAAAGAGGAAAATTGCAATGGCTAAGAAAAAGGCAAATTCAACTCAAGATACAGTGTTTCAGGAAAACTCTCAAGTCAATCGAGAAGAAATCAAAGAAGAAGTGACAATTGAAAGGTATAAAATGAAAGGAATTCCAGTGGTGAGTGAAAAAGGGCTGATAGGAGTAAGGACTCACCCTGCAACCTCTAGCCAAGAAGAGTCAATGAGGTTAGAGTATGAAAATGGATCAAAATTACTTACTCAATGAAGGTGATAATGAAGCAAAGTTACAATGTCCTGAAAACCATTTTACCTCTTCTCAACAAAAGGTACAAACTCAATGTTACAATTGCTCAGGAAATTCAACAACAAATCTCAAAGCTAAGAAGAGCAAAAGCTGAAGCTGAACCTGATTCACCTCTCAAGCTATGGAAATCTCAAGTCAAGAATATAGTGTTGGAGCCAAAATATGTTATGATTTTTACAGATGTGGAGGGTAACACAAAGTTCTTTGATATCTGTAAATATCTAGTCAAAATCAGAGATGAAGAAATTCACTATCTAATGAGGCAACTTGGAGAAACTAATGAAGATGAAGCAATATTGAGGAGTTCCTTTATGAGACAATTAAAAGAAAATGCTGAGAAGAAAAAGAAGAAGAAGTGAGCGGAGAATGAAGATCATGAAGAGTAGAAGATATTGGAGCAGCTTGCAGAAATTATTCATCAACTGGTACTTCTAAACTTAAAGTGCTAGGTAAATTTCTTGATTCTATTTGAATGGTTATAGTTAAGGGTTTTTGTTATCATCAAGTAGATTTATGCCTGTTCATGTCACATACACAAATAGGGGGAAATTGTTAGGAATCTATATATAACTTGATGATAACCTTAATCTTAGAATCCTAGAAATTTTAATTGATGTAACTGATCAATTGATATGAAAGTTATAAATATCGATTGATCAGGAAACCAATTATCAGTTAAAATGTTTATGTAGATCAACTGATAATATGGATTGTAGCATAGGTGTTTTTAGTCTATTTCAATTGATAAGGTGTAAGTCAATTGATATTATTCTCATCAATTGATACTAGAGTCGATTGCTATATGTCATCAACTGATTTGTAACTTAAACTATCAAATTATAATTATCTGAAGACAGGAAAATTATGCAAGTGAAAGATGATCAATTGATATGGAAGCATCAATGGATAAAAGATCAAATGATAAGAAGCCAAGTCAAAGATTGAAAACCATCAATTAATATGAAGACCCATCGATTGATATATCGATTGATAACATCTATCAATCGATAAGTCATCATTTATCAGTTGATTGATATAAAGATCAATCGAAGAAGAATATTAGTTGATGGATAAAAGAAAGAATCAATTGATATGCCTAACAACATTTTATCAATTGATTGAGACATCACAAGTTGACAGACAAAAGCACACCTATGGAAGACAATTTATGATGACTGTGGAGACTCAAGTTGAAGCTGCCTTTCCAAGTCTGAAGTACTTTTCGAGAAATGGAAAAAAGCAAAAGGAAAGATAGATTAGAAACAATCCTAGTTTAGATTAATTATTTTATACTCTTTCTAGGTATTGTAAACACACTTATAGTATATAAACAAGTGTGGTAGCATTGTTAGCAAAATATACAAAGTTAGACAATATTCTTGAATTAACTGTTCAGGCTTAGAGCACTTTGTAAGAACAGTTGATTTATTTTCTAACCTTATAAAAAGCAGCTGAGTTTTATTAACTCAGATAATTTGAGCAAAAATACACACTGATGGAAAAACCAATCCATCAGTAATTTTCAAATATCTTTGTTCAATTTAGTTTCAGCTTCATTTTTCATATATTTTCTCTCAAACATTCATAACTCCAAGAACAATTATTAAAATAGAAAAAGTTTTAATAATTTATATTCAACCCCCCTTCTACAAATTATATTGACATTGTTCTGGGAAATAACACTAATATATAATAATGTGAATATATATATATATAAATCGAAATAGAAAATAATTTTTAAACTATATGATGTTAATTTATAATCATTTCTTATTATAAATACACTTTAATTCAAATAAATTATTACTTTTATAACTTAAGATAAAAGTTATTTAGCCACATCATATTTCCTATATAGATAAATTAATTATTAATTTATCATTAAAAAAATATTCATTATATTATAAATAAATCATTAATATATAAAATTTAGGAATTTTTACATTCCTAGCTCTTTTTTTCCTAGATTTTTAATCATGAAACCCTTGACAAGATTTGAGGAGTTTTGACAAGCCTTGATTTTTAACTCATTTTCAGAAATTTGATCTCTTAAAAATATTTCAATGACTATCTTGTTTTCAAAGTACTCATTTTCTTGTCTCAAGGATTCCACGGTAACAACCATTAAATCTAGTTCTCCATTCTTGGTTTTGATTTGAGTATTAACACATGACAATCTTTTAATCTCTTCATTAGCAGCAGTAAAGATCTATGTACTTAGATCTTCAACAATATTTTTGTATTGTGAGTTTGACATATATATCAAGACAAGTAAGAATTGATACCTGACTTGTAGAAGTAGAACCTTAATTCATCCTTGGTTTTAGCCATGAGAACAGAATTCCTATACTCTTCTACTTCATCTTCATCTTTGTCATTCCAACACTTTCTTTCAATTTCCCATGTTTTTTCCTGAAGAGAGCTTCATACAATGCTTCTAACTCAAGATAATCTTTATGTTTCTTTGTTTGCTTTATTTTTCAATATTCTATAGCAAGGTGGCCAAGTTCTTTGCAGTTATAACATCTTATTAAAGCCGATCTAAAGTTTAGTCTAGGAATGAATATTCGAACCAAAGTGAGGTAGTTATTGAGGCAAAAAAAAAAAAGAATTCTATAAGACAAGAGTTACACAATAATAAGGCTTACAAGAGTTATGAATATTCGAACCAAAGTGAGGTAGTTATTGAATCAAAGTTGTTAGATATTCATTTAACAAAAATATTAATAAATGTACAGTCTGTGTAACACCCTACTTTTATCAATAATAAGGCTTACACAATTTAAACAAAGTCTAGATAATATCAAGCTGCCATAAACGAATAATCCTGCTAAAGTTTAAGTACTAAATCTCAATAACAATAATATTGATAAAATCTGAAATCATCTAAAATAGTTCTTGAATTTCTTATTAAATCTCATAAGCAGAAAGCAGAAAGCAGTTAGAAACTGGGTAACGCTCATCACTCTCCCCGCTTTACCCCTCATTACCTGCGGAAATGAAATAATATGAGTGAGCCAAATGCCCAGTACGAATATATATATTTTAACAAAATACAGAATTTTAGAAGATACAATGGATTGTGTCTTACCAACACAAGAAGACAATAAAACGATACAAATGGAAACAATATAAGGATCACAAGATATCTCAAATCATATATGATGTTTAACAAAATGGTACCACAATAAATAACTAGGATCCAAAACAATAACAATAAGGCTGAAAAGCAAATAAGGTAGGAACAATAAGGGTCTCTTACACAAAACTGTACTCGTGAAACTCCACTCACCAAGTACAGGACAATGGTTTCTTCCTCGGATATCCATAAGAAGAAATAATAGAATGTATAAAACATCCCAACAATATAATATCGATCATGATCTATTCACGTCTCATACTCCAGAAACGCGCCCGTACACTCAAAACACTGATACGAGTTAGTGTCTAGTTCACCTTTACTCCGAACTCCATGTGAACATTGTCCGTGATTAACCCACACGGATCGGTCTAAGAGCCCAATACGTAGGTTACAAAAGTTGCCGACTCTTTAATCAAATTATAACAATATCGCAATAAAAATGCGAGATAAAACAAATATAAAGAATCAAGGCAACAATAATTCCAAAAATAAGGAATTGAAAACGAAATAAAGAATGTGTACCAAGAAGTACACATAGAGTACAAAAGGGTCACAATTTTATAAAAATGTCTCAACAATAAATCTAACGAATTCTTAATACTAAAATGGAGAAAGAGAATTAAGGAATATTAATAATTATAATTTAAAATTGAGAAAAGGGAATAGAATTCGTACCAACAACTATAGTTTAAAATTTAGAAAAAAGAATCCGTACTGACAATTATAATTTTAATTTAAAAGAAAGGGTTAAAGAATTCGTACCTTAAAAAGAAGATTAAACTAGTCCAGAATATTAAGAGAATCCGTTAAAGAGATGCACTACGTATTCAAATTCAAGAGTCAGTATAATATTATCACATATCAGTATGCAATGCTCGACTTAAATTCTTCCAAGTATCATAACAATCATACATTGGAGTAACTCTAAAACTAAGTGTAATATATTTGTGACGACTACAATACTGATATGACTCCATGTACCATATTTTAATATATTAATATACAAACTATTTTCATATTTCATTAGGCACACTGTATATTAACTAAAGAAATTCTCAATTAAAATAATTATTTAGATTATACTCCGACCAACTAAACAACGATTACACAAATAAATAACATATTAATTAATAAGAATAAGTAATTAATAATTAATAAATAGTAGAGCCTCTGCATTAGCTAATAAAACAAATTCTAAAATTCTTAACTAAAAGAAAATAATGCCACTACCAAACAATGACATATTTTAATTAATTACATTTATTTAAAAATTGCAGAATGTTATAGAAAATAATATCCAAAACTATTAAAACAATTGGTCACATTAGCTAGTACAGCCGTGCAGAACAAATTATATACAAATATTAAAAAGAAATATAAATCCAGAATAGCTCGTAAAACCCAAGGACACAAGTCCGCGATATTATTGATGGCACCAAACTTGTGCATACAGAACATAAATGCATGCCAACTAGTAATTTGTGATTCCCAGTTTAATTACTAATCTACTAAATTCAAAAAAACCATGTAACCCAATTATTATTATTAACTAATGCACAACAGTGAGTTATAAAAATAATAACATTGATATTAAAATATACACACACATGCAATCTCATTACGTATATATATATTATTTAAATTATCACGTTTATAAAAATGGTAAAATAAATATTATTTTATTAAAAAAATACTATCTTAGAAATTAACAGATTAGAAAACTCGTTATTCTATAATATAAATCTAGCAGTTGCACAATAACTATAAAACAATTATACTAATAAATTACTCCCAACACGTACATGCATATTGGTATAAAAATTAAGTTTGGTTAGCTGCTAGAATATACACAAAATGCTAACTTAATACCTCTATACAAATATATATATATATATATATATATATATATATATATATATATATATATATAAACAATTATGTAAAGAGGAAAATAATTAAGATCATATAACACTTATATATTAAACTACAACGAAATATAAAAACTTGTGTTTACCTGAATTTAGAGCCCAATAAATTATATAAAAACTCGTACAAATAATTAATAACCTGAGATTAGAAAAACTAAAATTAGCATAAACTTAAATATATGAATGAAACTGTATAAACAAAACAATTTATATATATCCAACATGTTTAAGGATGTACACCTCTCAACACTCACTTGCCTTCCACCAATAACAATGATTATGTGATGCTCACCCTTGACTTGCACCTTTTATTATATATAGTGCCTATATACCCCGTAATAATTAAACACTTGAACCAAAATCTCTCATTTTATCACATGCTATTAACCCACAAGAATTTCTATCTATTTTACTTGTACGAGTTAACATCATAACACCTAACTATATTTATAATACTATAAAGATAAGTATGGCTATTAGGGATTAAGATTATAAAAATATATCTCTTATCTCAACTTTAGCTTAGCTTGATCACTACCTAATTTATCGGAGCCAATATACTTATCTAAGTAACCGATTAAATACAGCCTAAAAATATTTATTTTAAAAATATAAGTCAACAAAATATATAAAAACTAATTAACAAAAACATCGGGTTATTATAGTCTGCCCTTTTTCAGACTATTAATTTGATAATCGAAACTAAGTAAAATACTTCTTTTTTAAAAAATTCAAAATTTAATCAAGTCAAACCAAGTTAACATATTTTTTTAACGAAATTAAAATTAGAGGCGCAGCTCCACACAAATTCCATAAATAATGTGTATCAAAATACTGAAATTATTCTAATAATACGATAAGTCTTTTTCAATAAATAGCATCATATCAAATAGCATAAAATTCCATAAACTCTGCACCCTTAAGCTTCCAAATGTCTCAACCTGAAATATGTTAAAATAATCCGTTATAAAACCCAGCAAGTAACTATCATTCAACGGCTGAAGATAATATTTTCGAAAACAATCTTAAACTTTAAATTGATATAGAAATCTAAACAAGTTATTCAAATTTTATTCTCACAGTTCTAAGTTACAGTCACACTATAGCAGTGACATGACTTCTATAATTCGATGGGGGAGAGTGTACGTCCCTTGTCAAGTGAAACTGAATCTTAACAACGTATTTATGTGTTCCGGAATGTGTATAAACTAGTTCTATGATTCTATGATTCGATTCGCAACTAAAACTGTGGAGTTATGAAATATATTTTCAAAGTTCTATTTTTCGATATCTCATTTTCACTAATTAAATCAATAAACAAATCAAACTGAATAACAGGATAAAATATATTTAATAATTTAACGAGCAACGAAAAATCACTTACCTCAAACTTGATTGAGGACCAAAAGTTAATTCACAGACAAATCCTAAAATCAGTAAAATAATTAAAAAATTGAAACCCAACTAATTATTTAACTGTAACCATTTTTCTTACGCAAATATCTTATAATTATTACGCCTCTTTTGTAACATGTTGATAAAATAATTTACCAAGTTATGATCAAATTTTATATATTAATAACATATAATTGGTTACCACGAAGCATGGATGAACCGTAAATGCACATTACTATACATATCATCATTCACAGAGACCTTAAAAATGTATAACTATAATTGTATGATTGATTCAATAAGCCCTGGACACATATTACATGTACACATTTATTATATAAAACATATTAGTAGTTAAACAATTTTCATGACAAACACTTAAATCAATAAAATGATTTCATGATGCATTTACTCAACAATTACCGATAATAATCTACACGATTTAATAATATTTTTACCTTTTCACACTAATTTTCAAATATCATTTTTAATCTTAACCTAATTTGATAGTTAAGTATAACGAGCATGCATAAATAATATATACAATTTATATAACAAAATAAAATTATAGGGCATGCATATATACAAAGAAAAACTAAAATTAATGTAGGAGACATACACAAAGACAGAGAGTATACAAAAAGGTTTTAATACCTATTATTCAAGCAATAACATGCAAAACACTCTTATTCTATGATGATTACTGTAATATTCCACATCGAATAGAAAGTGTGTGTTTGAGCCTTTTAAAAGGACAAGTCAACAACTAATGTATACCAATTTGCTAGCACTTTTGGGATGACCTGTGGTGGGTTGTTGAGCCCGGTATGCATTCAGTTATGGGTTTGGGTTGTTATTAATGGTATCAGAGCCATACCCGGCCGGAAGTGCAAAGGCGCTGCCCGGGTTCTACAAGTTTTTCTGTGGGCTCGACGAGGACGTCGACCCAATAAGGTGGGGTGTTTGTAACATCTCACATCGAATAAAAAGTGTGTGTTTGGGCCCTTTATAAGGACAAATCAACAACTAATATATACCAATTTGTTAGCACTTTTGGGCTGACCTGTGGTGGGTTGTTGGACCCAGTATGCATTCAGTTATGGGCTTGGGTTGTTATAATTACACTCTTATTCTATAAACATGAGATGGACATATTTATATCTAGATTCAAAGAAAATGAAGGAAGACATACCTTGTGGAAGGAAGTCTATACGAGTTTCTTATTGTTATAATGAGTTCTTATATAAATTCATAAAACCCTAAATTAATTAGGTAATTTAAAACTATTACAAGACCTCTCCAAATAATTCATTAATTAAAATAATTATACCTCACATCAATACAAAAAAATAAAAGATATTAATCAATTAAAGTTTTCTACACCTCCTTCCATTATTAAATAAATATTTATAAAAAAAGCTTTAGGAATCTTCTAATAAATAAATAAATAAATAATCTAAAAAATGAGAGTCAGGCCTAATTTTTTCTCTCTCTTCTCTCTCCCCCCCTCCCTCTTACTTTACCTTTCATCTCCCCTCGTCCACCGTTTCTTCTTCCTGGACCTTTCGTTTTTGCCCAACGGGCCCTTTGGTTTTCTTTCTTAGTCTCTTGCCTTCGGGCATTGAACACACTAGTGCTTTACTCGACTACTATCCCTTTATTCTTCACTTGGCTTTTAATCTCTCGATTACCGCAGATTCTTCCCTCTCAGAAGACCTTCTACTTTTTCTCTTCTTCATGACTCGATCAAGACTCCCCATGGCCATCTCTCATAACAAGACTCTCCTTACTCCACCTTTGGGAACTGCCACTGAGTACTCTTCCCTGGAGACGAGGCGATTTCATAACCATGATGCTCTCAACCATGGTTCTCCAAGCAAAAAAGCTGCTAAGGATTCAACCTCAAGTGGTAGCACTACGCTATAAGTGCTCATAGACAATGCTTTTAGGAAGCGTTGCTTTGAAAACGTTGCGGTAGCTCTCAAATTTTGGCCCTTTTGCAACACTGTTAAAATAGTATTGCATTAGATAAAATTTCGTGTTGCATATTACTCACGGTGTTGTAAAGAGTGCAACACTAACGGATGGTGTTGCATTATCTATTTTTTATTTTTAATATTTGCTGATATGGCAGGTAGGGGACTATCAGTGGGACCCACAATTGCTGATGTGGCAGTGGGGCCAGTGTTGACGTGGCAGATGGGGTCCACCAGTGGGCCACCACTACTCACGTGACACTGGGACCCACACTGACGTGGCATATGTGGGGCCCACATTTACTGACATGGCAACGGGTCCGATGATGACGTGGCATGTGGTCCCACTCAAAAGCGTTGCATCTAACATTGTAGCGTTGCATTTGGATTTTCAGTGTTGCCTTTGTATTTTCTAGTCTTTATATAGTAATTATTATTAACCGAATGTTTAATCTGTTTTTTTAATTCTTTTTCGATGATCCAACCGTACGGATGTTAATATCTAACAATTTCAGTGGTGTGATTTTTTTTACAATTTCCAGATTGATTTTGTGTGATTTTATAATAGTCAAACTAGAAGTTCCATTTAACTAGTCTTGTGCCGAATGTTGAATCTATCTTTTTCTAAAAAAAAATCGACGATCCACCCATACGGATGTTAATATCTAATGATTTTAGTAATGTGGAATTTTTTTAAAAAAATTGCAGATTTATTTATTGTGATTTTATAATAGTCAAAGAGGTCAAAGTAAACATTTTCATTAACTAGTCTTGTCCTGAATGTTGATTCGGTTTTTTTAAAAATTGTTTTGGACGATCCAACCGTACGGATGTTAATATCTAATGATTTTAGTGATATGGAATCTTTTTTTAAAAAATTCAGATTTATTTTTTGTGATTTTATAATAGTCAAAGAGATCAAAATACACATTTCCATTAACTAGCTTGTCCTGAATGTTGATTCGATTTTTTAAAAAATTGTTTTCATCGATCCAACCGTACGGATGTTAATATCTAATGATTTTAGTGATGTGGAATGTTTTTTAAAAAAATTCAGATTTATTTGTTGTGATTTTATAATAGTCAAAGAGGTCAAAGTACACCTCTCCATTAACTAGTCTTGTCCTGAATGTTGATTTGATTTTTTTAAAAATTGTTTTCGACGATCCAACCGTACAGATGTTAATATTTAATGATTTTAGTGATGCGTATTTTTTTTTTTAAAATGTCAAATTTATTTGTTGTGAATTTATAATAGTCAAAGAGGTCAAAGTACACATTTCCATTAACTAGTCTTGTCCTGAATATTGATTCGATTTTTTTAAAAATGGTTTTCGATGATCCAACGTACGGATGTTAATATCTAATGATTTTAGTGATGTGAATTTTTTTAAAAAAATGTCAGATTTATTTGTGGTGATTTTATAATAGTCAAAAGAAGTCAAAGTACACCTTTTCATTAACTAGTCTTGTGCCGAATGCTGAATCCATTTTTTTAAAGTTCTTTTTTGATGATCCAACCGTACGGATATTAATATCTAACTATTCGAGTGATGTGAATGTTTTTTAAAAAATCTTCATATTTATTTTGTGTGATTTTATAATAGTCAAACCAGTCAAACTACACATTCCCTTTAACTAGTCCTATGTCGAATGCTGATTCTATTTTTTTAAAATTTTTTTCCAACGATCTAACCATACGGATATTAATATCTAACTATTTCTGTGATGTGAAAATTTTATAATAGAATTAATAAAATTATAAAGACCCCCAAATTAATTAAAAATTTGAAATTTTAGTGATGTTAATTATAAAATTATTTCATAATAGTGAAAGTGGTCAAACCTAATAAATTAAAAATATTAAATCTAATTCTATCATATAGAATTAATTTTACAGTAAAATAATCTTAAATTTTACTAAAAATATTGACAAAATAATTTAATAAATAAAATCCCCAATCAAAACAGGCGGCATGTTTTCCCCCACCCAAAATTGTACCCAAGTATTAACGCACAAAGTACTAACACACATCTCTCGTACATCTCACACAGAGCACATCTCACACAAAGCAAATAGGGGTTAGGGTTAAATCAAAGGAGCTCTCGAAGGTAAAATTGCAAGTCGAAGGGAAATCGAAGACAAATAGAAGACAAATCGTGGAAGTAAAAGTTAGTGTTAGGGTTAAATCGCAAGTAAGCTTCCACATCGGGGTTCAATCGAAGCAGATCCATTTCGGGTTTAAATCGAAGCAGCTCACACTCTCATATCTCCGTTTATTAGTATTTTTTCTTTTGTAGTACATAACTAGGATTTTCTCTTTTGCAGGTAATTGGGAGTTTCAATTGGGGGTTTGAATTGGGGATTTCATAAAGGAATTAGTGTGTTTATTTTTCGTTTATCTCCATGGGTTTTGTATATGTTTTTATATGTTCATAAATATTGGTTATAATTTTGGGATGAGAGCAAGTAGTCAAATATTTTTTGTTAGTTTATTAGCATTAGATTTATACTAAATATATTTTGCTAAATATATTGCATTGTGGTCTTACTTGTTACAGGGGTTCAGATATTCAGTTTGGTACTGATCTAAAAGTTTTTTTTGTTTGGACAACTATATGTGTTCTTAAGAAATGAAGTCAAACGATTTATATGGACTTTATTATGTGCTTTAAAATTTATTTTCATAAGCTGAATTTTAATAACCAGTCGTTCACTTGTTCAAATCCATTTATTTAAGTTCGGCTATTTATTTCAAGTACTTCTCATATAGGCATATAAAATCGAGTATGTTGGGCATTGAATGTAGTAATTTTGTTTAATATGATTAGTTCTTTCTATAAATAATGGTTTAAAGCTTAATTTAAGTTCTCTCTGCGTGTTGCATATGATGTTTTGTGGTGTCTATGGGTGGAGAGAATTCCATGATATATAAATAGTTCCCTATTTATGGTAAATGATTAATTAACGCTCGTCTCTAGAAGCCTCTACTGCTTTTAGCTGATTGACCTTTTGGATGTTTGTTGTTATTGTAGTAATGGTATTCTTGTCTTCTATATCTTTTTCATCTCTTTTATGTAAAAAGTTTTCAGGCCACAAAGTTATAGCCTACTAGTGTTTTATTGTAAGATCGATCTCCATGAACGACAATCATCATATATTAACATAACTCTTTTCTTCCTGGTATATTTTTGTTGTTACTTCCAGACTTTTCACTTTTATTAATATATATTCGATTCATTATGGTTACTCCCTAGCTCCTAATTTCCCAAACCCTCTGTTTTCTTACTTGTACAAAGTATTTACACTGTATTTCTGTGGTTGTAGGTTCTTTGTGACATTAAGAAATTGAGGTCTCCCTAGAATAGAAATTGCACATTAACCGCCTCTTTATTTTGCCAATGATGACATCGACTACCAGGTTGGCTACAAATTCAGTTTTAGGTCATGTAAATTGATTCATTAGTTATAAAAATATGATAAGATATTGATGAAATGCTACCTTAGATAGGCCGTGTTCCTATCTGAACGGCTTGGTATGACTACTTTCAGAATTACATTAGAGTCCATATTTAATAGGTAAAGTTGTATGTACCTTTTTGTTTATTGTGTCAGCTGCATAGTATTATTTCCAGATGACCTGTTCTTTGTATTTTTGAGTTCACGTCCGAAAATCTTGCACAACAGTTTCCTACATTATTTTCATTAGTTGCAGTTTGGACTTCACAAGTAACTGCAACATAATAGGAGTAGAAATAAGTATTTTTCCTCTAGCTTGTTTTAACCTTACAGGCATAATATGATCATCACTAATCAGGATGGAATAATGGAAATGTTAGAACTTAGAATTGAAGACAGTTTTCTAGTGGCCTCGCTGTAGTTTAAATTAAAAAACATTTTGAATTCTAATCCTGGATATGTGCTATATATTAATTTCTAGAACTTGTAATATGCAGAATTCATCCAAAACCACTAGAGTTTACATCTTTTACGAAGCCTAAATCATTTATTTTTCAAAATGCTGAAATTGTACTAAAAAGACTTTTAACCTTTAGGATGCAAAACCTGAAATATTTAATAATCATTGTTTCAAGACCATATACATGATAGGGGATAACTATGTGATTGACATTAATGGTGCACATCAGGTTTGTGCACATTTAGCCGATTTATTTGATACTAGTATGATACTGTGAGGTTAATCCACGACTTGTTTATGTATTTCATATTTCAGGGAGGACAACCTTGGTTTTCTATTTTAACGATAACATGGGTTTAAGGGAAAAGGAAATCATGCAGATCACCCAGCAGATTTGGTAGGTTAAATCCATGTAGTTTATGCTTAAATTGTTTCATTTTTAGATACCTTAGCTTGATTTCAAAAGGGTCAGAAATGAGAAATGCCTACATACAATTTGATCCTAATTTTAAAATAAAACATGCACCACACAGACCTTGTAAATTCCCAACACACACACTGTCAAGGGCTTACCTAGTATTAAATATTTAAATAATAGATTTCCCTATCTACAATATGTTCCCAACGTATACACTCTCAAGGACGTTCTGGGTATTAAAGAATAATATTTCTTCAATTAAAAGACTTTGAAATATCGCCTCTACTATTTGTGCAGGTTGTTGATACTGTGGAAGAGGCAGTAGACTATATATTAAAAAAGGAGTGCAGATCTGTTAATATTTGTAGTTTATTTTGGTACCTTTGGTACCTTATTTTGGTAGTTAATGATCTGCCACGGTTGGTTGTTTAGGAAAATTAGTTAGTTGTTTAGGTAGATTGGATGTTTATGGGATTGGTTGGTTATTGGATATGGTGTTACGTGTCTTGGGTTTTTTTATGGGATTGATGTATGTACAAACATGTTATCGCAATTTTTTTTAAAAGCGTTGCCTTTTATTTTTATAAGTGTTGCGTTATGAATATTTGGTATTGCAATACATTATCATAAACTGTTGCCAATGTCAATATTGTTGTTGCATTTTATAAATTTAGTGTTGCTAAAGGCTTTCAATTTAGTGTTGCATTATAGCTTAAAAGTGTTGTATAAGGTCAATGGACCCCACCACTGACGTGACATTGGTGGGCCCCACTACTGACGTGACCAAATGGGGCCCATTGTTGACGTGGCTCATGCGACCCACTGCTGACATGGCATTGGTGGGCCCCACTACCGATGTGGCAAAATGGGGCCCATTGCTGACTCGACACAATGGACCCACTGCTGACGTGGCACTAGTGGGCCCCATGACTGACGTGGTGAAGTGGGACCCACGGCTGACATGGCACATTGGGGACCACTACTGACGTGGCACTGGTGGGCCCCATTGTTGACCTGGTCCACATTTATTTCAGCTTCACATTTAAAGCAATACTAAATTTTGTTGCATTTATATCCTCGTAGTGTTGCATTATGACCAATCTGCAATAGTTTTAGTGATGTTGCATTAGAGAACAAAAGCATTGCATTAGAGGTCAAAGGCAATGGCCGCAGATGCAACACTAAAAAAGTGTTGCCTTTTTCAATTTCGGGCCTAAGGCAACATCATTTGGCACATAAGGCAACATCAGAGAGCATTGCATATGAGGACTTATGGTGTAGTATATGATCCCTTCTTTTCTGTTTAGTTCACATGAGTTAGCCACTACCAATCGGAACCCTAGTATGTTAGCAAGAGCTAATGGATCTGTATGTGTATCTCTACCTATTGAATTTTTGAATCATGCTTCTGTGTATTAGAAAAACTGATGTTGTGGGTTCGCTCGTAATTTAGGGTTTGAGTTTGATGTTGTTAAGAGTTTTACTCTTCGTGTCTATGAATTTGATGGTCTTAAAAATATGTTTAAACATCACGCGGGTTATTTGGTCCTCTTAATATTAATGGATGCTTATTTGATCAGTATCAAGATACTAAATTCTGTCAAAAATGTCTATCTCCAACTCATGCTTCTGATAACTGCACTTGCATTTGGCCAACCTAGCTAGTACCCATTGCTTCAAATGCTGATTCATCGGATTCTAGCAACTCTAGAGATGAACCCTCAATGTCTACCTCCACTGATTCTACCCAGATGCAAGTTGATCTTGGCGAGGAATCTCAAAGCATTTATTTCCCTTGTCCTACATTTGAATCTTCATGTTGTGGTTTGAATTATAAGCCAGGTGCTTCGTGGATCAAAGCTTTGGAGGAATTCAAGCCCCAAAGCCAGGACTTGGGTTAGGATAATGCAGCCAAATGGAAAGGAGTCAAAGCTTGGAAGGATAAGGTGGCACAGCCACATGGCAGAAGTACAGATGAGAGCTTAACACTTCAATCACACCACATTATTGTGCACGTTTAGAAGACCACCACTGATGGCCATGACAGCAACAGAGCTGAGGCCGGTAGAACTGAAGGCTTTGTTGCCAAAGAAGAAGATGATGATGTTGGCATAAATGCCAAGTTTATTGTTTAAACTTTCAAATTGTAATCTTTAACCATGGTTTTGTACTATTGGATGTTGATTGTTAAATAGCTCACTTGATTCGGGGAATTTACTCCTCTAACTCCTTTAGGAGTAGGGTGGTCTCACTAGAGGTCACCCTTGTTCTCGATCTACTTTTATTAATACACAAAAATTATCTTTAAAAAATAAATAATCTATATTTATTAATTAATAAAAATAATAATAAAATAACAGGATGTTACAATAAATATTATCAAGTGATATAACCTCAATGGAGATAATCAAATTTAATCAACAAGATTTGAAAATGAATAATGTAAATTTAGGGATTTCAATAGAGCAGATATCTGATCTGATCTGGTGCTTAATAGGTGGATATGGATCCTAATAAAAAAATCATCTGATAAAAATCCAATCCGATAGAATTCGATCGAATAAGAAGTGGATATGGATTTCACATATTTCGAACCGATAAGAACTCGATCCAATACAGACATATATATATATACATATATATATATATACATATATATATATATACATATATATGTACATATACATATATATACACATATATATACATAGTGATATATATACATATATATATGTACATATATACATATATATATACATATATACATATATATATACATATACATATATATACATATACATATATATATACTACATACATATATATATATATATATATATATATATATATATATATATATATATATATGTTAAGGTTCTACGGGGAACCAATATTACATGGAGAATTCTAGGTTGCACTTAATAATTAATATTTTTTAATGTAAATATGTTCTACACTATGTTTTGTTTTATGATATTAACATATTTCTATATTTTATTATATTATTAAAGATATATTTTGCAATTTTACAGAACATATTTTTAATATTTTTATAAAATTATTAACATGTATTAGCATTCAATTAAATATCTAATATAGATATAATTCAACCTTATATTAATTGGGTTGAGTCAAATTGTGAAAATTAAGTTTTTTTGTTAGTGGTTCCCAGGCTAATAATATATTTCTATTTGAACCTTAGCCTATATATATGTATGTATATATATATATTATGGATTTCGAAATACAAATAAGGTTTTTTTGGATTTTAATTTGACACTAATACTATTTAGTGATATTCATTTACATTTGATGTTAATTGTCTTCATATTAATTTCACACTAGAACTTAGTACGTGATATTCATTTATGTTTGATACAAAGTTTCTTCTTTTTAATTTCATATTAAAACTTAGTAAGTGATATTCATTTATTTTTTATACTGAGATTATTTTAGTAATTAGTGCATATTGTTTTTTATGAGTATTTAAGAATGATTATATATTATAATAAATAAAATAATTAAATTAAATTAAATTAAATGGATCGGATAGACCGTTCTGATAATCCGAAATCCTAATGGACTAGATATGGATTTACTAATAAAAAATCTGACTCTCGATCCGATCCATTACAAATAAATGGATTTGGATATAAATTTAGCTATATCTGATCCAAATCTGACCCGTTGATAAACCTAAATGTGATCTAGTCGAATAATTCTCACTCGAGGAAGAGGAAAATACTTGTTCAACTCGAAACTTAACCCCATTAATTGGGATAACTTGGGCAGAAATGGGAGAAGTCACAATTATATAATTGAAGTATTTGATTAAAAATCGAAATAGTTCGAGCCAATTACACATTACCACAGACCGACTCTTGGTTGACGCGCATTGTCGAAAATTAAGAGGAACGTACTCGTTAGAACACATACAAATGGGAAAAAATGTAGAAACTCACTGTACTACACACGAAAGCACGAGTGAAACTCAGTCGACATGCCTTGTCAAGTATGCAAGGATGGACTGTAGTCATAACCTCAACGAACACAACACAATCGTATAATGATATTAATTATAATCTTCTCGATAGACCACTAGACAGACCTTAGGCCTCAAATAGAAGGGTTCTACCGAGTCAAACTTGCTCGATCGATAGGAATATACATTGGTTGAAATTTTAAATGAAGTCTAGTCGGCTAGAATAAAGTCGCATGGGAGGAATTTGACAGGCTTACACACTAACCCCAAACTAGTTTTCCGGTCGACAAGGTAATTCAGGTGAAACCCACTTGTAAAAGTCAAATGAACTCCAAAAACTCATCAAATGAAGCACAACTAATCGACGCCTCTCACATGGTTTACACAAAATCCTGATTGGGATGACAGCTACTCGAAAGCAAGCCACAAAATTTTGAAATTTTAAAATTAGATTGACCTTAAATTCAATTGGGATCGGTCAAATTTAAGGTCAATTAACAATGTTTTTTAACTTAATTATCTGCATTGTGAGAGATTCGTTCGCATCTTGTAAGCATAGATTCGAATAACAAGAGAAACGAAAGCTTTAAAAGAAACCTCGAACCCGTTGGAATATAATCTGAAACTTATATTTGAATTGTTCAGTGTCTTAGATTAATTGCATGTTATATGACCTAGTCATTCTGTTAGTAGAGTCTTTGTAGGAGCATCATGGAATAATAGTAGGGCGTAGAGTTGTTGAGATTTTTTAGGAGTTTAGTGGAATAAGTAGCGGAGTTATATCATGAACTACTTCCTCGATTATACCTACTACCTTAGTTGTTTGATCTATCTATATCTTGCATGTACACGTTCAGTTGATTGACACGACACAAAATGCTCATTTTTCATCTTTTTGTTTATATATAAAGCGAGCTTGTCTCATTTATGTGTTTTTGTACATTTACATTTTGTTCTCTTCAAATAAATCCTACACTTGGTATTAGAGCATAACCTACGGATACCCAAATATCAGCCCAAAACAACCATGGATACACCAAAAAGCAAAGAATGGTCTGTTGGCTTGAGCTACCCGATGTTGGCGAGAAAAACTACACGGCATGGTTGTTAAAGATGAAGGTGTTCATGCAAGCCCAAGGAGTGTGGGAGGCTGTGTAACCCGATGACCCGAAAGTAGATGTTGCAGTGAAAATGGATAAGATTGCAATGGCTGCAATTTACCAAGGCATCCTAGAAGATATCTGTTGTCTATTGCTGAGAAGAAATCCGCCAAGGAAGCTTGGGACGCGATCAAAACGATGTGCATGGGAGAAGATCGAGTGCAAGACGCAAAAGTGAAAACGTTAAGAGCTGAGTTTGTATCATTAAACATGAAGGAGACAGAGCAACTTGATGATTTCAGTATGAAACTCAACGGTATCGTAACAAATATATGATCATTGGGAGAAAAGATTGAGGAAGCTTATGTTGTGAAGAAATTAAGACGGCGAGTCTCATCAAATTTTCTGCAGATTGCATCAACGATTGAGCAATTCGAGGACTTAGAGAAGATGTTAGTAGAAGAGGCAATAGGACATTTGAAAGCTCATGAAGAGAGGATTCGTGGACATGTTTAAGACAATGGGAATCAGCTGCTTCTAACTCAGAAAGAGTGGAAGGCAAGATCAGAAATGGGAGCCGACGGTGAGTAGTCATACAACCCAAGAGTCTGTGGAGGATTATATGGCAGAAAGCATGGCGACTAGAGAACAGGTCACATCAAAGGTACAACAAACCAAGAGGCAGGATAAAGTGTTTTAACTGCAACACCTATGGACACTACGTTGCAGAATGTCATAAACCACGACGAGATAACGAACATAGACAAGAAGTGAACCTTGCACAGATTGAGGATGATGAACCAGGATTGTTATTGACAGAAGTAACATGCTAGATGGGCAAATAAGCCATGCCAAATGGGCAAATAAGAAGTGCCAGACGGGTAGAGAAGTTGAAAGCCAAGCGGGCTAAGTTGAAAGCCAAACGGGTTTAAAGCCAAACGGGCTAAGTTGCAAGCCAAATGGGATGATAACAAGTTTCAGATTAAGATGGTGATTGTTTTAATATAATCTAAAACTTCTGTTTGAATTGTTCAATGTCGGTTAGATTAATTGCATATTGTATGACTTAGTCATTCTGTTAGTAGAGTCTTTGTAGAAGCATCATGGAATAATAGTAGGGCATAGAGTAGTTGAGATTTTTTAGGAGTTTAGTGGAATAAGTAGTGGAGTTATACGAGGAACTACTTCCTCGATTGTAGCTATCACCTTAGTTGTTTGATCTATTTATATCTTGCATGTACACGTTCAATTAATTGACACAACACAAACCGCTCATTTTTCATCTTTCTATTTATATACAAAGCGAGCTTGTCTCATTTCTGTGTTTGTGTACATTTACATTTTGTTCTCTTCATTTTAAATCCTACATAACCCCTTTAATTAATACAACCTAGCTTTTCTTGAGCACCAATAACCTATAAATTTTAAAATATTATATTAGATTTTTTTTGCGAAAAAATATTATATTAGATTTTAATTAGGTCCTACCGCCAAATTTAAGGCCTTAAGTGAATTTTTAATCGGAGACCTTTACCTGTCAAGAAATAAACATATAAAATATTATTTAAATATTGCTCTTACTTTTTGAGTGGCAAAATTAGTGACTAAAATTTTGATTTCAATATCTTTTGATAATTCATTTTCAAAAGATAAAATAATTAATTTATTTAATCTTTCTTGAGACATAATGAATATGTAAATATTTTTTAATCAATTTTAATTTTGAAAATCTACTTTCCACGAATACAACTGTTAAAGGTATGGCTAGCAATATTCGACAAATAATAAAACAATTTAAAAATGAGTCAATTCTTTTAATAAATGATAATATTTTTAATGTACATCCCCACATTGTAAATTGATTAAGTGACTCAATACTAAATGTATTATTTTTGTTATCATATATTACCTCATAGTATTTATGAAATGAAAGTGAACATAATTAATTCAATAATTAAAAATATGAATACCGTTCATCTTTTTTAACTTTTTAGTATAATACTATTTTATATTTTCCAATATTAGTTAGAATAATCTATTTATTAGTGTGTGTATATATATATATATATATATATATATATATATATATATATATATATATATATATATATATATATATATATATATATATATATATATATATATAATAAAATCATTGCAAAGGTAACACTGATTTTAATTCTTACACAGATTTTCAAAGAATCTAGGTAGAATCTTATCGAGTTAAGATAGAATCTTATAAATCTATCAAAACCCATCCTTTTTTTTAAATATAAATATCCATTAGTGTTTAATACCATGTGATTTTTTTAATTTAATAGCCATAAATTTGTTTAAAATTATTTAAAATTTTGAAATATCCGGGCTCTCCATTGAAAATTCCTTTGACTTATGCCGGAGTGCATTTTTGTAGTCTTTCCAAGCAGGAGGTAATTTGTCAATCACTACAGACACTTGAAACTTCTCACATAATTTCATCTCTTCATTTGAAATTTCATGGGCTATATTCTGCAAGTCATGAACCTGTGAGATTATAGGTTGGTCATCCACCATCTGATATCTCAGATAGGGGCTCACTGCACACTTTTTGGAACCCGCTTCTTCGGTATCATATTTCTTTTGAAGAGCATCCCAAGCATCTTTTGCAGTGGTTAAATTCGAATAATAATCAGATAAGTCATTTAAAATATAGTTTCGACAAAGAAAATCATTATCTTCCCATTTTTCAACAGCCTTGGTTTCTTCATCTGTGGGAGGATCAGTAGAGACCAGCTTAGTTGAAGAACAATTCTTCTCGTACCTTTTCGTTTGAAGGTAGAAGAACATCTTATTTTGCCACCTCTTGAAATTGACACCCGCAAATTTAAATGGCTTGTTGTTGTCTCGAATAAGATTTCTTTTCCAACTCATGGAAAAGAAAGCGTCTTAAGCAAAACAGACAATTAAAAAATAAAATACCTAAGGCTGAGTCGCGTACTAGGTCACTTTCGTTAAAACGTTTCGCGGTGCAGAGCAGTAGATAGCAGCGTGGTCCCCAGGATAAAACAAACAAGACCTCTTAATCTTTCTCACTCAATTCTTGCACTAGAGATTTAATCAAAATTCATATTGATCATCGACTTTCAAAACTGTACGATTCTTCCATTGATGTTTGCAGAACGTACACATGAACCATCTTACACAAAAAAAAGAGAGTAATTTCCAATATTTTCTTTTAACTCTTTAGAATTCATACACTTAATACACAGACATAATATCTTTTCAGCCTTCATCCCATTTTTATGAGCAAAATCCAAAAAATATGTCACCCCATCCCAATATTCCGTAGTTGTTGAAAGAAAATTATTTTTCATACGTCGATTCATCCAATCTCGATTTTGATTTAACATATAACATGAATATTACACATTTATTACACAATTATTAAACAATTATAATAAATCAACTAAATTATCAAACTACATATATATTCACGCTCATTTATTACTATAAAACTTAATTATGAAAACACACACATATGGGTGTATCTATATATACATATATTATATGCATATACATTATAAAAATAATGGAAATACTTGAACAAAAGTAAATAAAAAAGAATAATACTTACAATTAATGAGTTTTCAATCTTTTCCGACTCTCAATTCTTCAAGATTTTAATATTTCTCCAACATTTTTTTTCACACTCTCTCTCTTATTCAATATATGAGATATAAATGAAAAAAGGAGAAAGGAGAAGTGCCATAAATTAGAGGACAGAACTAAAACCGACCGACTTTGCATCTTCACATTAGTCGATTTTAAAATAATAAAATATTACAATGGTACAGCATGTTGGTGGAGGCATTTATTACAGAGACAAAACCAACCGACTACCATGGTCGGATTAGGACGGTCAATTTTCGTCTGATGTGTCTAAACAGATTTTACGAGTCACCAATACGGGACCCACATCTTATCACGGTCGGTTTTGGTGGTCGGTTTTATTATAAAACCGGTTTTATTACAAAACGACGGACTCCGAAAGCGGTCTGTTAAGCTGGAAATAAAATGCAATCATCGAAGTGCAACAACATGCATTCTTTGATCGACAAAAACCCTAGAAATCAAAACTCAACTTATACAAAACGAAAAGATGTAGTATTACATATGAGATCGACTATATAGCTAGAAAAAGGTAAATTACATCTATGATGGAGAAGAGATGTTTTAAGTTATTGCATGAGTAGACTCCGAATAATGGCAGCTTGGTTGGTGTCTGTATTGGCCAATAACTCAGACAAACGCTCACTTAGGTCATCAACCTCCCTTTGAAGGCTTCTTATGTAGTTGCATGTCTCCTGTAAAATCCTAGCCGAAGATACCTGCACGTGCATGCGTACCCTTAGTCAACTCTACATATACATTGATTTATTTACGCATATGCAGATATATAAATATAGATAGATAGATAGATATTTTTTAATTTCCTTTGTATTATTTTATTTTCAGCTATACATTTCAATTTATTCCTTACGAGACTCGGGTGACAAGCTTTAATTGCCAACTGACCAAATATATACAGTAATTAATTGGTTTAAATACAATTTAAACCATCTGTTATTAACTATATACAATTAAAACTCTCTTTTAATATATTTATTAAATTTAACCATACATTTTTTAACTATATAAAATTGAAATCTTTTTAAAAATAATTTATAAATTTAACTCTATGTTCTTAACTGTTTACAATTAAAACCCTTTTTAAAAACATTTAATAAATTTAGCCTTGACTTTTTAGTTTTGAAATAAAATAAACCTTACCTAAATCTGCTTAAAAAATGTAGGGTTAAATTTACTAAATATATTAAAAGAGGGTTTTAATTGTATATTGTTAATAACACAGGGTTTAAATTGTATTTAAGCCTAATTAATTATGAAATTTATTTGTTACTCTTTTTGTCCTAAATTACTTGTTCATTTTGAGTTTTACAAACCCAAAATGTTAGTTTATATATCATTTGAAACCTATAAATCTTACAAATGTTTTATAAATATTTAATCTATCATCATAAATACTATTGGAGAATTTATGATTTAGGAAAAATAATCTCTAACACGCATACCTATTCACAAGAAATATATATGCTGGTTTTACACTGTGTCTTTACAGAATCTATATATATGTTGGAAATAAAAATAATTTTATACAGAACATTTCTTTGCCAGATGAATAATTTGTTCCACCTTCAAGTATAAGTACGTATATGTTAGAATATAATATATGATACTCGTAAGTCAGTATATTAGTACCTTAAGAATTTAGAAGACCGATAACTTAACATGATATCAAATTCTAACAGTATAATCCCTTTATAAAGTATTTGTGTGTGTAAATAAAAAGTGGGAAAGAGAGAGATATTGGTAGATGTGATTAAGTACTTTGTCAGAACGCCTGTTGGCGCGAGTGATCTCAGGAAGGAGCTGCTGCAACTTGGAGACGAGGTCGTTGATTTGATCATCAGTGATCCTTGTAGCCCCTTCAGATTGTCTTGATGACCGTGATGACCTTCTGCTTGACATTTTGATTATGTGTTGCACTTTATTGTAAGATACTTAATTATGTATACAAACAAGAATTTAAGAAAATGTTAGAGGGAGACTTAATTGGATGAGAAGAAACCAACTGCATGGAGAAACAAATTTGCTAAGCTTGTACTACTTATATAGACCGCGTGTGTATGTGTATGTGTATGTGTGTGTGTGAGAGAGAGAGAGAGAGAGTTAGTAAAACAACCGAGTCTAAATTTCACTATAAGACAGGACAAGTCTTAAAAATTACAATAGTTCATCAAAGGTTTTTTCCATTAGTTTTAATATAAAATTGCGGTGTTACAATAAATTAAATCAAATAATCTATAAATATTTACTAATATATATAAACTAAAACCTACTTGTATCGTTAGAGAAATTTTTTTATCGATCGTCATGTAAGTTTTCTAATTAACGATCAATTTCATATAACTTATAGTACAAGTAAAATGTATGAATTCACAGATAATCGTAGGCAATAGCATCAAATCGGTAGGTAATAGCACCAAATGATTAGAATATAGATCGTAGTCCGACCACACCGCACCAAATTATATCATGGTCGTAATGAGCTTAATTTGGTAGTTTTTTTTAGAACAAGTCGTTTATACTGTTTCGCAAAAGTGGATCTTGTCATAACCTTCTGGTATATATCATAAAGAAAGGTGAATTAAAGAAGCAATTAAGAATTTTATAATAATTTATAATCATGTATACTCCACTTTTTTTTAATAATTAAACTTATAATCTTATAAATTAATATATGTTTTAATAAATTTTGAGATGAAATAGAATACAACTCTGGACCCGGAACCCAGGACCACTTAGGATAACTTATAGTTATGTATACTCAGCTTAATTAGCTACACAAACTTTGATCTGAGCACCTAGAATATATTGGAAACAATGTAACATATGTGTGAAACTATTAAAATTTGATGGAAAATATGTCTACTACTAGGTGAGTTGACCAGTCAAGGAAGGTGTAATCATACAACATGCATAGTCGGGTAATAGAAATGAATTAAAGAACAATACACATGGGTATATACTTGTTGATAGATAAAAACACAACACACCGACCAACAACGCTATTACTCTTGATATCAAATGCATGAGAATGGTATGCTTTTTTTTTTTCCGGTTTGTTTACGCCATAACTGTTTTGTTTTCTTCCTTTCTAGAATTAAACACAATAGCTAGGTTACCACTGTTTGCCATATTGTAAAATATGGTTGGGTCGGCCACTTTGGTCGGATATGTCCATTTTAACCTGCTCAACGTGATTTTGCCCACGTACGATCAATTTAGGTAGGTCGGAAAATTCGCGGACAGAGTAATTTATAATGTACTTAATTTCGTTAACCATAGTCCATATATACATATAAGAATGTGAACCTCCATATCATATATACTAGAAAATATATATACATCCTCCCGATTCGAAGAAATGGAAACGGCTAGCTAGCTACCTCATCATTTGGGTCTATACATTGCCTTCTGAGGTCACTAAAGGATGCTAGCGCTGTTAGAATAATACATGATCGTGATAAGCAATCTTCCTAGCATCCAGAAGGGTTTCTGAGATTCACGAAACCTTAGGCGAAATTAATTTTCAGGACCTAATCTATATATATTATATATATATATTCTAATTTATATATAAAAATATCATAAATTTGAGGGTCCTTAAGTGTTTGGAGACTCTTGAAACATATCTTGTTTGCCTATAATGATATGTCTTGTTAACATTTTAAAGTTTTAAAAAATTAGTAACTTAACATACACTTACCATTTGAGCAGTACAATTAAGAAGTTTTGTTAGACAAAAATTAAGACTAACTAATTGGACGACTAGGCATATGCATGGGTTTCTTCCACTTGCATGTCCTTTAAATTCTCAATTAATTTCAGAGGCTGCAACAAGAGGCATTTGTACAGCGTCATTCTATTTCCCACGTATAGTATTATTACAATTAGGAAACCTAAGATACATCTTAGTTAAATTAGGCGAGATATATAGAATTTTATATACAAATATGTAATGGGTATTTTTGTAAAATCATAATTCATTAAAATTTTACTAATATATTACTGTTTTGTACTAAAATCTTAGAAAATTACCTAAGATACATGTTAGATTCTTTTTTCTCTTAGAGCATCTCTAAGAGTGATAGATAAAATTGTTAACTAAAATGGTATTTTATAATTATTATATAAAATTTTAGCTAAATAGAAAGACATTCACTCCAATGGTATTATCTATAATAATAATCATGTAAAATTATACATAAGAGTTTTATTGGTTCGACAAATATAAAAGATCAAATATGAATCTATAATTTTTTGCTAAGGAAAAAATAAGATTGGAGTGCATCGATTTTTAGATATCCTCCGGAGAGTGACACATAAATACCACATATGTATCAGATAATTTAGCTAACATACTTTCACTCTGGAGATGCTCTTACTATATATAATAATCAAATTGTACAGTATACAATACAGACACTAATATATATAGCTTGAGAAGAGTCTAGAAATTAAGGAATCCTATGAAGTAACGCGAAGACACGCTGGAATGGTTATGTTTAGGATTATCTATTTTTGGAAAATTTAATTGTTAATTAAATTAGAAGCATGTAATAAACATGAAATCTAGTCATAATTAAGTTGGCCTATAAACATGTCGCGTGCCTCTGGTTGATTATTTATTATTAGGCATGTATCTATAATTAATCTATGATTACAAGGTAATTATCATATTTTGCAAGACTAATAATTCACTAAAACTCTTACATGATGTTGAATAATATAATTTTGATAAAATTGACTTACAGTTTTAGGAAAATTGATAAATTAACAGAATATATCAGAGCTCCCTAGTTATAGAAAGTCTCGAACTAGGTTTCCGAGTCTCTCATACCCCATATTTTCATTTATTCAAATATTAGTATTATATTATGATTGATCAAAAAGGGACTAGAAGTACTTTGAAAATTTTGGATTGTATTTGACCCAAAAAGGGACGAAAAACTAATAATCCACTTCTTGACTCATAAATCTTAAGATTTTGGACAACGGATAACTTAACCCATGAACCTAAAAACAAAAAAAAATTAAGTATAACATGGTCATTGAATGTTTGGTTACAAAATAGAGAAAATGCACTAAATATCATTATTTTAGATATTAATCGCCTAAATTGACATTTGTTGAACGGAGTGTCCTTTTTACTCAAAAGGATTAGCATTTTTCGTGAATGGGTGCATGTACTGATCACTGAACTGAGTGCAAACAAGACCTACCACATACCAATTAGAAGAGGCTACAAACAGGCAAACTAGCAAACGGGATAGGAATAAGGACTCAATATATTATCCTACTTCCATTTATATATACTATCTTATACCCGATGTGATGCATGAGTTTCCCTAGATTAACTATCATGTTTGATTTTTTTGGTGTTAAATTGACTCAAATTTGACTGAAAATTACATATAATGTATAATTGAAAAAATATAAAAAATATATCATTAAAAAGTATATGTAATTTATTTTAAAATGTACTTTTAAGTTTTTGGAAATTATAAAAGAATAATTTTCAATTCTCAGTCAAATTGATCACAAAAAAGTCAAATAAGACAATTAATTTGAGATGGAGGGAGTAATAATTATATATTTTAAATTTTAAATTTTTGAAAATTTATATTTATTCAATTTTAATATAATTTCTTTTAAAATAATATTAAGTTAGTTATTGTTATTGGTTAATAATTGAATCTTAACATTTTATTATTAAATAAATTTAAAAATATTATTAAGTTAATAATATTTAAAAAAAATTACATTCTTACCTCTAACGATCAAACTATATTATCTCCCTTATTTCTATTATAAGAAAAATATTATTAGATTAATTTTTGTACTCACGGAGAATCGAACCTGAATGAATTAACTAAATAATTAATACTCTTAATATTTACAAATTTACATCATTACTCCTAACGACCAAACCATATTAACTCCCTTATTCCAATTATATATAGGAAATAATTCAACATAGATTTACTCTTTCCATTGAAGACAATCCTGGAGTCTTTTCTCCATAATCTTTCTGACTTAACTATATAATGATATACATAGTTCTGTATATAATATAATGATATAATTTAACACATGTGCATGTGTTAGAAGGATAAACAAGAATAGTGGGTATAAGGTAAAAAAGGACAATAAATCAAAAATTATCATCCATGGTTATAAAGTACTTTGTCTATATTTTCTTTAATGTAAGGTAAAAAGGGACAAGAAATCAAAAATTATCATTGATGGTTATAAAGTACTTTATCTATATTTTCTTTAATGTAGATGAGTTGTGTCTAATTCTATATGGATTGTGGTTGGAGGAGGAGATAAACAAATAAACCCCCTTCGCAGTTGATGTATGCGTTTACTAGATTCGCATCAGTTGAATGCGTGTGCTGTTAAATTACATAAAAAAACATAGATTAAGATTAAAGAGTAAAGACGCATCTTGTATATGTGAACTGCATTGAGGCATGGTCCTCGTATTCGAAACACGTGTACTATATTCGCATTTAGTAAATACATGTATGATTGGTCAATTTGGGTAATTTTTCCGCCATTCGTCATTTTAATGGTTCGATAAAATTGTGTTATATTGGCCTTTCACCCTAGAAATTAAGTATTATTAGATTCCACTATAACTGATCAGTGTCTCTAATTATAAATATAATCGTTAAATCTGAAGATGTATATAATTCATTCTACTGCCACCTCGTATTAAGATGGCATACAACATGCATACAAATGTCTTCGCTTGATCGCTTCAATATTATTCACGCTTCATTATTCATTACATTAAATGATATTTTCGCAGATCTTTCTTCTTCAAATGTGTTTTGATTTTAATATCGCACAACTTTTATGACTATCGATGGTTTTGATCTTGTTTCATACAGTGTAAGAGTGTGTTAATTGGTGTATCTGTAATAATATCTTCCAATTATGATACTCTCAACTTTTTTTTATAAATCGATTTGATTTTTAACACACATGTTTAGGTTCCTTGACTGCATAATAAAAATAATTTTTAAAAATTTTTTTAGTTAAAATATTGATTACATATT
Source organism: Oenanthe sinensis (assembly GCA_028671895.1). Taxonomy (NCBI): domain Eukaryota; kingdom Viridiplantae; phylum Streptophyta; class Magnoliopsida; order Apiales; family Apiaceae; genus Oenanthe; species Oenanthe sinensis. Next base: position 14,003,030 of record CM053798.1, read on the forward strand.
TTAATTTAAAAATAATAATTATATAAATAAATATGTAAACACACATGAACTCTGGTTCACATTCCAATGTGCAACTTGCAAGATTGTTGATTTATGAACATAACATAGCAGTCAACTCTGACCAAATGTTAAAGGTTCGGCTTTCTTAGCAAAGATATTTGGAATCATTTTCTAAAAAACAAATTTTGTATTCATTTAAGTAGAGTTAAGACTGTGTAAATCTCACCCGTCTCATCCCTAATTTCGAGCGGGATAATTGAGTACGTACATATATATACAAAAGTACCTAAATCTATCTTTCTATTCTTGTTCATGGTCTGTTTTGGGCACCTGACCGTGTGCTAGCCACTAGCTATGTGTCTGAGATTTATGCAACAAAATTTTGGATCTCTACACAAATATATTCTTGATTAGATTATACCAACTAAATAACAGAGTGAACAGAAAGATTAGTTGATAGTACACTGTATATCTGGGGATCAGGTACATAAAAAATAGGACTGTTCAGCAAGCATCCTGGAGGCACATGACCTAAGAATTAAGATCCAATGAACAGCTATGACTGCACTTAGAGTACACACTAGCCAACGAGGAATCCTAGTTTGTTTTTTTATAAATCTAATCTATAAATTTCATATCCAATGGGCTGCCCGGCTAGTATGCTTTCTTTGATCAGAGTTGATTATATTATATTATATATTTTTATTTTTTTAAGTCCCTCAAGAAGATATTATAAATGATGCCCAAGGCATATGCTCCTCTGTTCCATGCATCTACTAACATGATATATATTATATATATGTAATTAAAGATGTGATAAAAAAAAAATTCTAGCCATTATATAAATCTGCTCAAGACATTGGTATTAACGTAGGACCTTACATTAATTCATGTTGCTCCCAGTTAATTAGTTGGTGAGGATTATTAACCCTGTCCATCTAATTAACAAGCTTATAAACTGAGAAACCTAATATTGGTCAAATGCATACATTAGCATTAAATAAACATGGATTAGTACATAAAACTTAATAATATGAACTAATCACAAATTTTGATACTAAGATTCAACAAGAAATAATTATATTTATCCTTGAAACAGACATAATTTATATTATATGGAACAGTTATCAATGGATTTGAGTAATATTAAATAATACTAGCGAACAAATAGGGGCTAGAAAATAATTTTAGGAGGGACACCAGATTATTTTTGATAAAATACTCTTATAAAGTTTAATTTTAGAGGGGGCACTCCTATATTTTTCTTAAAATTTTAATGCTGAAAATTTGTATAAAAAAATTAGGGGGGGACACGTGTACCCTTGTGCCTCTTACTAGATCCGTCCCGGGACACGTGTCCCCATGTGCCTCTTACTAGATCCGCTCCTGCGAACAATACTGCGTTACGCGCGGCCGTTAAAATATCATCAAAATTTTATATTTAATAATTATCCGAAATTATTTTAATTATATATTAGAAATGAGTTATGCTACTTATCTCACAATAACAACATATACTGAATTCGTAGTTTTTTAAGTAATAACAAAATCAATAATTATATAATTATACAAACTAGCAAAACACATATTTTCTACTTTGATCGGAAGTGCATGTATAAATATAAAATTGTCGATGATTTATCTACACATTATTTAATTAATTTTTATTATTTAAAAGTATTTAGTAGCTAATATAATAGATTAATTCAAAAATATTAATTAAGATTTTTAAAAATAATTGTATAAATTATTAGAATTAATGACCAAATTACCTTAAAAATATCTAAGGCCCTGTATACCTTTTACCCATAGCGTTGGCCCTGAAAGCCTATCAAATACGCATTATACTTGTGTGCATGACATGTCTGGCTCATTGGCAGTGCTGTTTGTTCTGTTTATTTCATTTTACTGGTTTGTTTGATTTTTAATTTTGTTAGAAACCAGACTGAAATCCATTACACAGTATAGGGACATCATATATGTTGACTCAGTTATATACATATTGTACGTGTGCAATTAATAACAACGTGCGGTAGATACCATTTGTTTTTATTATAAACCTTTATAACACTAAATTTAACTGTATAAGAAATCTAAGAGAATATATTTATGTATATTAGATTTGTAGCCTTTTCTGCGGTGTATCGTTAATTAGTTACAAAAGTTCTATTTAGAGGACTAAATATGTTCACTACCTTAATATGTACATTTGACATTAGTGTACAAGGATCCAGCTAGCCTACCGTGACTCTAATACAAGACTTTCATTTCTTTGTTTGACAATCATTTATTACAACACTCCTCCTTGATTGTCAATTGTGAGTTATTGCCAAGATTGACTGCCCCGTTAAAAACTTATCAGGAAAAACCTAGTGGGATAAAAACCTTGAAAAAAGAAAAAGAGTACAGTCTCCCTCCGAATAAAACGTCTCACATTTTGACATCTTGTTGTAGCAAGTTTCTCAATCTCCACATGCCAATATTATTCCGCAGCTTTTCAAATGTTGATGTGGGTAGTGACTTTGTATGTAAATCTGTCAGATTTTCACTTGAGCGAATTTGTTGTATATTAATGTCACCATTTTTTTGAAGCTCATGACTATAAAAGAATTTTGGCAAGATGTGCTTTGTTCGGTCTCCTTTGATGTATCCTTCCTTGAGTTGCTTAATACAGGCTGAATTATCTTCAAATATAACTGTAGGACTGTTTGAGATGTTTGATAATCCACATGATTCCCGGAGATGTTGAATAATAGACCTCAACCAAATACATTCCCTACTTGCTTCGTGAATTGCTAGTAACTCTGCATGATTTGATGAAGTTGCCACCAAGTCTGCTTTATAGATTTTCAAGAAATAGTAATTCCACAATATGTGAATAAATAACCTGTCTGTGATCGTCCAAAATGAGGGTCTGACATGTACCCAAAATTTGCATATCCAATCAGCTATGATTTTGAATTGTTTGGAAAGAATAGTCCAAAATCAATTGTCCAGAGGTATCTAAATATGTGTTTAACTTCATCCCAATGTCTTTTAGTTGGATTAGAACTGAATCTTGCCAGTAGATTTACAGCAAATGCAATATCAGGTCGAGTGTTATTTGTAAGATACATGAGAGCACCAATAGCACTGAGATATGGAAATTCAGGTCCAAGAACATCTTCATCTGGTTTTCTAGGTCGGAATGGATCTTTTTCAACTTCAAGTGACCGGACAACCATTGGTGTTGTTAGTGGATGAGATTTGTCCATGTAGAATTGATCAAGAACATTTTCTATGTAAGTGGACTGATGAATAAATATTCCCGAAGATAAGTGCTCCACCTGTATACCTAAACAAAATTTTGTCTTTCTAAGATCCTTCATTACAAACTCATTTTTCAAATAGTTAGCAGCATTAGTAATATCTTCAGAAGTACCAACAAGATTCAAATCATCCACATATACAGCAATAATAACAAAACCAGTTTGTGACCTTTTAATAAACACACATGGACACACATGATTATTAATATACCCATCATTCAATAAATATTCACTAACCCTATTATACCACATACGACCAGATTGTTTTAAACCATATAGTAATTGTCATAATATAATAGAATATAAATGTTGAGACTTAGTTTCATATAGCTTTAATCCTTCAGGGATTTTCATATAAATATCACTATCAAGTGATCCATATAGGTAGGCTGTCACAACGTCCATGAGACGTGTTTCCAGTTTCTCCATACAAGTCATACCCATCAGAAAACGAAAGGTAACTCCATCCATAATAGTAGAGTATGTTTCCTTGTAATCAAATCCAGACCTTTGGGAGAATCCTTGGACTACCAACCGAGCCTTATATCTCACAATTTCATTTCTCTCATTTCATTTTCGTACAAATACCCATCTATTCCCAGCAAGGACTACACCAGCTGGTGTTTGGACTGCAGGTTCAAAAATATTTCTCTTGCACAAGGAGTGCAATTCTTCCTAGATTGCAACTTTCCATTTTGGCCAATCATCTCTTTGTTGACATTCTTCCACATTTTGTGGTTCTGGATCGGAGTTTTCAAGAATATCACATGCCACGAAAAAAGCATATACATCATCAATTTCAATACTCCCACGGCCGAACAATTTCCCGTTATGTACATAACTTATTGAGATCTCATAATTTTCAGGTACCTTTACTTCTATAGAAGCATGTGCCACTTCAGGGACAATATCCTCTTCTAGAAGCAATACCACTTCTGGGATTTTAGTAACAGCCACTTCAGGGGCTCGCACCTCTTTAGGAGGTAATACCTCTTCTGGGTTTTTTCTAGAACATTTGCCACTTCAGGGGCAAGTCCAGCCAATTTTCATTTTCATGGTACGATATCTTTTGCACCAATAGGTCTATAATGCTTCTAGCGTGGTTTTGAATCATCAATCAATTCTTCAGGAATTGATTTATGTTTAGGGATTTCAATCCTCGCTGGAACATTAACAGCGGGTATATGTGATCTTATTATGTGTCAAGAATCACTAAAAGTATCTGGCATTTGATTAACAATGTTTTGCAAATGAATAATTCTTTTAACCTCATTTTCACATTGAGTAATACGTGGGTCAATAGAATTCAATCTTGATCCATGTCATGATATTTCAGAATTTAATTTATGCAAAACTTTATCTCCCCCTAATGAAGGGAACACAGACTCATCAAAATGACAATCAGCATAACGAGCAGTAAAAACATCACCAGTCAATGATTCAAGATATCTAATAATATATGAGGAATTAAAATCAACATAAATACCAATTCTTCTTTGAGGTCCCATTTTTGTTCTTTGTGGTGGAGCAATAGGGACATATATTGCACTACTAAAAATCTTAAAGTGGAAAATATCGGGTACTTTACCGAGAACTAATTGATGGGGAGATTCTTTATGATAAGCAGATGGTCTAACCCTGATTATGTTACCAGCGTGTATTATAGCATAACCCCAACGAGATATAGGTAATTTGGACTTTAATAATAAAGGATGAGCAAAAAGTTGAAGTTTTTTAGTTAAAGACTCCGCCAAACCATTTTGTGTATGAACATGGGCTATAGAGTGTTCAATTGAGATTCCTACTGACATACAATAATCTTTGAAAGTTGAGGATGTAAATTCAGCAGCAGTATCTAATCGAATTAATTTAATGGGATGATTAGGGAATTGGGCTCGTAATTTGATTATTTGGGATAATAATCTTTCAAAGGCTACATTTCGCGTAGAAAACAGACAGACATGAAACCGCCTAGTTGAGACATCAACTAAAACCATGAAATACCTAAACGGACCAGAAGATTGGAGAATCGGACCACGAATATCACCTTGGATACTTTCTAAGAATTTTAGAGATTCGGTTTGGAGTTTCACAGGGGATGGTCAGACAATTAGTTTTCCCAAGGAACATGATGAACAAAGAAGTTCATCACGTGGTATGACCTTTTTATTTTTAAGAGGATGCCCTGTAGAATTCTCTGTAATGTGACGCATCATAGATATTCCTGGATGACCGAGTCTTTCATGTTAAAGGGTAAATGATTTTGGGTCTACAGTTTTAAGTATGGTGATAATCCACATGATTCTTGGATATGTTGAATAATAGACCGCAACCAAATACATTCCCTACTTGCTTCGTGAATTGTCAGTAACTATGCATGATTTGATAAAGTTGCCACCAAGTCTGCTTTATAGATTTCCAAGAAATAGTAATTCCATAATATGTGAATAAATAATCTGTCTGTGCTCGTCCAAAATGAGGGTCTAACATATACCTAGCATTTGCATATCCAATCAGCTGTGATTTTGAATTGTTTGGAAAGAATAGTCCAAGATCAATTGTCCCACGGAGATATCTCAATATGTGTTTAACTTTATTCCAATGTCTTTTAGTTGGATTAGAACTGAATCTTGCCAGTAGATATACCGCAAATGCAATATCAGGTCGAGTGTTACTTGCAAGATACATGAGAGCACCAATAGCACTGAGATATGGAAATTCAGTTCCAAGAACATCTTCATCTGGTTTTCTACGTCGGAATGGATCTTTTTCAACTTCAAGTGACCGGACAACCATTGGTGTTGTTAGTGGATGAGATTTGTCCATGTAGAATCGATCAAGAACCTTTTCTATGTAAGTGGACTGATGAATAAATATTCCTGAAGATAAGTGCTCCACCTGTATACCTAAACAACATTTTTTCTTTCTAAGATCCTTCATTACAAATTCATTTCTCAAATAGTTAGCAGCATTAGTAATATCTTCAGAAGTACCAACAAGATTCAAATCATCCACATATACAGCAACAATAAAAAAACCAGTTTGTGACCTTTTAATAAATAATTATGGACACACTTGATTATTAATATACCCATCTTTCAATAAATATTTTATTATACCACATACGACCAGATTGTTTTAAACCATATAGTAATCATCGTAATTTAATAGAATATAAATGTCGAGACTTAGTTTCATATAACTTTAATCCTTCAGGGATTTTCATATAAATATCACTATCAAGTGATCCATATAGGTTGGCTGTCACAACGTCCATGAGGCGTGTTTCCAGTTTCTCCATACAAGTCATACCCATTAGAAAACGAAAGGTAACTCCATCTATAAAAGTAGAGTATGTTTCCTAGTAATCAAATCCAGGCCTTTGAGAGAATCATTGGGCTACCAACAGAGCCTTATATCTCACAATTTCATTTTCGTACAAATACCATCAATTCACAACAAGGACTACACCAGCTGGGGCTTGGACTGCAGGTCCAAAAATATTTCTCTTATGCAAGGAGTGCAATTCTTCCTCGATTGCAACTTTCCATTTTGGCCAATCATCTCTTTGTCGACATTCTTCCATACTTTGTGGTTCAGGATCGGAGTTTTCAAGAATATCACATGCCACGGAAAAAGCATATACATCATCAATTTCAATACTCCCACGGCCCAACAATTTCCCGTTATGTACATAATTTATTGAGATCTCATAATTTTCAGGTACCTTTGCTTCCATAGAAGCATGTGCCACTTTAGGACAATACCCTCTTCTGGAGGTAATACGACTTCTGGGATTTTAGTAACAGCCACTTCAGGAGCTCGCACCTCTTCGGGAGGTAATATCTCTTCTGGGTTTTTTCTAGAACATTTACCACTTCAGGGGCAAGTCCAGCCAATTTCCATTTTCGTGTTACGATATCTTTTGCACCAATAGGTCTATCACGCTTCTGACGTGGTTTTGAATCATCAATCAATTCTTCAGGAATTGATTTATGTTTAGGGATTTCAACACTCGCTGGAACATTAACAACGGGTATATGTGATTTTATTATGTGTCAAGAACTAAAAGTATCTAGCATTTGATTAGCAGTGTTTTGCATATAAATAATTCGTTTAACCTCATTTTCACATTGATTAATACGCGGGTCAATAGAATTCAATCCTGATCCATGTCATGATATTTCAGAATTTAATTTATGTAAAACTTTATCTCCCCCTAATGAATGGAACATAAACTCATCAAAATGACAATCAGCATAACGAGCAGTAAAAATATCACCAGTCAATGATTCAAGATATCTAATAATAGATGGGGAATTAAAACCAACATAGATACCAATTCTTCTTTGAGGTCCCATTTTTGTTCTTTGTGGTAGAGCAATAGAGACATATACTGCACTACCAAAAATCTTAAAGTGGAAAATATCGGGTACTTGACCGAGAACTAATTGATAGGGAGATTCTTTATGATAAGTAGATGGTCTGACCCTGATTATGTTACCGGCGTGTAGTATAGCATGACCCCAATTAGATATAGGTAATTTAACCTTTAATAATAAAAGACGAGCAATAAGTTGAAGTTTTTTAATTAAACACTCCGCCAAACCATTTTGTGTATGAACATGGGCTACAAGGTATTCGATTGAGATTTCTACTAACATACAATAATCATTTAAAGTTGAGGATGTAAATTTAGCATCATTATCTAATCGAATTGATTTAATGGGATGATCAGGGAATTGGGCTCGTAATTTGATTATTTAGGCTAATAATCTTTCAAAGGCTACATTTCACGTAGAAAGCAGACAGACATGAGACCGCCTAGTTGAGGCATCAACTAAAACAATGAAATACCTAAACGGACCAGAAGATGGGTAAATCGGACCATGAATATCAAATTGGATTATTTCTAAGAATTTTAGAGATTCGGTTTGGAGTTTCACAGGGGATGGTCAGACAATTTGTTTTCCCAAGGAACATGCTGAACAAAGAAGTTCATCACGTGGTATGAACTTTTTATTTTTAAGAGGATGCCCTGTAGAATTCTCTATAATGTGACGCATCATAGATATTCCTGGATGATCGAGTCTTTCATGTTAAAGGGTAAATGATTTTGGGTCTACAATTTTAGGTATGGTGATAATCAACATGATAGTCGGATATGTTGAATAACAGACCGCAACCAAATACATTCCCTAGTTACTTCGTGAATTGCCAGTAACTCTGCATGATTTGATGAAGTTGCCACAAGTCTGCTTTACAGATTTCCAAGAAATAGTAATTCCATAATATGTGAATAAATAACTTGTCTGTGATCGTCCAAAATGAGGTTCTGACATGTAACCAGCATTTGCATATCTAATCAGCTGTGATTTTGAATTATTTGGAAAGAATAGTCCAAGATCAATTATCCCACGGAGATATCTCAATATGTGTTTAACTTCATCCAAATGTATTTTAGTTGGATTAGAACTGAATCTTGCTAGTAGATTTACAGTAAATGCAATATCAGGTCGAGTGTTATTTGCAAGATATGTGAGAGTACCAATAACACTAAGATATGGAAATTCAGGTCCAAGAAAATCTTCATCTGGTTATCTAGGTCGGAATGGATTTTTTTCAACTTCAAGTGACCGGACAACCATTGGTGTTGTTAGTGGAAGAGATTTGTCCATGTAGAATCGATCAAGAACATTTTCTATGTAAGTGGATTGATGAATAAATAATCCTGAAGATAAGTGCTCCACCTGTATACCTAAACAAAATTTTGCCTTTCTAAGATCCTTCATTTCAAACTCATTTTTCAAATAGTTAGCAGCATTAGTAATATCTTCAGAAGTACCAACAAGATTCAAATCATCCACATATACAGCAGTAATAAAAAAACCATTTTGTGACCTTTTAATAAACACACATGGACACACTTGATTATTAATATACCCATCATTCAATAAATATTCACTAAACCTATTATACCACATACGACCAGATTGTTTTAAACCATATAGTAATCATCGTAATTTAATAGAATATAAATGTCGAGACTTAGTTTCATATAACTTTAATCCTTCAGAGATTTTTATATAAATATCACTATCAAGTGATCCATATAGGTAGGCTGTCACAACGTCCATGAGACGTGTTTCCAGTTTCTCCATACAAGTCATACCCATCAGAAAACGAAAGGTAACTCCATCCATAACAGTAGAGTATGTTTCCTTGTAATCAAATCCAGGCCTTTGAGATAATCCTTGGGTTACCAACCGATCCTTATATCTCACAATTTCATTTCTCTCATTTCATTTTTGTACAAATATCCATATATTCCCTTACACCAACTGGTGTTTGAACTGCATGTCCAAAAACATTTCTCTTGCGCAAGGAGTGCAATTTTTCCTGGATTGCAACTTTCCATTTTGGCCAATCATCTCTTTGTTGACATTCTTCCACACTTTGTGGTTCAGAATCGGAGTTTTCAAGAATATCACATGCCACGGAAAAAGCATATGCATCATCAATTTCAATACTCCTACGGCACAACAATTTCCCGTTATGTACATAACTTATTGAGATCTCATAATTTTCAGGTACCTTTGCTTATATAGAAGCATGTGCCACTTCAGGGACAATATCCTCTTCTGGAGGCAATACCACTTCTGGGATTTTAGTAACAGCCAATTCAGGGGCTCGCACCTCTGGTATTCAAATTTTAAGTCTGCATGAATGTGGTGCCTAAGGAAGATAATAGATTTTGCATTTGGTTCAGTAGTTGGGGTTTTCCCTGTTTCTATAATGTCTTTTAACCAATTTGCATTAAGATGTAATTCAACATCAAGAACCGAAGACATATAATTATCCCCAGAAACATCCAAAACAACAAACTCTAATTTTGCAAGATTCATCATTCTGATTTACAAAATAAATATTTAAAACATGATATGATAATATTCATGCTAAAACATAAACAATTAATCACTTACATACAATAAAATTTATAAAATTACGATAACATAGTCAACTATAAACTTGTAACTAATAATCATAACAATTTTAATATATATTAAAGAGTATTATAAATTCATAAATAATAATGAGAACTATTATAGTAATATTTATAAAAGAAAATAAATAAAGATAAAGCGTACCTCCTTCTTTAAATGAAACTTATTCGGGCAATATCTCCTTCGTGAATAAATCTTACTTGGGCAATAACTCCTTCGTGAATAAAGCTTGCTCGGCCAATACCTCTTCTGTGAATAAAGCTTACTCGGTCAGAGACTCGTGTTGATAACGTATTATAAACCTTTATAACACTAACTTCAACTGAATAAGAAATCTAGGAGAATATATGAAAGGGGAGATAGGAGTGAAGGGAAGTAACTCACTGCACTTTCATGTGTACTAGAAATGCTAAATGTAATCTCTATGTAATGGTTGATGATAACTCAACAATAGAACAGGACATGTAATAATATGCAGGTGCACAGAAATCTTAGATCACAGAGTTCAGTTAAGACAAAGTATCAAAGGATCATCTACAGACTTGAAGCCCACTGGAAGAAGTTCATTAACATGTTCAGGCCTCAGTGGAGAATAAAAGATGTTGACATATATTCAAGGATGTGGAAGCTACAGAAGATTGTCTTAGTCTATGAAGATTTTAGTGCATTACAATCGAAGCAACAAGTAAGGTTTGCAAAGAAGAATGTGGAATCATGTTCAGAATCAAGAGCCCCTATCAAGACTAGTCACTTATGAACCAGATCGTTGCATCAAGTGTCAGGACATTGGAGGCAAGCTCTCGTCGGTTAATATGATTTTAATCATTCTAAAGTTGTTGGTTTTCTTGAGTCAAGTGGAGGATCAACAAAGGTGGTAAATCAGTGTTGGAGAAATGTCAGCCTAATGGATAAGGGATAGACGGCACAACCTGATTGGATCTTACTAAAGCTTCACAGATTAGAAGGCCAAATACTTGGACGTGGTGGAGTCACGTATACGGGGCAAGTATTTGGATAAGGAAGTCTACACAAATTGAAGAGTGGAATGGAAATATTTAATTTAATTAAATAAAGTATTTATTTAATGATTTATATATTTTATAAATAAAGACACTCTTTATTTATATTATATATATTTATTTAAATATTACTTTTATATTAAATATTTCCAAAGGCATGCTTGGCACATGACTTTGAAGATATGATTTGAGTGGACAAAAGTAAAAGGTGGAAAAACAAAGTAACACCTTTTTCAATATATAAAGAAGAAACCCAAGTCATCATCTTGTGTGAGTATCCGGATGAGAAAAGAAAAGGGGAGAGAGAGAGATATTATTCTCTCCCCCATGGCCGAACTCATACTTTAATATTATGGGGCCATGAATTTCTTTGTCATACCACTCATCTATCTTCTATTGTAAACATTGCTAAATCTTGTTTAGAAGATAGGTTTGATTTTTGTCTCCTAGATCTAGAATTTGTAATATTTTTAGAGGTGCCAAAAATCATTTCTTTGTTGTGTTCTTGAACTTGTATGTAGCATCTACCCCACTTCAATGAATATAAAGTTATATTCTTGTATCTTGTTGTGTTGTGTGTTTTGGATGATTTACCGTTCATTATCTTGGTTATTTTAATGGTGTTCTTGAGGTTGAAGAAGATGATGAACAGTACCTGGGTTTGAACCAAAGTAATTTTTATGTCGTCCCAAAAATAAATAAAAGTCAGATTTTTATTTGGGAATCGTATTCACCCCCCCCCCCCCCCCTCTACGATCTCCGGGACTCAACAATTGGTATCAGAGCTACTCGATTGACATACAAATCGATTGGATCTATGTTTATTTTTGAGATTAAAGAGGGTACGATTGGTTCACTGGGCATCCAGAATTTTTTTTGAAGCCCGGAATTTTTCTAAGTACAAAATGTTCTAGATGGCCAAGTAGAATATTTCTATGTAGAATATTCGACTTAGAATATTCGAGTTAAATATTCGACTTAGAATATTCGAGTTAGATATTCGACTTAGAATATTCGAGTTAGATATTCGACTTAGAATATTCGAGTTAGAATGTTCGAGTTAGAATGTTCGAGTTAGAATGTTCGAGTTAGAATATTCGAGTTAGAATGTTCGACTTAGAATATTCGAGTTAGATATTCGACTTAGAATATTCGAGTTAAATATTCGACTTAGAATATTCGAGTTAGAATATTCGAGTTAAATATTCGAGTTAGAATATTCGAGTTAGAATATTCGAGTTAGAATGTTCGAGTTAGAATGTTCGAGTTAGAATGTTCGAGTTAGAATGTTCGAGTTAGAATGTTCGAGTTAGCATGTTCGACTTGGATGTTCGACTTGGATGTTCGACTTGGATGTTCGACTTAGGATGTTCGACTTGGATGTTCGAGATAGGATGTTCGACTTGGATGTTCGAGATAGGATGTTCGACTTGGATGTTCGAGATAGGATGTTCGACTTGGATGTTCGAGATAGGATGTTCGACTTGGATGTTCGAGATAGGATGTTCGACTTGGATGTTCGAGATAGGATGTTCGAGATGGAATCTATGTAGAACATTCCTATGTAGAATTTCTACTTAGAAGGCTGTTTCTACATGACACATGGCTACATAGCTTAACTTTTATTTAAAACAAAAATTATTTTTCTCTTAAATTATTTTTAGTTTAATAATTAATTTAATAATTAAATTTGAATTTAATTATATAAAATATTTTGGAAATAATTTTTAAATTTAAATAATTTATTTTTCAAGTTTATTTTACATCTTGGAAAATATTTTATTTTCTTTTAAATTTTAGACTCAAATATTTTATATTTTTAATATTCTTAGTTAAGAATTTTATTAATTTGAAAACTAAAATTAATCTTAAAATCCAATTTAATTTCTTTTGAGTTTAATATTCTTAAAAATATTTTGAGAATTATTTTTGAGATTTAATAATTTATTTTTCATAAAACTTTAATTACAAATTTTATAAAACTCTTTGGAAAATATTTTTGGATTGAAATAATTTATTTTCATGAACATTTCAAATGTTTTGAAAATTTAGTATTTCTATTTCAAAATTATATTTTCAATCTGTTTTATTTTAATTATAATTAAAACTGTTTTGGATTATAAATTCTATAAAATTCTTTGGAAATTAATTTTGATTTGAAATAATTTCTTTTTCAGGATTATTTAATATACCTTGAAAATTTTGTTATCTCTATATCAAAACTTTCTTTTCGAATTTTATTTTATTTATAATTTGAAATTGAGATATTTATTATTATTTATCAAAAATTGCATTTTCAATTTATTTTGATTATTTAAATTCCTAAAAAATTAAATACTTCTGTTTGAACAAAATGTTTTATTAAATGAAATAACAGGAGTTGATTCTTCGTTCGTTGAGGACAAACGAACTGACTGAAGAACATTCTAATGGAGTTGAGACCTGATCTTACCATTGGAGATGTATTTCTACATCGGTCTACTCAGTGGATCATTTGGTTATTGAAAGGGGATTAGTTCATTTAGGGAAGAGTCTTCGATCAGTGGTTTTCGAATCAATATCTGAAGAATTTGGGATTTTGAAAAGGAATTCAGTTTAACGGTCAAAGAACCAAAACAACAAATGAAGATTTGGTTAAAGGACATCAGTGGCAGAAATACACAAGGTTTGATTATCACTGACATATGATAATCAAGGGGTTATTGCTACACATACAAAGAAGAGTGATCTTTTCAAGCAGAACATGAGACATTCTATGTCAGGGTCTTTAAGCAGAACAATCAGGTATCAGTTTGGGTTGAAGCAGGAACATCATTTGTTATTGAGGTCAAATGCAAGGATACTTCCATGAGTGTTAGTAGAATGGAAATTGATTTGGATCAATTGATTATCACTCGAGATGGAATGTTAAGCATCGCACAGGTATACTTTCTAACTAGTTTATACTTGTTTGATTTAATTATAGAGTATTAAGTGCTGAACTGCATTATATTATAAGTTTGATGTAATGCATGTCTCACCTTGATTTCTATATAAATTAGATAACTTATGCTAGTTTGTTAGTGTTGCTTGTTTATCAGTATTTGACTTCATGATTAGATCTTGTGTGATTTAATGCTTGCTTTACGATAATTGATCATGTTAGCATATAGAGTCTTAGGTATTTGTAGGGGTACATTTACCGGAAAGAGTATTTGCTGCATGCTAAGTGCCTTGATGTTTACATTGTCAATAATCTGTTTATACTCGCATGGTTATATTAAATGTTATATTTGATCATGTGCTTGTTAAGATGAGTTTGTTTCTAATTGGGAATTGCCTAGGGGTCAGTATAATAAACTATGAATTAAATTTTTTTTAAATTTAAACTGACTCAGGTAATTAGAGATAAGATAATGTTAAAGTGAACAACAAAGGTGATTTAGAAGAATTAGGAATCTGAGTGATTGATTCTTCTATGACTACATATATGTATGACATGATTCTTATAGACTGCTAGTCCACCTTAAGATAGGTTGGGATCACTGAGCTCATAGCCAAGACTACTTGTTGAGGCTGATATAGATGAGGAGTGATCAGTCAAATAAGAATGAGCATGTTGAACTTGAATGCTTTGTTGTTAACTATGTTTAAAAATATCTCTAACCCTTGGACTCAATCAAAATTGAGGACCACGTGTCTTAATCATTTGTGAATGCAGAGTATCTTTCAACATGTACAAGTTATATATCTCTGACATTTTCATGTTCGAGGCATGTAACTACTTTTGCTTTGATATTCAAATGGTTAAGCAAGGTTACCTATTTTTCTTGAATGATCTGAAGCACAATATTAAGAAAGACC
This sequence comes from Oenanthe sinensis, assembly GCA_028671895.1. NCBI lineage: Eukaryota > Viridiplantae > Streptophyta > Magnoliopsida > Apiales > Apiaceae > Oenanthe > Oenanthe sinensis. Next base: position 14,018,204 of record CM053798.1, read on the forward strand.
TAGGGGATTCTTTGTGAAGGGTTTCCTAATATCAGTTCGATGATGAACAGTATTGATCGGGGTCAAGAGAAATAGAAGCTCACTCTACTGGAAGTGAGGTTACTGCTGACACGAAATGTAATGCTTATGATGAAGTCAACTATTCGTTGAAGTTTATCAGAATGGAGTTAGCTGCAACAACAAGTGATGCTCTCACACTTGGTTTATCATATAATACTTGGTTTATCAAGATAACGGATTCGACGGTAAAGATGAAGTTAGTGAGAAAGGACTACTTCTAATGAAATTCTTTTAAGAAGGACATTAGTGAAGTATGTCAGTTGAAGGGAAGTCAAGTCAGAGGCTACCCTGTTTAGTTTTGGTGTTTGTTCATGCATTCGATAGATGAAGCATCTCAGTGATTAATCACATTCAAAGGATTAGGCAGATTGCTGTAAGAACACTTTGAGGGCAGGTAATGGAATTTGTTGACGAACGAAGTTCTATGTTATGTCTGCACTGAAAGGAGTATTCTAGAGTAAAGTTCAGTTTCCGGACTTCATGACCAAATGGAGGAGTTAATAGGGAAATCCAGACCTTGAGTGGAATTACAAGGATAATGGATAGACTTAAGGTTTCCTATTCACTACGGCTGAATCAGTTGACACAGCAAGTCTAATCAACAAATGTAAAGAGAAGACATCAAGTAAGATTAATCATGCCTGAAGTCACATGGTGTGATGGAGGGCTATCTTATTTGGAGTTAAGAAGCTTACACAGAGTCTGTGATTGATTTAAGATGATCTAGATGCAGTGAACATCATCATCAAGCTCCCTACATTCGTTTGATTTTAGCTCTGAATTTTTAAAGGTTGACATCCTGTTTAGGGCTCAAGATCAGATGACACCAGATGAAGAAAAGCTGCAAGTAGCATCACAGGGGGAGCATCAGTAAGTTGGATCAACTAGTCATGTTTCATGTTCAAAGGCTAGCAGTGCTCATTGAGTAAGAGTTGAGATTCTTAGGAGCACTTAGTGATCCAGATTGAGTGATTGCATATTAGAAAGGAAATTGTCAATTTAAAAATAATGCAAGATGATCTCAATCATATTTGAAGAAGACTACTCTACCCACTGAATATCTAAGGAAACATTAAGGACACATCTGTCATGACAAAGGGTTTTGTGTAACAACATTTCCTAGAGTCAGTTCTTGATGAATCTGGGTAGTAGAGTAGTGATTGGTAGTGTCGTGCATGTATAAGAGTATTTCATTGGTTTTTCTGAGTGAATTCAATGAAGATTGAAGATGCACTAACTAATCAAGATTGAGTAGGGTTCGAATCAAGGAACTAACTCAATTGAACCAGAGGCAGATACACTTAGTACAAGGAATCAATCCACATGAAGACTTGGTATTGATACAGAAGCTGAAGGGTAGTTCGGAGTTTTTGAAGGTTCTACTCTGCTAGTGTCAAGACTACTGGTTTCTAGAGTGCTGAGTTTAGTGAAGCTGCTGCCAAGACCAATATCTACAAGGAAATATTTGGGTGTTGAAGGTAATGCAGTTTCCGTCTGGATGAGCGTGGTATTGTTTCGAGGAACAATGTTAACTGGTAGCTGAAAAGTTATTCCTGTCCAAAAGGAGTAAACGTTCGATCTCGAAAGGAGTAAACGTTCGATCTCTAGGGCAAAGAGGAGTAATTGTTCATTCAACGATCATACACTAGTAAAAGCTCTATTGAATAAGGTATGTCACTCTAGTCTAATATTGATTTATTTAAATGTAAAGTTTATAGAGAGTGTTCATGCTATTTAGATGTCTACGATCTCTAGGAACTGATTAATGTTTGGCTTGTGACCACCCGGGACCCAATATTATCGGTATGAGATTACCTATGATCACCCGGGACCTAGGGACCTAACATTGTAGCATCTCTTTGTATAGTCAATTTATATCCAGGATCTCGTACTTTGTGTTGTCATATGTTATTCATGCTATATGTATCAAATGTTTCAGCATAAGTATTTGTATATATTAATTAACTGTAATTTTATTTACTTTTAATTGTTTAATGCTAATATTAATGGAACCACTTAATATGTAGTTTAAGTGATGTAATTCATGTCTTTTGCAAAATCCATTAATATTAGTTGTCATTCTTTTGATATTAGTGATGTCACTTAGAATTTCTGCACTAAGTGACAAAAAGATTATTTCAAAAACACTGATATTGAAAGTAATTTACTACATCGCGAGGGGTTGTCAAAGATCATAAATTTTAGCATTAATATTTAAAGGTATTTGATCTCTGATGCAACTAGTACCTCGAGCTTACATACATTCTGATTGTCATGAGTATTTTCAATATGCTTATGTGATAATTGTTGAGATGTAGTGTAAGAAGTTAAATGCTGTCATTCGGTCAATGTATGTTCAGTGTTTAGCGGATGCTTATGTTTTATGCTTTCGAATTACCATGATCTATATTGCAATATGTGTTTGTTTCAAGCGACAAATGGTAATTGTCTAGCATAATGTAAGTATCTTATGTGCTTGATTGTTTTGTAGTAAGATGCATTTTATTACAAAATGATTGAATGATGCTAGTACTTTTGAATGTCTTGTCATTCATATCTTTGATAATTCATTAGTATTAACATATGCTTTTCATTCTTTAGAACTTGAATGCATAAAGAAATTTCTTGTCTATTTCTTGTTAAAAATGTTTTATCTAAACATGCATTCATTTGCCAGAGAATGAAAAGCCACTAAAAGTTTTTTTACTCCCTTTGAAAGAAAACATTTCTTGAGGATTATCTCTAAATGTTTTGTAATGAAAACTGTTTTCTCTCCACGATTTGTTTAAATAAAGTTACTTGATAACTTGTAACTTAGGTTGCATGGTATCAGGCTATTTTATTTGAGTAAATTGTTTTGATCTTGAGGTATCAACTATTGGTAAAACATTTTTCAAAACTCTTGTTAATGTCTGTTTCACATTGACCTGTAGTATTAAAACAATGGTTGTTTGCTTTGGGATTAGTGCCTTGAACTGTATGACTAAAGCATTCATTCGATTTTTTTTAAATGATTTATGTTTTAAGTCGGAGATAATATCCGATAAGAATGAATTGCAAAATAATTTCTGAAAACATACAGTGAGCAAGATGAAATAGATTTGAGTTATTAATCAAAATGTTTTTGTTAAAAGAGTTGAATTTAATTGGATATTTGTCGAAGAGAAATTCAAAAGAACACTTTTGTTAATCTGTTAAATTTTTTTTTCAAAATTGTGAGTTTATGAAATTTGGCTTAATATTCTTTTACCTATTCTTTATTAATTCCCACATTTTAGCTCTGGTGCATTGTTTCTTAAGGACACATTGCTCCGATGCTATATTTCTGAGAAGGAATAGAGAATAAGTTTAATCATACTATACCAAATTTTATATAGCTCTGATCAACTCTATCTATTTAGCCGTAATGGCTTGGCCTTAGTGGCTATAGGGGAAGGTCAAGAAGTTGAATAATCCATCAATTTCTAACCAAGGCCTTAGTACCAAACACTATCATTCTAATTCAAACTTTCAACCCTCGGTGATATAAGGAACTTATGTAGATTAGCGGTTGTTAAGGGAGATACTGCACTTGATGCAGCAAATAAGGATGAAGTCGGAAGTGCACCCACAGCTCTACCTCTCGAGAAGGAAAGAAGTATACAAATTGAGGTATCTGTAACTCATCTGTATTCTCTCAAAAGGATGCAGAGCTGAAAAGGCAATTCAACCGTTTCTGAATGAACTCTCTCAACAGGGTGATTTCATTGAAAATTCGCTCGTCAGCCAGAGCACCTTGTAATGAGTCAAGCACACCAAAAGCATTCACGCTGATGGTAAACCTAAAGTTTTTGCTTCTAAGGGATGTTATAGGACCTAACAGTTCTCTAGCCTCTCTTGGGACTAACAATTGTGAGGACACATTGCAAGAAGTGCACATTGTGAGGTATAGGTAAAACCCCTAAACTTCTGTGTTTACCATTCATGGTGAATGAAGTTGTTGAGCCGCCTTCACAGGCATTAGAGGGAAACTTGGATTTCTTGCCATATATTAGAATCCTTGTCAACCTTCCTAGGAGGAACAGTCCTAGTTCCCTAACGGGATTTCACATCCGCAGAGCAATCTGTTGATGTTGAGAGGCAATCACTAACAGTTTTCCATGACTGAAAATAGTGAGTTAATTCATCTTCACAGGTGATTGAGAGAGATGTTTGTACACGTCTACTCTCCCAGGAATTCAAGTTCTGGAATACATGGATCGCTCAAAACTTAAAGGCATATCACCGTCAACGATCCAGTGCATGGATTTGCATATGGGGAGTCGGTTGATGCTTAGATAGCTGCTAGACGCATACCACATTCAACGATCCAGTGCATGGATTTGCATATGGGGAGATTGTTGATGCTGAAAGTAGCTGAGCAACAACTCGTAGACTATGATTCAGTTGGTTTACCAATTTGATGAGTCTTTTGAAGATCAGGGTGTTGGGATTTCAGTCACTCCTGGAATGGAGGAAATTCCAATTTCAGAAGGGTTATTCCCCGACGACGAGCCACGTGTGCATGGATTTGCTCATGGTGAGTTGGGTGACGGCCTAACTGAAACCCTGTCTGAGATTCCATCTCAGAACCTAGATCTTTAGTGATCAACAACATGCTATAGTCAACGATCCATAATATCTTGGTGAGACTAGCATGGATTTACTTACAGGTACAAATTGCTATAAATGGAATGAGTGCAAGTAAGGGAGAGAAACACTTGAGTGAAGTGAGGGAGTGATACACTTGAGTGAGAGAAATAGGGAGAGAAATGAGTGGAACACTTACGCTTGAAAGTGTAAACACCAACAGAACGTAGTAGAAGTGAGGAAACCATAGACCAAACACTAACCTTGCTACTATGCTTGAATCCTGTTACTGAATTTTCCAGCTCTGAAATGTTGAAGAGATTCTTTTATGGAAGACAAGCTGAAGAAGAGTCTAGCTGAAGCTTAGTGGGAATGTCCAAACTATTACCTTTGGGTCTATTAATTCATGTTGTTCTCAATCTCAAAGGGGGAGACATTAATTTTTAGGCCTAAGGAGGATTTTATGTTCAATTGAAAGAGAGTTTCTTATTCGATTGGATGTAGATGATACTTTTATTATTTTAAAGGATATTCTCAACTAAGGGGGAGAATTTGGTGATACAAGAAACGAGATCTCTTGGTGATACAAGAAATGAGATCTGTCAATCCTATCTTGTGGAGGTTACTTAGAGGATATCTAAAGACATAAGGGTGGATTGGAGCTTGCATGAACTAAGGGGAGAATTAGATAAAATTGAAACCTTAGTGATGCAATGGAGAAATTACTAAGGGGGAGTTTCTTAGAAATTGGTTGGAGCCTAATCCCTAAAGGTGTTGTAGATTTAACCAATTTTTCGTCTGAAGTGGAGAAGTTACTTTTTGTCAATTGGGAAGAAGTTACTTGTCGTACTAGGGGGAGAAGTTATGGAGAATCTTAACATCTTGGTTTGCAATGCTATATCTTATTCTGAAAAGATATCTAAGGGATTTTGCTCTATTTGTTTGAAGATCTGTCCTTGGAACATTCTTAAGAGAGGTTTGGCAGAAGAATTCTTTCTAGCACGATCAATGAATGAAAATGAAGATTTCTTTGAAGAGTATCAACTCAGGGGGAGTTTTTGCTAAGTAGAAGTTTTCTGGGTAAAGCAGAATGTGAAGGAGATTTTCAAGGGGCATCTGAGAAGTGTCCAAGTGTGTTCTATTTCTTGTTTCAGTGATAGATGAAGTCAGTGGAGTAGTGCAGGGAAGAAAGAAAAATATGTTTCCTGGAAATAGAACATCCTGAAGAAAAAGAAGAAGTGACTTTCATTCCAAGAGAGAACAACCTTAAGGGGAGAATGAGTTGACCTCTTATGGGGAACATAGAGAGCTGTATGTTCTAGTTCAAATTGCAAGATGAACGAGAATGATTGTTCAGAAGTCTTTACTAATGATTTGTTTCTTTATTGAAAGAACCCCATCTTTGAAGAACATTGAAGTGGAGAAAGCTAAAGGAAAATGAAATTCAGAAATTCATCATTCATTTTTAGCAACTCAGGAAATCTGGATTTAACTGATTATATCTTTCCAGAACCTTTTGTATATTATTTTCATGTCCAGTACTTTAATTGTTTCTTGTATGTTAGTTGAGTTATCCTCTAGTAGTTAATTTTATTTAATTGCTTTTGGGAGAGATTGTAAAGGGAAATAGTATTTGATTGCTATTCCATATCAACCAAATAGGGGGAGATTGAAAGGGGAGATAGGAGTGAAGGGAAGTAACTCACTGCACTTTCATGTGTACTAGAAATGCTAAATGTAATCTCTATGTAATGGTTGATGATAACTCAACAATAGAACAGGACATGTAATAATATGCAGGTGCACAGAAATCTTGGATCACAGAGTTCAGTTAAGACAAAGTATCAAAGGATCATCTACAGACTTGAAGCCCACTGGAAGAAGTTCATTAACATGTTCAGGCCTCAGTGGAGAATAAAAGATGTTGACATATATTCAAGGATGTGGAAGCTACAGAAGATTGTCTTAGTCTATGAAGATTTTAGTGCATTACAATCGAAGCAACAAGTAAGGTTTGCAAAGAAGAATGTGGAATCATGTTCAGAATCAAGAGCCCCTATCAAGACTAGTCACTTATGAACCAGACCGTTGCATCAAGTGTCAGGACATTGGAGGCAAGCTCTCGTCGGTTAATATGATTTTAATCATTCTAAAGTTGTTGGTTTTCTTGAGTCAAGTGGAGGATCAACAAAGGTGGTAAATCAGTATTGGAGAAATGTCAGCCTAATGGATAAGGGACAGACGGCACAACCTGATTGGATCTTACTAAAGCTTCACAGATTAGAAGGCCAAATACTTGGACGTGGTGGAGTCACGTATACGGGGCAAGTATTTGGATAAGGAAGTCTACACAAATTGAAGAGTGGAATGAAAATATTTAATTTAATTAAATAAAGTATTTATTTAATTATTTATATATTTTATAAATAAAGACACTCTTTATTTATATTATATATATTTATTTAAATATTACTTTTATATTAAATATTTCCAAAGGCATGCTTGGCACATGACTTTGAAGATATGATTTGAGTGGACAAAAGTAAAAGGTGGAAAAACAAAGTAACACCTTTTTCAATATATAAAGAAGAAACCCAAGTCATCATCTTGTGTGAGTATCCGGATGAGAAAAGAAAAGGGGAGAGAGAGAGAAATTATTTTCTCCCCCATGGCCGAACTCATACTTTAATATTATGGGGCCATGAATTTCTTTGTCATACCACTCATCTATCTTCTATTGTAAACATTGCTAAATCTTGTTTAGAAGATAGGTTTGATTTTTGTCTCCTAGATCTAGAATTTGTAATATTTTTAGAGGAGCCAAAAATCATTTCTTTGTTGTGTTCTTGAGCTTTTGTTCTTGAACTTGTATGTAGCATCTACTCCACTTCAATGAATATAAAGTTATATTCTTGGATCTTGTTGTGTTGTGTGTTTTGGATGATTTACCGTTCATTATCTTGGTTATTTTAATGGTGTTCTTGAGGTTGAAGAAGATGATGAACAGTACCTGGGTTTGAATCAAAGTAATTTTTATGTTGTCCCAAAAATAAATAAAAGTCAGATTTTTATTTGGGAATCGTATTCACCCCCCCTCTACGATCTCCGGGACCCAACAATATATTTATGTATATTAGATTTGTAGCCTTCTCTGTAGTGCATCGTTAATTAGTTACAAGAGGACTAAATATGTTCACGGCCTTAGTATGTACATTTGACTCTATTCTACAAGGATCCAGCTAGCCTACAGTGTATTGGATTTATCATTCCGTGTAGACTTTCATTTCTTTGTTTGACAATCATTTACGCAGTTTTATATTGCGTACTTGAAAATCACTTTAGTGAATACGCATTGTTAAAGTGCGTATATGATAGGAAAAATTACAAAATAAATAAATTTTCAACAAATCGCGCATGTTTGACTTGCGTATACTAAAACACACATATCCTGTATGTGTGATTGGCGGGTATCCAGGGCCATTGTTCCTGCCTGTAAGTATTTTGGTCAATTATATTTAAAAAGTGGGTATTTAGGTCTCTCACCCGATAATTAGTTGAAAATACACTATTATAATATGTAAAAAATTTTAAAAATAAAAATATGAAAATGAAAATTACAATAAAAATGTAATTTATAGTATTACAAAATAAAGATATTAAATATAATTAAATAAATTTCTTAAAAACCGACCCCCCTTTTATAATTATATAGAACTTGATAATGATAAAAGAATTAAATTATATAAATATACTTTACAAATTTTTCTATAAATTATTTTTTTTTATTAATATTTTAATTTTATTTGATAGTAAAAATTTGGAGGGAGCTATCAAACAAAAGTATGGGGACTGGGAGTTCGTCATATAATATGCTGTAAATTTGAATATCGTTTTTAGAAAAGTAAAAAATTAAAGTTGGAGTGAAGGATAGATGCCAAGATGTAATAGCATAGATCAGCATTATTACTTAGACGTCCTATTTTTAGGAAGCCGGCGCACCAAAAAATTAGAAATTTATGTTGAAGAGTTGGTAAGTTGCCACCTCACCCCTCTATTCCGAGTTATTATAGATAGATAGATAGATTGACGGTGAAACATGAATCACTGCTACTAAATAAAATTGATTAATTGAGTTATCAATTGTCTTGAAACATTAAAGTACGGAAGGATTTTTCAGAATTTTATAATATTATATTTTAACATTTTCCTCGGGTAAAAGACTTAAATGCATTTTCTCTAAAACTAAGTCACCAAAATACCTATAAGCTGCGACCATGACTCTAAATACTCTTTGAATGCCTTGATTGAAAGTGCGTACATTGTATACGCATACTAAACATGCGTGATTGTTTTATATTATTATTTTTTAAAAATATTATACTCCATACGCATAGTAAAGTAACATAAACATCGCACATGTGTCCGTATATTTTGTTAGACTTGCATTTTTCAATTTTCACTCAATGAGTCAATGATAATGTATACGATATCACAAATAAGGTACACGCATCCATAATATGCGTAAATGGCAGGTATATAAGGTCAGAGTTCCCCTTTGATGTATTATGGGTCAATGGTTTCAACACTATTGAAGTCTTGCAATAGGTCATCTATGGTGTAGTGCCGTTTGAGCAATACAATTAAATAGTTAGACACAAATTAAGACTAACTAATTCGACAACTAGGCATGCATGTGTTTCTTCCACTTGCATGTCCTTTAAATTCTCTATTAATTTTAGAGGCTGCAAACAAGAGGCATTTGTGCAGGGTCATTCTATTTCCCACGTATAGTATTATTACAATTAGTACTATCGATCTAGATATGCTAATCATAAGATAGTTCAATTAATATAAGACAGCAAGTGATGGTCACTACTTTACTACATATAATAATCAAATTGTACAGTATATAAGACAGACACTAATATATATATAGCTAGAGAAGAGTCTAGAAATTAAGGAATCCTATGAAGTAACGAACACATGCTGGAGTGGTTTTGTTTAGGATTATTTATTTTTAGAAAATTTAATTGTTAAATTAGAAGCATATAATTAACATGAGATCTAGTCATAATTAAGGTGGCCTATTAACATGTCGCGTGCCTCTGGCTGATTATTTATTATTACCATGTATCTAATTAATCTATGATTACAACAAGGTTTTCATATTTCATCTTAGCAAATATATTTCGATCATTTTTTAAAAATAATTTTCTATTCACTTAACTAGAGTTAAAGTTGCTTAAAACACCCCTGTTCTTCGAGCGGGATAATTGAGTACGTTAACTTTGCCTTCCGAACATAATACATTTTCATACAAATTACAAAGTACCTAAATCTATATTGTTCATGGTCTGTTTTGGGCACCTGACCGTGTGCTAGCCAGCTAACTGTCTGAGATTTATGCAACAAATTTATGGATTTTTATATACATATATTCTTTGATTAGATTATACCAACTAAATAACAAACAGAAAGATTAGTTGATAGTATACTCTATAACTCGGGATCAGATACATAAAAAATAGGATTGCTCAGCAAGCATCCTGGAGGCACATGACCTAAGAATTAAGATTCAATACACTACAAGAAAAACAGTATCAGACAACACTGATCAGACAACGCTCGGTCAAAAAAGCATTGCCCAGAATTAACATACAATGATTTATTTTTACCCTCGAAAAACCATGGTCTAATACAGGCTTAATACAATGGTTTTCAGAACCGTTGTGAAAAAATACTCAAAATTGTGGAAGTTACGCAACTGTTTCTAAAGACTATTGTGTTATTATAATTCATACAACGGAAAACTTAACCGTTGTTAAATATTATACAACTGTTTTACAAAAATATTGTTTTATTAGAATTCATACAACATGTCAAATAACTGTTGTTAAATGTTGCACAACTGTTTTATTATACTATTACTTTATTAGAATTCACACAAGTGTTTTTGATATCATTGTTCGTTAATATGTCATACAACAGTTTTTAAAATGAAAAAACACTTGTATAATGAGCTAGATTTTTTTAAAAATTAAAAAAAAATTGATTTCTTTATGAATTTTGATTTGTGTACCCTATAACTTGAAATATATATTTATAATATGGATATGTATATATTTGTGAATACTAACTACCTATTTTTGTAGTTCGAACATGAGAATGTGTATACCTTTTATGTTACGAGTTATGGGGTAGACAATCACTTGGTGGTAAATCTACAATTATGTTATTGTTAAAATTAAAATTAATTTTTTCGATGATCAGACCGTACGGATGTTAAGATCAATATGTATTAGTCATGTATAAAAAAAATCAATATATTTTAAATTTGTTTTGTATCCTTTTTTAACAAAACTAGTCAAAATAGTAAATAAATAATTTTCGTCTTATTATAAAAAAGTATTTTTTGTCTAGTAGTGTCAAACAAAACAACGTTTTTTTTACCAGTTGTGTTGTACGAATTAAAAAAAACACAACGGTTTTCAATGTAAGACCGTTGTAGAATAAAATATTGTATGAAATGAAACAAGACAATGCTTCTAAAAAACCATTGTATTAATTTAATTAAGACAACTATTTTAAAAAAGAAAAAACCATTCTATAATGAGTTAGATTTTTTAAAAAATTAAAAAGATTATATCTTTTTTATGATTTTTTATTTTTGTACCCTATAAGTTGAATAATAAATTTATAATATTGATATGTATGCATTTATATTGTTTGTGAGTACTAAGTACCTAGTTTTATATTATTTGTGAATACTAAGTACCTAATTTTATAATATTTAAATATGCTTTTAATATAATTTTTAGGGTGTCAGATTTTTTTTATATATGCATTTATTTGTGTTAGGATTTTTCATAAATAGGAAAATTACCTATTATGTGTTATGTGACTTCTGTGTAGCTTAGAATATTTTATTCTATTTTTCTGTAATTTTTGTTGTGTTAGAATAAGGCTATTTCGATTTGTCATTATCGGACCCAACTACAACATGAGACTAGAGACCTTGTTTTTGGTTTCTTTGTTTTTATGACTATGTGTTAATAGTATATGTAGAATCAGTGGAGAATGAGAAGAGTTTGCCCAATTACCTACATTACATATGTAGTGAGTTTGATAAAATATTGTTTCTGCGATCTTCATTTGTTTGTGTGAATCAGAAATTGATTATTGAAGTGAATTGTTTTGTTTTTTTCCTCATCCGTCACAGGGAGAATTATGTTAATTAGAATATGGATCATTCTGCTAGTGATCTTATACATCTTATACATTTTATTTTGATTTCCAGACACAGTGGTCAATGCTTTAAATCTCAACTTGAAATCCATGGATGTATCTGTAGCTCAGCCACATAATAGATGTAATTCCGACAATGCAAGTAAGCTATGGTAAGATTTCACTTATTTTATGTTACCTTGAATGTATAATATATATATTTCATGGGGTAATGTTTAAGCAATCGTGTTTGTTCATAAACGCAGAAGCATCTATCAAGTATCTGAATCCTATTCTAATGGCAGAAGCTCAACAAAGATGAAATGCAGTAGCAGCTATGAAGTATCGGAATAGTATTCTCACAATGATTTGATTCTAACAAGTATAATAGGGTTTTTGATAGTATTGATGTTAGACATAGACATTTAGTTGCATGTTGTAATTCTTCTTGATAACTTTTGTATATTAAACCATTGTAACAACTGGGTATAGTCAACAGATTCTTATTTACGAACCGTTGTGTTCATTATCTTTAGGCATTTCGTCCTTATCGTGGAACCATTGTGATAATGTGATCTCGACAATGGCTTTTATTTTAGAAGCTGTTGAATATAGGAAGGAAGAACAACACTTCCTTTTGCAGGAACTGTTGTGTTAAAGAATAATAAACATTGTTCTCATATTAATAAACGCTTGATTAACAGCAAGTCCTACAATAGTCAATTTACCAAAATCGTTGTATATACCACCCTTCTAACAACATTTTTTCATGATCTTGTTGTTGTCTTGCTTAAAGACAGAAAACGATCGCGTGCCATTGTCTGATCTGTCTATCAGACGGCGGCTCAATATTCAACGATTTTTCATGGCATCACACAACGGGCAAAAACGCTTGTATGAAGCTGTTTTTCTTGTAGTGATGGATTGGCCAGCTAGCATGCCTCGAGGGGCGTAGTAAACATTTTCAAAGGGCCTCGCGCAGAATTTTAAAATTGGGTCTTTCACGTATGTACTTCAATACATATTAAATTATATTTTTTTAAATAAAATAAACTATTCAAATATATTATAAGAAAAAACTAAAGTCTAACAAATTTTAATTTTAGTATTATCAATATTTCTCAATTTTATTAATAAACCATAATTTTTTATTATTTTTTATTATAAATATATATAAAGCTACATAAATTTGAGGCCCTAAATTTTTTGGGGCCATGTGCGGTCGCTCATCCCGCGCTCGCCCAGCCACGCGCCTAGCTTTCTCTGATCCGAGTGATTTTTTATTTTTTATTTTTATTTTTTTAAGGCCTCAAGAAGATATTATAAATGATGCCCTTGGCATATGCTCCTCTGTTGCATGTATTTACTAACATGATATATATTATATTTATGTAATTAAAAAAAATGACGTTAATTACTGTTGACAATATCTTTGGGATAGAGGTTTATGGAAATAGTGGACAATAAAAACGAGACGGGGGAGTATATGTTTATTCGTGTTATGCGATACAATTGATGAAGCAATTTTCAATTAAATGGATCGGATATCTATCAGATCGGTTTTTCTGTCATCCCTACCTACTTCGTTATATTCTCAACTAAATAAAATTTTATCATAAATTAGCAAATTTTAGAAACTATGAAAAAAAATGATAAAAGTAAATTAAAAATTGAACACGGGAATCAAGTTGCAGTTGTCCATCCTATAGTTAGATCATGTGCAACCATTGTGAAAGAGAAGAAAGAGGAGAGGAGTGATGGTTCTTCCATTCTGCGGCATCTTATTATCTACTTCAGCAACAACTCCACAATCTTCAACAATGTCAATATTTTGATCGAAAAAGAAGCAATTAACAATCGGTAGATAATGGACCCACAAAATGATGTGATCAATCTTCAAAACAATCTTAAGAACAACGAGGAGGTCTCACAGCATACTTGGGCGTAAATTTCAAATAAAATCAAAGACAAATTCACCGATGTGAAATTAGAGATCGCAGGGTGAAAGCAGAGATCGGAACTTCTTGTGCAGAGATGGTATGTTTCTTATGTACAAGAAATTAATTTCTTGTAAATTAATTGGTCAAAGGTTTTTTTTCCCTTGTGTACAAGAAATTGACGTTAGAGAGTGATCAGGATTTCGTAGATCTTTTATACGCTTCTTCAACAAATCACTAATTTACTTTGTCCATCTATATTTGCATAATTGCGATGAGGCGGCCCTATGCAAATTCTCTTTATATTTGTGCTTTTAATAATATGTGTTGGACCAAATCAAGCTTACTTTATATAATTACTTATCTTGTTGTAACACATCTAGATATTCTATATTAGGTTAGTGACTTAGATACTTCAATGTATTATTGCAGTTAGAAGTGTGATCAAATTGTAATTTCAAGTTGTAATTAAAGTCAAAGAATAAAGTCTGTTATAAGATTCAAGTTTAATCATGTATCTAGACAAAGAAGACTTCTTAAAGAATAAGGAATGCAGTCTGAGAATTCTTCTAAGGCAAATAATTGATCGAGAAGTCACTACAATCGAGAAGTCAGAGATGTGTAACTGGTCGAGAAGTCTCAAAACACTCATTGGCTTAGTATTCGATCGAGAAGTGTTCATTCTAGAAGTCAAGGAATTAAAGCCAATCGAGTAGTGTGAAAATGTCATACATTCGAGAAGTCCAGAATAAAAAATTCGAGAAGTTAGCAAAAGGAGTAATCGAGAAGTCATAGGGTTGAACCAATCGAGAAGTCTGAGTTTCAAGCAACTGATCGAGAAGTCTCAACATATAACTGATCAAGAAGTCTCAACATGTAACTGATCGAGAAGTCTCAATAAATAACTGATCGAGAAGTCTCAGCATGAACCTATTCGAGTAGTCAATCCCCATGACTTCTCGAAGCAAAATCAGCAGAGTATTCGACTGCTTCAAGAGGCTAGTTTCAAGGAAAATTGCAGAAAAACAAGACAAATAATTTGCAACTCTGTCATTATAGGATCAGTCAAACCTGAGATAATATAGACAAGTCTACAATGAACCTTGGAAGATACACAAGACGAATGACAGAAGAGATAAGGCTGAAAGCAACAGATTGTCAACAGAATGTGTTAACTAGAAATAGATAGTAGTTAAATGTAAACTTATTCTTGTCTATTTTTCTAGTTTTAGCTTAACTGACTGGTGAGAGCATGTGTCAAAAAACATGTTGTCTATATAGCTTATGTACTGTCTCATTAGTGAGTATCTTTGAACAATATCAAGTGTATTCATACCTTGTATCTTCCAAGAACAAGAAGCTGAAATTCACACTGAATTTCAGATTGTAGCAAAGTTCAATTCTAATACAAATTAGATTGAAAGTTAAATTATGTGTTTATCTTATTTTCCGCATTATGTTTTTGTAAACACTTGAATTGCTAAAGCTACATATACAAACAAACAGTTCATCAATATTAAAAAAGCCAAGAAGAATTTGAAGTTATACATTCACCCTCTGGCCATAAACTTCTGTTAACTCTAATTCCTAACAATATGAGGTTCAGGTTGTGTCTTGATGCCATTTTCTAGGATAAATGAAGAAAGTAGATTAGACTTATATGAACGGTTTTATTGTTAAGTTTTATAAAAGGCACTTGTAGCTTACAGGTATGGACTACATGCAAAGTGCTTAAGAGGTATGTGTGTCTATGGCCTTACTTGAGCTCTATGGCCTTACTGAAAGTCCTCATTCTACGCCTAAGCTTTTTATTAACTATATTCCACCTTGATTTGTTAGTATGTGTGTCTGTTAAGATTAATTAGTTTTTTGATCTGTTAAATTACATTTATGTGTGTAATTTATTCTGTTAAAATTGTTCATGTTGTATATAGGTCGATAAGATCGTCAATAAAATGACGTTGATGTCTGACGAGGTATTCAAAAGGCTTCCGGAGACTGGAAATTAATTTCTTATACACAAGAAACATACTACCTTTGCACAAGAAGTTCTCATCTCTGCTTTCACCCTTGCGATCTCTGATTTCACATCGGTGAAATTGTCTTTGATTTCGTTTGAAATTTACGCCCAAGACTGCTGTGAGATCTCCTCGTTGTTCCTAAGATTGTTTTGAAGATTGATCACATCATTTTGTAGATCCATTATCTGCATATTCTTAATTGCTTCTTTTCGATCAAAATATTGACCAATTGTTGAAGATTGTCGACTTGTTGAAGATCATAAGCGGACAATTTGAAAGGGATGTAACGCATGGAAGAACAGCTTAAGTAGTTTCCGTGAAGTAAGTAATACACATAACATACAATATATACACACGTCCCACTACTTCTCTTTTCTCTGCACTTCAAACTTGACCACTTTCATATTTTTTGTAGATCAACCCTTGTCCTGACTGTTCGAGTACTTCTTGTTGGAATTTATATAAATATTATTCTAATTTTTAGTTTGCTTCAAAATAAAAATAATATATATATATATATATTAATATATATATTTTTAATTTATATGTGAGACTTTTCAATTTTTGAGACTTTTGATTTGTCTTAACCTTTTCTTTTAAATACTAGTGGCTTTTGGCTCTCTAGCTGCAGAGTGGCAAGTTCTGATCACTATCAGAAAGAGGTTTTGTCCTCTAGTATTTTTTGGAGAAGATAATAAAATAGTAGTCTCATATATTTTATATAAGCATATTTATGGGCAATGATTAAAAGAGTTTTCAATATGTTTCCCTGTACTACACCAGTGAGGCAGTTGTCGTGTAATGCTGGAGGTTGATTGTCATAAGTCCGTGTGTATGTAGCGGGGCAGATTCAACTTTAGCGAAGTGATTAAGTTCAAGTCACGACTGTTGTTCAGATAAGTTGTCTTGATTTCCATCTGATAAATTTTTGATTTGTTCCCTATTTTTATTTTTATCACATGAGATATCATATACGCTGCTCAATATTTTATCTACCCCTTTGTGACTACATACATATCCCCAACATTCTAAAGTTGAATTTTGTGTATGAGACAAATTTATATCTATGTATGGAGATTGAGCTGAAATGACTATTTTTTACTTGTGAAGATATGTGTGATATTTATGTAAGAGTATATAATGGAAGATGTGCTTGCAACTTGTTTGATGATATGCCCGAGTGAGATATGATATTTTTAGAGAAGTAACTTTAATATATATGTGTGGTTGTTAGTTAACTTTTCGTATGCATATTTGAAAATATGTATATATGATATTTTTTGTTGACTTGATGGTGCAACATATAAACTCATTTGTATCTGATTTTGGTTCATATGAAGAATCAAGAGATGTTTAATTTTTGAGCATATATTTCCTATGAAAGTGACTGTCATGTTTGCCTCATGCATCTTCTTTGTCTATATCTTGTGACACTCCTGAGCCTAGAATGAGTAAAAAAACTAGGATTGAGACAAGTTTTGGACCTCCTTTTTTACTAATTTTTTAATTGAGAAAAAAATTTAGGTGAGAGGAGATGAATGATTTCATTCTTGAGGAAGATCTCAAAACTTGTGACGAGACTATGAGATCATTATATGGTCTTAGGCAAACACCCAAAGAATGGTATGGAAAATTTCATAAACCATTACCTCTAATAACTTTCAAGTATATAATTCTGATGCTTGTGTTTACTCCAAATTTGATAAATTTGGTTGTGTGATCATACATTTTTATATGGATGATGTGTTAATATTTGGTACAATATAATGTGCTTAACACAAGCAATGTCTTCCTAACTTCTTGATTTGATATGAAGGGCTTAGAAAAGGCAAATATGAATTATTAGGAATTCACATGGGTTAACTTAAATCAGCCTCATTATGTTGAGAAGATGTTAAAGGTATTTAATTAAATTATAATTTTGGGGTAAATACTTTTGATATTTATTTTGTTTTGCTGTGGGGGTTGCCAATTTGTGTCAATGTTGTTACATTGTGCATGTGTACCATAAAATTAACTATTTTATGGTAAGGGATGTCATGTTGATTGAGTCACATGCACATTTTATTTCTGTTTGAGAAAATAATATCTATTTGGATGACAAACATTGAGTTTGTAAATCAAGAAAAGTGATTGGCATTGTGTGGTTTGCAAAAGTTGGATAACTTTAATTTTATAAAAAAAAGGGAAATAGAAGGCATAAACGTCTAAGGCATGCTAATGTGTAAATCTGATCAGTAATAATGTGATATCACTTGTGTATAAAGAGTATAAGATGAATACTGCAGATTCTCTCAATAAAGGTCTTTTGTTGCTAGAGTTGGCACAAAATAGGTTTTGATACCTATCGTGGAGTGAATTGTGATGAATCACAAAAGAACTCAAGTTTATGACCTTTGCATGGTGCTAGAGTTAGCACAAATAGGAATGGGTTTGAAGCCTATTGTGGAGTGAATTGTGATAGATACCCATATTAGGAATGTCTAAGTTCAATGGGTCAAACGAAATCACAAAAGAACTCATGTTTATGTAATACTACTACCATTCCTATTAATAAAGTGATGTAGTATTTTTTATTGTCATATGTGTTAGGATGAACTAATGTTCTTAATAAGTTCATAACCGTGTAAGGTGGTTTGTGACAATACAAACTTGATGAACTTACCTATGTGAATGTGGGGGTTATGCTCAATCCTCTATGAGATCCTCTAGGCTAAGGACTCTAGAGCATTCATGAATATCCAGCTACAATGTGGGGCATCTTACAATAAATTGTGAATGACATTACCAAGGTTAATGTTCTATGAGAACACTTTTGATTTGAGAAAGGTTTTAGTGCGCATATGTGTTTTCACTAACTACCATGAGAGGTTCAAGAATTTGTTTCACCTAATATGGTTGTGGAACATACTTGTATGCACTAGGTATCAATTCAAGTACACAAGACATTGATACTTAATAAACTGATTATCCATTGCCCATAAAACTAGTTTTTTTTTTGCTTTTGAATCATGTGGGGGATTGTTGGAATTTATATAAATATTATTCTAATTTTTAGTTTGCTTCAAAAGAAAAATAATATATATATATATATTAATATATATTTTTTAATTTATATGTGAGACTTTTCAATTTTTGAGACTTTTGATTTGTCTTAACCTTTTCTTTTAAATATTAGTGGCTTTTGGCTCTCTAGCTGCAGAGTGGCAAGTTCTGATCACTATCAGAAAGAGGTTTTGTCCTCTAGTATTTTTTGGAGAAGATAATAAAAGAGTAGTTTCATATATTTTATATAAGCATGTTTATGGGCAATGATCAAAAGAGTTTTCAATCTGTTTCCCTGTACTACACCAGTGAGGCAGTTGTCGTGTAACGCTGGAGGTTGATTGTCATGAGTCCGTGTGTATGTAGCTGGGCAAATTCAACTTTAGCGCAGTGATTAAGTATACGCCACGACTGTTGTTCAGATAAGTTGTCTTGATTTCCATCTGATAAATTTTTGATTTGTTCCCCGTTTTTATTTTCATCACATGAGATATCATATACGCTGCTCAATATTTTGTCTACCCCTTTGTGACTACATACATATCCCCAACACTTCTCTACTTCATACTCCTCCGTGCAGCCACAACAACAGCCCCACTACTCTGCGCAGCCACAGCAACAGATCTACTACTACTCTGCACAGCCACAGCAACAGACCTACTACTACTCTGCACAGCCCTACTACTCCTCCTTCGCGCAGCCACAGCAACAGACCTACTACTACTCTACACAGCCACAGCAACAGACCTACTACTACTCTGCGCAGCTCTACTACTACTCCTCCGCGCAGCCACAGCAACAGGCCTACTACTCCTCGGCGCAGCCACACACACTCCTCGCTCCCCGATTTCCAGGCCCATCCATGAGGAGTTTTCAGCTTTAAAGTTACTTCCTCATGAAAAAGGTACAATATAACTTTTTACATTTTTTTGCACTATTATGTAATGTAAACTTTTTATATTGTTTTCCAGAGTCTAAGGAGAAAACCGAGGAGGAAGGTGAGCCGCAGCCAGAGCAAGGGACAGATCAACCCTTGCGCAAATCCACCAGGGCTAGAAGAGCTCCAGAGAAGTTTACTGTTGAAGCTAGTCGAAACGATGTTATAAAAAAAAACAATTCTAGCCATTATATAAATCTGCTCAAGACATTGGCATTAACATAGGACCTTATATTAATTCATGTTCCTCCCAGTTGAGTCGGTGAGGAGTAATTCTGTCGATCTAATTAACAAGCTAATATTCGCGTAGTTAACTAAACTGACAAACCTAACATTGTTCAAATGCATGCATTAGCATTAACTAAACATGGATTAGTACATAAAACTTAATAATATGAACTAATCACAAATTTTGATACTAAGATTCAACAAGAAATAATTATATTTATCCTTGAAACAGACATAATTTATATTATATGGAACAGTTATCTATGGATTTCAGTAATATTAAATAATACTAGGCAACAATGCCCTGTTACGCGCGACCGCTAAAATATCATCAAAATTTTATATTTAATAATTGTCGGAAATTATTTTAATTATATATTTTAAATGAGTTATGCTACTTATCTCACAATAACAACATATACTGATTCTGTAATTTTTTAAGTAATAATAAAATCAATAATTATATAATTATACAAATTAGCCAAACACATATTCTCTATTTTGATCGGAAGTGTATAAATATAAAATTGTCGATGATTTATCTACACATTATTTAATTAATTTTTATTATTTAAAATTATTTAATAGCTAATATAATAGATTAATTCAAAAATAGTAATTAAGATTTTTAAAAATAATTCTATAAATTATTAGTTGAAAATACACTATTATAATATGTAAAAAAATTAAAAATGAAAATATGGGAATGAAAATTACAATAAAAATGTAATTTATAGTATTACAAAATAAAGATATTAAATATAATTAAATAAATTTCTTAAAAACCGACGCCCATTTTATATCATATAGAACTTGATAATTATATAAGAATTAAATTATATAAATATATTTTACAAATTTTTTTAAAATTTTTTTATTAATATTTTAATTTTATTTGATATTAAAAATTTGGAGGGAGCTATCAAACAAAAGTATGGGGACTCGGAGTTCGCCATATAATATGCTGTAAATTTGAATATTGTTTTGTTGACTTACATTTTTCAGTTTTCACTAATGAGTCGATGATAATGTATACGATATCCCAAATAAGGTTATACGCATCCATAATATAGGTAAATAGCATGTATATTGGGTCATGGTTCCGTTTTGATGTATTATGGACCAATGGTTTCAAAAATGAATGTAATTAGCTCATTTTCTCATTTTCCTCGGTCGAAAACACTTCTTTTTTTTTATATATAAATCCTCCTACTTATACCTTAACATTTTAGGAGGAACTTATAAAAATCATATATTATTATAACATCATTCCTTAATTATCATCTTAGTTTGAATTTTTAATTAGTCCTAATTCTACTTTTTAAGATGCATAAAATTACAATTTACAAAGTGATTTCATCATTCATAAAATTACAATTTACTCTAGAACCGTTATCAAAACTTTGACTTTGCTATTCATTTATTTATTTAAATTTTGGGCAGTAGTAAGCTCATCATATACTTGATTTCTTGTTTAATTCTTGTCTACGTATTAATTCAAGGTTAGTCGTTCAATTTTGGACAACTTTTTGGCTTTTGCGATCATATATAAAGGTCATATATGATTTAGGATTGAATAAAAACCCTTTGTTTCATAAAACATTTATTTAAAAAAACACAAAATTTATTTATGCATCATTCCAATTCTGTTTCTTATTTGATTTTCAGTTGATTGTTTGACTATAAATATATCAGTTACAAAAGAGTTACAAAAAAGTTCGTATTACTTAAACTCAATTGGTATGTTGGTTTAAAAACTTTGTACTGGTGTTGGCTCCTCATTGCCCAAATTATAAATTATTTAAAAAACAGGGAAGGATGAAACGTTAATTTTAAATACTTGAATTTAGGAAAGGATAGCGATACGATCGTTAGCATTTCTAGTCAGTTTATTCCACTAATGCATATTTTAGTATGTGCTAGGCAGGGGCAGTTCATCGTATTTGATATACATAAATTACAAAATTGATTTATAAATTGATAGTAATACTGGATTGCATAATTAAAATGATAACTGCGATCTAAATAAATGAGTTCAGGTAGAATCACTGAACTGTTGAAGCGGTATCTTTGTTAATTCAACATAAAAAATATTGGATATCAATATGAAAAGATATTGTCAGAAGAAGACCCCAAATGGTTTATATACTATATTTTAACAGATATTTAAAATATATGTAAACAATATACTTTGATTCTACCTGGCAGTCACTATCTATTATCTCTTTTTTAAATGTATTTTCCTATTCCCCGGTAAATTTAAGAGCAGGCCATGTCTTCCAGTGAGGACCTTGTTGACCACATCCCACACTCCCGCCAACTATTACTTTTACAAATACTGTCCTACTCGTCTGAATCAGAATCAGAAAATGGCACCTGATAAGCATCTTTTGGTTCTTCATCAGTCATGGAAGGAAGTTTAAATCTTTTAGATCCCGGTTTCAGATGGGGCCTTCTCTTTTTTCTAATGTCGTTATCCTGGAAAAGGAAAGAATACATACCAGGCAGGGTAGTAAATATAACTGACCAAGGCAAAGGGAATTTATAGTAAAAGTGCAGATTACTAGCCACAAGGAGAATGTGAACACAAGTGCATACAAATTTGCAAGCAATATTAATTCTCCAGTGCACTTCATAGATCAAAACTACAAAAATGACAACACCTTGTATTATAATATCTATGTCTCGCTGATTAATATATATCTCATGTTACTCATCTACAGAAGATGCTATATTTATTCAATACAGTGCTTACCATGAATCTAAACCAACAGTCCCAGATTTATCTGATATTGATGATAGTAAGAGTATCCAAAGCGAAAGGCAGCAATTTGACATGCAATATTACCAGCTTATCGCACCGTGTGTTTATTTGCAAAAGTTGTAAAGTAGAGCAAGAAACAGATCATGACCATTTAAAACAAATCAACCATCAGATAAATAATCAAAGGTTGGTACAAGCATGAACAGCTGCAAAGATAATAGTAGTTAAGGAATCAGTGATATGAGAAAACAGAATTCTTGCACCAACTTAACGGCATCTAAATATTCGTAAAGAGAAAATCTGCATGCCAATCTTAATATACCACAGTATAATTGTCTACTACAAGCCTTTTATGTACTAATTACACAAAATTGTAGATGAAAACAATATTAGTGATATTGTTAAATGTGATGAAAATGGATGAGAAAAATTACCAAGGACTCCTTAGTATATAGTACATTATACGAGGTAAACCAAGAATGGTTGTTGAAAACCAATCAGTAACCGCATCAACAGAGAGCTCCCCTGAATACCTAACAAAGTTAGCAAACTTATAAACAGATTCTATGAGGCCACTCTTTGACAGGAAGGTTATGCATTTAAAAAATAAACTCCCAAGGTCCCTATAAATTTCCAATCAGTATGTACTTATAGTATTGAAACCTCTGCTAATGGGGATTGTCTATCAATTATGACAATGGTATTCAATTTTTATTCAACTCGCACAACCCCAAATTCCAAATATAATATATTTAAATACTTGAGCTGATGACAACAAATGGACTGCAAAAAATGCTCAAATAGTAATCAAAGGGAGGAAGCTTTTGTGGTATTTTTCAAGGTGTGAAAAAACTATTAAAATTCCAGTAATTGACAGGGTGCAAAACAAAAATATAAAGCAGAGATCATTATTTCATTAGATTACTGAAGTGCTATAATTTTCCCAATGGAGACAACACTTACCGAACTAGGCAATCTGAAGTTCTACAACCAGGCGGGAATGCCAAAAGACTGGGAAGGCCTGCATACATATCAAATGAGTTAGAACAAGGAGTATGACTACACTACATTTAGAAAGTTGGAAGGTGAACTGTCTTCCTCCAATTTCGATGGTGAGGAATAAAGATTACTGGTGGTAGCTAATATATTTTACTTTCGCATATCCGGAAACTTGTTGGCAGCCAAACCCTAATTGCTTTTTGTAAGTACTAAACTGCATGTGCTTATCATGTTCAAACTTTATTGTACTAGATCAATTTGAAGTTTCTCATTATGAAGGATAGTTCATTAGGTCAGCTCTTGCAGACTACCTTACTAACATAGGGCTTGGATCAAACATGAGTTGCACATAAGCATAAATGGTTGTTATGGAAAGAACCACTACCCAAGGCAAAGTTGACATTTGGTAGCTCTCTCCTAGACATAAATGGTTGTCAGTCGGAAACCAGTGAGCAGCATGAATGCCAATATATGCAGATGCATTGCAATTTGCAGTATAATATACCATTCCGAAAGAAAGGCTGTCCAGTAGATCTCTTCTCCGATAGGTAGGCAGCAAGCTTAACATCGCCAAGTTCAACCACACCAGTCTTTGCAATCCCCTCCAGTAAATTTACTTAGAAAGAAAAGATAGAGATATCAGAAATCATACCCGGAATCCACATCTACCTGAACCTCAAATACGGGTTAAGGTTCAGTTTGAAAATTTAGATATAAATAAAGTAATGCAAATAAATATATAGACCATTCAGGTATATTGTCTGAAAAAGTCACTGCCTCTGTGCAATCTGACACTTACAAATCCACCATAGTATGTGCAAACAATTAATATGATGTCTAACAGAACACTTTGTTACTATAACTCTACAAAATTGTTGCTTATATGCATGCCACAAGATCCTATGTATTGCACCCATGCGTAAAAGACTCTAAACAGTTCATATTATCTTTGATTTTTTAGCAGAAAATTTCTACAGTGCACTTTATCATCTCAATTGTAAGTTCCAAGCATATAATGCAGTATCATTCAAGTCGGAATAACTTCCATAAATCTTGAGAAGTATAAATGTAAAACAAAAACTTTGGATTTGACTAATAATATCAATTACTAACTGATTCTCTTCCAAGTGCCAGTAAATTTTGCACAGCGGTTGCTCCCAAGTGAATAAACCTGAATGTCAGAGACTACAATCAGAAGTATGACCATTAAAAAGGAAAAACTAGCAATATGGTGGCTTTCTAAGTGACAAGTTATGGTACCTGAATTAGCATTTGGTTGCCAGTTCCAACTCTAGATAAAAAAATCTTCTAACTTAACGACATCAAAATCATGATCCAACTCCAACGGATCTGGAATTTCAAATCAAATCATTAAAATCGTATTCGTTTTACATGTTCAAAATAGGGAGCTTTTTTGCTAGCAGAGGTAAGTATAAACTATTAAATGACTTAACCAAAAGAGTTTGCCTCCAGCAATGGAAGGGAAACATCAGAGATTTTTGCCCCAGCATACTGCTCCTTCATCTTTTCAATTACATGCTAGAAACAAAATTCACAAGCAGCACAATAATTGAATGAAATAGAACCTAAAAGATTGTATATGAACATCTAAAGCACAAATACTGACAGAAGTTAAGCACTCACATGCTGCTCATCAAAACCATATATGTCATAATCCCTCTTCCACAAATTATTTGTAAGTAGCTCAAATGCATATTGAATCTGCAAAGAAGTCATCAAAAATATTAGCAAAATATAATTGAAGACATACTACAGACATTACTAAAGCAATATAGTGATATACATATTTCTTTTCCTCTTCAATTCACTGAAGACTGTGGGACTTGGGAGAATATTACAATCTAATTGGCAAAATAAATGTCACATTTAATTTATAAAAAACCTTTCGAACTTAGTTAAATTCGGCACACCATGAATTTCCTTTCTAGCTCCGCCACTGGAACACCACTATATACTTATACATGAAACTCCCTACACTATTTTGTCCTCGTCCAAGTGATTAGATAAGTAATGAATATAATATTATAAGCACGTGCATTAATGTGCACATACACTGACAACCTTTAGCATCAGATAGAAAACAATAACAGACCTTGATGAATTCCGCGATGTCAAGTGGTTCAACGCTCGAATTCCTGATAAAAGATCAACATATTCAATATTAATATTACTTAAACTGTTAACACAATAAAAAAACATCATGTTTATTTTAATTAAGATATGAGACCGTGTTCTATCCGAGTTGCATTTAGGGCCCCTATGTTGCCTAAATAGTGTTCCTGCTTTGCAAGATTACAGATATAAACCTGTACACATATAGGCAACTATGCATACAAGCATCACAACCAAAATGGACAAAGAATTTGGCCAAACTCTCTAAATTCATCTTTTTAACAACTGAATATGTTTATGTATCACTTTTATGATTTATAATAAATTACACAAATCCTACTTCAACTGAATAGGTTTATATTAAATTTAATATAAACGGAGTTTATATTCATATTATTGCACAAATAATTGTAGTAGTGCTCTAAACTTCTAAGACAACTAAAAATAAAATAAATTGGATTTTGCAATTTTGAATTTTGTCTTCAAGCTTATGTCTGCACATAGCCCTATATACCCTTTTCCAACACAAACTGGCCTAGATATCACTTTTCACAAGACTTGCATGGCACTTTAAACCGACCGGATACGCATTCGGACAATGCATGGGTGGTAAGTTTTTTTCCCTCACTGCATAACCAATAGGAAATGCATGGTGCTAACTAATCTTTTTATTTTTCCTTCAAAAACTGAATATATGCATGTGCACCAATAAAATTATTATAGCGCACACAACGCAACTAGGGATCAATTCCCTATAAGTGCAGTAATTTAATATACTGCAACTCTGCACATCTACAAGAAGATGAACACATTTTGTAAAGTTGAACCCTGAGCTATCAACTTTGTAAATATTGATGATATGCAATTGTAAAAAGGTATTTGGGGCACGAAGATTGAAAATGAGGTCAACTATTTTTTTCACACAGTATTGCAAGATATGTTGAGTGGAGTATATATATAGCGAATTACAAATAAGCTCCAAACATCCCTAACAAACTCGAAATGTTCATATCATGTGTAGTAAATTGTGCAATAAAATGTCGTACAAATACAATGCAACTTCATTGTAGTACATTGCGCACACGATATTTCATATCGGAATCTAATACTAAAATGTGGAGCATATTTATCAACTATACAAAACATGTACATAACAGTTAACAATTATAGTTTCATATAGCGCGCAGATGATTTTCAAACAAAATAATACGAAGAGACGATTCGAAACTACAATTATAACAGTAACCGAGACATTATACTTTATACCTACTTCACGGAATTTCAAAAAATATAATAACAGAAATCGAAACTGTGAATACCAATTAGCAGTAAAATGACGATAAGCATCAGTAACTTGTTGAACAGAGCAATGCAACTTGATCCCAAGCACTGCAACAAATAATCACTGGAGTTTTAACAACACATAATATATAATAAAAATAAAAAATAAAAGTGAAATTACCATCGTAATGTGAAGTGGGAAAAGAACGAGGAATGATGATGAGCTGGCAGTATAAAGAGAGTGAGAAGAGAATTATAGGTATTGAGTAAGCTTTTACAACTGAAAATTTCGACATTTTTTCAAGTTGGAAAACCCTAATTCACACAAGAAAGGAGCTTGACCCACGTTGACTTCAATTATTAGATTCAATTTTGGGTTTTGTCGTGCGAGTTTAATGGCAGTACAACGTACGTTACGTACAAGCGGTAATTTGTTTCTCATCCGGATTCTTCAACGAAAGATTCAAATTTTCTTTTTTTTACGAACAAAATTTAACGGATTCATTAACACATTCGAATACAACTGAGACAAACCGTCGAACTAACAATAGAACCTGATTCTAAAACAAATAAAAATATTTGTTTCAAATCAAAGGGAAAACTCTTTGGCCCCGTTGGAGTTTTAAGTAAATAAGTCATTTATTTTAAAAAAAAAAATATATATATATATATATATATATATTTATATACTTTTTCCTGAAAATAAATATTTATTATACATATTGAAATATAAATTTTATTTTTTTAAAAGAAAACTTAAATACTTATTTTCAGAAAAAATATATATATTGTGTATTTATTTCTGGGAATAAATAACTTGTTTTTGGATATATATTAATTGATATATATTTTTATCATAGGGTTTAATTCAATTAGAGTATATAAATGAATCAAAATATAAAATTTTAAAACTAAATAATAAATAATAAATTTAATTCAAAAAGTAATTTAAAAAAGACAATACATTGATTTTTACGCTAGTTGATATTTTTAAATACAAAGACAGTACTTTAGAGCATTTCCAATTTGACACTAAAACACTAAGACAATGTCAAAACACTAAAATAGTATTGACACTATTTTAGTGTAAAATCAACTCTAATGGGACACTAAAATGGTGTCAAGATGACACTAAATAATTAGAGTGACATCAAATTTGATGTCAAACAAACATTTGGTGTCAAAATGACACCAAATTTAGTGTCTTTTAAAATTTCAACTATACTCTCGTATTTGTTAACAAAAACAAATTTATTTATTTTAATTCCTAAAACTTGATTCTTTTTTATTTTAACTTTTATTAAATTACAGTTTATTTTATATTTTGTAAGTTTAAATTTTATCGACTTCAGAATTCTTTTTTTTATCAAAAATTTATAATTTTTAGTTTTAATTATTTTTGATAAATCATAATTATAGAATCATATGTTTAGGAAGTGTTTTTGTAAATTTATATATTAACTAGCGTAAAAGCTCATGCAAGGCACGGACCGCTAACTTAATTTTCTTTGTATCATATTTTATATTTTAATTATAATATTTTGTAAAATTTGATTATTTTTTTAAAATTTCACTTTTATATCTATATTTAATTTAATTTAGAGTTCAGCTGATTAATTAATGAAATATGATTGTAATATCTCAGTTCCACATCAAAACATATGAATACTTTAGATTATATATATATAGTACTACTATCAAGTATATCAATAAATCAATAATTTTTTTGCATCGGGGTAAACTTGTGGATTATCCAAATTTTTGTATTTGGTTTAGTGTACCTTGAACTTATTTGTGATATGGATTATTCACATGTTTTGATATTTCGATATAGGTCTAGGGTGTTACAAACTCCTCAACTTAAATTCCAGTCGTCCATGTCAAGCAGAAGTGACATCCTATAAACCCGACAAAATTCTAGTCAATATGGGATAATATCGGTGTTGGTGAGATTACGAAGTTGTATGAATAGTAATCGTGATAACTCAACACTAGAACATGACAAATAAATAAGACTACGCCTAAACAGAATTTAGGAAAAAATGAAGATAAGACAGATACAGTGAATCAAGACATTATAAGAAGTTTTGAATCTACTACAGGTCACTAAAAGAAGTTCATTAATATGTTCATGGCTCAGTGAAGAATAATGGTTAAAGACTTTCAGAGTTTTAGAAGTGTTAAAGATTCAGTATAGAAGTGTCACTAAAAGATTTCAGTGTAAAGGCATTGATTGAAGATAGACAGTGTTCGAAGTATAGGAATCTAGAAGAATTGAAGACAGAGTAAAAACAAAGGTTAAAGAAGACAACTGTAGTCTTGAAGTTAGACTCACTGAAGAAAGTCATTTATATGTTCAAACGTCAGTGAAGAATAGAGAATGAAGTATTCAAGATTGTAGTAGTAATGAAGACGTTGTCTAAGTATCAGAAAAGATTCCAGTGAAAGTATTATGTTTATTGACAGACAGTGTTCAAAGCAATAAAGAACTGTTGCATTCCTGTCATTTGATTTTAATGAGAATATGAAGATCAAAATCAGTGTTAGTCATTTGTGAACCAGACTAGTGCACTAAGTGTCAACACAAAGGAATTGGTCAACAGGTTTATTATACAAGAAGAATTGACAGGAAGCCAAGTGAAGCCAAGTATGCAAGGATTTGAGTATATAGTTGAAATCACTCTAAGCCCATTATAATATTACGGGCAATTTTTACTATATGCAAATAAATAAACAAGAGCTGGTCCAAGGTTTCGTTAACAAAGAATTAAAACTAATGATGTGATTATGAAATAAAAGGGACAATTAGACATCTAATTAAGTCCTTTGACAAATGGACAAACCTAAGATAGTAATCAAGATTCCGATATCTTCAAGACAAGACTTGAATGCAATTGAATAAGTGTAAATAGATTAATTAATTTAAACATGAAACCAATAACACATCACTGCAGATATCATATCAGTCTATAAACCAATAACACATCAACAAGAACTTGTATCCACTTTCTTGTACCAAGCTTTTGGAAAGAATGTAACAATGCGAGACAAGGAAATATAACAAAAAATTATTATCAAGAATATGGTCTACAGCATATTGATAGGATGATAGGAGTCCCACAAGCGAGGAGAAACAAAATAAGGATTTGAATATCACTATATCAGTCGCATGTTTCATGATTTTACACTGCAGTTGGTGTAATTTAGATTCAAATACCAAAATGATTGCACTATTCTAGCAGACATCCCATTATGATGGAAAACTGGTGAGAAGATGTTGAGAATTCGAGTATCAAACGAAAAGTGGAGACTAGGTTCAAGTCTGACTATTGTCGATTTGTCATTGTATCAAAAAGATTATGTTACGGATCAAAAACGAGGTGTTTTTAATACGTAATTAATGCTAGGGTTTGGGGGAGCTTCGAGCTTTAATGGCTGCGTTAACGTTTCGTGACTAAACTCAGGTCCTCGTTAACTGCCTACGTATCTCAGTTCGTATGAGAATCAAGCCAAAAACGTAGTTCTAATGTTGAGGGGTTAGGCCCTTTATATAGGCGCTTGAAGGCCTTGGAGTTAGATTAGAATTAGGAGACTTGGGGGTCAAGTCTCCTAGTGATGTAAGGTTGTTGTAACCTCCAAGGAATGAGAGTCCTTGTTGGACTCTAGCATGTGAGGTTTATCTTCAAGATTGGGCTTCTAGAGCCTTTCACAGATGAGGGGTCTCGTAGGACTCTTCCCACGTTTGGGTTTCTAGATCCTTCTAGGATGAAGGCCTTCAATCAGGCTTCTTGGGCCTTTACTGAGCCTTTATTAATTAATTACGAAATTAATTAATAACAAAGGCTTAATGGGCCTATGGCTTCAACAGAGCTTGTGGGCTGGACTTACAAATCCAGTTGATCCTAGGATTTATTTTCCTAGTTCGTTTTGAGGGCCCAAGCCTTTGGACCAGAACAGGTCTAATTAATGAAATAATAAATGCTATATTTATTATTTCCTCAGGGTTATTTTTTTACCCATATCATTTGCCCCCCAACTTTTGGGAAAACTTTGTGAGTTTTCGTAAAAGTTTTACAAAGGGTTTTCAGTGTCTTATTGAGCTTTTAACTTATTTTAGTCAATTTTATCTCGACTTTTTGGGCTCAGGCCTTCTATTATTAATTCTTTTAGAGAATTAATATTAAATAAATCGGTCCCCAACGGACTTTTATTCGTAGCTAATTTACCAAATAAGGTTCTCGAATTTCCGCCCCAAATCGACTAGGATTGAGGTCGAAAATCGACCTAAAAAACCCTCGAGGTCGAATTGATGCCTTGAGGTCGATTTCGATTTCAGTTCAGGTCGAATAAGGTCTTAAAGACCTTCGAGGTCGAAACCTGTATCTGAGGTCGATTTCGACCTTGATTGGGGTCGATTTAGACTTCAAAATCTCTTGAAGTCGAACTGCATGATTGAAGTCAATTTCGACCTCGATTGAGGTCGATTTAGACTCCAAAATCCCTTGAAGTCGATACCTGCGATTGAAGTCGATATCGACCTCGATTGAGGTCGATTTAGGCTTTCATGGCTTTGGCTTTATTTCGACCTCGATTGAGGTCGAATTATGCCTCAAATATGTATCGAGGTCGATCGATAATCGTGGTTGATTATCGGCCTCATTTGAAGTCGAATGGGGTGACTAAGGTCGATTTCGACCTTGGTTGAGATCGATTAGTGCCCTAATTATCCTTGAGGTCGAAATACCCGTTTAAAGTTGATTTGACCTCGATTGAGGTCGATTTAGGCTCCAAAATACCTTGAAGTCGAAATCTTTGGATGAGGTCGATTTCGTCTTCGATTGAAGTCGATTTAGGTTTCAAAAACCTTTGGAGTCGAAAATTTTATCCGAGGTCGATTTCGACTCCCATTGAAGTCGATTTAAGGCTTCAAAATCTTTTGAAGTCGAAATCATTGAGGGCCTCATGGCTGTGTAATATTCGACTGAGAATGGAGTCGAATTAGGCTTCAAAACCCTTTGGGGTCGAAATTTCTCGGGGCCTCATGGCTTCATGATTTTCGATTAGAATTGAAGTCGATTTAGGGATTCAAAATCCCTTGAAGTCGAATCCTGTGACTGAAGTCGATTAAGCATTGAGGTCGATTAACCTTTTTTACGTACTCACAGGTATTTTTCGTAATTTCCTAATAATTTTAGGAATTTTTTATGTACCCACAGGTATTTTTCGTAATTTCCTAATAATTTTAGGAATTTTTATGTACCCACAGGTATTTTTTCTAATATTTTAAGAATTTTTTGTGTACCTACGGGTATTTTTCCTAATAATTTAGCAATTTTTTTTATGTACTCACAAGTATTTTTTATAATTATTCCTAATAATTTAGGAATTTTAATGTACCCACGGGTATTTTTCCTAATATTTTAGGAATTTTTTATGTACCCACAGGTATTTTTTATAATTATTCCTAATAATTTAGGAATTTTCATGTACCCGTAGGTATTTTTCCTAATATTTTAGGAATTTTTTGTGTACCTACGGGTATTTTTACTAATAATTTAGGAATTTTTTATGTACCCACAGGTATTTTTCCTAATAATATAGGATTTTTTATGTAATTTTTCCATCAAGGTTCAACTTGTAATTTTGCAGGGTTTGATTTGTTAATTTACAAACTTCAGGGGAGTAATCGTCAACTTTCAAACTTCAGGGGAGAATTCGTAAATTTCTAAACTTCAGGGAGATAATCGTCAGTTTTCAAACTTCAGGGGGCATTCGTAAATTATGTCAAATTTGGGTGACCATTTAGTAGTTTGTCAATTCAAATCGACTTCAGTCGAAGTCGATTTAGAAGTGGATTTTGTCTCCAGGTCGAACAAAAATTGAGGTCGTCCTTCGACCTGAAATCCAGCTCGAAAATATTTATTTATTTATTTTTTCTTCAAATTTTCCCAAATATCATTAATAAATAATAATATTTATTTTGGAATAATTAAAATTTGAATTTGGAGGTGTCCCACTCGGATAAAATGAGGCGTCCCACTTGGATAAATTTTATTCAAATAAAGTCCAACCCGTATATTAATTATTATTATTAAATAATAATAATTTATATTTATACCCAATTAATTTTTGGATAAATATTTCGTTGATTCAGGGTGTCCTACTCGGATAAAATGGGTGTCCCACTCGGATAAATTTTATTCAAATAAAGTCCAACCCGGATTTTATTATTAAATAATAATAATTTATTTTTTTATTATTCTTGTAGACCTGGATTGAGGGATCTCATGTCTCATTTGAGTGACTTGAGGGGTCTCAAACCTCACTTGACAGACTTGAAGAGTTTCAAACCTCGTCTGACTGACTTGAGGGGTTTCAAACCTCGTTTGAGTTGTAGGTCAAATAGACCTGGATTGAGGTCTAATAAACCTCAATTTCAAGCCCAGGTCGAATTTAACTTAGCTTGGGGGGTCTCATGTCTCATTTGAGTGACTTGAGGGGTCTCCAACCTCACTTGACAGACTTGAAGGGTTTCAAACCTCGTCTAACTGACTTGAGGGGCTTCAAACCTCGTTTGAGCTGTAGGTCAAATAGACCTGGATTGAGGTCTAATAAACCTCAATTTCAAGCCCAGGTCGAATTTGATTAGCTTGAGGGGCCTCAGGCCTCGTTTGACTTGAGTGGTCTCAAACCTCGTTTGACAGACTTGAAGGGTTTCAAACCTCGTCTAACTGACTTGAGGGGTTTCAAACCTCGTTTGAGCTGCAGGTCAAATAGACCTGGATTGAGGTCTAATAAACCTCAATTTTAAGCTCAGGTCGAATTTAACTAGCTTGAGGGGCTTCAGGCCTCGGTTGACTTGAGTGGTCTCAAACCTTGTTTGATAGACTTGAAGGGTTTCAAACCTCGTCTGACTGACTTGACGGGTTTCAAACCTCGTTTGAGATGTAGGTCAAATAGACCTGGATTGAGGTCTAATAAACCTCAATTTCAAGCCCAGGTCGAATTTGGCTTCCAAGGGGCTGAATTGAAGTCGATGTGTCCTTCAAGGTTTGACCTCCCATAGACCTGGACCGAGGTCAATGAGCCCTACAGGGTTTGACACTGAGATTGTTTTCGACCTCATTTGGAGTCGAATTAGGTCTCAAAATCCTTTGAGGTCGAAATGTCTTGGGGCCTCATGGCTCTGTAATCTTCGACTTGGAATGAGGTCGATGAGCCCTACAGGGTTTGACCTCCCATCGACCTGGACCGAGGCCGATGAGCCCTACAGGGTTTGACCTCCCATCGACTTGGAATGGGGTCGAACTAACACTTATTTTTCCTTTCAGGTCAAAATGTCTTGCTGAGATTCTTTTCGACCTCGTTTGAAGTCGAATTAGGCCTCAAAATCCTTTGAGGTCGAAATGTCTTAGGGCCTCAAGGCTTTGTAATTTTCGACTTGGAATGAGGTCGATGAGCCCTACAGGGTTTGACCTCCCATAGACCTGGAATGAGGTCGATGAGCCCTACAGGGTTTGACCTCTCATAGACCTGGAATGAGGTCGAATTGTGCTTCCAAGGGGCTGGTCTGTCAAGACCTCAATGTCGTGTGCCTATGAGTATAGACGTAGCTTTTCCGTTTACTACCCGTGTTGGCCATGCATGGCTTTTTTATCTTTTATTCTCATACCTTGAACCCCTTCAGTACTCGGCACTTTTATTACGTTCATGCATTCTCTTTTGCATTTTTACGTTATGTGCATTGGTACAAAGTTGTTTTCGTGTTTAATAGTAACATAACAAGAGAGTTCAAGGATACTAAATAAACTTTCATTAAAATATCTTGAAGTATATATTCAAGTCAAAGAGGGTTCCACCCTTACATAATAACAAGCTATTTCCCACTTGGGGTAACAACTTCTTGGTTCCTAGTGGTTCCATAGAACCTTATTTCTACTTAATAATTCTTCTAAATATAACTCCTGAAGGAGTTGTCTACTACTTCCGCGTATCCGCGCCTTCGATCGGGAGTACTTGCCCCCCGACTCCGTCGGACCTTAACGAGGCTACATAACATCTCCTTGCCATCTTCTGGTCTCCTTTCTCCTCACCAACTCCATTCCTAGTTGGAAATTTAAGTTTAAGGTGGTAAGTTGAGGCAACAGCCTTGAACGCATGTATCCCTGTTCGTCCGAGGATCCCATTATAAGAGGACACAGCCTTGATCACGAGGAAGTTCAACACTTGAGTGGACTCATGGGGCTCCTTCCCTATAGTCACAGGCAATCGAATTGTTCCCTCTACCTTAGACTCGACTCCATTGAACCCGTATATAGGCATGTCAGAGGGAGTCAATTGAGGGTCGGTGTACCCCATTTTAAGATATGCATCATGAAACAGGATGTCTACTGAAGCTCCACTATCCACCAGGATTCGTTTTACTGAAGAGTTGCCTATCACAGGTATTATGACCAACGGGTCATCATGGGGGAAGTTCACCCCTTTCAAATCAGAATCATCAAAAGAAATTGATATCTCGCTCCTTGCACTCTTTGGTGCTTCCCCCATAAGTTGTAGAACTTGCCGGGCATAAGCCTTTCTCGAGTTACTTGAAGTCCCGGCCGCTGTTGGACCTCCAGAGATCACGTTTATTACTGGGCCTCGAGGCTGTATCTTCTTATCACGGTCATCATAATCCCTTCGTTGTTCATTATAGTGTCGATTATCATTGTTGTTTCTATCATCTTCTTTGATAAACTTTCTGAGTTTTCCCCTTCTGATCAAGAATTCAATCTCATCTTTCAACTGTCTACAATTATCTGTGTCATGTCCAACATCCTTGTGAAACTTGCAATACAAATTCGGATTCCTCTTCTTAGGATCAGTCCTTAGTGGCTTCGGCCATTGAAGTTCTCTATCTTTCTCAATGTCCAACAGGATCTCACTTCTTGGTGAGTTTAGCCTTGCATACTCAGTGAACCTAGGCCCTTGGCCAACCGTTCTCGAGGTATAGTCAGAGTCTTTGTTGGTTCTAGGAGACTTATCCTCAACATCATACTCATCCTCGACATCATACTGATCTTGCTTACGCTTTTTGCTACCCCACTCGTTTCTGAACGAGTTGGTAGTCTTCTTCAAGCTTTCCTCAGCCTTGATATATTTTCCAGCTCTCTCTTGGAGCTCATTCATACTTTCTGGAGCCCTCTTGGCTAAAGACCTCCTGAAGTTCTCATCTGAGGTTCCTTGTTGTAGGGCTATCATAGCTACATTCTGGTCTAGATCAGGGACCTTCAAGGCCTCCTTCGTGAATCTGTTCATATAGTCCCTCAGGGATTCATTCTTTCCCGGATACATATTCATTAGCGAAGCTGAGCTCTTCTCATGAGTCTTGCTGCTGATAAACTGACCAACAAAGGCCCTGCTTAGATCTTTGAATGACCCAACAGAGTTAGGGGGTAGACGACTAAACCACCTTTGAGCCATACCACTCAGGGTTTGAGGGAACGCCCTACACTTGATGGCGTCATTGAGGGGCTGCAGCAGCAGTGCATTAGTGAACGTGAGAACATGATTTGAGGGATCCCCCGTTCCATCATAGGCCTTGATTGTAGGCATCTTAAACTTCCTTGATATCTTCTCATTCATAATATTCTCTGTGAAAGGAGGTGTGGGATCATCAGGATCTCCAAGTGACAATAAGTCTTGGGGGTCAGCCCTAACATGACTTGTCTTTGTTTGCCTCCTTGCCGGGGGCTCATCTAGATCTATCACAGATGCATTCCTTGCTGATCATCCAGCCCCCTCAGCTCTCGGGCGTTGCTGCCTCGCTAGCTCCCTTTCCAGGTCTTTCCTTAGTCGTTGAGCTTCAGCCTCATGAGCTCGTATCCTCTCTTGTAGGTTTGTGGAGTTAGTGTTTTGAGGCCCTCGGGGCTGGGTACTTCTCCCTCCAAGGGGCTCCTTACTAGGTCGTCTCCTCCTAGGATTAACGTCTTCATCAGTTGTTCCATCATTAGTAGAGTAGGGTCCAGAAAAACTTAGATTCCCCTGACGTGAGCCATGTGGGAGCAGCAGCCCTTGCTCATAAGAGGGCTCATAGTTAAGTGGAAGCCCATATCGAGGGTTTCTAGGCAACACTGTAGTGGAGACCTGCAATGGGAGAGGAGCAACAAAAGTAGTATTGAGGGGTGAAATTACCTGGAGTGGAGGGACAGAGGCATGGATTGACATGTCAGGATTGGAAGGATGAACGATGACGCTCAGGGGTCCCGTACGACGGGTGCTTGTTTCAGGGTCCTCAACGGAGGTGGTTGGGACAACAGCTCCTTGTTCCTGAGTTACGGTAAGAGTAACGTTGGTGTCATCAGTGGTGTCAGGGATCTCTCATTCGAGGGTGCTCGCGGTACTTCGTGTTCTTGCCATGGTTGTTATTCGTTTTCCCACAGACGGCGCCAAATGTTACGGATCAAAAACGAGGTGTTTTTAATACGTAATTAATGCTAGGGTTTGGGGGAGCTTCGAGCTTTAATGGCTGCGTTAACGTTTCGTGACTAAACTCAGGTCCTCGTTAACTGCCTACGTATCTCAGTTCGTATGAGAATCAAGCCAAAAACGTAGTTCTAATGTTGAGGGGTTAGGCCCTTTATATAGGCGCTTGAAGGCCTTGGAGTTAGATTAGAATTAGGTGACTTGGGGGTCAAGTCTCCTAGTGATGTAAGGTTGTTGTAACCTCCAAGGAATGAGAGTCCTTGTTGGACTCTAGCATGTGAGGTTTATCTTCAAGATTGGGCTTCTAGAGCCTTTCACAGATGAGGGGTCTCGTAGGACTCTTCCCACGTTTGGGTTTCTAGATCCTTCTAGGATGAAGGCCTTCAATCAGGCTTCTTGGGCCTTTACTGAGCCTTTATTAATTAATTACGAAATTAATTAATAACAAAGGCTTAATGGGCCTATGGCTTCAACAGAGCTTGTGGGCTGGACTTACAAATCCAGTTGATCCTAGGATTTATTTTTCTAGTTCGTTTTGAGGGCCCAAGCCTTTGGACCATAACAGGTCTAATTAATGAAATAATAAATGCTATATTTATTATTTCC
Organism: Oenanthe sinensis; assembly: GCA_028671895.1. Classification (NCBI taxonomy): domain Eukaryota; kingdom Viridiplantae; phylum Streptophyta; class Magnoliopsida; order Apiales; family Apiaceae; genus Oenanthe; species Oenanthe sinensis. The sequence continues at coordinate 14,056,514 of CM053798.1, forward strand.
TCAGGCTTATTTTTTTACCCATATCAGATTACTATGTAACTTGGCAGTCTATGGCAGATCAGGGGAAGATTTATACGTCGTAAAAGAAGAAACTTGATCGTAAGGACCAACATGATCTTCTTAGATTCGTTCTCGAAGCATTTAAACTTATAATCGTAACCACAAAAAAAGAAAGAGCAACATTATCCAACTTGGAGGGAAACTCGATAATTTATATTACAAGCAGATTTCTTAATTACATAGTAATTGTATTTTAAGGAATAAGGATCTTACAGTTGAAAAATCTATACATGCCACAACGCAATCAATTTAATACAGTAACAATAATTTTGCAGCTTATAAATGTTCCACTGGACAGTGCTTATTATCTTCCAGTGTCGCTTGTAATAAAATTCAATAACTCCAAAGACAATCATAACCTAGTGCTTCAACTTGTGTTCCATGTGCTTGTTGATCTTCAAATGTCTTCCTTCCCATATCAAGATCAGGTACAACTGATGAAATTTCGGTGTTCATTTCAGTGCTTAAGCTCGTTTCTCGAGGGACACTCATCAAATCCTTCTCTATTTTGAAATTTCATCTTGTATTTGAACAATTCTCCAACAAGCCCCTTATAATTGACTGGTCATGCCTGGAGATTGTACCTGGATACTGAAAATTCATTGGAATTTGAGCAGTCTGAACTTCGATATACGACACATTTGGATAGGAAAACATCTGAAAAACTTCAGATGCATTTGATGTGATAGGATAAACTGGACTGTTATAATAACTGAGCATATCTTTTTCTGATTTTTGAGTTTCGATTGTATTGGAGAAGCAGGGCACGTGAAGTGACTCTGTAATAATAGTTGATTGGCCACCACTCGAAGAATCCAAAAGTCGTGGCAAGCCAGCAGAAATCATTTCATTATCATCACCAGAATTTAAACTCATCAATCCAGAGATATGAACTTTTTTGCCTCCATCTGTTTTCTTAAACACCCTGCAAATCACCCGCTCATTCTGCAGTTTAATAAAAAAACTAATCTCTTGTTAGTGTCATATTGACCGAATCAAACATACACAGCAGGCACCACTCGGAAGCAGTCTTATTAGCATCATATAGTAAGATTAATAGAAAGGGAAACAAATACAAATATATACATACAAGTACATACCTTTGCAGTTTTTGGTAGATTGACAGAAAATTTCCCCTCCAACCTATATTCATGAATAACCCAATTACTTTTTTCGCCTTTTGGAGCTCTTCCCATGTAAAAAACCAAAGTTTTCTTCATATCAACTGGAGATTTTCCTCTAAAAATATCCTTATCTTTTCCTGTTGCTTTCCAATACCCTGCATTAGTGGCTCTGTTCGTTCTCAGCCCAGTTGGGTACTTCTTGTCCCGTACACAGAAAAAATACCATTCTTTTTCTCCCATTTTCGGCACATAACATACAAATTTATTAAATAAGATATTGCAGAAGATTCTTTATTTCTTTGATATATAACCTAGTGCCGACACTCCTTTCAAATCCTCACTTCCCCTCCGCATACATAAAATCTAATGCATTGAAAAATATGTAACATACAATAAAAGAGTTACTGACTAGGCAACTCCCAAGGCTCAATCTTGTTCATATCAACTTCTCCAATAGCCGTGGCAGAGAAGTTACTGTCAATAACTTCGTTAGATAAATAATGGGTGATCAGCTCTTCATCAGTTGGATGAAACCGAAAACCCGGAGGTAAAAACTCATCCTTAGCAGAGAAAATCTCCATGATTTTCAAGAATCATAGCTTACTTATATACAGAAAATAATAACACTGATAATAATATAAAACCTCACGCACACAAAAACAGGCCTTATTGAAATGGATTATATCCAAACAACACTAACTCAAGTAAGTTTTTTTTTTTTTTACGAAAACTCAAGTAAGTTTTAGAAACAGTTTTTACTCTCTAAAATTTAGCATAAAAATTAAAAAGGCTAGTATTATATATAGTAGATGGGAAAGAAAGAGGAAACTAGAAGAGTATAAAAGGAAAGAAAAAAGTTATAAAAGAGGAAATAAAGTAGCACAAAGAATGTTAAGGATCTGTTTGGGTTGTTGGTATTTTTGTTTCATGTTACTGTTTAGCCTAAACTTGGCCCATAATGTCACTGTGTGCCTTTAAACAAATGTGTTACGTAACAAATGGTAAATACTTCCTCTGTTTTGTAATAACGATGTTTGACTTTTTAGCACATTTTTTTAAGATCTTTGATTATATTATTATTTTTTAATTTTTTTTTTTGTGAATAAAAGTTTTAGTTTAATATTTTTATTCAAAAAAAAAATAATAATAAATGTAACTATGTAGTCAAACTCCTAAATATGTGTGTCAAAAAGTTAAACGCAAATAAAACCAAACATAGGTCAGAAGGAGTATAATTTTACCTTTTTTTCTGAAATGCATAATGATGAATCAGTTGTAAAATTTCAAGATCATGAAATTCAACGCATAATTGCAAATGATATCTGAAAACCTTCGATTTCATAACTACATTGTGATCAATATTTGTTCAAGGGAAAAGGAAATGGTCATTGCGTTCTTTACTCTTATCAAAATTAGAGTGCAATTATTTTCTTCAATTTTAAAATTTGGGGATTGTGCAGATTCTTGCTGCAATCATGAAGCATGGACACTAAAATTTATCTCATGCCACTAAAAAAAACCACAAGTTGACTTTACCTGGAGATGGAACCTAAAGGCTGAACTCTATCCAACCTATACTTTCATAACAAGCCCAAAAGCTATTAGTTTAAATCCATCTTTGTGTAACCAATGAAGAGGCCACAAGGCCCAAGTCTACCTTAGATATCAATTTCTTCACATTCATCCTAAACCATCCATTTGTCATGAAATTATTAGCCAAGTAGGATTCCAAATGGCAAAGTGGCACCCACAGTATCTCAAAATCTTCCTACGTGTCAACACAATGGGTCCCACAATCTTCATGCAACCAATAGAAACCAAGCAATAGATATGAAGATAATATGAACCAGCAACCAAGATAAGGGATAAGGACCATTGTAACATGATTGGTCAATCTAAAATCATAACTCCTAATCACAACCGTTGGTCTCCAAAAATCTAAGTGTCAATTTTCTACATTGAACCAAAACCACAAAATTGCACTTGAAGTGAAGTACAAAATGGCAAGTAGAACATGCATTTTGAACATACCAATAAACCACATACATACTAATCATTTCCCCAGATATATTCCGGTAGGAAAACAAAATGGCCGCCGTCACCACCCAAGCTTCCATTGCTGGTCTCCGGCCATGTGCCTCAAAGACCAGGTTCCTTACCGGATCTTCGGGCAAATTAAACCGCCAAGTATCGTTTAAACCAGTGGCCTCTGCCTCATTCAAAGTTGAAGCTAAAAAAGGCCAATGGTTACCCGGCCTAGCATCACCAGGTTATCTCGATGGCAGGTATTTGCTTGTGTACAGAAACATTTTTAATAATTTATCATGTCCTTTGAAACTTAACAAGGACTAGGTCTTTATTGGTTCAAATGTATTCAACACATTTCCTCCAAAACTCAGATAGTATCATGTTAAGGTTACCGGCTCATTAATTATCGGCTAATGGTGTTATACACTATATACTTCTATTGATGTGTGGTTAACAAGGGCTAAGTCACTTTTGATTTGAATGCAGTCTCCCAGGTGACAATGGGTTTGATCCATTGGCGCTAGCAGAGGACCCTGAGAACTTGAAATGGTTTGTTCAAGCCGAGCTTGTCAACGGACGATGGGCTATGTTAGGTGTGGCAGGAATGTTACTTCCCGAAGTTTTTACAAAGTTTGGTGTGATTAATGTTCCAGAATGGTATGATGCTGGAAAATCTGAGTACTTTGCATCATCGTCGACCCTGTTCGTGATTGAGTTCATCTTGTTCCACTACGTAGAGATCAGGAGGTGGCAAGACATCAAGAACCCAGGAAGTGTAAACCAAGATCCTATCTTCAAGAGCTACAGTTTGCCACCAGGTGAAGTTGGTTACCCAGGTGGCATCTTCAACCCCCTGAATTTCGCAGCTACTGAAGAAGCTAAAGAGAAAGAGCTGGCAAATGGTAAGTCTTTAAATCTTCAATACAAAATTAAACAAAATAAATATAAACCCAAGAACTTCCAACTCATTCTTGTCTAATCAATTTTTCAGGGAGACTGGCAATGTTGGCATTCTTGGGGTTTGTGGTTCAACACAATGTAACCCACAAAGGACCATTCGAGAACCTTGTGCAGCACATTTCTGACCCATGGCACAACACAATTGTTCAAACATTCAGCGGTTGATTATAGGTTACTATTTCCAAGCAGGAGTTTATTAAAAAAATATGATGCTACTTTGTTTTGGAAACCATGGATCATGGTTTTCATTGAGAATTGGGCTTTATTGTGTACCTTCTAATATGTGTACCTTTAATGTACAGGGGAAGTAAGATTGCAATATATTATTTATATTAACTTTAACAGGTTCTTCTAACAGGCAAAATCACATTAAAAACCGATATTATACACAATACATGTAATGTTCTTCCTTTCCTACGCGTCTGTAATTGCAACTAAAACTTGTCGAACAACTATTAACAAATAACATGCCTGATCGTATGCATGGTCTCAAGGCATAACACCAACTCCAAACATAAAAAAATATGTGGGCATTCTAGCAGTTTTTTTTATCAGTCTCAGAGCAAATTTTTTTAAATGAATTATGATGCATACGACTGCTTCGACGTACAGTTCCAGTATTTATAGTAAAATCTAGCTATAGAAGATAAACCAATTCCGTGAACACCAACCATTTGTAGATTATATCAATCAGGAGATAGCATGTCTTGTTTACTAAACAGAAGTATGATGAACAATATCTATACATTTTCAACACTCTTACTCAATTTAATTTAACTTTATCATCACTGTATTGACTGTGCAAATCACTTGAGAGATTTAAAACTATAAGAACGTAAAAGTAAGTCTACCAATCCAGAAAGTGAGTGACCCATGAGTTCCTATCATCTTACATGACAAGATCAGGCATTAATCGCAAAACATTAAAACCCAGAACATTAATCTGTGGACATGCAGAAGTTCTAAGCGACCTAAAAAATAGATAATAATAAAATCGATTAGAAACATCCAATTGAATATATCACTTCCCCAGACCTTTTAAAGCAACCATAATTTTTATAAATGGAAGAAGTAGATACATAGAACTTACACATGTAAAGAAGTTTCACACAATGAACCTAAATGACAAAAAAAGTGAAAATTATGAGCTGCAACTGAAAAATAGCAAAAATTGAGGCAGAAAACATAAGATCAAATAATGTAGGCAAGTAAAAAGCAAAGGGTGGAAGTCAGGGATTGATTTTGTTGGTTGAAAAGAGCGGTAGAACTGGGTAGTATAGAAATAGCCAAGGCTAAGCAATAAGCATCATAATTTGGAAAAACATTTGTCCAATGTCCATAGTTAAAACAGGCACGCACTGAAACCACCACCGGCTGTAGGGCATGAGAGGCAATTGCAACTTCTAAATTCTGTGAGGATCCTGTTTATCGGGGATTGTGTGCATTGTTGTAATGCAAATCACCTTTCTTGCATCGCGCGCATGTGACTTGCATGCTGCTCATTTGCACAGCTATTATGCATTCAAAAGTGACAAATCACAATAGCCCAGAAAACGTACATTGTTTAATTGCTTATTTTGCAATTCAAAATGTAGTGACACCCATAGTAGTATAGGCTTTTGTTCAAAGATTTTTGTGTGTTGCAACTATCCAGACTCATATACATACATACATACATACATATACATACATACATACATATATATATATATATATATATATATATATATATATATATATATTGTTATAGGGTTAGGTTATGTTCTGCACCGGAACACAGAGTGATGTACAGTACATGACAACATAGAAAGAAGTGCAGAACATGAGGTTCTCCGGTTCTCATTTTGACCATAATTCTCATTTGAGCCAGACCCTGTATTTATAAAAGCATGCTTCTGCCTATAGATATGTGTGTGGGTGAAATTGAAGTCATTGACATTACAGTAATTGGTGGTTCTGAGGTAGAGCTTCTGAAAGATATGTCAAATTGAGTTCCATGTGTGGAGTTAGCAAAGTCATTTCAACAAGTGAATCCCCCCGTATTTTCCATTTTTATAATTACTATACTTCTTAATTATTTTAATAATATTAAGAGCTTAAATAATATGATTGACAATTAAGTTTTGTCAATATATTGAAACTATGAATGTTCCAAATTAATTAATCAGGAAGCATTTGACCATTCTTAAGCATTGATCCAGATTTTATCCAAATAAAAAATCACTTCAATAACCCTTAAATGTAAAGATATCAAGAATCAACTCAAAAGATTTTTTTACAATAAAAAATGAACTGACGACAAAACGTCAATGTCTCCCACATATATATGGCACATATAAGATGCAGTATCAATTACAACGGATATTAGTTTCAAAATTTTCAAATTAGAATATCAAAACATCCTATTTGTGAAACAAAGGAGAACCTGTCAATCTTAAGCAGCATCCTCCAGTTCCTGCTCTGTCAGTATTTTTGAGGAATGCACAAACTTTGTATTTGGGGAAGACTCGACTGCTTCCAACTCTATGGTTGTAACAGAAAATTCGTCTTCAACTGCATCAACAGTTCTTCTGATGAAATCCTTCCTTGGCATATAATCTTTCATGCAACATATAAAATCCAAATGATTCCTGGCCTGATCAGAAATTAAATTGCAGCAAAGTCAGAAAACTTACAGACGTAATCTTCAACATATAACTATTATCATGTTTTATAGAAAGAAAACAGATAGCATTCATGTAATCAAGAAGCCTGTTATACTACAACAGATGAGCATATACCATCAAATTCAACCAGCCGAAAATTTGCTTCCATTATAAACAGTCAAATGGAATCCAAAGGAAGACAGTAGGGATGAATAGAAGTTTTGGTACATGCTAATACATATTCATAGTTGATATCTTTGACAAGCAAATCTATATATGCCATTACATTCATCAGTAAGCAGAAACTGTAGAAAAAATAGTGTCATCTGTCAGAAGTCTGACAGAATCTTGATAAAAGCAGATGCATTCTGAAATGATTTTATACCCTTCAGCATCCCTAAAAAAAAGTAAAGCCAATCTTATAACTCAATGGGTTAATTTTCACTTGATGTGGGGCACATTCTGTATGTCAAACGAACTTCGAATGAATTTGAAGTTATTTCAGTCATGCAGGCACTAAGTTCTAAGTAACATAAGGGCATACTCTACAGAATGAGTAACAGAGCAGTTCATATACTAAATGTCTTGAATGTAATTAGTCTTTCAGATAGTAACATTGCAGAGATTGCTGACATACTAGTCTATATTCAGGAGCCCGTTTCGGCAGCTTGAGATAATCCATGTTATTGATTTCATAGTCCCACAAAAATGATGTATGATGGATCCAACGATTTTTGGTGATAGATTGAGCATTTCCACCAAACTTGCGGCTGCCAAAAGCATAATCTACAGCATGCAGAAAGTGTACTGAGTAACTTAAGTTGCATTGAGATTTTCAACACAGGATACATAAAAACCATAAGTATGATAATTGTAATTGATAAGTACGAACTACAAATATTTCTTACACTTCAAAATGTGCTTTAGATATCAACGAAAGCTTACAAGTTAGAGGAAAGCAAGAATTACTAGAAAAAAATTCAGTTTGATTATTAGAATATAGTAAATGGGTGAAAAAGAGCTGAAAACTTGTGATTTGTTTTCAACAATTTAACTACAAGCAGAAATAGTAAACTCTACATACCATTCTCACGGAGGATAAAATCGCCAACACCCTGAAATACTTTTCTGTACAATAAGCTACTCCAGGACATGATAGGTCGAGGATATGGTTGTACTGCAGGAACATCATCCTTGTTGCATATAAATGTGACGAATATTGTCCCAGTATCAACTATAACAGTACCTCCACCAGTAAATCTTCTGATCACAGGAACCTTATCTCTTAAAACAGAATTAATTTCAAGAAGTTCGGCAGGTTTCCTAAGCAAAAATAATCATATTACAGATATTAACTTTTTGATAGATGGAGATGGAACCACACATGAGATGATGCTCAAGAGAAGATGACCCTAAGACTGAACTCAACTTAACCAGGTGATGGCACCAGGGTCCTATAAAACCAGTCATAGCAGCATCCTGTCATTCAGTTCATATAATACAATGATAAAATGAATGAAATGCATATAAATCAAGAAAGGCATTCCCAAACACATAGTAATGTGCGAATAATACAATCTCCTATTCTTAACACAATTTAGGGAAACCAACTGATGTAAAAATCTAAAATAAAATTGAAATGAACATATCAGCTTAAACAAAATTTAGCACCATTCCAGGTGGCAAAATCTAAATCCATGACATTTTGTAAGAAAATCATGCCAAACTGGATCACCAATATGTTGTTGACGTATTGAATAGAATTAGCATCAGTGATGATAATCTTCAAATAATCATTACAGATTTACAGGTGAGCACCTACCACCTTCTATTTGGCTAATACCGAAGATTCCCGCACGGAGCTATAGGGCATTACTACTACTCCTTGAATTCAGAAGTTTTGAATCTCTACCGAACATTAAATAAATTCATTTACATTTTAAGCTTTCCGTAATTTTTATCTATGAGTTTAAATACTGACATCACACATAAAAAAAGTCAAAAGATATATAAAGAGATAAAACCTAGATTCTAGATGGACGCGGTGCCCCACATCCGCTGTCCACATAGAACAAGACTAACCTTACACAGCCGGCAGCCCACATACATAATGCTAGACATTGTGGAACTCAAAGGTATATTGAAAGGTAAATGTTTAAATCTATCGTCACCACCCTTAAAAACAATTGTTTATAAGAATTAACAGTGATTGTGCAATCCATCGAGTTTATAAAACAATCTTGATCATTAAAACCCCGCAGAGATAAATTTATAAAGTGAATATAACAAAATGTACATAATCCTCATGTTCCAATCAAATCAACATTATAAATATATTAGTACAAACAAACCCAGAGTTTACTCAATGTCAACATAAGCATTCATCTTCTCAAAGTGAAATGCGAGCTATTATAATACTACTTCCGTTTGTTTTTATTTGTCTATTAGACTTTATGTACCTAATATTAACTTAATAAAAACATAGCTAGACTTAAATAAAAAAAACTATTAGGCCTAGCTACATTTTAATCTCTTTAATCAACTAAAAATACGTAAATGAAAATGTCAAAGGAACAAATAATATGTGATGAAGATAGATAGGCTGTAATTTGAATCAAGGAGACTCAAACTGACTGGAACACAAACTTGGGCAGAATAAGGAATTCGGGTCAATCCGAGTTTTAAACAAGCTCGACAATATAATTTCAATTTACCATCTATATCTCAGTAGAGTCTTTCAGTAGCATGTTTCGTGCTAAGTTTCAGATCAAGGAATAAACCGAAACAAAAGGATCCCCTCCACCCCCTTTTTCATTACTAATGGAATATCCTTCACTATTTTACTAAAAATGGAACGAAATGATCTTGTTTTGTTTCTCAGTTGAAAAGAGATATCTTGAGCAATTACATGTAAAATGATGGGTCGGGCTTGATATATTGTTTTGGGTTAAAAAATGTACTTAAAATTTCGAGTAGCTCTACCATGGTTGTTACGGCGCCAAGTCGAGGCTTGACGCCCAACTACCTTCGTAAACACTAGTCGACAAGTCGCTCGACTAATCGTAAAAAGTTGACAACTTGTTCATATACATATATTTACTACATAAACACATCAATTTCACAATTTAAATCAAAAGTAATAGAGTAATAAGTTCAAATTAAGCATATTTACTATATAATAACATGCAAATACCAAATATTAAACATATCCAAGTAAATAAAAACGTAAGTGATGACGAAAATCAAACAAATTAATCCATCTCAATATTAAGTTCATCTCCATCCTTTTCTTGTGTATTGTCATTGATCAAATAATGTGATTGTATACCATAATCATCGTTATCACGGCGCCAAGTCGGGCATCAAAAAGTCTTGGCGCCCGAGTACCTTCGTGTCGACTAGTCGTTGACTAGTCGACGACTAGTCGTCTTCGTGATAACAATGAGCTCTACTCTTGTCGAGAGCTCCTTTATACAAACTCCAACTCAACTCAATTTATAAACAAGTCGAACTCTCACACAATTTATTTTCTCGATAAATTATAAACTCAACTGAACTCATAAAGGTCAAACTCAACACCAAAAATCTTAAACTCCAACCCAATAAAAAAAACTCGACTTGGCTCGAATTACAGTCCAAAGTAATACAATAAGGGTCAAAGTCAGTGCACATTGTATATAAACATAAGCATGTAAGTTAGAAAAATTACCCAGAAACACCCATAACAATGCTGGGGACATTAGTTCCATCATTAATAATACACCAATTATTCTTGCAAGTACGAAGCAAGCGCTCTTCTAAATGCAGTTGTTGCAAAATGGGTACTCCTTTAAGTTTTATAAGCTTCATTAAGGGGAGACCCATTCTTCTACTTGACGGACCGATCTATTTGGTACTCTTATATGTATACTGTATGTATCAGATAGAAAAGGGGTTTAACCAAAAATAACACACGAGAGAGACCCCAGAATTAGGGGTGATCAAAAAATCAAATAACAACTCTAATCCATCCGAAACTTACTCGAAAAATAAAACTAACTGATTGATCGGTTCGGTCATAGCTTAAAATCGAATACGAAAAAATTGAATCGATAATTAAAATAAATAAATTTATTATAAAATTTATATATATACATATAGGGGAAAAGGTATCTACAATTATTTTTAGAAATTTTTTTAAAATTAATTATATAACACTACATCATTTAGACTATATCAGAAAAATTTAAAATTAATTTTGAGTTATAATTGTATACAAGAGTTGTCTCTCTTATAAATAAAGCAATATAAATCACAATACATATTCATGATTCATTGTTTAAAGTAAACTATTCTGTTGAAAATCCTCTGATTAGTATATATAATGTTGATTGATTTCAGAATTAAAAATGTGATAGTTTAATAGAGTTGCATATTTGAATATTTGTATGAGAAAACATGATTCTGATGATATAAAATTTATATAAATTCATTAAAGTTTCTTACATGTTATATAGTAAGTTTAACTTGTTACAGTTTCTTATCTTTTTTTGTAGTATTATTATGTAGAATGTGATTCAAATATTTGAATGTAAATATATAATAATTTAAATTATAGACTTTTTCATTTTTCTTTATCCGGGTTTTAACCGAAACCGAACCGGTTTTTTAAAACCGAAACCGATGGTTCGGTTGCGGTTTTTAATTTTTTTAACCGAACTGCGCTCTCCCCTACCCATGTGCTCTCCCCTACCTAGAATAACGTGAGAAATATAAGTCTCTCTCGAGTATTCTTTTAAAAATCGGTTATTAATCACGATCGAAGATCCCATTAATTCATGTTAACTAATTCAATCAATTGATTAAATTCTCAATTCTTCAATTAATTATTCTAATTGATTTTCAATTTATCCAATTAATCTTTATTGTGTGTCTTTACTAAGTTCGATTCATACTTTTTATAACACTACAGTCTCAAGACAAATTTTTATTTAAAAATATATTATAACATTGCAGGTAAAATTAATATTGATATTAATATTTATATATTAAATTAATTTTATATTTTTTAGTATTAACTTTAATTTTGTTAGTAGATTTCAAATTTCAAAGTTTTGTTAAGGATATGAACTTTACTCGACTGCATCTAAATAACAATTCTTTTATTCGATAGAATTACAATTGAATAATCTCTAAACTTATAATCAATATCCTGAATGGTTGCTGTAATAACTCGTAAAATATGTCATAATGTGGTGGCGCCTCTACAAGGATATTTGGAGTAGAGGCGCAACGAAAATAGTGAGGTGCAACAAAATTCTTCAGCGCAACAAAACTCATCTGCCTTAACCAAAATGAAGCATCATGTTTTAGTAGCGCCACTTAGGGATGAACAAATTTTTCCGAACCCGTCCAAACCGCCCGATCCAAACCGTCCAAACCAGAAATTACGATTTTGTAACGATTCGGGTTGGTAACGGTTTCGATTTTTAAAAAACCGAAAAATAATAGTTGGGTTCAGTTTGCCTTGTCAAATCGGTCAATATAACCCGTTCTATCCGAATATATAATAATATATATTAATTATTTATTATTATTATTTAAGTACATACATAATATAATATATTCAGTACCTCTACGTTTTGAAGGAAGTAGAAGTACATACCTCTGCTTTTAAAAGAAGTAGAAGTATAGACTTCTACTTTTATATGTATATGTAGATTAAAAAATTGAGAGTTTATCTCAGTAAGAAGATTTAATTTATTTGTAGATTAAAAAATAAATAAAATCATATACTAGGATTTTTTTTAAAATTTTTAGCTCTTCATACAAATATACATCCGTCTCACTCTTTAGTCTTCAGCTCAAGTATTTACAGTGGAAACGTCGAGAGCATTGCTTGACTATTATATATGTTATTATTTGATTTCAGATTCAGATGCTGTTGTGGAAGTGGATGAGGATATTGCAGATGTTTGAAATTTAAGAAGTCACGGCCTTTTGATTTAGATGTATTTTTAATTATGTAAGACTTTGAATGATAATGTATGATTATATAATTATTTAGTTGTTCAAGAATTAAATTATTATATAATTTAGCGGTTTGAAACCGAAACCGCCCAAACCAAACCGTTATAATTTGGGTGTTTTGGTTTTAGTACTAATGGTAACGGTAACGGTAATGGTTTGACGGATTGCCAAACTGAAAAATTCGGTTTGGATGGTTTTGTCCACCAAACCCACCCAAACCGCCCGATACTCACCCCTAACGCCACTACATGGGATTGCCCCGGAAACTTGTCTCCATAATTAACTTGCTAATTTTCTTGAATCTAATTTATTTATCCGGACACACAGAAAATTAGTAGGCAGCTCACCTAAACACTATAAATGACCAAATCCACTCTAAAGCAATAATTTATTTATCCGCAAATTCCGAAAAGAATTTAAATTATTGTGAGTATCGTATTCAACCCCCCTTCTACGATACTTCGGGACCTAACAATTGGTATCAGAGCTGACTGATTGATATACAAATCATGATCCGTAACTCAGTGAAGCTCACCATGCCGAAACTGCTTGGACTCAGAATGATTAGAAGCCTTGTTAAATAAGTTTAATTATAAACTTTTAATAATTTTATTTTATAAACTTTTATAAAATTTATTTTATAAACTTTTATAAACTTTTTCAAATTTATATTATAAATTTTAATTAATTTATTTTATAAACTTAATATTAAATTTATTTTATAAACTTTTATAAAATTTATTTTATAAACTTTTATTTGTTTATATTATAAATTTTAATTAGTTTATTTTATAAACTTAATATTAAATTTATTTTATAAATTTTTATAAAATTTATTTTATAACCTTTTATTAATTTATATTATAAATTTTAATTAATTTAGTTTATAAATTTGTTAATAAAGTTTAAAGTTTAAATTTATTAAACAAATTTTGGTCCATTTTTCGAAGGGAAGTAGTTGTTGAATGTGGTCAATTTTTTTATTATATTTACCGACTTCACTCGGCCATAAAAGTGTTGTGACTTGGAGCAGCCACATGCAGTGTACAAATTCTAAAGCAAATCATGTACACGCGCAGCGCAACAAAATTGTCCCCCTGTGATTTGTTTTTCGTTGCCCTTTACTGATGATTCAGTGTACAGCCGCAACTTAAGTGCTAGGCGCCACCAACACTCAATTACAATTTGGTATCCCAAGTTTTGTACTCTTTAATTTTTAATTTTTATTTTAGATTTATTTATTTTTTTAGAAAATATAAAATTCTTGAAAACTAAAATTTTTCTTAAATATTAATTTACTATATTTTAATTTTTAAGAAAATTCGAAATTCTTGAAAATTAATTTGTTGTATATTTTTATTTTTGATTAATTTATTTTTTAAGAAAATTAAAAATTCTGTAAATCTAAATTTTTCTTAAATATTAATTTGAGGGTGCTCAAGGGTTTGTAGATGAAGATTTTCCGGGTATTGAAGACAACTAAAATTGACTGAAGATTATCCAATGAAGTTAATTCTGGAACAGGTTGAAGAAATAGTGGTTCTAATTTTCTCAGAGGTTTACTCTATAGGATCCCACTAATATTTTGGAAGCTGCAAAAGAAGAGATTAATTTGGGTACAGTTTTTGGTTAATTTGAGTTGTATTTTTAGATGAAAAATCTTAGGGGTTTGAAGTAGTGAAGGTAAACAGACTGGACTACCTAGAATCTCAGTACAAGCCTTAAAGTTTATTCTACAGGGAGATTACAAGAAGTTCGTGCTAACACTGCAGATCATCTGGAACACAGGATTACATCAAACAGGGATTTAAGGATACAACCACATTGTCTGTAAAAGAACTGTATGTGCTGAAGGCCTATGATCTAAAACAGAAGTTGAAGAAGATAATTTTTGGTAAAGCAGGTTGTTAGCATATCCACTGTATTTGTGACCCAGGAACCAAATTTGATTGAAGTCAAGGTTGAGAACCTCTGAACAGAAACAAAATGATCCTAGAAACTGAATTGAAGATGTTGTAGCTCGAAGTAGTGGTCAAGGTGTTATAAGTGAATTTGACACTTTGGAATTTCTTGAGAACTGGACTACAAGTCAAACCTGCAGGGCAAACAAGAAGTTCAGTGATATCAGATTCAGACGGAATCCTAATTCTTAATCTAAGGTCCTTACATATAGATTCCATAAAGGAGATTTTCAAGTATAGTTCAAGAGGCGGTTGCAAGACAGGGATGGTTTATATTTGAAAGACAAGACCAGGGTTTGCTACACAGTTTGAAGAAGCATGTACAAGTAAAAGATGACAGACACTGTGTTGGGTTGAAGCAGGAATCTCAGGCATTAGTGAGGATGCAGCAAGGGAAAGTATTTGTTGGTGAAGTTAAATGCAAGGTTGATTCTATCAGTGACAGTGATGAACCAAATAGATATCTGGCATCAATGACCAACACTAGAGATGAATCACTAAGCACTTCACAGGTACACATTCTAACTAGTATACGTTTATCTAATTCAGAACTGTATAAGTATTAGGTATTGAAATGTATTATATTCATGTCAGCATGTTAGCATCTTAGGACTTAAATGCTTAATTGATTGCTAAGAATAAGATTGTATGCTAGGATTCATGAGTTTAAATAAGTACATTTAATACTTGATTTTATATGCAGTAAAATGAATATCTAGAATTAGATAGGGTGTTCTAGACGGTTAGGTGTATCCCTAAATATTTGCTGGAACTTGATTTAAATCTTCTATAATTTAATACCTCTACTAATGTTGTGAAAATTGCTAATAGACAAATAGGTCATAGATCATATATTTTATATTTGTTCTTATTGTGATAAATGACTTGTTAAGTGTATGTGGAATTTGATATTGCTCATAATGTTTTATTCAAATATTCTGCATATTCTTGAATTGTTTATGTGCTTATTTTCATATGATTTGCTCCCACTCACATAGTTGCACTTAAATGCCATAACATTTCATGTATGCAAAGTTGAAGTGAACTTTTCAGTAAAGCTTCATCAGTAAAGAGTTAGCTATGGCATAAGAAGCTCTCACACTTGGTCAAAAAGACTATGGATTCTCCGATAAAGATGAAATTGGTGAGAGGACTGCTTCATATGGAATTCTATCCAGAAGGACATCTTGAAGTATGTCACATAGGGAAGTCAATGAAAAGATCACACTGAAGCAAATTATGTCATGGAAGAAATATGCTTAGTGGTGGTTGATGACAACCCTAGTTACAAGTTGGTGATGTTCGTGCATTCAACAGATAATATATCACAGACGGTGATTGATCACATCAGGTAGATCAAGTTGGAAGCAAAGTAGGCTGTGAGAACTTTGAAGTCAGATATTGGAACTCAATTTTGCGAATGAAGTTCTAAATGAAGTCCGCACTGATAAAGGTATTTTGAAGCTGAAGCAATTACACAACATGTTGCTTTAATCAACAAGATCATGAAAATACATTATATAAGTTAATGGCCAACCAGAAGCAAACACTGAAGCTCTTTCGTGTGTTTGGAGGAAATTGATATTTATTAAAGATTTAGATGAACATCTTGACAAGAAGTTAAGACTCAAGGAACAATTTTCCTCGACTACTCATTGATGATGTAAAACTAGAAGGTGATTAAAAGTCTGAATGTGTCGACCTAATACACCAAGCTCCTAAGCATTAAAATGAAAAACTATTCTTTGAAGTTTGACATCTTGTCAGAGTCAAATTCAGATACTGATGTTGAAACTGAGGTTGCAGAAGGAATCAATGATAATGATGATGATTCAGATCCTATTAGTGGAAACGGTAGTAAATCTACACAACTCGTGAACTTTAATAGAATCCACTGAAAAAGGTGAAGGGTCTTCAACACATCCTAACAGTAACTTAGAAGGAGCAAATAAAAGCAGGATCTACTAGTCATACTCAACACAATGAAGATCAAAGGAATACATCAAGAACATATCTGCCGAGACAAAGGGTTTGAATTCAAAGTCATTCCTGGAGTCTAGTTCTTAGTGATCTGGATTTTGAGTAAAGGCTAGAAGTGCTAATCAAAATGAACATATATTTTTCGGGATCCAACATCTGGAATCCCTAAGAATACTAAAGATGCACTGATTGATCTAGTTTGAGTGATTGCAATGCAAGATGATCTCAATCAGTTCAAAGGCAAAAATTACTGAAGCTGGAACCCAAACCACTAAAGTCGAAGCTGAAATTGGTACAATAAGGGTTCTCAGAGATTGGAAGATTATTGGCATTGTTATGAGGGACAAAGCCAAACCGGTTGCTACAGGTTACTATCAAGTAGAAGGTATCAACGATGATGGAAACAGAATCTTCGGGACTTTTAAGATCTAACAGCAAGCACCAAAGACGAGACTTGATTCTTTTAGGGCTTAACAAGATGAGGGTCTAACAAGATATTCCTAGCACATGTTGAGCATTCAAACATGAATATCTATTAAATGAATGTAAACAAGGGCACTCCTGAATTATGAGTTAGAAGTTGAAGTTGATGTACAACAACTCCTGGACTTTGAAGTTGCAGATACATTGGAATTTGTATATCATTCTCTTCACACGCTCTCTATGAATGGAGTTAGGGATTCAAGCAAATCGTCAAGGACATGGTATGACACTCTAACTACTAATTACCTGAAAATGATTTTGGTAGAGTCGTTATACACATATCTCTCTAGAATACAAGGCACACACATTATGTAAAATATGTGCTAGTATACCATGATTATATTATATGTGGGTCTACTAATGAAAATTTGGCAAGAGATTTTTGCTAAGTTAATGCAGAGTAGGTACAAAATAAGCATGTTGGAAGAGTTGCAATTCTTTTTGGATTATAAGTAATTCAAAAGAATGATGGCAATTAAATTAAGTCAAGGATCTTTTGAAGATGCGCAATTTGAAAGATTCTAGACCTGCCAAGACTTCTTTCCAACAGACCACTAAGCTTGATCAGTGCAAATCAAGTATATGAACTGAAGTAACAAGCTATAGAGGTATGATCAGCTCATTACTTATTCAAATGCATAAAGACTATATATTTTATTTTCGATTTGCCTATGTGCAAGTTTCCAAGTGAATACTAGAGAATCTTATCTTATAACTAAGTTATGAATTGTAGATATCTTAGGGGATCACCAATTATTAGAATTGGGTACCCTAAAGATACTAGGTTTAACCTAATTAGCTATATAGATATAGATAATGCAGGTTGTAAGAAAGACATGGAAGTCATTCCTAGAAGCTGTCAATTTCGTGGAAGAAGTTGGATTCTTGTTGAAATAAGAGAAAGCATTCAACACACACAGTTGCAACAAAGGCTGAAATTAAAGCAACATGTGAATGTGATGCTCTGGTCTTCTGGACAAAGAAACTTCTTCAACTCCAACAACTCTGCTGGCTATTCTCTACACCACGTATGGAACAAACTCATGGACACCAGGTATAATTTCTTTTGAGATTGTCCTTAGTAGAATAACTTGCAGATATTTGCTGAACAACTTGATAAATTCATTTTGTCTAAGTTGGTTGGTGAACTTGAGATATTATTTATGTGCATATTTATTGGAAATCTCATCTGCAAGGAATTTTTAAATGAGTTCACAAGTATTAAATTTTCCATATTTAAAGGATTTGTGAATTTCTTTGAAATCTAGTACCTCGTACTTTTTACTACTAGTTTAATTATCATGCTTACAATGTTATATGCATATGTGGTAGTTAAATTTTCTAGCATAAAGTTAGCAACATAATTATTTGTATGTTAAATATTTGATGAATATCAGTCAATGATATCTTGCTTAATTGCTCCGATATTTTGCTATGATATTTTTAAATATTTTATTACAAATAATTGTGATACTTTTGATATTAGTGACAAAATTTAGAATTTCTGTTCTAAATAAATAATGCATATTTCAAAACTCACTAATATTGAAAGACGGAGTATTTTCTAAGTCATGTGTATAAAATTCTCAATATTTTATATATTTAGAAAATATTTCTAAAATTTGATTTTATTTGCGAGAAGTTGTAATTAGGATCACAAGTATTAAATGTCAATATTTAAAGGACTTGTGAATTTCTATTCAACTATTTTTTCGAGCTTATGTATATCATTAATAATTATTATAAGTATAATTGTAATATGCTAGAGTGACGATTATTAGATATAGCGTATGAAGTTAGATGCTAATATTTAATCTAATGAATATTTTAGTATTTAGCAAAATTATTTTATCTTATTAAAATTATGGATTGAAGCAATTCAATGTTTATTAGTTTCATAATTTTGATTTGATAAAATATTAGAAGCATAATTTCTTGCATTTTGAAATTATTGATAAATATCAAGTAATGATATTTTGTTAATATTTCCGTGTAATTAATTGTGATTTTTTTAATATTAGTGATAATACAAGTTATTTATCTGAAATCACTAATAATAAAAATATGTCTTAATGCTTATTGTTCTACTGAATGATTACCATGCCTATTTGATTTATATATATGCATGTTATTGGTAATTGTTTAGTACAATATAAGTATTCAATTTATTTTGATTTATTTAAATTATGATGATATAAAACAATTCAGTGATATATTGGTTCCATGATTTAAGTAAATTAAAATAAATTTACAGCATAATTATTCGTAGTATAAATATTTTCTTTTATTACTTTGTGATAATTGATTAATATTTTATTACAAAATAATTGTGATGTATTGATACTAATGGATTTGCTTAGTCTTTATTCTAAGTAAAAATTGGTTTTTGAAAAAGCCGTTAGTATTAGTATTTTTAGTTTTCTTTCTTTGAATGAATTTTAAACTTGAATGTATTAAAAAGAATTTCTTGTCTGATTCTTTTTCAAAATATTTTATTCAAAGATACATTCATTTCTCTATCAGTTTTAAAGAAGAAAACATTAAAATTCTTTTTCAAAACTTCTCTTTTGAAAATCATTTGATTTACAGCCTACCTTGATTTCTAAATCCTAGGGTGTGAATCAAACTTTTCTTGAGGATAAGTTTTCTTTAAATCTCAAAATATTTTATCCTCGCTGAAAAGCTAGTTTTAAAAGTTTTATCTTTAAAAGCTTTTTCTCTCTTAATTTTTCCTTTTAGAGTGGCAGAAATTTTGTGACTCCTATTTTATTTGGATAAATTATTTTAACTTCGTGGTACCAATCACTTGTAAAATGATTTATTTTTAAACACTTGTTTGAATGTATGTTTCACATTGATTCATAATACGTAAACAGTGGTTGTTGCTTTGAAGGCCTCGTACTGTATTGTTAAGCATTCATTCACCCCAATTATCATGTTTTTATTTTAAGTCGGGGATATTATCAGGTGGACAAAAATGATGTAAATCATAATTGCATTATGAGTCGGAAGTCATAGTCCTCTATCAGATAAGGATGTTTTGCAAAACTATTTTCACAACATACAGTGCCAAGGTTTTAAAGGAAAAGAGTCATTTTATTAAGATATAATTTGGTATGAGAGTTGAATTTCTTCTTTGGTATAAATTCTCGCATTTTATTATGGGAAGTTTGCTTTATAAGAAATTCATATGGGATAGAATTTTTCTCTGATACAATTTCCCGCGTTTTATTATGGGATAAGTATCTTAAAAAAAATTTCTATTGGTATCATGTTCTTAAATGATAAATCTTTAGAACCGACAAAACTCTGTTACTAAAAGTGTTTTAATGCAATCCATTACCATTCCTTATTATATTTTTTCTTCTCATTGGGATGAAAAATATATTTTGGAATATTAAGGTGATTATCTTTTAATCTTGATTGATTCTTTCCGATTAGCCCCTAGAGGCTATAGAAGATGGCCAAGAGGTTGAAAACCCATCAATCTCTTACCCAGGCTATATTACCAAACACTCATTCATCCATTTCCATATATTAACTCCTGGAGATATAAGGAACACATGTGAATTAGAGGTTGATAAAGGAGAAAATGCACTTGATGCAGCAAATAAGGATGAAGTCAGAAGTGCACCCACAGGTTTACCTCAAGAGAAGTAAAGTAGTATAAAACTGAGGTAACTGTAAGCTCGTCTGCATCTTCTCAAAAGGATGCAGAGCAGAAAAGGCAATAAAACTATCTCTGGAATCATTCTCTCAACAGGGTGAGTCCATTGAAATTTGCTCGTCAGCCAGAGCATCTTGTAATGAGTCAAGCACACCACTGACACTCACGCCGATGGTAAGCCTAAACAGATAAATTCTAGGAATACATTGCAAGGCATGCATAGTGAGAGGTATAGGCATTTAGAGGAGATACAGACTCTAGCCATACATTACATTGTCCAAGTATCTACCTCAAACAGAAGTTAATCTTCTGCATCCCGAAAGGAAGATCTCTTGTTCAGATTTATCTGGGCTTGAGAGGCAACTGCTTGACAAGAATTCTTCGGATGAGTCAAGTAGGGCATTTTATGCAAAACTCTCGTCACAGGGTTACGAGGGAAATGTAGACTCTAAATTGCCATTCATTACATTGTCTATTACGTTGACCCTCCTGGAAGGAACATTTCTAGATCCTGAAAAGGAATATCCACCTCCTATTTACGGAGAAGGTGTGAGGCAACTCCTTGATAGAACAAGACATGATTCCCTAAAAGATTTAAATCTTGGGATAACCCATCTCAAAGATGTGATGCTCCACTAGACAATGATTTAGCAAAAGCTATTGAGTTTGGTGCTGAGACAGTGCTTATGCATGATAGATCAAGAACACTTCTGCGAGGCAATTCTCCACTTGATAGTGATTTAGTTCATTATGATGAATTAGGTGTTGGGAATAACTGAATTGACGATTTCACTTGCAGGTACATAATGCTATATTTGGAATGCAGAGTGAAAGTAAGGGAGAGAAACACTTGAGTGAAGTGAGGGATAGATACACTTGAGTGAGAGATAGGGAGAGAAAGAGTGAAACACTTCAAAGTTCTCGACACTTTAGTGTAAACACCAACATAATGTAGTTGACGTGAGGAAACCATAGACCAAACACTTACCCTTGCTACATGCTACTTCCGAAAGAAAAGCTTCTGAAAGATCGCATACATGCTTACATATCGAAAAATATTAAGCACATAACCGAATTAAAACGTTTCGCAAGTAGCTCTGATGCCATTGAAAGGGTTTCGAGGCACAAACGCAGCGGAATAAATGCGAAAAATCAATCAAAATAGCGAAACCCTCCGCAGGATCCATGCGAAAACTAAAGATTTAATTTGTAGATAAAGAATAAATACCTTTAGAAGCTTTAACAATTCATTAATGGAAGATTAATGGAGGTCCAAAGCTTGTTTAATGACCACATATCCCGCTCTCGCGATCTACGCTCTACGGTATCCACACGAACACTTTTCATGAAGGATTAATGTGTACTAGCACCCGAAAACTGCTTCTCTCTCTCTATCTTCCTCTTTTCTCAAAACGGCTAGGGTTTTAGTAAAAATATTGTCTCTTCAATTAAATCAGCCCATAAAGAGATTATATAGAGAGAGGAATAAGTTTTCTAATTATAATCCAATTATAATTAATACTAATCCAAAATTTTAAATTATTTAATTAAGTCTCACTTAATTAATTAATCAACAATTTTGGAATTAGTTTAAATAATTCATTTATTCTATTTATATAATTAATTAAGTCATACTTAATTAATATCATAAATAAAATAAATTACTTATTTAATTTAAATTCACAATTTAAATTATTTCTCCTTCAAGGGTTCTTTGTGTGTTTCAGTTGGGTATCCCACAAAATTACATTTATCAGATTTTGGTCCTAACTTGTCAGAGATTAGACGTTTCACAAACGCTTTACATCCCTAAATTTTCATAAATGACATGCTGTGACGTTTCTTAGTCCATATCTCATAAGAAGTCTTTTGAACCATTTTAGTAGGAACACAATTAAGTGTATATGAAGCCATTTCCAGGGTGCAACCCCAGAAACTAATTAGAAGATTCCTTGACTCAACATTGATCGCACCATGTCCAACAAGGTGTGATCCCTCCTATCAAAAAAACTTTTCTTTGATATTTTCTACTTCATCTTTATAGTCTTTGAACTTTTCAAATGATTCAGATTAGTTCTTCAAAAGATACATATATCCATATCTACTAAAATAATTAGTAAATTTTATGAAGTTAATAAAATCTACCTTTTGTAATCGTACACATATGACCACATACATCACTATGTATAAGTCATACCCGTTCAATGATCCATTCACCATGTCTGGTAAAAGGAGCTTTAGTCATTTTGCCAAATAAACCAAGATTCGCATCCTTTTGTATAATTCATAATCAAACTTACCCATGAATGCATCCTTATGTATTCTGGAAATCCGTTTCTCATTAATATGGCCTCAACAACAGTGCCAAAGGTAATATTTGATTTGAGTCACTTTAGAACATATAAATTGTTAATTAGTTGTGCAACATTATAAGCCTCATCATCAAAATAGAATAAACAACTATTGTTATTTAATTAAAATGAAAAAGCCTTTCTTGTCCAAACAAGAAACTAAAATAATGTTTCTGCCAATTGCAAGCACGTTATAACAATGATCAAGTTCTAAATTTTCCTTATAGGTTAAAAGTTAAGTAACGAGTTTCTTTAACTAGAGCAACTATTTTTACTCCAATTCTAACCCGATACCTAAAGCTTGACCCTTATTGATCATCTTTTTCAGATCTTCCAAATAAGCATGACAGTTTAATTTCCAGTCTCCCAATTTTCCACAGAAGTGACAATCGTCTTCTTTATCAACACCTCATTCAGACTTTAGAGTCTACTTTAGGAATTGGACTTTGATTTGACAACGGAACTAGATCAAATCTTTTCCTTGTCTTTCCATTTACCTTTCCCTTTTGCATTCCCTATGTTTACCATCAATATAGTAGTAGTTCATGTATTTATCATATTGCTTTCAGTAGTTCTCAACATGCTTAACAACTTAATGGGTGTTTTACCAATATTATTCATTTTATTGTTCATAATAAACTAAGAATAATATTTGTCCAAATATTGTAACATCAAATCTAACTAAGTCTCCAGACCATTCTGGAAACCCAAAATATCAAAAGTACTCATTATACCCTATAATCTTTAGAACATGTGGTGTAACCGGGCCTCACTCTCCCTACTTGTAAGTGTATAATGCCCTTTTATTTTCAAATATATCTTGTGCTCAATCGTCTCATAAGCATCTATATGCTCGTGTTGCTTCTTAAGCTCAGCACACATATTTGCGAGCATGAGACATGAAACATCAGTCGCAATATCAATTTGCTTCCAATAAGCACTATGATTTGCACATGTTACATTCTCAACTTTAAGAGCAGGGGAAGAGATTTGACTAACATCGTGGTGTCCGAGGACTATCATCAAGCTCCTATGTCAATCAAGGAAATATATTCTCATCAACTTGTCCTTCTCAAGAACTGATCGCATAGAGAAGTTGTTTGTGTTTATCATTTGATATCTACAATATTAAAGTGTATAAAATAAACTAGATTGCAAATTTAATATTAATTATGTTAAAGTGATTATGGTATATCACCATATACCTCCCACTATTTTTATCAAATTAATAGCCCTAACTATTAATTCGGAAAACATTTCTTTAAATCTTTCTAGTGAGCCAAGATCCATATTTCATCCATGTTTTAATATAGCGTTGGCTAATACACTCAAAACATGACTATTTAGGTAGACAACATTTGTCGATTATATCAAATATAACTCTTGGAAAGTTTGGTGGAACAACCCGTTGTACACATTTATCCAATAAATCTCACCAAACTCTATGCCTCTAAACCCACAATCTTATTGTGATGATTTAGTTAAGTTAGACCCAATATTTCAACAAACTAAGTACACTTACTTATCACGTCTTCCCATGATTGATAAAAGCACCTTGCTTTGGCAAACCCACTCCTTCTCAATCTAGATCTTGACGAGTATTAAACATTGGAAGGCATCCGATTAACTTAATATGTATTTAGGGATTTTTATTGTTTATATGAACGATCATGATCCCATCATAAAGAGATTCTCAATTTTTCCTTGATCAAATAATTCATTTCAATATTCGTCAATGGATTGATTTCCAGGTCGTCAGAGAAGTCGCAAACGGTCTCACTTAAAACCCAACTTCCTTACGAATTAAACTAATAATCCGCTTTTGACAAAATCTCCCCATATCAGAAAAAGAAAATTCATATTTAATACCGTGTTCATAAACATAAGAATCTCATGATCGTTTGTTCAATTTTAAAATCTTGAATCGTTACAAATTTTATCTTTCTTAAGCAAACATGACATGGGTGTCGTATCTAATACATACATGATTAATCAGTATTAAACATGCATCTCGATTATATCTACGCATACATACTAACACATGCAATCATATACATATATGTAATGTGCGTAAATTAAACGTGTTTGGTTATGGCCCCATCCTATGTGATCTTTCCAAGCTAATGGAAATATCAAGGTCAGTCTATGATGGTTTTAAAAATACTATCTATTACAAGTTTTCTTTCTTCATTGCTCCATCATCCCCTTTTGGATCGCCTCCTTGCTTGCAAGTCTTCATTGATAATTACATTGAATAATAAAAATAAAACTATTCTAATGAAATTACAAGAAGAACTTGAGTTACATTCGAGATAATTAAATTACAATGAATAAACGACATGCAAGTCGTATTTAGAAACCAAAACCATAAATCAAAACCACTATACTATGGGTCTTTAGGCCATAACCATCCACCATGCTATCACATAACACATATAATATATCTCAAATTATATAAACATATCATATAATCATATATAATAAATTTCGAAATTTCAGAAAATTAAAAACAGATTTCTGAAGACAATAAATCATTATTTCGAGGCCCTTAACGACGTCAAACGCCTTACAAACCCGTCAATTATAGCATAGCTATCTGTTTTGTTCATTGGCCCGATTCCAGTCAGAAAACACATATCATTTGCGAAAATCGGATACAGCAATCAGATTTCACCAAATCTGACGGTGTTTCAGAAATCGTATCACATACAATCCCCATAACAAGAACAAGAATATATCATATATATATACACAGTGATACATACAATCATCACATAATTATACATCACATGAATATCATATATTCATAATATATACATACATATACTCAAAATTTTAGAAAATCAAATATTTTTTAGAAAATAATAAATCACCGTTTTGGGGCCTGTAACGACATCTAATGGCTTACAGACGCAGATCTGATAAAATCAGTATTGCTCAGTGACCCGATTCCAGTCAGAAAACACATATCGTTTGAGAAAATCGGACAACGGACACAGATTTCAGAAAATCTACGGCAGCCGTTTCTGAATTCATATCGAATACGATTCCCATAATAAGAACAAACATGTATCATATACATACATCAATACACACAATCATCACATGATTATACATCATATGAATATCATATATTCATAATATATAAAAACATATACATATTGTATCAATACAAAATCATGATAGATCGCATACATGCTTACATATCGAAAACTATTAAGCACATAACCGAATTAAAACATTTCGCAAGTAGCTCTGATGCCATTGAAAGGGTTTCGAGGCACAAACGCAGCGGAATAAATGCGAAAAATCAATCAAAATAGCGAAACCCTCCGCAGGATCCATGCGAAAATAAAAGATTTAATTCGTAGATAAAGAATAAATACCTTTAGAAGCTTTAACAGTTCATTAATGGAAGATTAATGGAGGTCCAAAACTTGTTTAATCACCACATATCCCGCTCTCGCGATCTACGCTCTACGGTATCCACACGAACACTTTTCATGAAGGATTAATGTGTACTAGCACCCGAAAACTGCTTCTCTCTCTCTATCTTCCTCTTTTCTCAAAATGGCTAGGGTTTTAGTAAAAATATTGTCTCTTCAATTAAATCAGCCCATAAAGAGATTATATAGAGAGAGGAATAAGTTTTCTAATTATAATCCAATTATAATTAATACTAATCCAAAATTTTAAATTATTTAATTAAGTCTCACTTAATTAATTAATTATTAATTTTGGAATTAGTTTAAATAATTCATTTATTCTATTTATATAATTAATTAATTCATACTTAATTAATATCATAAATAAAATAAATTACTTATTTAATTTAAATTCACAATTTAAATTATTTCTCCTTCAAGCGTTCTTTGTGTGTGACCCTGTAGGTTATTATTACGTTGGCAACAATTTTAATATCTAATTAAAATTGTAAACAATGAGCGGCATCTAATAATACATCATTGTTACCCAAGTAATAATAATAAATCGGTGATTCGATTAAGCCTTTCGTGAATAATGTTCCATGTACTATAATCCCTTTAATCTTGATATTATAGATTAAACTCAAGGCATGTCTCGTGTCATCCTCTTCATAATTTAATCTTTATTTTCTTGATCAATGAGTAAACTATTAAAATCAAATCAACATTTGAGCACGGCCGTGCATTTCATAGTCTCACTCAAACAAGAGGCCAATAATATCACTCCTAAAATTAGGAGGATTAAATCTCATCTAGATCATTCATATTTCTCATACGATTCATAATATACCCAATGTTCACTTTTATCATCACTCGGTCAAAGGTAACTTTTAATGTAATCAAAGTATATTAATTCTCGTATAGAAATATAATAATTTCAGGTCTAAGGATCATTACACCATTATCACAATGAGAATTACTTATGACACTTATTTAACATGTAGAATCTCACAGCGGGTCATTCCAGTGCCATGCATTGATACATGCACTTATGTTCTTGACTTTAGTATCACCATACCTATGACCAATGAGATGTGGTCATCTGTCAAGAAACATACTAGTCTTTGTGCATTATTATTGTCCTTAAATAATAATACTCGACTAGGGAATTTTAGGAATAAGATACTATTCATATAATCTCATTTTTAAGTCACATACTTAAAGATATATAATACGTATCAAAATTCCAAGGACATTTATTATGCTTTCAATTTATTATGCAGTAAATAAAACATAATAAATAAATAATAATCAATAAAACATAATCCTTAATAATAAATATTTTCCTTAAAATATAAAAAGTATTGTCTCTAGAGCACAATTACTAATAGACAAACCATTCAAAAGATGGGCCATTGGAGGATTCCTCAACTAAGGGGGAGAATTTAGTAAGAAAAAGGAAAAAGGAGAAGTTAATAAAGTCTTATCTTCGTATCCTTAGGAAAAATTAATATCCTTAGGGGGAGAATTTAGACAAGAAAAAGAAGAAGAATTACATTCTCGGGGGTAGAACATTACTTGAGCTATGTTCAATGTTATATTGAAGACGTTCCCAGGAATTTTAATTCTTTTGAAGCTCTGTTTATGATAAGTTCTTTAAGTTCAACTATGAAGAATTTTGAAGTAGAAAAAGCTCAAACTCAGACAGAAATGAAGATGATACTACATGAATATCAGTTCAGTGCTAGAGGAACAAACATCTTTCATTTCAGTTACACAAGAAATGTGGAAATGCAGAATCTGATCCAGAAAAACCAGTAGCATTATTTACAAGTCCCGAGCCATTACTTTTTCTAGTTGTTAGTTGAGTTATCATCTCTATGAGATTTGTTTGCTAAGTTTAACAATCAAATAGGGGGAGATTGTTAGTGAGATTACAAAGCCGTATAAATAGTAATCGTGATAACTCAACACTAGAACATGAAATGTATATAATACTACGCCTACACAGAAATCAGGAAAAAATGAAGATAAGGCAAATACTATGAATCAAGACATTAAAAGAAGTTTTGAAGTCTACTACAGGTCACTGAAAGAAGTTCATTAATATGTTCAAGCCTCAGTGAAGAATAATGTGTAAAGACTTTCAGGGTTTTAGAAGTGTGAAGATTCAGTACAAAGTCCCACTAGAAGATTTCAGTGTAAAGGCATTGATTGAAGATAGACTGTGTTCGAAGCATAGGAATCTAGAAGGATAAAGAAAAAGGTTAAATAAGACAGCTGCAGTCTTGAAATTATACTCACTGAAAGCAGTTCATTTATATATTCAAGAATCAGTAAAGAACAGAGAATGAAGTATTCAAGATTGTGGTAATAATGGAGACGTTGTCTAAGTACCAGAAAAGATTCCAGTGAAGTTACAATGTTTATTGACAGTCAGTGTTCGAAGCAATGAAGTTGCTACAAACTTAATAATGTACGTAAGGCAATAATACGAAGACCTGGATTAAAGTTAGTCGTCTGTGAACCAGACCAGTTGCATTAGGCGTCAGCAGTTTGTGAAAGGAATCTGAGTATTAACTATAGAAGAATTGTTAAGGTGAAGAACGTACTTGGAAAGAATGATTATTTATTAAGGTACAAAAAGTAATTTGTAGAGGCTATAGTCAAACAGCTAACCAGCTCAAAGGGTGCAGGGTGCAAAGTGTCACAACCTTGGTACGAAAAGTGAAATTTTTTGAACTACAGTCGAAGAACAGAAATAGCTCAGGGTACAGGGTGTAATGTGACAAGACTTTGGTAAAAGAAATGGAAGTTGGTAAACTTCAGTTAGGGAATGAAAAGAGGGTCAAAGTACAGTGGTCAAATTGCACTTTGACCATATAATTCATTCACACGCAGCTAAGTAAAATGTTGAGTATGTTGGTGGCGCCTCTACAAGGCTATTTGGAATAGAGGCGTAACGAAAATAATGAGGTGGAACAAAATTCTTCAGCGCAACAAAATTCAAATGCCTTAACCAAAATGAAGCATCATGTTTTAGTGGCGCCACTACATGAGGTTGCCTAGTGCAGGCGCAACAAAAATATTGAAGTGGGACCACTTGACTTGGTGAAATTATACTACATTTCTATGTTGTGCCTCTCATGTATATCAGCTGTGTAAAGCGCCACTTAGCCCTTAGCCAATCAAATTCAAGAAACCTACTTTATTGATTTAAAGTCTACACACTTAAAAAGAGGACAACCACTCATTAAAAGGAGTTGTCTTCTTCAACACAAAATATGTAGAGAGTCACTGCCATGACCGGGGCAAGAAGAGTTAATTTATACACACCCATAACTTACTCCTGGTCAGATATTATGACCCGGTTCTTTAATAAAAAATGCTCAGGGATCCTAGATATCACTCCTTACAGACTCAGTTTTTCCTTGTACTAATTTAGATATATTTGTATAGGAACTGAGCCTAATATTTTTGTGTTAGTAGCAAAGAACTAATTTATTCTTTAGAAACCAATTATATTTTTAACCGGGTGTAGCACCCCTCTGGGTTTATATACAAAAGATATATTCTCGGAAACTTGTCTCCATAATTAACTTGCTAATTTTCTTGAACCTAATTGATTTATCCAGACACACAGAAAATTAGTAGGCGGCTCACCTAAACACTACAAATGACCAAACCCACTCTGAAGCAATAATTTATTTATCCACAAATTCTGAAAAGAATTTAAATTATTATGAGTATCGTATTCAACCTCCCTTCTATGATACTTCGGGACCTAACATTTCCTTTACAGTTGAATAACTAGTTCTTCTTATAATTTCTCTTGTTGTTCCCATTCTTTCACACCAACAACTATTGCTTTGCTCAATAGTTTCTCACCTCCTTTCATGGCAGAATTCTTCTTCTTTTCTTCTTCTATTAAAATGTCCTTCCTTTTTCTATCACTAGTTTGTGAGATACTTTCATCTACCCTTATTTCTCCTTTCTTTATTGCCTCAAGAATTTATGGCATTAAGGCAATTGGCTCTTGTGCATCAATCTCCTTGTTTTTGCTGGCAATTGAATCAAGTTGCCTTATAATTTATTGAGCCAATGCCTTCTTTGGATCTTTCTTTTGGAATACATTCTCTGTATTCTTGATCACAACTTCAACTTTACTCTCCCTCCTCCTTAACTCCTCATCCTTCTCCCCCTTTTTATTATCATCAACAGGCTCTTGAGCTAAGGATTGAGAAATAAGAGGGGTATCCAAGAGTCTGCTCAGAATTTTGATTTGATTGACTTGATTCTTCAAAATTTGCTCCATGTTAACATTCATGGCAGTCACTCTTTTCTCCAATGCCACTACTTTGTCCTTGGCTGTAGACTCAGTATCAAGCCTTTGCTTGATTCTTGTTAACATTGTGAGGCTGAGTCTAGAATCAATGGTGGAGTCAAAATGTGTCCATGAACAATCAATTTCTTCCCTGATCTTCTTGAGTTCATACTTGAAACCTGTTACATGCATCTTATGGATCCTTAAGTTATCTCTGTAAAATTTGAGAATTCTTCTGTGTAAAGGATCCTCTACATTTACTTCAACCATGGATCTCCTGTAGTATGAAACTATGGCACTTTCAGTGTCAGCCAAACTAGTTTCATCTCCAGCCATTGCAGGTTCCAATAACTCATCATCAGAACTATCTTCAAAATCTTCAGGATTCATGTAAGACACATCATCAGGCTGTCTTACCAAACTCTCCTTGCCACTTCTGAATTATTCTTCTGTTTGCACTAATCCCAACATCTTTTCAGCTTCTTGATTAGTGGCTGCTGCCAATTCTTGATAGTGTGGATCTTCATGTTGAAATGTTGTAGAATCAATGTTGAATTCAATCTCATCATCTACCTCCATGTGGGCATCTGCACCTCCTACAGGAACTCCATCTTCTCCATTTCCTCCATCTCCCCCAAACTCCAACCCCAACTCCTAGGTGAGTTCTGCTGCAACCTGCTCAGTTTTAGAAGTTGATGTTTCATTAGATGGTGAAATTTGTTTCTCTCTATTTTTTTCTCTCTCACTCTCTTCTCTCTATTTTGCATCAGGATCTCGTCCTGGATTCTCACTTCTCCCTCACTATTCTCTCCTTTTGCATCATCTGCTAAGGTGGAACTCTCTTTGCTCAGACCCTCTCCTTTTACCACCTCAGAAGAAATTGAGGGCCTCTCATTCTCACACTCTCCTTTTGCCAAGGTATGCAAACCTTGCCTCTCACACACCTCACCCACTCCACTCAATCCTAGTAGAGTATTGGCCACTTAAATTCTTTCATTGGATGATTCATGAATTGAAATTAAGGTGTCAATCGATGGATAAGAAATATCCATCGATGGATGAATATTTGTTGATTGGAGCTCATCGATGGATGTAAAGATATCCATCGATGGAAGTGAACTAGTCCATGGATGTTAAAAATTATCAGTTGATTGAGTAATATCCATTGAATTGTGAGAATTATCAGTGTTTTCCTGATCAACCAAGGTGTTAACCTTATTTGGTGATACAGGTGAGAGTGTTGGCTCCACCCTGAGTTGCAAAGAGGGTGAATTTGAAACATTGAAGTTGTCAATCAACAAAGTTTCTGAAGAAATGGATTTTGAAGGAGATTGAGGAAATGAAATAGATAGAGAATGGGGTTGTGCCTCAGGAAAATTCTGAGACACATCAAAAGAAGAAACTGAAGGCTGAACTAAATTTGCATTTGGCTTTGCATATGTGTGTGTTCCCTGTGCAATGTTATTGTCCTTCTTTCTCCTTTTGTATGGTTGAATTACTTTATGTCCCACACCCCCATCAAATGGTCCTGGTTGAGACCTCTTTTCAATAGCTACACCTTGTTGAGAAGGTGCAACTAGGGATGTGTTTAAATCCTTTATCACAGCCTCAATCTGTTGAGAGATTGGGCTGGTGGCTGGCTGGACATTCTCAAACTCTCCTTCCTTATTCTTCTGGCTTTCTTGATGTTGGCCAGTTCCCTCACCCTTATCAACCACCTTCACACTCTTCTCAGTTGTTTTTCTTTTCTTAGTTTTTACAACAGTAGTCTTTTGAGAAACTACTAAGGTGGTTTGTTTAGATTTGTTTTTGGAAGGTTGTGCAACTTGGGTAGGATGGATGGAGGCATTTCCAACTCCCTTCTTTGTTGTAGAAGGAAAAGGAATTGAGATACCAGAGGAAGTGAATGAGAAATTATGTTTCTTGAGATATACTTTTGCAAAAGGAGGATAGATGAGGCACAACTTAAGGTATAAGTTGATTCTCACCAAGTCCTTGAAGACCCTTTTGTTCTGTGTCCAGGACTCCATTGTCTCCATGGTATCTGTCACTTCAAAATCTCCAATTGCATTTTAAATAAATAGCATAATGAATCTAGCAAAGTAAATATTCTCTTTTCTATATGCTTTATTTCCTAATTTAGCAATTAACTCATTTAGGAGCAGGGTGTTCAGATCAAAATATTTATCAAACAGGATACTATAAGCAATTTGTTGCATACTTGTAGTAATAGCATCAAAATTACTTATTTTTCCAAAAAATACCTTAATAATAGCATCAAAGAAATATCTCCATTCTTTTCTTAAATTCTTTCTAATTACCTCTCCTAGACTGTATTCTGATTCAGCATAATTAACTGCAGCAAACATATTCTTAATTTCCTCTTCATTAGGCATGGCATCACAATTGTTACTTGGAATTTCTAAACATTCAGAAACAATAGTGCTAGTAAGAGTATATGTCTTACCTCTACAAGTGTAAGAGATTACCTTCCCATCCTTGAATATCTCTGTAGACTTTCAGAATTCTTCTGCAAGTTCGCACACAATAACAGGTGCTTCAGTTAGAGCCTTTGACAACTTGCATTCATTCAGGAATTTCATCAATGGATGAAAATGCTGGAAAGGTATGTAAGTTGTGTCGATCCATTTATGGATTGAAACAAGCCTCGAGGAGATTGAACATTCGTTTTGATGAAACCGTCAAAGAGTTTGGGTTTATTCAAAATGAAGATGAACCATGTGTTTACAAGAAGGTTAGTGGGAGCAATGTGGCATTCCTAGTACTATATGATGATGACATATTAATAATAGGGAATGCCATTCCTTCTTTACAGGCTGTTAAGACTTGGTTGAGTAAAAATTTCTCAATGAAAGACTTAGGCAATGCGACCTATATATTAGGTATCAGGATCTATAGAGATAGATGTTAGGTCCAAATGATTGTAGAAGGGGGGGTTGAATACAATCTCTATTAAATATTAATATCTGTTTCGGATAATTTTTGATTAAACAATTTAATTATTATCACGAAATAATAATCAAAGAAACACAGTTCAAGTAAAATACTTATATTAAACTTGATGTGGGTTACAAGATTAAATCAGATAAACACTAATAGCTCTTTAGAATTTCTACAGAATATTTAACATGAATGCTCTGTATTTTTCTTTTTAGCTGAATAGAAAGTTAATTGAAGTGCTGAATACTACTGACTTAATCTGCTATTTATAGGCAAAATCAGATGCTGGAGACTTTTTCCACTCGGGGAGACTTCTTCTCCTCGGGGAGACTTTTCTTTGGCTGGGAGACTTTCTCTTTGGGAGACTTTTCTGGCTCGGGAAGACTTTCTGACCTTTGGGAGACTTTTGAAATCTTGGGAGACTTTTCAATTAAACTCGTGGAGACTTTTTAATCTACGGGAGACTTTTCAAAAAAAGTCTTCCCGAGAGATTTTCTGGTCGACCTGCTTGAGATGTAATGTGTACATCTTCTGTCTTTTCTTTTTTGATTTCTTTTTAATAAAACCTCGGGGAGACTTTTGAAATGTCTCCGGGAGACATTTCAAATGTCTTCCCGAGTAAAGAATTTGGTCGACTTGATTGATATGTATATCTCCTGACTTCTTCATTCTACTTCTTCCTTTTTCTTTTTTTTTTCTCCTTTTTTTTTGTTTTCTTTTTAATTTAAATTCTATTACTTTTATTATATATCTTATTAATTAAATTAATTCTTTTTGAATTAATCTAAGTAATTAGGATACATAATAAATTATCTTTTTGATAATAGAATTAAATTAAAGTCTTCTTCATTTTAAAATAATTCTAAATTAATTAATTTCTTAATCGATTTAAGAAATAAATTAATTCTGATTGAATTAATTTACCAATTAAATTAACTAAATAATTTAATCAATTAATAGAGAATTAAATTAAAGTTTTGACTCCACAACTCTTGATGATATAACTTTAAATCTTCTATCTTCACACCAATGTCTGTAGCTGACCATTTCTTCTGTAATAAAGAATCTTCTCTGTATTTTGCCAACACTCTGTGTACTGTCTGGTTCACGAGTGATTCACAACAAATAAAATTCTTCACTTGACTTTTATAATGGTTCACTTCTGCTTCTCCTGACTTGACTATTTCTGATGTCACACAAAAATGAAATCTTCTGACATTGTAGCTTCTTCAAACTTAAATACTCCACTGAGGCATGATCAATTAAATTGATCTTCTTTCAATGCAGTACTGCTTCAAGTCTGTAGATTGACTTTGATCTTCTTTTTCTTGTCATATAATACATGCTGAAGATTCCTGTGACAGATAATATATTTACTTATAAATTATCTATGTTTGTGTTGAGTTGCCATCTCTCTAAACAAATAGGCTTCTAAACATATGCCTTTCAATCTCCCCCTATTTGTTTGTTAAACAATAACAAGCAAATCACTAGAGGATAACTCAACTAACAAACAAGAAAAAGATATAACAATAAAACTTGTAAATAAATAAACTGTTATTCGCCCTTAAGTACACTAAGTTTGGAGAAGGGGGGGTTGAATACAAACTTAAGAATTAAGTCAACTTCTTGCGGAAATAAGTTTGTACAAAGAGAGTGTTTAATTAAGATTGATGTAACTAAGAACTGGATAACTAAAGTGTTGATAACAGAAACAACAAGATTAAAAATTACTAGTGGATTGTTTTTCCACTAGTGTGTTTTTGCTTTCAATTGATCTTAGTAAAAATACTAAGCTGCGTACAAAGTTGAATGTAGAATCTAGAAAAGCATTACAAATTCTGCCTGATTTTCTACTTTGCTTTTCTTGAGTTCTATTACAAAACAACTACTTCTTTGCTACTGTGTTGTTGCTTTTTATAAACAACAACTACTCCTCTAGTTTTCTATCGACTGATAACAATATAATATTACAATTTATACTGTTTACATAAAAATAGAAACTAGCTCCTTTTCACAGCTTTCCTTGTAGAACTTACTAGCTCTGGAAGTGTCTTTTGTCTTAAGATATTCCTTGGATGCTGTGTTGCCTAGAAAGTCTTCACAGTCCTGACAGGACTGTCTTCCAATGATTCAGTTTCTGCACTGTTCCCGTGAAATCTGGCTTTTAGCTAAATAGGGAAACTTTAATCAACTGATAAATGATGTTAAGCTTATCAGTTGATTCACCTTTGCTTATCCATCGATGGATAGGATATCTGTTGATCAGTTGATGTGTCGATGGATAATTGAGCTATCCATCGACTCCTTATCCATTGATGATTCTTTATCCGTTGACTGTAATTATCCATTGATAGCTTTCATCCGTTGAGTAGTGTCTTCATCCATCGACTTCAACATCAGTTGATCACTTCACTTGTGAGAATTCTGACTTAGAATATTTACAATTGATCAGCCATTCTTCACATCTGTTGAGAAGCTAGAAATTGAAGTCAATAACATCAGTTGACTACATCATTGCATCCATCGAGGTAATACAATCAATTGATAGTGAAACATAAATCAATGCTACAATCCAGTTTATCAGTTGAGAAACAAGTTTCAACTGATAGCTGGTTTCCTAATCAATGGATATTTATAAGTCATATCCATTGATCAGTTACAAAAATAATTTTGAGTCCCTATTGAAATTCTAAGTAATTTGTTATCATCAAAACTCATAATTCCTAACAATCTCCCCCTATTTATGAATATTTAAAATATGCATAAATTTTCTGTTGATGATAACAAAACTCCTGAACATTTTCATTCTTAGCAAGAATTACAATATTGATAAGTAAAGTTTTAGACAGAGTAATCAGATACCAGACAGGGATGAATTCTGATAATTTTGATGATTGAGGTTGAATCTCCTATCTTCTCCTTCTTCCCCTTGACTCATTCATCTTGTCTTCATTCTCCTTCATCTTCCTGTAGAGGGTTCCCTTCAATATCTTCTCATCTTCAATCCTGTAGTCCAATTGACTTGCCAGATGATTTAATTCCAGATTTGGAAGTTTGTCTATTTCTTGACAAATATCAATGCATTTTTCTCTGC
The DNA here is from genome assembly GCA_028671895.1 of Oenanthe sinensis. NCBI lineage: Eukaryota > Viridiplantae > Streptophyta > Magnoliopsida > Apiales > Apiaceae > Oenanthe > Oenanthe sinensis. The sequence goes on from CM053798.1 coordinate 14,093,589, forward strand.
CTTCCCTGTCCTTGTATATCATCAAGTAGAAGGGCTCATGAAGCACTTTTCTTCCTTCAGGATTCCAGATCTTTATTCTGTCATCCCTTTCTTCTTGAACAGGTGCCTCCCTTATCTTCTTCATTCTTTCAAGGATGGCCTTTCCTAGCTCTTCAGTTAGATAATACTTCCTGTTGAGCATAGTGTAGATCTTCCTCAAGATGCCATATCCTTGATCCAAAACTTGGTTGAATGTGAAGGTTGAGTGTGATCCATCTTCATACTCAATGTGAAGAAGATCAACATCTTTCTTCCTTTGCCCTTTTGCTGCAATCATTCCCTCAGCTTTGATTGGCACAAAGTTTTCAGATTTATGTTTGAACACCTCTATTTCTTTGGCTTGATTACTCCCAGAAGCTTGACCTTCAGTCTTGACTTGTTTTGGCTTCTTCTCCTTGTCTTCATCAGCTAATGGTCTTTTAACTCCAGATGATTTTGGTGCATCTTTGGGCTTGTTTGCTCTTTGCTTCATCCTTGGCCTCCTTTCACCTTCTTTTCTTCTGGCTTCTCTTATTAGCCTATCCTCTTCATCATATTCCCTTTGCAATTGAATGGCTAATTCTTCTTGTCTTCTTTCTTGTTGCTCCTTTTCTTTTATGCCAACTGCTATGGCTTTGCTCAATAATTTTTCACTTTCCCCTCCACCTGTGACAGCTTTCTTTTTATCATCTTCAATTAGCTTTCCCTTTCCTTTCCTGTCACCAGGTTGTGAGCTGCTGGTACTTGTTTCTTTGAATTTGCTAGCAATTGCATCAAATTTCCTTACTATGTCTTGAGCCAACTCCTTCTTGGGATCTGTAGTCTTTACCACATCTTCAGTACCACTTGCTTTCTCCAATGCATCAGCTTCTTGCTTCTCCCCCTTTTTGTTATCAGCAACTGGCACTTGTGCTACTGACTGAGAGAGTATGGGAGTCTCTAAGAGTTTACCCAGAAGATTGATTTGAGTGACTTGATTCTTCAAAATTTGCTGCATGCTAAGTTCCATGGAGGTTACTCTTTTCTCCAATTCCATTACTTTGTCCTTTGCTGAAAACTCAGTGTCCAACCTTTGCTTGATTCTAGTCAGCATTGTGAGGCTGAGTCTGGAGTCAATGGTGGTGTCAAAATGCATCCTTGAGCTGTCAATGTCTTCTCTTATTTTCTTCAATTCATACTTGGAGCTTGTGACATGCATTTTCTGGATCTTCAAATTATCCCTGTAAAAGTTCAGAATTCTCCTGTGCAGGGGATCCACCACATCTACTTCAGCCATGGACCTTCTGTAAAGAGAAATAATGGCCCTTTCTGTTTCAGCCAAATTAGTTTCATCACTAGCCACTTGTGGATCTAGAAGGTCATCATCAGAATTGTCATCAAAATCTTCAGGATTCATGTGGGATATATCATCAGGTTGACTGGCCAAAAACTCTTTCCCACTCCTGAATTGCTCTTCTGTCTGCACTAAACCCAGCATTTGCTCAGCTATTTGATTAGATGCTGCTGCTAGTTCCTGATAATGAGGATCTTCATGTTGAAAGGTTGAAGCATCAAGATTTACAGCAATTTCATCCTCCACCTCCAAGTTGACTTCTGCACCTCCTGCAGGGACTTCATAGTCTACAGCTCCCCCTGACTCCAGCCCCAACTTCTGGGTGAGTCCTGCTTCAATCTGCTCAGTTTTAGAAGTTGATGCTTCATGAGATGGTGAAATTGGTTTCTCTCTATTCTTTTCTCTCTCAATCTCTTCTCTCTTTTCTTGCATCAGGATCTCATCCTGGATTCTCACCTCTCCCTTACTTTCCTCTCCTTTTTCATCAGCTGCTAAGGTGGGACTCTCTTTTCTCACACCCTCTCCTTTTGCCACCTCAGAAGAATTTGAGGGCCCCTCAGTCACACACTCTCCTTTTGCCAAGGTATGCAAACCTTGCCTCTCACACACCTCACCCACTCCACTCAATCCTAATAGGGTATTGGCCACTTGAAGTGTTTCAATGGATGATTCATGAATTGACATTAAGGGATCAATCGATGGATAAGAAGTATCCATCGATGGATGAATATCCGTTGATGGGAGCTCGTCGATGGATGTAAGGATATCCATCGATGATAGTGAACTAGTCAATGGATGTTGGAAGTTATCAGTTGATTGCATAATATCCATTGACTGGAGAGAACTAACAGTATTTGCCTGATCAACCAAGGTGTTAACCTTATTTGGTGATGCAGGTGAGAGTGTTGGCTCCACCCTGAGTTGCAAAGAGGGTGAATTTGAAACAATGAAGTTGTCAATCAACACTGTTTCTGAAGAAATAGTTTTTGAGGGAGATTGAGAAGAAAATTCAGATAAAGAATGGGGCTGTGCCTCAGGAAGATTCTGAGACACATCAAAAGAAGAAACGGAAGGCTCCACCAAATTTTCATTTGGCTTTGCAAGTGTGTGTGTGCCCTGTGCAGTATTTGTAACCTTCTTTCTTCTTTTGTATGGTTGTATTATTTGGTGACCCTTATCCCCATCTGATGGTCCTGGTTGAGACCTCTTTTCAATAGTTACATCTTTTTGAGAAGATGCAACTAGGGATGTGTTCAAGTCCTTTACTACAGCCTCAATCTGTTGGGAGATTGGACTGGAGGCTGGCTGGTTCCTCTCAATCTCACTCTCCTTATCCTTCTGGCTTTCTTGATGTTGGCCAGTTCCCTCACCCTTATCAACCACCTTCACTCTCCCCTCAGTGATTTTTCTTTTCTTACTTCTTACAACAGTAGTCTTTTGAGAAACTACTGAGGTGGTTTGATTAGACTTGGGTTTTGAAGGTTGTGCAACTTGGGTAGGAGGAATGGGGGCATTTCCATCTCCCTCCATTGTTGCAGAAGGCAAAGAAATTTGATATTTTGAAGAAGAATGAAAAAGATTGAGATTTTGAAGATATACCTGCACAAGAGGAGGATAAATGAGGCACAACTTAGGGTGTAAGTTGATTCTCACAAGATCCTTGAAGACCCTCTTGTTTTGCATCCATGGCTCCAAGGACTCCATATCTGCACTTATTTCATATTCTCCAACAGAGGCATTAATAATCATCATGAAAAATCTTGCAAAGTAGATATTATGTTTCCTAGATGACTTGGGTCCTAATTTGGCAGTCAATTCATTTAGGAGTAATGTGCCAAAATTAAAATATTTATCAAATAGGACAGAATAAGCAATTTCTTGCATACTTATTGTAATTGCATCAAAATTACTTATTTTTCCAGAAAATACTTTAATTATGGCATCAAAGAAATAACTCCATTCTTTTCTAAGATTCTTCCTAACAACTTCTCCTAATCCAGTTTCAGCATTTGCATAATTAACGGATTCTAACATGTCCCTAATTTCTTCTTCAGTTGGGGGCTTATCACAATTATTTGCAGGCAATCCTAAACATTCAGATAATGAAGTACTATTTATTGTATAGGTATTACCTTTGCAAGAATAAGAAATTACCTTCCCATCTGATGAAATCTCTGCAGAGGTCCACAGTTCTTCAACAAAGGAACACACGATTGTTGGTGCTTCGCTGAGAGCTTTGGAAACTTTGCAATCTCCTAGGAATCGCATCAATGGATGAAAGTCCACAGGAGCATCATTCACCGTTAGACATGCTGTGAAGTTGTTCTGTTCATAGGTGAACCCAGTGGAAGAGACGATCTTCTTTTGTGGTGCCATTCTTTCAGTTGATATTCAAGAAATTAAAGTGAACTTGAAAGAATTTGTGAGAGCTCGTGAGAATTAGATAAAATTAGCTTGAGAGAGAGACAGAGATGAATAGAAAAAAAATAGCAGGTAAGAATGAATTTTTAATTGTTGCTGCTATTTATATTTCCTAGTATTAAAAAGACTTGAAATGACTTTTTAATTAGTAGATAACCGTTGATGTATAAAAGACTTTAATTTATTACCCTTGATGGTAATTCTCCAACGGCTATAATTTGATCAACGGATGAATAAAACTGTAGAAATTCTATTACTATCGACGGATAAAAATAGAGAATTAATCATTTATCGATCGATCACTAACTACCAAGATAATTAACTGTCGCTAGATAAATATCCATCGATAGGAATAACATTTATCTGTTGATCAAATAGGATGGGATTTATCCATCGATAAACAATTACTTAGGTAATTATCTGTCGATAGATAAATATCCATTGAATTGTGAACAATGGCTGCAAAACTTGACAGACATTTTAAGCATGAGTATAATTAAGCATACCTAACTCACAGACTAATCTATTAAAAGTAGATTCATCTAGAGGTTTGGTAAATATGTCTGCAAGTTGTTGTTCACTAGGGACAAAATGTAATTCAACTGTACCATTCATTACATGTTCCCTAATGAAATGATACCTAATGTCAATGTGTTTAGTTCTGGAATGTTGCACAGGATTTTCTGTTATTGCAATGGCACTTGTATTGTCACAGAAGATGGGAATTTTGTTCAAGTTGAACCCATAGTCAAATAGTTGATTCCTCATCCATAAAATTTGTGCACAGCAACTTCCAGCAGCAATGTACTCAGCTTCTGCAGTTGAAGTTGATACTGAGTGTTGCTTTTTGCTAAACCATGACACAAGTTTATTTCCCAGAAATTGACAGGTGCCTGTAGTACTTTTCCTGTCTATTTTGCAACCTGCATAATCAGCATCTGAGTAGCCTATTAGATTGAAACCAGAATCTCTAGGATACCAAATACCTAAATTTGATGTACCCTTAAGATATTTGAAAATTCTTTTAATAGCTACTAAATGAGATTCTCTAGGATCAGCCTGAAATCTAGCACATAAGCATGTAGAGAACATTATATCTGGCCTACTAGCAGTTAAATATAAAAGTGAGCCTACCATGCCTCTATAACTTGAAATATCCACCTTAGCTTCTTTGGTATTTAATTCAAGTTTAGTGGCAGTGGCCATGGGAGTTTTTGCAGAAGAACATTCACTTAACTCAAATTTCTTTAACAAATCATGAATGTACTTTGTTTGATTTATAAAAATACCATCCTTAACCTGTTTGACTTGTAACCCAAGAAAGTAGGTAAGCTCTCCCATCATGCTCATTTCATATTTACTCTGCATTAGTTTGGCAAACTTCTTGCAAAGTTCCTCATTTGTTGATCCAAAAATAATGTCATCCACATAAATTTGTACAAGAATGATAGAGCCATTAACATGTCTACTGAATAGAGTTTTATCAACAGTACCTCTTGTGAAATTATTCTCAATGAGAAACTGAGATAGAGTGTCATACCAGGCCCTTGGTGCTTGCTTCAAGCCATAAAGTGCTTTGAGTAAAAAGTAGACAGAGTTAGGAAATTTTAGATCTTCAAAGCCAGGAGGTTGTTCCACATAGACTTCCTCTTCTAGTACTCCATTCAAAAATGCACTTTTCACATCCATCTGGTAGACTTTGAAATTAGCATGTGCAGCATAGGCCAGAAAGATTCTAATTGCTTCTAACCTTGCAACTGGTGCAAAAGTTTCATCAAAATCAATTCCTTCTTCTTGTGAATAACCCTTTGCTACAAGCCTTGCTTTATTCCTAGTCACAATACCAGTTTCATCCATTTTGTTTCTGAATACCCATTTTGTACCAATTACTGATCTGTCTTTTGGTCTGGGCACCAGCTTCCATACTTTATTTCTTTCAAACTGATTCAGTTCTTCTTGCATAGCCAAAACCCAATCAGGATCCATGAGAGCCTCTTCAATTCTTTTGGGTTCTTCTTGAGATAGAAAACTGCTATACAGACACTCATTTTGAGTAGCACTTCTTGTCTTGACACCATCTTCTGCATTTCCAATAATTAGTTCAAATGGATGGCTTCTTGTCCATTTTCTTTGAGGATACAAATTTTGCCTTGATGATGAAGCTTCATGATCATTTGTATTGAACTCAAAGTGATCTGAATTTGTAGAATGATTCTGAAACCCTCCCCCTGAAGTGGATACCCTTGATGTAGATTGTTGATTATCCGTTGAGGAGTTATCAGTTGATGCATTATCAGTTGATGGATTTCTGTCAACTGATAAATTATTCATTGATGCAGTAACATCAACTGATATTGGGTTTCTGAACACTTGAGGTTTTATAATTTCTGCCTCTTCATCGTCATTTACATCATTTGATTCATTCTCAAAATGCAGTGTGTCATGATTTCCTTCATCAAACAAGCCTTGAATCTTTTTATCATCAAATACTACATGTACAGATTCCATAACAATGTGTAGTCTGAGATTGTAGATTCTATAGGCTACACCTGATAGTGCATACCCAATAAATATAGCTTCATCAGCCTTGGCTTCAAATTTTCCTAGATTTTCACCTTGATTTCTTAGTACATAACACTTGCAGCCAAAGACATGAAGAAATCCCACCTTTGGCTTTTTGTCTTTCTTGATCAATTGATAAGGAGTCTTCCCTTGAGCTTTATTTACTAGGGAGATGTTTTGAGTAAAACATGCTGTGTTTATGGCCTCAGCCCAGAAGTATGTTGGGAGTTTGGCATCTTCCAACATGGTTCTAGCAGCTTCAATCAATGTCCTATTTTTCCTTTCAACTACCCCATTTTGTTGAGGTGTTCTGGGTGCAGAGAATGTGTGTATGATTCCTTTTGATTCACAGAACTCTTTCATTGTGGAATTTTTGAATTCTGTTCCATTGTCACTCCTTATCTTCTTTACATCCAATTCAAGATTTTTCTCATTTTCTCTTATGTGCTTGATGATGAGATGACTAGCTTCATCCTTTGAATGTAGAAAATAAGTCCATGAGAATCTTGAAAAATCATCCACAATGACTAGAGCATACCTCTTCTTTGCAATAGACATAATATTTACAGGACCAAACAAATCCATATGTAATAACTCAAGTGGCTTTTCAATTGAAGATTCCAATTTCGACTTAAATGATGCCTTCCTCTGTTTTCCTTTCTGACAAGCATCACAAACTCCATCCTTGACAAATTCCATTTGTGGTAAGCCTCTCACTTGATTTTTCTTAACCAAGAGATTCATGGCTTTGAAATTCAAGTGAGCTAATTTCTTATGCCACAGCCAACTTTCATTTGTACTTGCCTTAGAGAGAAGACAAGTCATTGATTCTGCATTTGTTGAGTTGAAGTCAGCTATGTACACATTCCCTTTTCTATTCCCAGTCATGACCAGGCTTCCATCTACCTTGTTGGAAATTATGCATGTTTCTGTTGTGAAACAGACTTTATTTCCATTGTCACATAGTTGACTTATGCTTAACAAGTTATGTCTTAAGCCATCAACTAATGCAACAGGTTCAATGATGACATTCTCTCTTGAAATCAAGCCATATCCCATGGTGTGCCCTTTGCTGTCATCTCCAAAAGTTACTCCAGGGCCAGCTTTCTCCTCAAACTTTGTGAGCAGGGATTTATCTCCAGTCATGTGTCTTGAACATCCACTGTCCAAGTACCAAAGATTTCTTCTCTTTCCCTGCACACAGTCAAAACAAATCAAGTTGATTTTGGTACCCAAGTTGCCTTGGGTCCTTTCTTATTAGTTGTTATCTTTGGCTTGGTTTCCAATTTTTGTACCTTTGGTTTGGGTGGTTTTACTTCCACTTCAACCTTAGGTGTTGGTCTCCCTACCTCAGAATTCTCAGTGCTAATATTTGGAATGCTCATGCTTGCAGAGTTGAAAAAATTTGGTGCATGAAGACTGTTAAGCATATTCCATGGCATAGCAGGCATATTCATATTGGCAAATGCAAGATATGGATTAAACATATAAGGCATTGATGCATACTGAGCATGAACAGCATGAGAATCAACTGAATGAGGAAAAACAGAACTGGTATGCATGTTGGGTATAGCAGGTACATTTGTTGTTGTAGGCATGGTGAGTTTACATTGCACAGATAAATGATTTTTACTACCACACTTAGCACAAACTTTCCTAGGAGCATATTTGTCAGGTGTGTAGTTGTTGTGCTTGTTTATGCCTACTTTACCATTTCTATTTTTCTTCTTCTTTTCATTTGGCTGAATATTAGGTTCTATCTTTTCCAATTTCTCTTTCAACTGATTTTTAGATAAGAATCCTATATTAGCCTTTTCAACTTCGATTTTAGCTTCAGAGGAGCTACTTTCTTTGACAAATTTAATAGGTCTGTTAAACTTAGTTTTAATATCACATTTCTTAGCAGTTGATGACTTCTCAATCGATGGATAATTATCCGTTGAAATAGCATTATCAATCGATGGATAATTCTTATCAGTTGATTCAGAGTTATCAATCGATTGCTTCTTTTCTAAAGATTGATCTTCATCAATGGCTATTTTCTCAAGAGTTTCAGACAACATGGTGAAAGAGTTTGTTCCATGAATGTCATTCATCTTCTTACTGGCTTTACTTGACCTGTTCCACTTGTCAATGGTTCTTAGTTCATCCTCTAATTTTTCTTTTAACTTCTCTATTTCCTTTTTACTGTCAACTAGTTCATTTCTAGCATCTTTGTTTTCCATCTTGAGTCTGTCCAATTGCACTAGCTCACTCTCTAAGAAATTGTTTCTTTCAGTGAGAGTTTCTAATGTTAATTTGAGCCTAGTGTTCTCTTTGTTCAAAGACTTAAGAGTGACATGCAAATTATACAATTCATTAGACATTTCATTAATTGTAATATTGCATTCATCTTTGGACAACTCAGATAGATTTGTAGAAATTACCTGATTGCTAGATGAACTAGCTTCCTGGTCATCTTGATTGGCCATTAGTGCAAGATTGATGTGTTCTTCTTCTTCTTCAGAATCCTCCTCAGCAGCCCAGTCCTTTTCTTCTGTCACAAAAGCCTTCTCTCTTTGTTTGAGCAAGTCAAAGTACTTCTTTTTATAGTCAACACCATCACTAGACTTTGACCTCTTTTCAACTTTGGGCTTTCTGCATTCACTTGAAAAGTGACCAGCCAATCCACAGTTAAAGCATCTGAATTGAGTTCTGTCAACAAGATTTTTGCCTTGTTGAGTGTCTCTCCTGAACTGTGATCCAGGCCTTTGCATTGGATTCCTTTTGAACTTGAGTTTGGAAAATTTTCTTGATAGAAAAGCTAAATGCTCATCTATTTCATCCATTTCATCTTTGATGAGTGACTCATCACTATCACAAAGTTCTTTTCCTTTACCAGTAGAAGATTCATCATATCTAACATAATTTGCACCATTGCCATGACCTTCTTTCTTCCCTTCTTTGAAATCAGCATCTTCATCTGTTTCTGCAACTTGCTTTTCCTTGACCATCAAAGCAATGGACTTTTCTCTCTTCTGACTTTTCTCAATTTCCTCATCTTGCTGTAGCTCCAACTCATAGGTTTTCAAGATGCCATACAGCTTGTCCAAGGTATAATCTTTAAAGTCAGGAGATTGCCTTATAGAGACAGTCATTGGTTTCCATTCTTTGGGTAGGGACCTCAAGAATTTGAGGTTGGTGTCCTCAACAGCATAAACTCTTCCATATAGTTTAAGCTCATTCAACAGCTTTTGAAACCTACTATATGTATCATTTATTGTTTCACCACCCTTGAAGTGAAAGGCCTCATACTTTTGAATCAAGAGTTGCATCTTGTTCTTTCTTACTTGCTCAGTACCTTCACAGAGGGTTTGAAGAGTGTCCCAGACTTCTTTGGAGGTTGTACAACTGATGACATTGTCAAACATGTCCTTGTCAAGACCATTAAACAAAATATTCATGGCCTTTTTGTCCTTGTGTACTTCCTTTTCATCTTCATCTGTATACTCACTCACAGATTTAGGAATGAGTTTGTCTGGTGCTTGAGTACCGTCTGCATTTACACTTGTAACTATTTTCATAGGCACATGTGGACCTTTCTCTATGCAATGAACATAGGAAGGATCAATAGATAGCAGATGCAAGTGCATTTTTACTTTCCAGGGAAAATATTCATCTTTCTCTAGAACTGGAATCTTAACTCCTGTTTCTCTTTGACCCATTCTTGATGTACTTTTAGATCTTGACTTTCTGTTTGTCGAAAGCTTGCTCTGATACCAATTGTTATTCGCCCTTAAGTACACTAAGTTTGGAGAAGGGGGGGTTGAATACAAACTTAAGAATTAAGTCAACTTCTTGCGGAAATAAGTTTGTACAAAGAGAGTGTTTAATTAAGATTGATGTAACTAAGAACTGGATAACTAAAGTGTTGATAACAGAAACAACAAGATTAAAAATTACTAGTGGATTGTTTTTCCACTAGTGTGTTTTTGCTTTCAATTGATCTTAGTAAAAATACTAAGCTGCGTACAAAGTTGAATGTAGAATCTAGAAAAGCATTACAAATTCTGCCTGATTTTCTACTTTGCTTTTCTTGAGTTCTATTACAAAACAACTACTTCTTTGCTACTGTGTTGTTGCTTTTTATAAACAACAACTACTCCTCTAGTTTTCTATCGACTGATAACAATATAATATTACAATTTATACTGTTTACATAAAAATAGAAACTAGCTCCTTTTCACAGCTTTCCTTGTAGAACTTACTAGCTCTGGAAGTGTCTTTTGTCTTAAGATATTCCTTGGATGCTGTGTTGCCTAGAAAGTCTTCACAGTCCTGACAGGACTGTCTTCCAATGATTCAGTTTCTGCACTGTTCCCGTGAAATCTGGCTTTTAGCTAAATAGGGAAACTTTAATCAACTGATAAATGATGTTAAGCTTATCAGTTGATTCACCTTTGCTTATCCATCGATGGATAGGATATCTGTTGATCAGTTGATGTGTCGATGGATAATTGAGCTATCCATCGACTCCTTATCCATTGATGATTCTTTATCCGTTGACTGTAATTATCCATTGATAGCTTTCATCCGTTGAGTAGTGTCTTCATCCATCGACTTCAACATCAGTTGATCACTTCACTTGTGAGAATTCTGACTTAGAATATTTACAATTGATCAGCCATTCTTCACATCTGTTGAGAAGCTAGAAATTGAAGTCAATAACATCAGTTGACTACATCATTGCATCCATCGAGGTAATACAATCAATTGATAGTGAAACATAAATCAATGCTACAATCCAGTTTATCAGTTGAGAAACAAGTTTCAACTGATAGCTGGTTTCCTAATCAATGGATATTTATAAGTCATATCCATTGATCAGTTACAAAAATAATTTTGAGTCCCTATTGAAATTCTAAGTAATTTGTTATCATCAAAACTCATAATTCCTAACATAAACTTAGTTCTGGTTTATATTAAACATTACCAGATTCAAACATTAATGATAAATACAAGATAGCTGTTCATCTAGACTGAACAAATAGAACAAAGTTCTATCTTGACTTACCTATCATTACCAGCTTCAGAAATATCAACTTCACCTTCTTCTAGAGTTTAACTTTTGTGACTAGGTGTCATTGGTACATCTTCAGTGACTGGTTTCTCTGGATCAGATTGTACATTTCCAGATTTCTTGAGTAACTGAAATGAAAGATATTCGTTCCTTTAGCATTGAACATATTATACAAGTAGTATTATCTTCATTTCTCAGACTCATCACTACTCCCCCTTAGGATGGCAGGGATGAAGTCTTGTTCTCTTCTTATTACCACTTCTCCTCTGTTTCTCCAACTCCTGTCTTCACTTCTCATCCAAGGTGAATTCATTCTCTCATTTCTTGAATTATCCAACCATTTTAATAGAGGTAACAACAGACATGGCATACATACAGCATTAAACCATCGCAGATATAAAAAATGCAAACTATGACATGTTATGCATTTTAGAAAATTCGGTTAATCCTATATACAAGAATCTTCTAAAATCAAATGGAATATAAGAATTAATGAATAATCACTATTTCTTATCCAATCCAAGCATGTTGTTATTTACCCCCTTTTCTTGTTCAACAATGGAGTAATCCTCTTCTAGTAAAAAGATTTTGTTCAACAATTCTCCTTTTTGGATCTTGTTCAACACTTCTTCCTTTTTGGATCTTGTTTAAACTTCTCCCCCTTAGTTGAGTAATCCTCTTCAGAATCCTTAATATCAGAAGAAATTTCTTTCCCCTTAGTTGAGTAACATTAGAAATCTGGAACAGGGAATTGGGAATGTGATTTGGTAATTGTGCTAGTGTGTGATTTTACTTTGTGTTTCTCACAAGTGTTTCGCTCATATACTCTCTAAGTGTTTCACTCATAGAATATATATTTTCACTCTTTCTAACTTGTGCTTCACTCTTTTCTCACAACACTGTTTCTCTCTCAGTACGGATGACACCGTCTTTTGTACCTGCAAGAAAGATCACCATAGCCCCTTCAAGAGAGGTCACTGGTAGTGCAATGGGGTTTCGTAAATCCCCGTCCTCAATTGAATCCATTAAAATATTTGACTTTGAAAACTGAATTGCTTCAGAAATAGATTCAATGAGTTGCTGATCATCTAAGATGATCTATTCCGTTAGGAATCCAGATATGTTCCATCTGGAGAGGGAGACAAGGATCTATAATGTAGCAAATGATCCAAGTTTCCTCCTGACGCCTGTGAAGGCATGTTGATTCAGTCAGAATCATCAATCATCCTTCCTTCCTTGATATGGAAGTTTAGAATAATTACTTCCGTCAATTCATCCTTAGTGTGTGACAATCCTTACAGTGCATTGGAATATTACATATATGGTTTGCAGTGTTTGAGAGTGTCCAGATGAAGTTGACTCTTTACAAATGGCCTTGGCTGACAGGCCGAATTCAATAGACTCATCATGTTAAGATGACGAACCTAGTAACAGTTTTGCCATTTGCAAATCTATACCCTTTTGGGAGGATATAAATTAGTTAGCAGTTGCCTCGGTTTCAATTACATATTCTAACTAGAGGCAGAGCTGCTGGAACACTCATAGATACTTCTCTTTTCTAGTGCACTAGAGGCACTTACTCTCTCACCCTCTTTAGTTGATCAAACTTTTCTTTTCAGGGGTTTAGTAGATGAAGTTGAATCTGTTTGAGTGTTTGTGGTTCTATGATCTGTGTTAGAGATTGAAGGTTTTCAATCCCTTGATCTTGTCCTATAGCCACTGAGGGCTCAATATATCAATTGTAATATTTTTATATCAATTGATTAGAGAATATATCAAGATCGAGATTACCTGCTTTTACCTCGAGTCGATTGCTCTTGTTTGGCAGAACACAGATCTGCTTTTATTATTAGTAATTTTCAGATACCACAATATATATTATCACTAACAACGAAAATCACAATTAATTACGATGAAACAATAACAAACTATCAAAATATGATAATTAATAATAATTTCAAAAAGCAAGTAATTATGCTCCTAATATCTCATCGTATTAAAATTCTGAAGCTAATAAACATTTAATTGCTTCAATTCATAATTTTAATAAGATAAAATATCATCGCTAAATACTAAATAATCATAGGAATGAAAATTAGCACTTAACTTCATACATTATATCTAATAATTGTTACTCAAGTATATGACAATTATACTCATAACAATTATTAGTGATATATGTAGCTTGAGAAAATAAATGTAAAGAAATTCACAAGTTCTTTAAATATTGACATTTAATACTTATGATTCTTAGAACAATTTCTCGTAGACAAAAATAACAATAAACTGAAATAAAAATAACTGTAAAAAAAATAAAAATAAAAATAAACTTACACACATATATATAGAAATAATGATACTAAAAGTTTAAAAATAAAAACAAAAATAATATGTACCAATTGTTGGAAAACAAAAATAATAACGATATATATACAGTATAGATGTCAATTAAATAAAACTGTACAAAGTTCTATTAACCTATTTATTAAACTTAATATACATATAAATATAATAGCTATGCTTCAATATTAAATTATTTTCAAATAAAAATAACTTTTACCAAAATTCTAACTTGTAAAATTTTGATTAAATTATTTTTAAAGATAATAATCTAAAATTAAAATATAGTAGAATACAATCAAAATAGATAAAATAAAAAATATTATAATAATTTACACTAAACACACATTCGAGAACTAGAATTTAGTAAAATAAATTTACAAGTGTTATGACAAATATTTACATAACAAACACTTGAAATTTTATTTAAGAACATAATGTAGATGTGAACTGGGATTTAAGATGAAGAACTATTCAGCATCCCAAGTTCACCAACCAACCTGGTGAATGTGGATTCATCAAGAGGCTTAGTAAAAATATCTGCAATCTGTTCTTCTGTGGGTACAAAGTGTAACTCCACAGTACCATCCATAACGTGTTCTCGAATAAAATGATACCTGATATCTATGTGCTTTGTCCTCGAGTGCTGTACAGGGTTGTTGGAGATCGCAATGGCACTTGTGTTATCACATAAAATAGGAATTTTATTTAACACAAAGCCATAATCTCGGAGTTGATTCCTTATCCATAAGATCTGAGCGCAACAGCTTCCCACAGCAATGTACTCAGCCTCTGCTGTAGAATTGGAAACCGTTTGCTGTTTCTTGCTGTACCAGGAAATCAATCTTCTCCCTATGAATTGACAGCTCCCTGAGGTGCTCTTCCTATCAACAACACTTCCTGCATAATCAGAATCTGTATATCCTATTAGATTAAAACCAGATTCTTTAGGGTACCAAATACCAAGATTAGGTGTACCCTTAAGATATCTTAAGATTCTTTTCACAGCAACAAGATGAATATCTCTAGGATCCGCTTGGAACCTTGCACATATACAAGTGGCATACATAATATCTGGTCGGCTTGCAGTTAGGTAAAGTAGAGATCCAATCATACCTCTGTAGCTTGTGATGTCTACCTTTATTGAGTTTTCACATACTCCAAGCTTGACAGCTGTAGATGAGGGAGTTCTTGCAGATGCTGAATCTTCCATGTGATACTTCTTCAGAAGTTCTTTAAGGTACTTGGACTGACAAATGAATATTCCATCTATTCTTTGACTCACTTGAAGTCCAAGGAAGAATTTCAGCTCTCCCATTAAGCTCATCTCATACCTACTCTGCATTAACTTAGCAAATCTCTTGCACAAGTTATCATTAGTAGACCCAAATATTATGTCATCAACATATACTTGTACCATTATCAGATCATTATTGTGTTTCTTATAAAATAAGGTTTTATCTATGACTCCTCTAACAAAAGCATTTTCAAGCAAGAATTCTGAAAGAGTGTCATACCATGTTCTGGGTGCTTGTTTGAGACCATAGATAGCCTTGAAAAGAAAATATACAAAGTCCATGTGATCTGGATCTTCAAAGCCTGGGGGCTGTTGTACATATACCTCTTCAGCTAACTTTCCATTCAGGAATGCACTCTTCACGTCCATTTGATAAACTTTAAAATTGGAGTGAGCTGCGAATGCCAGAAACATCCTGATAGCCTCAAGTCTTGCAACTGGAGCGTAGGTTTCATCATAATCAATTCCTTCAGCTTGGGAATAACCTTTTGCAACCAGTCTGGCTTTGTTTCTTATTACAATGCCATCTTCATCCAACTTGTTTCTGAATACCCATCGTGTGCCAATTACAGTTCTGTCCTTTGGTCTGGGTACCAGTTTCCAAACATCTTGAGATTCAAATTGATTGAGTTCATCTTGCATAGCAATCACCCAATCAGGATCAGACAGTGCTTCTTCTACTTTCTTAGGTTCCATTTCAGATAGAAACCCAGAATAATTGCATTGATTCTGTGTAGCACCTCTTGTTCTAACACCAACATCTGGATCACCAATGATCAGCTCAAAAGGATGAGCTCTACTCCAAATTCTCTGACTTGGCAGATTAGATCTTGATGATTCGCCTTGAATTTCATTGTGATGTTGTGTTTGATTTGCTGATCCTTCATCTCCTCCCCCTGAGTTGCTGCTAGGATCTCTTGATGAATCTCCTTGTGTGTTAGTGGTATCTCCAGAGTTTTCACTGTTTCCACCACTACCACTTGGATCATCAGCATTATTAACATTGTCATTTCCTGTTGCAGCCTCAGGTTCATTTTCATCATCTGAGTGTGAGTCTGACATATTGTTGAACTTAAGAGTTTCAGATGGATCATCATTTTGGATGTTAGGGAATTTTGTGTCATCAAAAGTTACATTGACACTTTCTTTGACATGATGTTGATCAATAATATACACCCGATAAGATCTTCTTGAATAACCAACAAAAATAGCTTCTTGAGCTTTAGCCTCGAACTTTCCAATACGTTCTTCTCCGTCTTTAAGTACAAAACATTTAGCACCAAATACATGAAAGTACTTGAGCATTGGTTTCTTGTTAGCCATTATTTCGTAGGGTGTCTTCATTAAGTCCTTGTTGATCAGAGTCCGATTCTGGGTATAACATGCAGTATTTACAGCTTCAGCCCAAAAGTACATTGGAAGCCTTGATTCACTCAGCATAGTCCTTGCAGCTTCAATTAATGTACGATTCTTCCTTTCTACAACTCCATTCTGTTGCGGAGTTCTAGGTGCTGAGAATTGTCTTGATATTCCCTTTTCAACACAAAAGTCATTCAGAACTGCATTCTTAAACTCAGTTCCATTGTTTGACCTTATAGCTCTAACTGGAAGCTTCGAATCCAACTCAATCATTTTGATATGATCAATCACCATTTGAGGAGTTTCATCCTTTGAGTGCAGGAATAAAACCCATGTATACTTTGAATAGTCATCAACAATCACCAAGGCATATCTTTTATGTGACATTGACATTACATTAACTGGACCAAATAAATCCATGTGAATTAATTGCAGTGGTTCAGTAATACTAGATGTGTCAGTGCTTGGATGTGATGCTTTCTTTGCTTTCCCTTTCTGACATGCCTCACAAAGTCCTTCTTGTGTGAATTCCAATTGAGGCAGTCCTCTCACTAATTCTCTTTTGACTAGAGAATTCATAGATTTGAAATTAAGGTGAGAGTTTCTTGTGCCATAGCCAACTTTCATCTGACGAAGCTTTAGCATAAAAACAATTGACTTCATCTTTGCAACCTGAGTTCAGATCGGCTACGAACAAGTTTCCTTTCCTTACTCCCTGAAGAGCAAGTTTTTCATCCTTCTTGTGAGAAATCAAACATCTCTCCTTCACAAAGTTCACTGTATATCCCTTGTCACAAAACTGACTGATACTCAGAAGATTGTGTTTGAGACCTTCCACGAAAGATACATTATCAATGACGACATTGCCAGCTTCTAAACAGCCATATCCCTTAGTCATACCCTTGCTGTCATCTCCAAAGGTAACTACTGGGCCAGCTCTTTCAACAACATTTGATAGCAGGGCTCTATCTCCGGTCATGTGTCGTGAGGATCCACTGTCGAGAATCCAAATGACCCGGTTCACCTGTTTTACACCCTGCAATCATCAAATGAGTTAGGACTTCTTCGGAACCCAACATTGATTGGGCCCGGCATATTTGAAAAATTGTCCTTTGTCAGGTTTAACAACAGAACCCAACTTGACAAACTCATCTACTACTTTGACTGAACACTTCTCCTTGTAAACAACCTTAACATTTTTGTATGCTGGCTTAGGAGATAATGTTTCCTTCTGTGAAACAGGAGGACTGGCAGTCTTTGATCTAGCATGCCTGTGATTTATGTGCTGTCTAGGTGTAGTATTGACATTCATAGCATGCATGCTTTTGAAATATGCAGACATGACATTGAAAGCACATAGCATACAGTTATCTACACCACAAGGCTTATGGCATGCATCAATAGTAGGCATTTTATTCACAATAGCAGGAGTCTTAACAGTTTCTACCTTAACTTTATTAACATTTTTAAAGTTCTCAGTAGCATGGAATCTGTTGTTCTTATCCCTACTATTAACAAACTTATTAGGTCCGTTATGATTTTTCTTAAGCTCATTAGCACCTAAACCAGAAGTGGATGAACTAGCAGTGTTCACATTTTCTATTGGTCTTTTAGGTACATATTTAGCTTTTTGGACATTTATTCCTTTTATGTCTCTAACAGGTTTTTCCTGTTCTTTCTCTTCCTCTTTAAGGTCTTCAAGTTTAATTTCATAATCCACTATTACACAACTATCAAGAACTGGTTCTGCAATTGGAGTTATGAACAGAGGGTTCTTAGTGTCCTTAATAACATGTGGAATACCCCTCTCTATAGCACTCTATTTAAAAGGGGTGATGTTACTAGCCTTTCCTACGGATTTGTTATATTCAAAACCTATCCCAACTTTCCGTTTAATCTCTTGTTGGTCAACTAGGTCTTTCATAACAAATGAAGCAGTTCTATAGGCTTGACACCTGACTTTCTCTTTTTCAATTTTATCCTTTAAAAAAGCTTCAATTTCAACATAGCAGTTGACTCTATTAACTTGAAATGCAACATCTTCAGTTAATTTCTCATTTATAAGTTTCAGCTTTTTCAATTCATAATTCTCTTCTGATAAAACTTTGTTTTCGAGAATTAAGACTTTTATTCGATCTCTAGCATTAGTTAAATCCTCACCTAGCAATTTAAACATTTTAGGACAGCTAGGGTTTACCTCAATTCCTTTTCCAGGTGGGGATTGTGATCCTTCAGAAGAAGAGGCCATTAGAGCAAGATTTCCCATATCTTCTTCTTCTTCGTTGTCAGAATCATCCCAGCTTTTTCCTGCTGCTAAGTATGATCTTCCCTGATGCTTCTTCAACAGAGCTTCATATTTCTGGTTTAGCACGTCATATGAATCCTTCTTTCTTTCCTGCTTGGGCTTTCTACAATCAGTAGCAAAGTGTCCCATTTCATTGCAGTTGAAGCAACAGATCTTGCTTCTGTCAACCATCCCTGTCTTGTATCCACCTCTTGTATTGGATGAGCTAGAAGAACCACCTCTCTGAAATCTGTTAGCCATAGGCTTGAATTTGAAATTAGGGTTCCTCCTGAATCTTGTATTTCCAAATTTTCTAGCAATCAGTGCCAGAGATTCATCCTCAAGTTGATCAAGTTCTTCCATTGAATAGAATTCACTTTCTGATGAATTCATTTGAGTTGCACCAACTTCTGCAACAATACCCTGATCAATGACTTTGACTGAAGAAGATTCAGTCATAGCTTCTCTGTGTTCTGGTACTTCTGCTACAAGAGCTGTAGACTTGCTGACCACCTTGCCTGTTCCATATATTTCTTTCTGTTGAATCTGCTCTAGCTCATAGGTCTTCAGTATGCCATAAAGTCTTTCCAATGAAATTTCATTCATGTCCCTTGACTCCCTGATGGCAGTAATCCTATGCTCTAAGTGAACTGGCATTGTCAGCAAAAACTTCCTATTGATCTCCTTCTTCGTATAGTGTTTGCCATTGAGATTTAGATCATTTATCAGTTTATTGTATCTCTCAAAAACATCAGAGATACCTTCTCCAGGATTTGATCTAAAATGCTCATATTGAGACGTTAAGATTTCCAATCTATTCTCCCTCACTTCTTCTGTTCCTTCATTTAGTATCTCTATCGTTTCCCAGATGTGTTTAGCATCTTTGCAATTAACAACATGATTGTACGTTCCGGGATCAAGAGATTCCACTAAAATTAACTGCAGGCTGGTGTCCAAAGAATCCAATTCCTTTTCTGTTTCAGTGTAGTTAGAAATATCTTTTTCAAATTGTCTGTGCGGAATAAGTACACCATCTTTCATATGCTCAGGAATGATTGTTATTGGAACAGCAACACCCGTCCTCAAAATATCCTTGTACTTAATGTTTGCATTTCGAAGAAACAAGGTCATCTTCCTCTTCCAAAGATTATAATTATCTTTATCAAATGGAGGAATTTTAATGCTACTCACTCTTTGAGTACTCATATTAAAATAATGGAAGATTAAAAGGATTTGAGATTTTTAGGAATTAAAGAGATTTCGAATTTTTAAGAAATTAAAAATTTTCTAATTTTTAATAAATTAAAAGATTCGAATTTTTAATAAATTAAAAGTTTCGAATTTTTAATAAATTAAAAGTTTTGAATTTTTAATAAATTAAAAGTCTCGAATTTTTAATAACTAAAAATATTAGGATCTTGATTTTTATGTCAATCAGATGGCTCGGATACCAATTGTTAGGTCCAAATGATTGTAGAAGGGGGGGTTGAATACAATCTCTATTAAATATTAATATCTGTTTCGGATAATTTTTGATTAAACAATTTAATTATTATCACGAAATAATAATCAAAGAAACACAGTTCAAGTAAAATACTTATATTAAACTTGATGTGGGTTACAAGATTAAATCAGATAAACACTAATAGCTCTTTAGAATTTCTACAGAATATTTAACATGAATGCTCTGTATTTTTCTTTTTAGCTGAATAGAAAGTTAATTGAAGTGCTGAATACTACTGACTTAATCTGCTATTTATAGGCAAAATCAGATGCTGGAGACTTTTTCCACTCGGGGAGACTTCTTCTCCTCGGGGAGACTTTTCTTTGGCTGGGAGACTTTCTCTTTGGGAGACTTTTCTGGCTCGGGAAGACTTTCTGACTTTTGGGAGACTTTTGAAATCTTGGGAGACTTTTCAATTAAACTCGGGGAGACTTTTTAATCTACGGGAGACTTTTCAAAAAAAGTCTTCCCGAGAGATTTTCTGGTCGACCTGCTTGACATGTAATGTGTACATCTTCTGTCTTTTCTTTTTTGATTTCTTTTTAATAAAACCTAGGGGAGACTTTTGAAATGTCTCCGGGAGACATTTCAAATGTCTTCCCGAGTAAAGAATTTGGTCGACTTGATTGATATGTATATCTCCTGACTTCTTCATTCTACTTCTTCCTTTTTCTTTTTTTTTTCCTCCTTTTTTTTTGTTTTCTTTTTAATTTAAATTCTATTACTTTTATTATATATCTTATTAATTAAATTAATTCTTTTTGAATTAATCTAAGTAATTAGGATACATAATAAATTATCTTTTTGATAATAGAATTAAATTAAAGTCTTCTTCATTTTAAAATAATTCTAAATTAATTAATTTCTTAATCGATTTAAGAAATAAATTAATTCTGATTGAATTAATTTACCAATTAAATTAACTAAATAATTTAATCAATTAATAGAGAATTAAATTAAAGTCTTGACTCCACAACTCTTGATGATATAACTTTAAATCTTCTGTCTTCACACCAATGTCTGTAGCTGACCATTTCTTCTGTAATAAAGAATCTTCTCTGTATTTTGCCAACACTCTGTGTACTGTCTGGTTCACGAGTGATTCACAACAAATAAAATTCTTCACTTGACTTTTATAATGGTTCACTTCTGCTTCTCCTGACTTGACTATTTCTGATGTCACACAAAAATGAAATCTTCTGACATTGTAGCTTCTTCAAACTTAAATACTCCACTGAGGCATGATCAATTAAATTGATCTTCTTTCAATGCAGTACTGCTTCAAGTCTGTAGATTGACTTTGATCTTCTTTTTCTTGTCAAATAATACATGCTGAAGATTCCTGTGACAGATAATATATTTACTTACAAATTATCTATGTTTGTGTTGAGTTGCCATCTCTCTAAACAAATAGGCTTCTAAACATATGCCTTTCAATCTCCCCCTATTTGTTTGTTAAACAATAACAAGCAAATCACTAGAGGATAACTCAACTAACAAACAAGAAAAAGATATAACAATAAAACTTGTAAATAAATAAACTTAGTTCTGGTTTATATTAAACATTACCAGATTCAAACATTAATGATAAATACAAGATAGCTGTTCATCTAGACTGAACAAATAGAACAAAGTTCTATCTTGACTTACCTATCATTACCAGCTTCAGAAATATCAACTTCACCTTCTTCTAGAGTTTAACTTTTGTGACTAGGTGTCATTGGTACATCTTCAGTGGCTGGTTTCTCTGGATCAGATTGTACATTTCCAGATTTCTTGAGTAACTGAAATGAAAGATATTCGTTCCTTTAGCATTGAACATATTATACAAGTAGTATTATCTTCATTTCTCAGACTCATCACTACTCCCCCTTAGGATGGCAGGGATGAAGTCTTGTTCTCTTCTTATTACCACTTCTCCTCTGTTTCTCCAACTCCTGTCTTCACTTCTCATCCAAGGTGAATTCATTCTCTCATTTCTTGAATTATCCAACCATTTTAATAGAGGTAACAACAGACATGGCATACATACAGCATTAAACCATCGCAGATATAAAAAATGCAAACTATGACATGTTATGCATTTTAGAAAATTCGGTTAATCCTATATACAAGAATCTTCTAAAATCAAATGGAATATAAGAATTAATGAATAATCACTATTTCTTATCCAATCCAAGCATGTTGTTATTTACCCCCTTTTCTTGTTCAACAATGGAGTAATCCTCTTCTAGTAAAAAGATTTTGTTCAACAATTCTCCTTTTTGGATCTTGTTCAACACTTCTTCCTTTTTGGATCTTGTTTAAACTTCTCCCCCTTAGTTGAGTAATCCTCTTCAGAATCCTTAATATCAGAAGAAATTTCTTTCCCCTTAGTTGAGTAACATTAGAAATCTGGAACAGGGAATTGGGAATGTGATTTGGTAATTGTGCTAGTGTGTGATTTTACTTTGTGTTTCTCACAAGTGTTTCGCTCATATACTCTCTAAGTGTTTCACTCATAGAATATATATTTTCACTCTTTCTAACTTGTGCTTCACTCTTTTCTCACAACACTGTTTCTCTCTCAGTACGGATGACACCGTCTTTTGTACCTGCAAGAAAGATCACCATAGCCCCTTCAAGAGAGGTCACTGGTAGTGCAATGGGGTTTCGTAAATCCCCGTCCTCAATTGAATCCATTAAAATATTTGACTTTGAAAACTGAATTGCTTCAGAAATAGATTCAATGAGTTGCTGATCATCTAAGATGATCTATTCCGTTAGGAATCCAGATATGTTCCATCTGGGGAGGGAGACAAGGATCTATAATGTAGCAAATGATCCAAGTTTCCTCCTGACGCCTGTGAAGGCATGTTGATTCAGTCAGAATCATCAATCATCCTTCCTTCCTTGATATGGAAGTTTAGAATAATTACTTCCGTCAATTCATCCTTAGTGTGTGACAATCCTTACAGTGCATTGGAATATTACATATATGGTTTGCAGTGTTTGAGAGTGTCCAGATGAAGTTGACTCTTTACAAATGGCCTTGGCTGACAGGCCGAATTCAATAGACTCATCATGTTAAGATGACGAACCTAGTAACAGTTTTGCCATTTGCAAATCTATACCCTTTTGGGAGGATATAAATTAGTTAGCAGTTGCCTCGGTTTCAATTACATATTCTAACTAGAGGCAGAGCTGCTGGAACACTCATAGATACTTCTCTTTTCTAGTGCACTAGAGGCACTTACTCTCTCACCCTCTTTAGTTGATCAAACTTTTCTTTTCAGGGGTTTAGTAGATGAAGTTGAATCTGTTTGAGTGTTTGTGGTTCTATGATCTGTGTTAGAGATTGAAGGTTTTCAATCCCTTGATCTTGTCCTATAGCCACTGAGGGCTCAATATATCAATTGTAATATTTTTATATCAATTGATTAGAGAATATATCAAGATCGAGATTACCTGCTTTTACCTCGAGTCGATTGCTCTTGTTTGGCAGAAGTCAGATCTGCTTTTATTATTAGTAATTTTCAGATACCACAATATATATTATCACTAACAACGAAAATCACAATTAATTACGATGAAACAATAACAAACTATCAAAATATGATAATTAATAATAATTTCAAAAAGCAAGTAATTATGCTCCTAATATCTCATCGTATTAAAATTCTGAAGCTAATAAACATTTAATTGCTTCAATTCATAATTTTAATAAGATAAAATATCATCGCTAAATACTAAATAATCATAGGAATGAAAATTAGCACTTAACTTCATACATTATATCTAATAATTGTTACTCAAGTATATGACAATTATACTCATAACAATTATTAGTGATATATGTAGCTTGAGAAAATAAATGTAAAGAAATTCACAAGTTCTTTAAATATTGACATTTAATACTTATGATTCTTAGAACAATTTCTCGTAGACAAAAATAACAATAAACTGAAATAAAAATAACTGTAAAAAAAATAAAAATAAAAATAAACTTACACACATATATATAGAAATAATGATACTAAAAGTTTAAAAATAAAAACAAAAATAATATGTACCAATTGTTGGAAAACAAAAATAATAACGATATATATACAGTATAGATGTCAATTAAATAAAACTGTACAAAGTTCTATTAACCTATTTATTAAACTTAATATACATATAAATATAATAGCTATGCTTCAATATTAAATTATTTTCAAATAAAAATAACTTTTACCAAAATTCTAACTTGTAAAATTTTGATTAAATTATTTTTAAAGATAATAATCTAAAATTAAAATATAGTAGAATACAATCAAAATAGATAAAATAAAAAATATTATAATAATTTACACTAAACACACATTCGAGAACTAGAATTTAGTAAAATAAATTTACAAGTGTTATGACAAATATTTACATAACAAACACTTGAAATTTTATTTAAGAACATAATGTAGATGTGAACTGGGATTTAAGATGAAGAACTATTCAGCATCCCAAGTTCACCAACCAACCTGGTGAATGTGGATTCATCAAGAGGCTTAGTAAAAATATCTGCAATATGTTCTTCTGTGGGTACAAAGTGTAACTCCACAGTACCATCCATAACGTGTTCTCGAATAAAATGATACCTGATATCTATGTGCTTTGTCCTCGAGTGCTGTACAGGGTTGTTGGAGATCGCAATGGCACTTGTGTTATCACATAAAATAGGAATTTTATTTAACACAAAGCCATAATCTCGGAGTTGATTCCTTATCCATAAGATCTGAGCGCAACAGCTTCCCGCAGCAATGTACTCAGCCTCTGCTGTAGAATTGGAAACCGTTTGCTGTTTCTTGCTGTACCAGGAAATCAATCTTCTCCCTATGAATTGACAGCTCCCTGAGGTGCTCTTCCTATCAACAACACTTCCTGCATAATCAGAATCTGTATATCCTATTAGATTAAAACCAGATTCTTTAGGGTACCAAATACCAAGATTAGGTGTACCCTTAAGATATCTTAAGATTCTTTTCACAGCAACAAGATGAATATCTCTAGGATCCGCTTGGAACCTTGCACATATACAAGTGGCATACATAATATCTGGTCGGCTTGCAGTTAGGTAAAGTAGAGATCCAATCATACCTCTGTAGCTTGTGATGTCTACCTTTATTGAGTTTTCACATACTCCAAGCTTGACAGCTGTAGATGAGGGAGTTCTTGCAGATGCTGAATCTTCCATGTGATACTTCTTCAGAAGTTCTTTAAGGTACTTGGACTGACAAATGAATATTCCATCTATTCTTTGACTCACTTGAAGTCCAAGGAAGAATTTCAGCTCTCCCATTAAGCTCATCTCATACCTACTCTGCATTAACTTAGCAAATCTCTTGCACAAGTTATCATTAGTAGACCCAAATATTATGTCATCAACATATACTTGTACCATTATCAGATCATTATTGTGTTTCTTATAAAATAAGGTTTTATCTATGACTCCTCTAACAAAAGCATTTTCAAGCAAGAATTCTGAAAGAGTGTCATACCATGTTCTGGGTGCTTGTTTGAGACCATAGATAGCCTTGAAAAGAAAATATACAAAGTCCATGTGATCTGGATCTTCAAAGCCTGGGGGCTGTTGTACATATACCTCTTCAGCTAACTTTCCATTCAGGAATGCACTCTTCACGTCCATTTGATAAACTTTAAAATTGGAGTGAGCTGCGAATGCCAGAAACATCCTGATAGCCTCAAGTCTTGCAACTGGAGCGTAGGTTTCATCATAATCAATTCCTTCAGCTTGGGAATAACCTTTTGCAACCAGTATATTAATTCTCGTATATTATATAATGATTATATTTCTATACTAGTATATTAATTCTCGTATATTATCACTCCTACTAGTATATTAATTCTCGTATATTATATAATGATTTCAAGTCAGAGGATCATTACATCATTATCACTGTGAGATTTCTTATGACACTTATTAACATGTAGAATCTCACAACGGGTCTTTCCAGTTTCATGTATTGATACATACATTTATATTCTTGACTTTAGTATCACCATACCTATGACCAATGAGATGCAGTCATCTGTCAACAAATATACTAGTCTTATTGCATTATTGTTGTCCTTTAATAATAATACTAGACTAGGGAATTTTAGGAATAAAATACTATTTATATAATCTCGTTTTTAAGTCACATACTTAAAGATATATATTACGTATTAATATTCCAAGGACGTTTATTATTCTTTCAATTTATAACGCAGTAAATAAAGACATAATAAATATTAATTAAATAATCACATAAAACATAATCCTTAATTGTTTTCAATAAAACATTAAAAGTATTGTCTCTAGGACACCAATACTAATAGAAAATCTGCAAGATCATCCTCCACAATCATACAGACTATGAAGTTGTTTTGCTCATAGATGAAACCAGTTGAGGAAGTAATCTTCTTTTGAGGTGCCATTGCTGTTCTTAGAGAGAATATAAGAAAAACTTAAAGAAAAGTTAGAGAAATAGCTTTAGGGTTCTTCAGAAAGAGAGATACAGAGATTAGTGATAGAAAATAAAACAGCGAGTAAGAATGAAATGAGAATTGAAATTGTTATTTATATTTCTGAGATGAAAATGACTTGAGTAGTCAGTTTAATTAAGAATATAACCATTGAAAAATAAAAAGAATTGAAGTAAATTACTCTAAATGGCAATCGATGGATGTATTCATCTATTGTCAAATAAAGTAATTAAATAACGGCTATAATTTGATCAATGGATATGTAAAACTGTAGAAATTCAATTACCATTGATTGGTAATTATATCTAAAGAAAAAATAATTTATCGATCGATAAATAATTACCAGGGCAATTATCTGTCGATAGATAAATATCCATCGATGGATATATTTTATCTGTTGATCAAATATATCCATCGATGGCTGCAAAATATCCATTGACAATTAACACAGTTATTAGTTGATTATTTTGTTTCAACAGATAATTGTGAACAATGGCTACACAAAAAAAACTTAGCATACATTTAAGATTTCTTAAAATTAAGCATACCTAATTCATAGACTAATCTATTAAAAGTAGATTCATCTAGAGGTTTGGTAAAAATGTCTGCAAGTTGTTGTTCACTAGGGACAAAATGTAATTCAACTTTACCATTCATTACATGTTCCCTAATGAAATTATACTTTATGTCAATGTGTTTGGTTCTGGAATGTTGCACATGATTTTCTGTTATTGCAATGGTACTTGTGTTATCATAGAAAATAGGAATCTTGTTCATGTTGAACTCATTTTCAAATAATTGACTCCTTATCCATAATATTTGTGCACAGCAACTTCCAGCATCAATGTACTCAGCTTCTGCAGTTGAAGTTGATACTGTGTGTTTCTTTTTGCTAAACCATGACACAATTTTGTTTCCTAGAAATTGGCAGGTACTTGTAGTACTTTTCCTATCTATTTTACAACCTGCATAATCTGCATCTGAGTAGCTTTTTAGATTAAAACCAGAATCTCTAGGATACCAAATACCTAAATTTGATGTACCCTTGAGATATCTAAAAATCCTCTTAATAACCACTAAATGAGATTCTCTAGGATCAGCATGAAACCTAGCACACAAACATGTAGAAAACAATATATCTAGCCTACTAGCGGTTAAATATAAAAGTGAGCCTACCATGTCTCTATAACTTGAAATGTCCACTTTAGCTTCCTTAGTGTTCAATTCAAGTTTGGTGGCAGTGGCCATGAGAGTTTTTGCAAAAGAACATTCACTTAAGTCAAATTTCTTTAACAAGTCATGAATGTACTTTGTTTGAATTATAAAAATACCATCATTAACTTGTTTGACTTGCAAACCAAGAAAGTAGGTAATTTTTCCCATCATGCTCATTTCATATTTATTCTGCATTAATTTGGTAAACTTTTTACAAAGTCACACATTAGTTGAGTCAAAAATAATGTCATCCACATATAATTGGACAAGAATGATAGAGCCATTAACATTTCTACTAAATAGAGTTTCATCAACAGTACCTCTTGTGAAGTGATTCTCAATGAGGAACTGAGATAAAGTGTCATACCAGGCCCTTGGTGCTTGCTTCAAGCCATAGAGTGCTTTGAGTAAATAGTAGACAAAGTCAGGGGAATTTGGATCTTCAAAGCCAGGAGGTTGTTCCATATAGACTTCTTATTCTAATACTCTATTAAAAAATGCACTCTTTACATCCATCTGGTAGACTTTGAAATTAGCATGTGCAGCAAGCTAGAAAGATTCTGATTGCCTCCAGCCTTGCAACTGGTGCAAATGTTTCATCAAAATCAATTCCTTTTTCTGGTGAGTACCCCTTTGCCACAAGACTTGATTTGTTTCTAGTCACAGCACCAGTTTCATCCATTTTGTTTCTGAATACCCATGTTGTACCAATTACTGATCTATCTTTTGATTTGGGCACCAGCTTCTACACTTTATTTCTTTCAAATTGATTGAGTTTCTCTTGCATAGCTAAAACCCAATCAGGATCTATAAGAGCATCTTCAACTCTTTTAGGTTCTTCTTGAGATAGAAAGATACTATACAGATACTCATTTTGAGTAGCACTTCTTGTCTTGACACCATCTTCTGTATTTCCAATGATTATTTCAAATGGATGGCTTTTGTTCATTTTCTTTGAGGAGGCAAATTTTACCTTGATGATAAAGCTTCATAATCATTAGTATTGTACTCAAATTGATTTAAATTTGTGGATTGATTCTGAAACCCTCCCCATAAATTGGATACCCTAGATGTAGAGTGTTGATTATCCATTGAAGAATTATTAGTTGATGCATTATCAGTTGATGGATTTCTGTCAACTGATAAATTATCCATTGATACTGTAATATCAAATGATATTGGGTTTCTGAGTACTTGTGATTTTATAATTTCTGCTTCTTCATCATCATCTACATCATTTGATACATTCTCAAAATGAAGTGCGTCATGATTTCCTTCATCAAACAAGCCTTGGATCTTTTTTTCATCAAATACTACATATACAGATTCCATAACAATGTGTAGTCTAAGATTATAGACTCTATAGGCAATGTTTGATAGTGCATACACAACAAATATAGCTTCATCAGCCTTGGCTTCAAATTTTCCTAGGTTTTCACCTTGATTCCTTAGCACATAGTATTTGCAGTCAAAGACATGAAGCAACCCCACTTTTGGCTTTTTGTCTTTCTTGATCAATTGATAAGGTGTCTTTCCTTGAGTTTGATTTACTATAGAGATGTTTTGAGTATAGCATGCTGTATTAATGGCCTCAGCCCAAAAATATGTTGGTAATTTAGCATCTTCGAACATAGTTCTAGCTGCTTCAAACAATGTCCTATTTTTTCTTTCAACTACCCTATTTTGTTGAGGTGTCCTTGGTGCAGAGAAGGTGTGTAGGATTCCTTTAGGTTCACAGAACTCCTTCATTGTGGAATTCTTAAATTCTGTTCCATTGTCACTTCTTATTTTCTTTACATCCAATCCAATACTTTTCTCAACTTCTCTTATGTGCTTGATGATGAGATTACTGGCTTCATCTTTTGAATGCAGAAAATAAGACCATGAGGATCTTGAAAATTCATCCACAATGACTAGAGCATACTTCTTCTTTGCAATGGACATGATATTTACAGGACCAAATTAATCCATGTGTAATAACTCAAGTGGCTTTTCAATTGATGATTCCAATTTTGAATTGAATGATGCCTTTCTTTATTTTCCTTTCTGAAAAGCATCACATAGTCCATCCTTGACAAATTACATTTGTGATAATCCTCTCACTTGAATTTTCTTGACCAACTGATTCATGGCTTTGAAATTTAAGTGAGTTAATTTCTTGTGCCATAGCCAACTTTCATTTTTACTTGCCTTAGAGAGAAGACAAGTCATTGAGTCTGCACTTGTTGAGCTGAAGTCAGCTATGTACACATTTTCTTTTCTATTCCCAGACATAATCAAGCTTCCATCTTTCTTGTTGGAAATTATGCATGCTTCAGTTGTGAAACAAACTTTATTTCCATTGTCATATAGTTGACTTATGCTTAACAAATTATGTCTTAAGCCATCAACTAATGAAACAGGTTCAATGATGACATTCTCTTTTGAAATCAAACCATATCCCATAGTGTATCCTTTATTGTCATCTCCAAAAGTTACCCCAGGGCCATCTTTCTCCTCAAACTTTATGAGCGGGGATTTATCTCCAGTCATGTGTCTTGAACATCCACTGTCCAAGTACCAAATATTTCTTTTTTTTCCATGCACACATCCAAAAACAATCAAGTTGATTTTGGTACCTAAGTTGTCTTGGGTCCTTTCTTATTAGTTGCTACCTTTGGTTTGGTTTCCAATTTTTGTACCTTTGGTTTAGGTGGTTTTACTTCCACTTCAACCTAGGTGTTGGTTTCCTCACCTCAGGATTCTCGGTGTTAATATTTGGAATATTCATGCTTACAGAATTAGAGAAATTTGGAGCATGAAAATTGTTGTGCATATTCTAGGGCATATCAGGAATATTCATGTTGGAAAATACAAGATATGGATTAAACATGTAAGGCATTGATGCATATTGAGCATGAATAGCATGAGGATCAACTAAATGAGGATAAACAGAATTAGAA
Source organism: Oenanthe sinensis (assembly GCA_028671895.1). Classification (NCBI taxonomy): domain Eukaryota; kingdom Viridiplantae; phylum Streptophyta; class Magnoliopsida; order Apiales; family Apiaceae; genus Oenanthe; species Oenanthe sinensis. Next base: position 14,124,424 of record CM053798.1, read on the forward strand.
TGCATGTTAGGTATAACAGGCACATTAGTTGTTGCCCTGACTTGCATTGCACAGATAAGTGATTCTTACTATCACACTTAGCACATATCTTTCTAGGAGCATACTTGTTAGGTGTGTAGTTATTGTACTTGTTTATGCCTACTTTACCATTTCTGTTCTTCTTCTTCTTTTCATTTGGCTTAATATTAGGCTTTATCTTTTCTAACTTTTCCTTTAATTGATCTTTAGATAAGAACCCTATATTAGCCTTTTTAACTTTGACTTGAGATTTAGAGAAGCTACCTTCTTTTACAAGTTTAACAGGTCCGTTAAGCTTGGTTTTTAAGACAGATTGCTTAGCAGTTGATGATTCCTCAATCGATGGATAATTATCCATTGGGATAACATTATCAATCGATGGATAATTATCCGTTGGGATAACATTATCAATCGATGGATAATCCTTATCAGTTGATTTAGGATTAACAATTGATTGCTTCTTTTCCAAAGATTGATTCTCATCAATGGCTAATTTCTCAAGAGTCTCAGACAACATGGTGAAATAATTTGTTCCATGTATTTCATTCATCTTTTTACTAGCTTTACTTGACCTGTTCCATCTATCAATGGTTCTTAGTTCTTCTTCCAATTTTTCTTTCAAATTTTCTATTTCCTTTTTACGCTAAACTAGATCTTTTCTAGCATCTCTATTTTCTACCTTGAGTCTATCCATTTGCACTAGCTCACTCTCTAGATAATTGTTTCTTTCAGTGAAAGTTTCTAAGGTGATTTTAAGCCTAGTATTCTCTTTGTTTAAGGACTTAAGAGTGACATGTAAATTATACAATTCATTTGACATTTCAGTAATTGTAATATTGCATTCATCTTTGGATAACTCAGATAGATTTGTAGAAATTACTTGATTGCTAGAAAAACTAGCTTCCTGGTCATCATAATTGGTCATTAGTGCAAGGTTGATGTATTCTTCTTTTTCAGAATCATCCTCAGCAGCCCAATCCTTTTCTTCTATTACAAAAGCCTTTTCTTTTTGTTTGAGCAAATCAAAGTATTTCTTTTTATAGTCAATACCATCATTAAACTTTGGTTTCCTCTCCATTTTTGGCTTTCTGCATTCATTAGAAAAGTGACCAGCCAATCCACATTTGAAGCATTTGAATTGAGTCCTGTCAACAAGATTTTTTGCTTTGTTGATTGTCTATCCTAAACTGAGATCCAGGCCTTTGCATGGGATTTCTCTTGAATTTGAGTTTTGAAAATTTTCTTAATAGAAAAGCTAAATGCTCATCTATTTCATCCATTTCATCCTTGGTATATGACTCATCATCCTCAACTATTTCTTTTCCTTTGCGAGTTGAAGATTCATCATATCTAACACCACTTGCAATATTTCCATGACTTTCTTTCTTCCCTTCTTTGACATCAACATCTTCACCAGATTTTGTAACTTGCTTATCCTTGACCACCAAGGCAAGAGACTTGTCTCTCTTCTGACTTTTCTCAATTTCCTCATCTTCCTGTAGTTCCAACTCATAGGTTTTCAAGATTCCATATAGCTTGTCAAGAGTATATTCTTTAAAGTTAGGAGATTTTCTTATAGAAACAGTCATTGGTTTCCATTCCTTAGGTAAGAACCTCAAGAATTTGAGGTTGGTATCTTCAATAGCATATACTCTTCTATATAGTTTTAGCTCATTCAATAGTTTTTGAAACCTACTATATGTGTCATTGATTGCTTCACCACTCTTGAAGTGAAAGACCTCATATTTTTGAATCAAGAGTTACATCTTGTTCTTTCTTACTTACTCAGTGCCTTCATATAGATTTGAAGAGTATCACAGACTTCCTTGGAGTTTGTACAATTGATAACATTGTCAAACATATCCTTGTCAAGACCATTAAACAAAATGTTCATAGCCTTTTTATCCCTGTGTACTTTCTTCTCATCTTCATCTGTGTATTCACTCACAGGTTTTGGAATGAGTTTGTCTGGTGCCTGAGTACCATCTGCATTCACACTTGTAACTATTTTCATTGGCACATGTGGACCTTTCTCTATGCAGTGGACATAGGAAGGATCAATAGATAGCAGATGCAAGTGCATTTTTACTTTCCAAGGAAAGTACTCATCTTTCTCTAGAACTGGAATCTTCACTCCTGTGTCTTTTTGACCCATACTTGATGTACTTTAGATCTTAACTTTCTGTATGTTGAAAGCTAGGCCCTGATACCAATTGTTATTTGCCCTTGGGTACAAGAATTTTGGAGAAGGGGGGTTGAATACAAACTTAAGAATTAATTCAAATTCTTGCGGATTTAAGTTTGTTCAAGATTTTAACGTGTTTTGAAGTGTATGGTTAAGATATAACTAACTGAACTAAGAATATAATACTTATAATATTGAAAACAAGACAAACAATATAAAAATTACTAGTAGATTGGTTTTTCCACTAGTATATTTTTGCTTTCAAATAATCTTGGTAAAATTATCAAGCTGCTTACAAAGTGTTGTTCTTGAACTACAATGCTTACATTCACTCACACTTTGCTACTATAGACTACTACCCACTATATAGTAGTTTTCTTCTACTTCTATTTCCTATCGACATATAACATTATAAAATACACTTTACAATGTTTATATGAAAATAGAAATTAGTTACTTTCACAGTCTTCATTAGACTTTGTCTAGTCCTGGAAATATCTTTGTCTTGTTCCATTCCTTGAAGATTGTGTTGCCTTGAAAGTCTTCACAATCCTGACATGACTGTCTTCCATTAATTCAGTTTCTGCAAAGTTCACATTCGTTTTGTCTTTAACTAAATTGGGAAACCTTGATCAACTGATAATTGTTGTTAAGCTTATCGGTTGATTTTACTTTGCTTATCCATCGATGGATAGGTTATCCATTGATCAATTGATGTATCGATGGCTAATTGAGTTATCCATCGACTCATTATCCATTGATGGTCCTTTATCCGTTGATTGCCTTTATCCGTTGATAGCTTTTATCTGTTGTAGTGTCTTCATCCATCGAATCCAATATCTGTTGATCACTTCATTTGTGAGAATTCTGACTTAGAATATTTATAATTGATCAGCCATTCTTCACATATGTTGAGAAGATATAAATTGAAGTCAATAACATCAGTTGACTACTTCACAGCATCCATCGAGACAATACAATCAATTGATAATGAAACATGAATCAAATGTTACAATCCAATTAATCAGTTGATTAACAAGCTTCAACTGATAACTGGTTTCCTAGTCAATGGATATTTATAAGTCATATATTCATCGACTAGTTACAATGAATTTTAAATCCCTATTGTAATTCTAAGTAATTTGTTATCATCAAAACTCATAATTCCTAACATTTTATTATTAGAAAATAAAATTATTGCCAACATAATAATAACCTAAAGGGTCACACACAAATAACGTCTAAATGGAGCTTTATTTAAATTATGAATTTAAATATTTTATTATTATTTTGAATTTAATTATTGAATTAATTAAGTGGGACTTGATTAATTATATTATAATTCGAATTTAATAATAACCCAAAAATCAGCATAGGTTTTTTTTAAAGGAGACCTCATGGATTAGGGTTTGGCCCAATTATCTTAAGCTCATATAAATACATAAGGATGTGTTTAGGAGCCTTATACTTGACATCTCATTTTTATCATTAAACCCTAGCAGCTCTACACAAGAGAGAGGCTAGCAAGTGAGAGAGAAAGAAGGGATAAATCGGGGTTGTTCTTTGCTAGTACCATCTCCGCTGATCATTAGACGAATCGACGTTCGTGTGGATACCGTTAGAGAGTAGTTCTTGAAGAAGGGGCTGCTGTAATTCGTTAAGCAAGGACATCCCATTGAACAGCAATTCGTAAAGCTTCTAAGGTACAGACTTCATTCACCATAATCATCCAACGTTATACATGGATCCTGCGATTGAGTTTCAATTTTTTTTATTTTTACGTTACTTTCACTGCGTTCACATGCCCGAAACCCATCAAACAAAACATTTTAGATGCTTTAAAGTATCAAGTGCCTTTATAGATTTTGAGGGGAACCACATACTCTAATAAGCTATTCACTACATTGTCTGAGGGGGTGACCCCCTGGATTTAATATATCCAGTTCCTTCATAGGAAGTTCTTGTTTGTGTAGGTGCCCTAGAGGCAATACAATGTTTCTTTTGATAGACCTTTATGTCATTTGATTATTCAATAAACGTATTTATTATGACTTTAATTACTGCGATATATTTGTTAGCATAATAAATGTCCTTAGAATCATGATACACATTGTATAGTTTAAGTACATGACTTGAACTTGAGATTATATAATATATCATATTCTTAAAGGTCCCTAATCGAGTATTATTATTATAGGACAATAATAATACATAAATAGACTAGTATGTTGTTTGACAGATAACCACATCTCATTGGTTATAAGTATGGGGATACTAAAGTCAATACATAGGTACATGTAGGAGTACATGATACTGGACAGACCCACAGTGAGATTCTTCATGTTTAATAAAGTCATAAGAAAGACTCACAGTGATAATGGTGTAATGATCCTCTAACTTGAGATCATTATATTTCTATACGAGAATTAATATACTTTGACTACATTAAAAGTTACCTTTGACCGGGTGATGATAAAAGTAGAAATCGGGTATATCATGAGTCGTATGAGAAATATGAATAATAGATAAAGGATTTAACCCTCCTATAATTATGAGAGATATTATTGGCCTCTTGATTGAGTGAGACTATAAAATGCAGGGTCATGCTTAAATAATGATTTGTTTTTCATAGTCTACTCATGGATCAAGTAAACCCAGATTAAATGTTGTAGAGGATGACTAAATACATGCCTCGAGTTTAATCTATAATATATATGGTTAAAGAGATTATATTACACGGAAACATTAATCACGAAAGGTTTTATCGAATCACGATTTAATTATTATTTAATTGGGTAGCAATGATGTATTACTAGATACCGCTCATTGTTTATAATTTTATTGGAGAATAAAATTATTGCCAATTAAATAATAGCCTATAGGGTCACACACATATAGCACTTAGAGGAATAGTTAATTTAAATTATAGATTTAAATTAATTGATGATTATTTGAATTTTATTATATTAATTAAGTGAGACTTAATTAATTGATATAATATAAATTCAAATTAGAGGAGTATTTTTGCCCATAATAATTAAGTATGACTTAGTTATTAATTAAATAATAGAAATTCATTTTATTATTTAATCATATACCTACATGGGTTAGGTTTTCCTGTTATGGGTTACTGTTATGGGCCTATTAACCAGCCATTATAAATAGATACTGTAGGGTTAATAGGTGATTACGTTTTTCAGAAACAAAACCCTAGAGGCAGCAGCAAGGCAGCAAGAAGGCAGAAAGGAAGAAACTCGAATTGTCAAGAGGAGGCTAGTACGTCCATTCCGCAATCAAGATCGTGAGACGTTCTTGAAGGTGCTCGTGTGGATACCATAGAGGTGTTTTTCGAGAGGAAGACACAAGTCGTGAAAGCTAGGATCTCCGTTGAGTTCGTGAAAGTCAAGACCAGAAAAGGTAGAATTCTGTTTCACCATAATCTGTCCAATCTTATACATGATCCTGAGTTAGGGTTCCGAATTTTTTTGTTATATTTACATTAATCCGCTGCGTTTTATGCCTCGGAACCTAACAGTTCTCACATCCACTAGTGGATTAGGTGAGAGGCAACCACTCCATAGAGGGAGTTGGGGTTCCATTCATAGAGTAGCTACGTCAGTAGCGGAGCCACTTCAGGTTAATCTTGTTGTGGACATGCCTTCACACACTTCAGAAGAATAATTCGATTCTTCAGTTGCTATAGTAATATATACAGGTACAACAACGGATTCTAGAAAGGAGAAAAACACGAGTGGTGTGAGGCAAACATTGAGCGTAACACATGAACTTAGTCATAGTGAAATAAACAAGAGTGCAAGTAATGTGAGTGCACACACCTAGTGAATTATTATAAAAAATGGAAGCTCTCCAGAAAGAAATTCAGATTGTTCAGGCTGAGTTAGCCCAAGTCAAAGCACAAGCAAAAACCAAGTCTATATTTTCCTCTGTAACAGAACAGCCGACAATCGTGCGCAAAGAAGTTACTGATGTAAAGTCCAGCATTCTCCTGAATACCCAAGATATTCAACAATCGCAAAGTCTAATTGCTGAGGATATGAATGAGATAAGCAACATAAATGATATAATTGATGATGTTGAAAAGAGCTTTAATCTACGAATAATTAAGAATGAAGAAATATCCACTAAAAGATTCATCAAGCTGGATGAAGGTATGGTTCATTTAAATGAAGGGATGAAGCAGGTCTGCGAGACCATGACGAAACTAGTCAAATCTTTTGAAGCTTCAAAATTTGTAGATGATCCCTCAACTAAGGGGGATAAAAGAGTCAAGAAAGAAAATGAGAAGGAAGTGAAAGAAAAGGGCAAAGCCAAGCTATATCCTGAAGATCGGTTTGAGTCAGTTATTCAAGAAGAAAAATATTATCCTGAAGATCAATTTATCGAGGATAGTGGTCAAGATGACACCTTCAATCCAAACTATTGCAGAGCAGAAGAAGAATAAGACACCTTTGATGAATAATTTATGTTTCCTAGAGAAGAACAGTCTGATCCTGCCTATGAAGAGGCTATGAGGAAGTTGAAAGAAGACATTAAGGCAAGTGATGCTAAATTTGAACAACTGCAGGCTCTAGTAAAGGAGAAGATGCAGGCTGAAAAGAAGGTAAGTATAGAAAAATAGAAGCTATGGGCTGTTGTTGTTAAAGAGAAGAAGAGAGATGTGCAACTGAAAATAGGTGCAAAATGGGATACTGCCAGAGAGATCATGGATAAACTACAGAAGGTTCCATTTCAAGACAAGCTATTAAATTCAATTATTAATCGCTTGGAAAGTTCAAATGACAACACTGATAATTTCATGAAGGCCCTGAAAGAAGAAGTCGATTATATCACTATATTAGTTGATCATGTTCTTGAAGACTGATATTTATTAGTTTACACCCACAGAAATGGCTCCTATAGAATCTCATTCGAATTTTTCGGAGCAAGATCTTTATCTGTGTTGTGGACCTTGTTGAATAAGTTAAAAGGAGTTCAGAAGAGAATGAGCTTCTAAGAGAAAGACTCGGAGACTTTGCAAAAACTGTTAGTCCTCAAATCATTCATGATCCTCATGAGGTAAGGTTTCTCTCTAATAAGTTTTATTAGATCCTAAAATTAGATGATGAGTCCTTATAAGGATATACAGTCGAGTACCTGTTGATGTTGAGAATATGATGAGGTCTAAGGGGTTCAGAAATCAAGAAAAGACAGATGCTGCTGAAAAGATCCGGAACTACTACTTGTCAAAAGGTATGAATTATTTCATCCGGAAAATGTTAAAAAATAGATTCAAGTCAGCCGTATGATAAACAAGAAGAAGAAGATCCTATTAAGCAAGAAGTGCAATGGCAATTAGCACGTGTTGAACAAAGAAAATTATATAGAGAATCCATTCAACCAGGAAAATCAGCCACTGAAAATGTACCAAGGACACCCGTGCATAAGAGTTCAACTTTAAAAGAAGGTGAAGTTGATACTTCTAAAGATGGTGAAGATTGAGGACATAGATATGTCAAGTTAGAAATTTGTAATACATGTTCAGTCCAGAGGAACATCTATCTTGTATTTATCTTTCAAGTATGAATTTGGAAAATTGTTAAATATATACCAAATTTTTTTGTTATTTACAGTTCTTAAATGTCGTATTATTTTCTTAAGTTATTTGTTAAGTTATCCTCTAGAAATTTGTGTATTAAATGTTTAACAACAAATATGAGGAAATTGAAAAGCATATGACTAGGCCTATTTATAATAATTAGATGACAAATCAACTCATATAAGAAAGAGAAGTAAATAATAAATATAATAACAGGAATCAAGACGAAAAAAGTCAACTAGACACGAAGAATCCTAGTATTAGAAGTATTTTGATAAGATTGCTTCTCAACACTAGAAGAAGTTCATTAATATGTTCAAGTGTCAGTAAAAATTAAAGAAGTAATATTTTAGAAGAGTTCAAAGGATACAGAAAATTCTAAGTGGCTACTACACGAAGATTCCAGAAGAAGAAAACAAAAGAGAAAAGACAATAAAGCAGAAGAAGGACGTAAGACCACAACTTTTAAGGTTAAAAGATGAAGAATATTTATTTTAGTATGGCACAAGTGAACCAGATAGTACATTTGTGTGTCAACTAAATCAATAAATATTCATCATCTAGTTTAAGTGGTTTTATGACAGAAGACAGAGCAAAGACAGGAAGATTTCGGTGCTACCAAAAAGGTTATTCAAGTCAAGATAATATTTTAATTCTACTTTCAAATGTAACTTAATTATTTAATTAAATTAATTCAAGTTGAATTTAATTTAATTTATAAATTATTTAATTAAATTAAGTAGAATTAATTTATTATAAAAGATATGACTTGGTATGATTTTTAATAAGTCTAAAAGACTTTATTAAAAAGTCATACCGAATTCTTGATAAAAAGGTCATACAAAGCCTATTACAAAAGTCATACCGAATTTCAGAAGAAGAAAGTCATACAAACTTCAAAAGTCATACCAAAATCTTGTTCACAAAGGTCATACCAAGCTCATAAAGAAAAGTCATACAGGCCATTGAAGAATGTCATACTGAGGTATATATAAAAAGTGATACCGAACCGAGGAAAGAAAAAGTCATACCGACTTTTTTGAAGGTCATGCCGAAGTGTTTGGAAAATCATACAAGTGTTAATTGAAAGTCATACAGGCTTAAATTAAGTCTGAAAAATGTCATGATCTAGAAAGTCATACAAGCTTTGCAACCTCTATAAATATGAGGCCAAGTGCTTCATATTTCACGTTCGTTGAAAAACATTCAAATTCAGTAATTTGTCTGATTGTAATATTCACTGACTTTTTGTGCTGGTTTGAAATATAATTCTTAAATTAGAACAATTTATGTCAAAATCATTTTAGAATATTTTATCAGTTATATACACTTTTATCATATTAATTTTGTAATACTTTTCAAGGTAAAAATCATATCTTCTACTTGAACAATATTTCATTAAAATTAATATTTCGTGATAAATTAAAACAATATTTTCAATCCGAAATTCTGCGATTAAATATAGATATTGTATTCAACCCCCTTCTACAATATCAGGGACCAACAATGTATAATTCTTGTATTTGTTGAGAATTTGACCTGATTCCCGACCTATGTGAAAGCGTATTTATATATATATCTGTGTGCTTGGACCCGCAAATATATATGATAATAATTATAAAAAAAAAACAAACCAACAATATATAGTAAAAGAGACAAAAGATTTTATGTGGTTTGGCAATCCTAAATCCACAAGGTTAATAACTTCATTAGAACAAAAATATTACAATATGCGGGTATAGGGTATATCCCTTATTCACTGAAGTGTTTCCATCTAAACCTCCCCTAATACTATTTCTCTATAGTCTTTCCTTCTCTCTCTCTTCCAACCCGGACAGTGTCACAAAACTCGATAGAACGACCCCCTACAGCGGGACCATCTCCAATGGCTGCAAAGTCAAATCCGAACACTCCTAATGGTAGTTTAGGCATGAAGAATTTCTATACCGACACTTCTTGAAAGCGGGTAATTAAATCAGCTTTCTTATTAGATGGACTATCTAGCAACTATAAAGAAAAGAGGGAAAAGAAATGTGTAATTAGAAATGAAGGGGAAATGACTTTTTTATAGGGAAAAGGAAGGTGGGTGTTCCTTTTCCTTATCAATGTGGGACAAGAGTGAAAGTGAGGAAATATGACTTTTAGCCTAAAACCACAACAATCTCCCCCTTTCAAACTTCCCACTCTTTCTTTAATATATCTCACATTAATGTCATAAATAAAATACACTTCTAAACAAAATATACAAACATTATCCTATTAAAATATAAATAACGTATATGAAAATTATATAAAATATATACATATAACATTAAATAAAAATAAAATTATTATAAAAATAAAATTATATTCAAATTATATAAAAAAATATTAAATAATTCAATCCGTGCGAGGATAAAAGCTAGTTTCGTACAAGTTTAAAACTTATGAATCATACTAACATAGAAATATGCAATAGATTGAAGACCCACTTACCTCTCTTACTCAACTTGAACAAAAGAAACAATCTTCTAGCGCCAGTTATCTACTCTTTACGATCCCTTGTATGCAATCACATCTCCATGTTTTCTCCTTTATTAAAGTTTTTAGAGCTATCTTATACCACTATTTTCTTCCTCTTGTAAACCCTTATTTGTCATATACAATATTTTCCACTAATACACACTATACTTTGCCACGTAGCACTCAGTTTTGGTTGCTCAATTAAACATTAGTAATAATAATAATATAAATAAATAAATATTATGTACACATGAGTTATTAAAAGAATACCTAATAATACAGTAGCCTGGATGTACCAAGTCCCTTACTAAACACCCATCTCTCTACATTTTCAAAATAGACAATCAAATGCATTATCCAAATGTCCATTTCCTTTCGAAATTTAACTAAACATATAATTGCCTCATCTTTTTTATAATTATAAATATATATCCTTTTATGACAATCTTTCCATTTAATCTATATTTATTTTTCTATGTTTACTTATCTTAAAATTTATTCTCAATTTCGTTATTATCAACTCTATATATAAACATCAAATAAAAATTTAATTTATATATTTTTTAATTTAACTTTAATCAAATCTTTGCTCTCACCAAAAATGTAATATCTTATTCTATTGTCTCAAATCTATTAGCACTTAAACTAACAAAATTTTAAATCTCTATAAATAAAGTCATTAAATCTATTTTAAGTGATACATATTTAAATAAATTACTCATATATTTAAGGTAACAATAATATATTACAATTTAACAATATTTATTAACTTAAACTAGAGAAGTATATTAAACTTATAGGAAAATCTTATTAAATAATATTGAATTGTTTTATCTATATGAGAATGCAAGTGTGTGTATGTGTTTATGGAATAGAAGTGTGACATGCACACTGAAAGCAAATATCAATTCGCCAGGTAAGTATAAGAAATAGTGGGAGCGTGTATATATATATATATGCGCGCGCGCGCGCGTTTGGACCCGCAAATATATATGATAATAATGGAAACAACAAACCAACAATATATAATAAAAGAGACAAGAGATTTTACGTGGTTCGACAAATCTACATCCACAAAGATAATAACTTCATTAGAGCAAAAAGATTACAATATCTGGGTATAAGTTATATCCCTTATTCACTGAAGTGTTTCATTCTAAACCTCCCCTATTACTATTTCCCGACAGCCTTTCCTTCTCTCACTCTTCCAACCCGGACAGTTTCACACTACCCGATAGAAGGACCACCTGCAACGGGACCATCTCCGATGGCTGCAGTCAAACCCGAACACTTCTAAGGATAGTTTAGGCAGGAGTACCTTCTATCCCGACACTTCTTAAAAGCGGGCTAAACCGGCTTTCCTAATAGATGGACTATCTAGCAGCTATAAAGAAAAGAGAAAAAAGAAAGGTGTAATTAGAAATGAAGGGGAAATGACTTGTTTATAGGAAAAGGACGATGAGTGTTCCTTTTACTTAGGGTTGTGATATATGCACACCCTAAATTGATTCATGCACACCCTTTTAGAGTAGTTGACAATAATAACCTTACAATTGTCTTTTCAATTTTTTAATATAATAGTATGTTAATATAACACCACTTTCCCAAAATGAGACGAGGGGTTACTTATCAAATCACAAACATGTATACAGAGTACTAAAATTCACCAAACTTAATAATTAAATAGGTCTAACAGGTCTCTAAACTAATATCAAAACCTCTAAAATAATTCAAAATGATAAATGTAAATAAATCCAAAATCTCTAATAAATTAAAAATCTCTAATAATAAAAATCTCTATACATGCTTTTGTGAAATAACACATCTTTTCATGTCTCTCGAGTATTCTCAAACCTATAGTTATAAAATCCATCCACTACTTTCTTTTTATACTCCAATATCTCTAGTTGTATGGAACCACTTAGGTTAGATCTCAATTAATATTTAAATCTCTCATTACTTTAAAGATTTCTCACGAACCATTCGAGCAATCCAACCTAACAAACTTTTTTTATGTAATTTAAATTATTCTCATCATCAATCCACCTAATTAAATATAACATCCTAAGGTAAGCTTCCTTATGCGCAACTGAGAAATATTGTCTTCTACACACACTATTAAATCATTTTCAATCCATTATCATCTTAAAATATTTTCATCTAGTCGTATTCACATTCCCGCACCACATTTCAAATTTTATATATCTGATTTCATATCCTACCATGGTAGCGAATCAAGTATCTCTTTGCATTTAACTCATTGACAATCAATAATCCTTAATATGTAGCTCATATCGTGTCCCCACCTTCGGCAACTTGACGAATCAAGCTTTCGAGAGTTGGCTTTGATACCATCTCTATAACACCCCCTTCTCAAAATGAGACGAGGGGTTACTTATCAAACCACAAACCTGTATACAGAGTACTAAAATCCACCAAATTTAATAATTAAATAGGTCCAACAGGTCTCTAAATTAATATCAAAACCTCCAAAATAATTCAAAATGATAAATGCAAATAAATCCAAAATCTCTAATAATAAAAATGTCTAAAATAATCTGAGAAGTTCATATGTCCTAATAAATGAAGTAAGGATAGCTCTCCATCACACAGACGGAGATCCCCTAAGTACTTGCCAGAAGAAAGAATACGGCATGAGTCAAATGCCCAGTACGGATTGGAATACAGTTTATAAAACAAGAAGCAAGATATATAATTTGATAATAATAAATAAACTTTAATTTTTAAAGACAAAGCTGAAGCAAAAAGGGGTTATGATATTTCATACCGATATTAAGATAGATAACAAATACACACATCATAAGGTACCTAATGCGTGCAACAAACCGGATAACGTGTACGGCATATACAACGTCACCGTCAAATATCAAATCACAAATCAAATCAAATTATGGGTGCACCCACGTATTCTCAAAAAAATATCAAATGCGCAAAGCTCGCCTCCTGAGCTATCAGAAGGATACGCCGTAACCAATCACACTGTCACAGAAGTGTCATGCCACTGGTGCCACAATGATATGGCTGTAGTACACCTACAGCTGATTAATTCGGTACACCCTATATGCTCATTTTAAAATAAATTCAAGTTGAGTTCGGGATAATAACTTATTCTAATTATAAATTTTGGTATAATTTTGATTTAAAAATCTCAAAAAATTATTAAAAATTAGAGACATCAAACTGTTAAAGACGAATGTGATCAAAATGTAAAAAGGAAAAATGAATTTAATTGAATAATATTTGAATGAAAGGATATAATGGGGAGAATAAGATAATATAAGGGTAATTTAGTTAAAAAAGCAAAATAGGATGTGCAAGAATCAATTTAGGGTGTGCATATATTACCACCTTTTACTTATGAATGTGGGACAAGCGTGAAAGTGAGGAAATATGACTTTTACCCAAAAACCACAACAGTATTTGGCTTCATGTTTTATTCTTGACATATACAAATGTACAAGGAAAAAAACAAAAGCTTCATGATTCATGCTTTTGTTATTCTTAATAATATGTTTACTGCACATCATGGCTAGCAGTAGTATATACAGTATACTTGTTGCCAAGCACTTATAGTAGTATTATATGTTATGCGCTGGTATTTGATTATTTACAAAGACTGAATGTCCTGGGATCAGCTTATTGAAGGAGGTACCTTGAGTGTACAAGTACCTGTACCAGCAATGAAGTTGCTGATATATATTCGCTTACTGTCAATCCCCGAAGGAGTGGCGTATCCTTAAATCTATTTTCCTTGCTGTGGACTTGGGCAAATCGAATTTAATCAAACCATAGTAAAAAAAACAGAGTTCAGAGTAACGAAGAAAAAACATAGAGGAAAGGCCTTTAACAAAAGCTGTCCTCAACAAGCTCACAGAATTCGCAGAAATCAATTAGTCCATCTCCATTATGATCATAAGTTTTAATCATCCTCCGACATTCTCTTTTTGAAAAATTTTGGCCCAACTTCTTGAGGACTCTATCTAGCTCCCTTTCATCTATAAAACCATCTCTATTCTCGTCAAATAAATCGAAAGCTTGTTGGACTTCCACTATGCTTGGCTCGTTTACATTAAACATATTTGCAATATCATCTGAACTAAATCTTTCTCGTAACTTATTGTCACAATTTTTGTTGCAATGAAGTCCTAATCTTTCCATTATCATCTCAACTTCTTCTCTTAACAACGACTTCATTTCTCTACAGTCATAATTTGAGTGAGGATTTAAGACCAGATTTACGACTTGAGAATTCGTTCTCTTGGAAAAACTCTTCCACGCGATGCAGAGGAAGTCAAGTGTAGGATGAACTATGGATGAATAGAAGTCATCATACAGTTCTATTACCCAACATAGAACCATAAAGAATATGGTAATGCTTACAAGTGATGCTAGGCTAGCTGACTTAATTTCCATCAAGATTAAAGCCCCTACTGACATCGAACTACTAATCTCCATACTAATAAGTTGGTTTAGATTTCTTGTGTGCAAGGGCCGAAAACAACGTGTGTGTGTGTTGTATGTGTGACTTAGTCTAACTGTGTTTGTGTTAAACAGATGGAAAGGAGTGAGATAGATGAGTGAGTACTGTAGATGTGAGTTGGTTTGTGTGAGATGAATGGTAATGCATTGTGGTCTTTATATATATAGATGGCCTTCTGGTAAGAAGATCTTCTTATACGAAGTTGTATAATAAGATTGTTCCTGTGGAAATTATCGAAAGTTACAGGAAAATGCATTGCAATTTGGCAGTAGTTGATAGTTACACGCAGGAAAGTACAAGTCTGCTTATTAAAAAAGGAGTCGATTGCCCGTGGGATTGGAATCACACAGCACAAAAGAAGTCTACTGTCGAAAGGCCATAGACTAATTAAAAAAAAAAAACTAATTAAACACACTAGCATCTCCACTTTGATAAGATTAGAATACTCGAAACCTGATATAAAAAAAAAAAAGTCATTCATGGCTCATAAATATTCGATTTTACCGAAGATTGGTTTAGTTTTGGATCGGATTAACTTTCGATTATAATATATTTAAAATGTTGTTCGGATCAAACTGATTCGGATCCGATTAAAATCGAATTAATTTCGAATTCTGTTCAAATTAGACTCGGTTCAGATAATTTTGTGTCGAAAAAATACAATTTGAATTAATTTCTAATTATACTAAAACTAAAATAAAAATGGTTAAGTAAGTTTGTCAAAATAATATTTTATTCATTATCTTTTTTTTGGATATTTTGATTTGTGAGACTTTAAAATTTTATTTTATTATTAAATATATTAGTTGTAATATAGAATAATACTAACATAGCACAAATTACTTGGTATATTTAAATACAAATTATTTATTTTATTAAAATTAATCATATAACAAAACAGTGTATATTATGACATAATTTTAAAATATCTATTAATTATGATTTTCACTAAACTAATACATTAAGCCTTGTTTAGTATAGTAGTAATAAATTTTTATTAAAGAGAGATAAAATATTGTTTGATAATTTAAAAATAAAATCATTTTTAGTTTGAAAATTATTATTTTTATAAATAAAATTTAATGTATTATATTCATTAAAACACTCGAATACAGCCGGGACAAACTTCCGAACTGACAATACAACCTAATTGGGAAATAAATAAACAAGCTAAACAAATAGTCAATTTATTTTCGGATAGTTTAACATACAGAATAAAATTCTTTGAATTAAAAAAGATTACAATAGCTTTCCGAGTAATTCAAACTACCTGAAGTTAGTAACATCATAATTGACATTCACCTTAATGTCATCTATAGCCCAATATTCAAAATTTTTAGTTACATCCACTAAAATTGGGGAAACACATCCCCTAAACTATGAACAATATTTTTTTTTGAAAAGTGAGCTCTTGTGATATCTACCATCGTCTAAGTTTCAATATAAGAGTTCCGGATCTTCCAAAAAACTACATAAATCATTTCCAACGAAACCTACACTAAAACACCCTAGTACTATAAATAAAACATACTAACACCCAAAAAGATGGTAACCAATTAACAGTCTTGATAACAAGGTACCAGAGAACTCACTCAAAAATGATGTTTTTTCGAAACTTTTGGAGTAAAATCTCGAATTTATTAAAAAAAAACTGAAAAATATAAGAGAGGATGGAAGAGCGATGAGTACTTAATCGTTGTAAATTTGGAAAATGGAGAATGAAATAGGCCATTAGAACTCTAGATCTCGGAAAATAGGATAGACTCTCGTTAGAGTGAGAGATTAGGGTTTGCTCCGGAAGCTAAAAAAATTCTTTTTAAAGTAGGTTGCCGTATTTTCTGAGTACGGGATATTTTATAATAAGATCTTAAGAGTCATTATTTGTTTTTATTAAATTTTAAAATATACACAAATTAAAAATATTATTGTTAAATAATTATTAATTATTTTAAGTGGGTTTTTTTATAAATACTTAAGTTTGAACTTTTTCTTGTAAAAATATTATCATTTTTGAAAATATTTATAAAAATAGGTTTTGCAATTTTGCAACCATGTTTGCAACTCAAAATTTAGAAAGTATTTGCGACAATACGTTCTACAACTTTGCAATCATATTTGCAACTTAATGTACAACCTAAAATGCAAGTTAAAATGAAATTTAAAATGCAACCTAAATTAGTTACACAGTTCCAATTAAATGCAACCTTCATATTTTTACAAATATTTTCAGAATAAAATAATATTTTTATAAACTTTTTCATAAGTTGGTAAAATTGTAAATAGTTTCACAAAAAATTAGTATTTTTAGTAAATTCCCTTATTTTAATAATATTTTTTACCACAACACTATAAAGGTGGTTTGATTCGTGATATTTAGAAAACAGGTATGAGTTTTGTTTATCCCAAATTTATACCGGTAGTTGCTTTAAAATTTTAAATTTTAATATATTAGAAGATTGGTGGTATGAACTTGAGTATGAGGAATGAAATTAAATTTTATTATTTTTATGTTTTTTTAAAATTATTTGTTAATTTTTAAAATAAAAAATTATAATGATATTTTTTAATGTTTGATAAATACAACAATCTTTTTTTCATATTAACTAGTATTTTTTTTACTTACTAAAATATATAATAAATTAAAAATTAATTTCATCTTTCAATAAAATACATAATATTATTAATGATAATTTGTATGCATATCACCTTAATCCATTCCCATACCCCTCTTTAAACCAAACACCCCCCTGTACAATTTCAAACGAAATTTTCAACGTCTTGGCACAGGTTGATTCAAATACGTCATTAGATCTGAGCAGTTCTATTATCAATTTATCATAATGTTAACGCGGGTGTAGAGTTCACATTCGATTCTTTCAATTAAAAAAAACTTATATAATCATTTGGGTCATCGATTCATTTAATCATGATTATTCATTTTAGGAGTTTCGTATGATTTTCTTACAGCTAATATCTTGATTAATTTCTATTAATCATTTTGTTCTTTTAGTGTAAAAAATATACATTTAAATTGTTTTAGTTTTCTTAATGAAGATGATCATACACCTGACAAAATCAAATATGACAAAATTTAGAAAGTATTTGCGACAATACGTTCTATAACTTTGCAATCATATTTGCAACTTAATTTACAACCTAAAATGCAAGTTAAAATAAAACTTAAAATACAACCTAAATTAGTTACACAGTTCAAATTAAATGCAACCTCCGTATTTTTGTAAATATTTTCAAAATAAAATAATATTTTTATAAAAAATTTCAGAATTTGGTAAAATTGTAAATAATTTCACAAAAAATTAGTATTTTTAGTAAATTCCCTTATTTTAATAATATTTTTTACCACAACACTATAAAGGTGGTTTGATTCGTGATATTTAGAAAACAAGTATGAGTATTGTTCATCCCAAATTCATACCGGTAGTTGCTTTAAAATTTTAAATTTTAATATATTAGAAGAGTGGTGGTATGAACGTGAGTATGAGGAATAAAATTAAATTTTATTATTTTTTATGCTTTTTAAAAATTATTTTTTAATTCTTAAAATAAAAAATAATAATAATATTTTTTTAATATTAGATAAATACAATAATTTTTTTTCATATTAACTAATATTTATTTACTTACTAAAATATAAAATTAATTAAAAATTAATTTCATCTTTCAATAAAATACATAATATTATTAATGATAATTTGTACGCATATCACCTTAATCCATTCCCATACCCCTCTTTAAACCAAACACCCCCCTGTACAATTTCAAACGAAATTTTCAACGTCTTGGCACAGGTTGATTCAAATACGTCATTAGATCTGAGCAGTTCTATTATCAATTTATCATAATGTTAACGCGGGTGTAGAGTTCACATTCGATTCTTTCAATTAAAAAAACTTATATAATCATTTGGGTTATCGATTCATTTAATCATGATTATTCATTTTAGGAGTTTCGTATGATTTTCTTACAGCTAATATCTTGATTAATTTCTATTAATCATTTTGTTCTTTTAGTGTAAAAAATATACATTTAAATTGTTTTAGTTTTCTTAATGAAGATGATCAGACACCTGACAAAATCAAATATGACAAAATCAAATATATTAGTTAATCAAATTTTAAATTTAAATTTTCAAACAAGCTATAAAATTAATCTATTTATTGACAAAAACACTGCCGAACCCCGAAATCCTGTGTACTCGAGCGTGGTCTGTGCGTCACTGGGGGATGAGAAATTTCCAGGTAGTTTCATGGAGTAGGTCGCTTGTACATTTCGTTTTCGTGATATGCTCATACCATTTGAACAGTATTTTGACAGGGATGTTATAAAGCTTCAAACAAAGCAATGAAACATTTTAAAAATCTATAACGATTACTTCAATATAAATGCATTACACATTTATAGCATCTTTTGAAATCTAAAATTCATGCAAGTTAATTAATTAAATAGAAATGTATTAAATATAATATTTATTCCATTTTAAATATAATTGCTTAAATTTGTAGTTTATATTTTTTTTTGTTTTGGTGTTTTTTCTCAATACAAAATTTTATGTAATAAAATACACACAGACTATGTCAAAAAATAATTTACTTCTTACTTCTTTAATTATATTTTTTTTCCGGAATAAGTGGCGCCAACTCATGATACGTAATTGAGTAATTACAGTGCAAGTGCCATGCAATTGTAAGGAAATTTCGAGAGCCACTTTTTGGTAGTGATGTAAAGCCCACGCAAAAGTCAAGTAACATGCACAGGATTCCATGTCGGGGTGTTTGGCTTAACTTATAAGTAACAAGTTATTCTTTTTTAAAAGTATTTTCATATTTTTTTTTTTTAAATTAATATTTATTTTAGAAATTTAAGACCAAATCTTATTTCCAAATTTAAAAATAAGTTACTTATTTTTTAAAAAAATACATATATACCAACTTTTTCAGCTTATAAGCTGATTTAAAAGTAAGCCAAACGGGACCGATGGCCTCATTTACCATTTTTCCAACAAAATGATCCTAAATAACTATTCTCGGGATTGTGGCCCGATTTACCGACATTAGAATAACGTATCCAATTAACATATGAACAGATAATTACGTATAGATGATAGATATGTCATGTGATGTAGCGTGTCATCGATGATAGATATAGATGCTCACACAATAACTCGACTCGCACTTATTTT
Source organism: Oenanthe sinensis (assembly GCA_028671895.1). Classification (NCBI taxonomy): domain Eukaryota; kingdom Viridiplantae; phylum Streptophyta; class Magnoliopsida; order Apiales; family Apiaceae; genus Oenanthe; species Oenanthe sinensis. The sequence goes on from CM053798.1 coordinate 14,144,426, forward strand.
ACATGTTTCAGAGCACATCTGTAATCTCACACACACACACACATATGGAATGTTATATTAGAGAGGGGATAAAAGCAAAATTACTATCAACAGAGAAGAGATGAAAGGAAAATACGAGAGAAAAGGTAAAAATGCAAGCACAAGAAAGAGAATATTTAGAGTAAATACATACACATAATTACAGTGAAAAGACAAAAACAAGATTAAAGAAATGATAAAAAGTTGACAGATGGGTAGTAACTAGTAACTAGGCAATACTCCTAGGATTGTGTGGTGGTAACTTTTGATACGTACCATTGCTATTGATACTAATCTTGCATTCCTAGTCTCCTAGATGAGTTCACATTCATAGATAGATAAATTAATAACTAAATGATTTATATCTGATTGCCTTGTCATGAAAATGGAGGATACGTGCTTTCATCTAGCGCATTGAGTCGGTAAAAAGGACCCTCGACTTTCTATCAGCGGTATTATGGTCATTTTATCAAATTATTGTCTAGACAATTTTATTCTCGACGTGTAACTAATAAATTATTAAAAAATATAAATATAAATAAATTTAATTTATAATTATAAATGAACATTATATTATTAAATTCATCGAATAAAATTATAAATTGATGTCTCGTATGCTTTGAGCATGACAAGTAAGTATTAGTTTAATCCAGGTACAACTAACTAGACGACAAGATTGTTCTTAACTATGTGATGTGAAGAGGACTAAAGATCAATTATTTGTATGTGGAGGAGATAAAAAATTAGTTGTAATGGGTTACACTGATGCTTGTGTCTAAACTAACAACGATGATCTAAGGTTTGAGTCTGAATTGATATTTTGCCTAAATCGAGTTATTGTAAATTAGAATGGTTCACAAAAGAGATAGTAGCTGATTTTACAATGGATATACATAAAGTGTATAAAAATTATAAATTTACAGACCACCGACCAATACTTCTGTCACAGCAAATGTGTGAAGGTAGAAATTGGATATATTATGAATCGTGTGAGAAATATGAATGATCAAGACGAGATTTAATCATCATATTTTAGGAGTGAGATTATTCGCCTCTTGTTTGAGTGAGACTATGAAATGAATGACCACACTCAAATATTGATTCGTTTAAAATAGTCTACTCATCGATCAAGAAAATAAAGATTAAATTATGAAGAGGATGACACAATCTATGCCTAAGTTCAACTATAACTACTCCTAGCCATACGCTGATCTCCTCTTTCTTCTTCAACTCCATTCCGGACAGGGAATTTGATTTTCAAATGATAACTTGAGGCTATGCCTTAAAGGCGTGCAACCCAGTCCTCCCAAGGATAGCGTTGTAAGTAAAGGTTGCCTTGATTACTAGAAAAATCAACATCTGAGTGGTCTCTCAAGGCTACCTTCCAATTGTCATGGGCAACTAAATGGTTTCCTCCATCTTTGATTCACCTCCATTGAACCCATAGATTTAAACATCTGAGTGAGTAAGTTGAGATTCATTATAGTGTATCTTTATGAAGGCGTCATAGAACAAGATGTCCACAGACATTACATTGTCAACTAGGACTCCTTTGATTTCATAATTGCCTATCACATGTATTATGACTATAGACAGTGTCATCAAAAGATATGGGCACCTCAGTTCTTGCACGTTTCAACACTTCTTCAATAATGGACATTACTTCTCTAGCGTATGCTTTCATTGAGTTCCTTGAAGTACCAACTGCAATTGGTCCCCCATAAATCATGTTAATGATCGGCCCTCGAGGCAGGGACTTTTTTCCTGACCATCATGGTTTCTTCCCTTGTCATTCTCATCACACCTGTCAAGGCTTCTCTCCACATGCTTGTTGAACTTGCTAATTTCCCTCTCATGATAAGGAACTCAATATCGCCCTTCAACTACCTTCAATCATCTATGTCATGCCTGACATCCATGTGAAATCGACAATACGTGTTCTTATTTATTTTTCTCTAGTTCAGACCTCAGGGGTTTAATTAGGCCATCGTTGCTCCCGATCTTTTTCAACATCTATCAAGATTTGACTTCTTGGCATATTCAGCATTTGCGTACTCAGTGAACCTTGGTGTTTAGTTATTTTTCTTGGGAAGGGATTCAGAACCCTTGTCCATACGGGGATATTTATCCTGGGTATCATACTCTTGATCCCCTTTCCTTTTCTTTGTTTCCGCCTTAATATATTTTCCAGCCCTATCTTGCATATAAGCATATTTTTAGGGGGTGCTTAACCAATGAACTCTTGAAATAGGTATTAGTTGTCCTTTATTGCAAGGCTATTATATCTACCTTTTCATTCATGGCAGAGACCTTCAAGGCTTCTTTAGTGAATCGATTCAAGTAGTCCCTCAGGGATTCATTGTTTCCTTGAGTTTCGGTGGGAGGAACATTCGCCGTAGTGGGGATTCTGATGGTTTTAGTACCATCCGGGGGATCACAATAGTTGGGTCTCTTGTCGTTGGTATATCTCCACCATTTCTTCGTGTTCTCACAGTGGTCGATGTCTTCTTCCTATTTTCCCAATTACACAAGTAGAAGGGAGGGGGTGTTTGAATACTTGTGTCTCATTTTTCCTATTTAAATCAACTATGAGAATTCGTAATTCGAATAATGAACAAAGATTCACAAAGACATTGAAGAAAATATTGTTTATATTATTGATGTATTAATACAAACTCTTCTAGGGTGTACACAAACCCTAGCAACTTCTCTGTGTTTATAAAAACAACTCTCTCTACTACTATGCTATCACTTAAATTCGACAAATTACATTAGGTTTCATAGGATGTTTATATAGAGCTACCTATCAACTAATAAAAGAATTTACAATTAATTAGGAATAAATTCCTATCTATTAGCTGATAGTTTCCTTTTGTAACTCTCATTCCTTCCCATAACATATCTGTAATATCTTTGACCTTATCATTGTAGACTTTCCTTTATTGTGTCATCACCTTCCAAAATTGATTTCATCTTCATAAACTCTGATGGTCTTAAGACTCAAATAGTCTACAGACTCTGATTGGCTTCTAGCTAGACTATGGTATTGTGTCTTCTGAAAATCTTCCAAGACAAAGGGCTTGTTACCTATATAGGGTCTAAGATAACTCTTCATGTAAAAATTAGACTCTGATAATATTTACTTGAATAGAGACTAGAAAGACTTATTTTATTCTATTACAAATACAACTATGCTAGACTTTGTTATAGTATTTTGTACATCATCAAATAAGTATATTCCTAACAATCACCCCTATTTGTGCTTTACAAAATTTAAGCATAAATTAATGTTTGATGATGTCAAAACTAAAGAATTAAGCATTTAATCTAGAACATTATATATATATATATATATATATATATATATATGAAAAAGAATTAATGTCCACTTATTCTTTCAAATGATGAATTCCTTTGCAGAAATGTCTTTATCATCTTCTCATTGGCATCTGTTAATGCTTCACCAACAAACTTCTTCAGTTCCTTCATTTCTACATTATCACATTTTATTTGACACATTATGCTGCTCTCAAGTCATTTGTACTACAATCATGGTCTTTTAAGGCCTTGAGCAGTAAGACATTGAATTTCCATTCCATAGGCTGAAACCCAAAGTAATAACCCATACCCTCCATAAATTTGATTTTCTTAACTTCTAAAGGCATGTCTTGATCATTCCCTTCAATATCAACATAATTCAGGGTAAATTCAGCCATTTTCTTATTTATTCCCTTGTGTAGAGACAACTTTCTATCAATTTCCTTCATCCAGTGTTTTATCACTCCCTCCTTACTCCTATTCACTTCAACTGATGTAGACAAGAGAAATTTTATATATTGCAGCTCCTATATTTTCTTGAAGAAAATGAAATTTATTTGACTTATCAATCTTATAGTCCCTCCCTTCATAAAGTATACCAGCATCCAATTTCTGAGTTTTTCAGTTTTATATTGTTCTCTTGGTAACCTTCATTCTGTGATGTTATAAATAATTTGAGCAGAAACCACTTTGTTCAAATGCTTCTGGGTGATCTTCTCCAGCTTTATATCTGTAATGGATTAAGGGTCTACAGACAGATTTGGAGTTCTTTTGATATCATAAGAAGAGAAACCTCTTAATCCCAGAGTTAACATGGGCTTTAGATGTAGACTTTGTTGATTGCATGCCCAATAACTAGGTTTCTTGATTTCTTCCTTTTGGTGTTTATCAGAGTCTACACTCTGTCTTTTCCTACCAGAGTCTGACTTACACTCTGATGTCACATGTCCAGTCCCTGGCTGGTGTGATTTGACAAATCTTCCATACTTAGGCTGTTGCACACCACCAGGTCCTCTAGGGCCATAAGAACTACCATATCCTCCATCATCACCATCTTCTCTCTTCATTTTTCCTTGTTTAGGATCTTTACAGGTGTCCTCCTTATTACTCCTTGACACACCATCCTTCTCCCCCTTTTTGGCATCATCACCACATGTAACGACCAACAGAATGTGTTTCAAGACAGAATTGATGTTGTCTTGGGCATCAATGATTTGATCAACTTTTGTTGTGAGGGTAGAGACAAAGGATTTGAGACTGGCTTGCTCCTTCTTTATATTTGTGAGAGACCCTTGAATAGTTTTATCTTTGTTCCTCAAAGTTTTTTGCAGTACCTCAAATTGAGTAGTGACTTTGGATGTGGGTTTATCAACAGTAGAGTGTTTTGTATGAGTATGAGATACATCTTTGACCACCTTGTCTAACTGGGCCACCAAATTTTCTCTCTTAGCTACAGCATCAACTAGGACATCTTTACTTTATTGAAGTTGTTGGGCATTAGGCTCCTCAATAGGTAACTAACCATGTTTGGCTGAGAAATTTTGATTGAAAATTGCCTTTTGCTTCTCAAAGCAGTAGATGCCAAGAATGTAGTCAAAAGTATCTTTGTCATTGATACCAAAAGTAGTAGTTGTTTCCCAGATTTGAGGAAAGATTTGATTACAATAAGTAAAGGATGGATTCCCCTCCCCTTCATCTTTAGAGGCAGAATTATCACTGGAAACAACATCACCTACTTCAATCTTCGTAATAAGAGGAATAGACCCTAATGGATGACAAGACCCTGAAACTACAAAAGGTATAATAGACCCTAACTCCTCCTTAGAGTGATCAGAACCTATTGACTCTGGAAGTCTTGCCTGAATTAACATCACAAAAACTGGTTCATTGGGCTTCAAATATGCAGTCTCAGGTTAAGTTGAAGTGTCAACCAACAAAGCCTCTATAGTTCTATCTACTCTCCTTGCTAGAGAATCCACCAAATGAAGCTGTGGCCTTTGTGTGAAAGACTTTTGAGCATCAATATATTCCTCATGTTTACCAATCTGCAGATTTAAGTGAAAATAATTCTCATCCATCTCATGTTCTAACTCATTGGACCAATTCTTAGAAAATTCTTGGTCTAAACAAGTAAAATTAGGGTCAGAAATGTGAAGAGTTTCAAGACACAAAAGCAGTGGAAAAATGTGAAAAATAAATACAAAACGTAATATAAATCGAAATCCTCCGCATGATCCATGCAAAAACAAAAGATTTAATTTGGAGATAAAGACCAAATACCTTTAAAAAAATTAACATTTCATTAATGGAGGCCCAAAACTTATTTAATCACTACGTATCCTCCTCTCGCGATCTTCGCTCTACGGTATCCAGACAAACACGTTTCATGAAGGATTGATGTGTACTAGCACCCGAAAACTGCTTCTCTCTCTATCTTCCTCTGTTGGGTCCGAAAGTATCGTAGAAGGGGGGTTGAATACAATACTCACTAAATTAAAAAAATTCTTTCAAATCTTTTACAGATAAATAATTTAGAGTTAAGTTAGTGGGTTCGAATTCATGAGATGAAAAGTGTTTAGGAGGTTGCCTTACTAATTTTCTGTATTTATGAATAATTATTAATGTTCAAGAAAATTAGCAAGTAATTTAATGAGACAAGTTTCGAGAAATATATCTTTCGTATATAAACCTTGAGGTTGCTACACCCAGTTAAAAATATAACTGGTTTCCAAAGAACAAATTAGTTTTTTGCTTCTACAAAAATATACAAGCCAAATCCTATAGAATATTTGTATCTATAATTTTGTTTAAGGATTTAACTACCGGAATATTTTGTAATGGCCCTTAAAATATTACAAGGTTTATCCGGCCATTAACAAAAGACTCTGGTAAGGAGTAATGGATAGAGGTTTGATTTGTTTTGACCCCTCTGTATATTATTTGTTGTGTTCTTCTCCGACACTCTATTGGAAGAGACGAACCAGAACACTACTTCAAAATGAGCACGTCATTTTGTTTATATATGGTGTAGACTTTTCAAATCAATTAAAATTGATTTGTTCTTCACAATGCTAAGTCCTTTCTTGCGCCTGTAGAGTGAGTGTTGTGTATAGGAGCTACGAAACTTTTGTTGCGCCTAAAAGAAAGTTTTGTTGCGCCTCATAGAGTGCTTGCAGTGTGTAGGAACAACAAAAGTACTTGAAAATTATTCATAAGAATTTTGTTGCCCCTAAGTGTTTTGTTACGCCTCCTACATTGCTTGCAGTGTATAGGAACAACAAAAGTACTTAGAAATTATTCATAAGTATTTTGTTGCGCCTAAATGTTTTGTTGCGCCTCCTACATTGCTTGTAGTGTATAGGAACAACAAAAGTACTTAAAAATTATTCATATATATTTTGTTGTGCCTAAATATTTTGTTACGCCTCCTACATTGCTTGCAATGTATAGGAACAACAAAAGTACTTAGAAACTTATTCATAAGTATTTTGTTGCGCCTAAGGTATTTTGTTGCGCGTCTACTCTTGTTCCCTTGTATAGGAGCCACGAAACACTTAGAAACTTATCCATGTATTTTGTTGCACCTCATAGAGTGTTTCAAGAGTACAAGAGCCACCAAATGTAGTAATACTTGCCTTAAACAATTTCTTGAAATGTTTGAAGTATTTACCACTTGGTTTTCACTCTTCTGGCTTGATCAACTAATTTTCTTCTAATAAATCAAAGTAATTCTCTTCTTGTTGTGCTGACGCTTAGTGCACTGGTCTGGTTTACAAATGACTAAAACTGAATTAAATTCTCTTGACTTCTATTCTGTTTCAGCTGATTAATATCTGTCAGCTGGAATCCTGAATTTCCTAGGAGGAAAATTTATGAGAGAGTGTTGGCTTCTCCTTGAGTATCAAAGAAGGAGAATTTGAAAATGCCTGATTATCTATCAAGACATTTTCTGAAGAAATTTGTGGAGGTGGAGAAAGAAGGATAGATGAAATAGGAATTGAGAGAGAATGGGACTGCATCTCAACATTTATTTGAGATGCATCAAATTGAATTTGAGAAGGCTTCATCACAGTTTCCTGTGATATTGCAGTGTGTGTTTCCCCTTGTGAAAAGGTTACTTTCTTCATTCTCATTTCATATGATTTGGGGGTTTTGGTTTGAGTGTCCCTGTGTTTGTTATGTGCCCCTGGTTGTGGGCTTTATTCAATATTAGCACCTTGTTGAGAAGATGCCAATAGAAGTATGGTATTATCTTTATTAACATCCACAGTCTTTTGAGAAACTACAGAGTGGCTAGGCTTAGGTTGCACACCCCCACTCACCTTATCTTTCTGGATTCTTTGATTTTTCCAGTTTCCTCACCAGAACCATCTCCAACTATACTATCAACACTGGGTGTCTTTCTCTTCTTGGATTTTGCAATAACAAGTTTTTGGGAACCTGTTGAGGTTGGTTTCTTAGATTTGGGTTTGGAAATTGACTGTGTGGCTTGGGTAGGAGGGTTGGGGTCATTGTTAATACCCTCCATAGCCACAGAAGGCAAATAAGTTTGAGGTTGAGAAGAAGTTAATGTAGAAATAAATACCTGAATAAAATGTGGATAGATCAATTCCACATTACTGAGAAGATTGATCATTACCAAGTCTTTGAAGACCCTTTTGTTTTGGACCTAACAATCCAGAGCTTATGTACTCCTATCAATCTCAATATCCTTGATAAAATGGTTAATAATAATTATGATAAATCTAGCATAGTAAATATGATTAGACCTATTAATCTTATTTCCCAATTTGACAGATATTTCATTGAGTAACAGTCTTCCTAAATTGTGATATCTATTATATAAAATTTTATAACTTACTTGTTGCATACTTATAGTTATTGCATCAAAATTACTAACTTTACCAGAAAAATACTTTATTATAGCATCAAAAAAATATGACCATTCTTTCCTTTGGTTCTTTTTAACTATACTACCTAACTAGCATCAGGAGCAATATAATTATTTCCCTAAATATAGTTCTAATGTTTGTGTCAATGGGTGCATATTCAGTATTGTTTACAGGAATGTTTAAACACCCACCCAAGATCACAGTGGTTAGAATATACCCCTGTCCTTTGCAATTGAAGGAAATTGAAGAAAAATCATCTGCTACCTCTGCTGTTGTCCAGAATTCTTCAACTAAATTGCACACTATCTTTGGTGCTTCTGAGAGGGCCTTTGAGACTCTTGAACTGCTCAGGAATTCCATTAGCGAATAAAATTATGTTGGGGCTTCCTCCACCATAGTGCACGCAACAAAGTTGTTGAGTTCATTGTAGAATCCTGATTGCGAGACCTTCTTTGATGATGCCATAATCGTGTTTATAGATATAGAAATAAAATAACTGGAAAACTTGTTAGTGTTGAAAGAAAAAAAATAAGCAATAAGCAGATTAGGGTTCTTAGCAAAAGAGAGAGAAATAGATTGAGAGTAAGGAATAGCAAGTAAAGATCAAATGAACTTTAAAACAACTATTTATATTTTTCAAAATAAATAAGTGTTTTAATTTCTCAATCGATTTAATTCCCCCAATTAATTGGGGGAAAAAATAACCATTGGAAGAAAAATGAAAAGTAGAAATTATCAATTTTGGCAATCGACTATAATATATACAGGGTTGTATGTATTTATCAATTGATAAAATAAGCAATCAACGGCTAGATTTTGTACAGGTCGATTGATGACATGAACCCTAAAACTTCCAGGTCAGCGATTGATAACTAACTTATCCATCGACAGGTACTACTATCCATCGATAGATAAGTATATCATCAATTGATATATTTATCTGTCGACAGTTACAAATATCCACGACAAACAAATATATCATCAATTGATATATTTATCTGTCGATAGCTGCAAATATCCATTGATATGTAAAATGTTTATCAATTGATTATGGAAAAATCAATAGATTAACATAGTCAATGGCTACAATTCTAAAAATTACTAAACTAAATAACTTGTCAGACATTTAAAAGATTAAACATAGTTAAGCATACCCAAATCACAGACCAATCTATTGAAGGTAGATTCATCTAATGGTTTGGTAAAAATGTCTGCAAGTTGTCTTTCACTAGGGAAAAAATGTAATTCAAGAATACCATTAATTACATGTTCCCTAATGAAGTGATACCTTATAACAATGTGCTTGGTTCTTGAGTGTTGAATTGGATTTTCAGTAATATCAATTGCACTAGTGTTGTCACAGTATATTAGAATTTTGCTCAAGTTAAATACATAGTCAAACAATTGATTCCTCATCCATAACACTTGTGCACAACAGCTTCCAGGGGCAATATATGTAGCCTCTGCTATGGATGTAGATACTGAATTTTGATTTTTGCTAAACCATGAAACAAGCTTATTTCCTAGAAATTGACAGGTGTTTGTGGTATTTTTTCTGTCAATTTTACAACTTGCATAGTCTGCATCTGAATAACCAATTAGATCAAATCCAGAGTCTCTAGGATACAAAATTCCAAGATTTGGTGTTCCTTTGAGATATCTGAATATTCTTTTTATTGCAATCAAATGAGACTCTTTAGGATCAGCCTGAAACCTAGGACAAAGACATGTAGCAAACATTATGTATGGCCTACTTGCAGTTGAATAAAGTAATGAGTCAACCATGCCTCTATAATTTAAAATGTCCACCTTAGCTTCCTTAGTATTCAATTCAAGTTTAGTTACAGTGGCCATGAGAGGTTTTGCAGAAGAACATTTATTTAAATAAAATTTCCTCAATAAGTCAGAAATATATTTGGTTTGATATATGAAAATACCATATTTAACTTGTTTGACTTGCAAACCAAGAAAATAGGTAAGTTCTCACATCATGCTCATTTCACATTTGCTTTGAACTAATTTAGCAAACGTTTTAAAAAGTTTCTCATTAGTTGAGCCAAATATAATGTCATCTACATAGATTTGAACAAGAATCATAGAGCCGCTAACATTTCTATGAAAGAGAGTTTTATCAACAGTACCTCTTGTAAAGTTATTTTCAATCAAAAATTTAAATAGTGTATCATACTTGGCTCTAGGTGCTTGTTTCAACCCATACAGTGCTTTGAGAAGATAGTATACAAATTCAGGATGAATAGGATCAATAAAACTAGGAGGTTGTTCTACATATACTTCATCCTCTAGTTCTCCATTGAGAAAAACACTTTTCACATCCATCTGATACATTTTGAAATTAGCATGAGCATCATATGCTAGAAAGATTTTGATTGCTTCCAACCAAGCAACTGGTGCAAATGTTTCATCAAAATCTATGTCTTCTTCTTATGAATAGCCCTTTGCCACTAATCTTACTTTATTCCTTATCACTGTACCAGATTCATCCATTTTGTTTCTGAACAACCATTCTGTACCATTAACATACTTATTCTTTGGTTTGGGCACCAGCTTCCATACCTTATTTTTTTCAAACTGATTCAACTCTTCTTGCATAACAATTATCTAATCGGGATCATTCAAGGTTTCTTCAATCCTTTTTGGTTCTTCTTGAGACAGGAAGCTACTATACAAGCATTCATTTTGCGTTTCACTTCTATTTTTGAAACCATCATCTGCATCTCCAATGATCAACTCAAAGGGATGACTTTTGGTCTATTTCCTTTGTGGTGGTAAGTTTGTCCTTGAAGATGATGCTTCATGATCATTAGAATTGTCATGATCATTGTGATGTGATATATTATTTGAGAACCCTCCCCCTGAGATGGATACCCTACTTGATGATTGTTGAGTAGAGTTGTTATCCATTGAATGGTTATCAATTGATGTATTATCAGTCGATTGATGATTATCAACTAATAAGTTATCTATTGATGCATTGACATCAATTGATGGGGAATTTCTGGGTACTTGATTTCTTGAAATTTCCACATCATCATCACTTTCTTCACCATTGCCATTTGATTCATTTTCAAAATACAATTGGTCATGGTTTCCTTCATCAAAAAACCCTTGAATCTTCTTATCATCAAAGAATACATGCATAAATTCCATAACAATGTGTAATCTAAGATTGTAGACTCTGTAAGCTTTGGTTGTTATTCCATATCCAACAAATATAGCCTCATCAGCTTTGGCTTCAAATCTTTCCAAATTTTTACCTTGATTCCTTAGGACAAAGAATTTGCAGCCAAAGACATGAAGAAAATTAACTGTTGGCTTCTTTTCTTTCTTCATCAATTGATATGGTGTTTTGCCTTGTAGTTGATTAACCATGGAAATATTTTGAATGTAACATGCAGTATTAATTGCTTCTGCCCAAAAATATGTATGAAGTTTTGCTTCTTCTAACATAGTTCTAGCAGCTTCAATCAGGGTCCTATTTTTCCTATCAACAACTCCATTTTGCTGTGGAGTCCTTGGTGCAGAGAAATGATGAGTGATACATTTTTCCTCATAGAATTCTTTCATTGTTACATTCTTGAATTCAGTATCATTATTACTTCTCATTTTCTTGACCTTCCATTTAGTGTCATTGTCAACATTATTCACATGATTGATAATGAATTTGCTTGACTCATCCTTAGAGTATAAGAGATGTACCCAAGTATATCTTGTGAAGTCATCCACAATTATTAAGGCATATTTCTTTTTGGCAATTGACATGATGTTGAATGGACCAAATAAGTCCATATGCAATAATTCCAGAGGCTTATCAATTGATGATTCAGACTTTGACTTGAATGATGCTTTTCTTTTCTTTCCTTTTTGACAGGCATCACATAGTCCATCCTTCGTGAATTTCATCTGTGGAATGCCTCTAACCAGATTCTTTCTAACCAATTGATTCATGCCTTTGAAATTCAAATGGGCTAGTTTCTTGTGCCAAATCTAACTTTCATCTATATTGGCTTTGCTAAGTAGACATGTCATTGAGTTTGCCTTTATAGAGTTGAAATCAGCCATATAGACATTTCCTTTTCTTCCACCAATTAAGAGAATTTCACCAGATTCTTTATTGGCTATGATGCATGATCCAGTTAAAAACCACACACCATTTCCATTATCATACAGGTGACTAATATTGAGCAAATTCTGCCTCAATCCATCAACTAGTGCTATAGGTTCAATGATAATATTTTCACTTGCAATTGAGCCATATCTCAGAGTAAAACCTTTGTTGTTGTCTCCAAAAGTAACTCTTGGGCTAGCCTTTTCCACAAATTTTGTGAGTATGGACATATCTCTAGTCATGTGCCTAGAACATCCATTATCTAGATAACAGAGATATTTCTTCCTGTTTCCCTGCACATAATCAAAACAATCAAGTTGCTTTTGGTACCCAAGATGCCTTGAGTCCTCTTTTATTAGTTGCAGCCTGAGATTTGGTTTCCAACTTTGGTTCCTTTTGTTTTGGTGGGTTTAAATCCATTTTTAACTTTGGGAGTTGGCTCTTAGGGCTCAGACACCTTGGAACTCATGGCAGAATTTCCTTGCATTTTATTATCTACATTAGGAATGTTTCATGGCATTCCAGGCATGTTCATACTTGCATATGCAAAGAATGGATTATACATGTATGGTAATTGTGCATATGGCATGTGAGCATGTGGTGCAACTAAATTAGGAGACATGACATTCATGTGTATAGGATTAGTAAGCATGACATTTGCAAATATGACATGTGCACTTAATCATTTGTCAATGCATTGCAAGAAATAAAAGAACGTCACGTGCACTTAAATAATTTGAAGGTATGAAGTTCTTTTATTTCTTGCATTGCATTGACAAATGATTTACACTACCACATTTAGCACAAAATTTTCTAGGTGCATACATATCAGGAGTGTAATTATTGTGCTTATTTATGTCCACTTTTCTATTCCTATTCTTTTTCTTTTTCTCAGACTTAGGTTGGATAATTTCTACAGGTGTTATCTCTTCTAATTTTTCTTTTAACTGTCTCTTGGATAAGCTACATATGTTGATCTTCTCAACCTTGCCTCAACTTGATTTTTGGTTTCCTTAACAAACTTGATAGGGGTGTTAAAATTGTTCTTCTTATTAGCCATTGATACTTTACTTGTCGATGGATGCTTATTAATTGATTCAACATCAATCGATTGATAATCCTTATCAGTTGATGAGGGATTAGCAGTCGATTGATCTTTATCCATTGAAGTATCAACCAATGGCTTGCCTATTGATTTAGGGGATTCTCCTAGAGTATCTAAACCCTGAACATCAATAATTTGTTTGGCAGTTTTAGCAGACCTATTCCATTTATTAATGGTTTCAATTTCTCCAGCCAATTGTTCTTTTAACAATTCTTCTCTTCTTAAACTATTCACTAATTCATCTCTAGCATCCTTACTTTCCTGCTTGAATCTATCTAAATAAACAAGTTTATTTTCAAGAAAGGCATTCCTCTCAGTTAAGGCATCAATGGTATTCTTTAACTTGAGGTTTTCTTCGTTTAGAGATTTTAGAGTGACATGCAAATTGTACAATTCATTAGACATTTCATTGATGGTACTATTGCATTCATCTTTTGAAAGCTCAGAGATTTGATGATGAACTAGCTTCTTCATCTTCATGGTTGGCCATTAGAGCTAGAATGATGAATTCTTCAGAATCATTCTCCTCAGCAGCCCAGTCTTTCTCTTCAGTAATAAAAGCCTTTTATCTTTGGTTGAGAAGGTCAAAATACTTCTTTTTATAGTCAATGTCATCATATGATTTTTCCTTCTTCTCTTGTTTTGGCTTTCTGCACTCATTGGAGAAATGAATAGCCAATCCATAGTTAAAAACATTTGAAATTTGATCTGTCAACCAAATTCTTATTTTGGTTATTATTTCTAATCTGGGATCCAAGCCTTTGAGCATTTGGATTTCTCTTGAATTTTAGCTTTGAGAATTTCCTTGACAGAAATGCAAGGTGTTCATCAATCTCATCTAAATCATTCTGAGAGCATGCTTTATTTTCTTCACATTTGCCATTTCCCTTTCCTTTGGATGGTTTTTCAATAGCATCATAAGTCATCGTGATAGATCCATCTACACAACCACTTTCTTTCTTCATCATTCATACTCTTTTATTTATTTAGAATTATGACTTATAATTAAATTTTATGAATATTAATATTCAAATAACATTGTATAGAAAAATGCAGAAAGAAATTAATAATGAAATAAATTATTATATTAAATTAAATATTTAAATTATATAAAATAATTAATATATAATTTATTAATACGCTTTACGAAAGTATAAGCTGGTATACTTTTATAACAAAACTGAGTGCTAATTTGGGATAGATATATAGTATATTTTAAGAAAGAAAACTCTAGGGAACAAAGCAATAGAAGATGAGAGCAACTAAACTAGAATCGACAAAGACAAGAAACAAAAGCCATTCATCTTCTTCAATCTCTACAGCCCCACGTAAGTCATCAATCTCCCCATCCATTCTTGACACTGAGTTTGTGAGTGAAGAGCTCTCTTTATACCAAACAACCCCTAATAATAATAATTATAACCCAAGAAGCTTTCCCTACAGTGTGAAGCAAAAATGTTGGGAAAAGGCTGAAAGGGTTAAAGGGAGAGACCCAGATAGGTGGCGCCGTGATGTTCTTGGGAATACTCTTTTTCGAAAGCTTGTTGGGTGCCCGGGTTGTCTTTGTCATGATTATGATCATATTGTTCCCTATTCTAAGGTACTAATGCCTCCCTTTTTCTTGATTTTGTTTAAGATTTTTGGTTGGAGATATTCGTTTGTATTGTTTTATGTTTACGATTAGTTTGTTTATTTTGTTGGCGGCGTTTAGTATGTCTATGATGAGTTCATTGTATCGAAAATGATTTGAGCTTAAATGTTGAAATGCACAAGTGAGCTTAATTATTTACAGTAATTTTTTAGAAGAAGTGCAGAGAATACTTTGGTTTAAATGTGTTGGTCTTAAAATGTATTGGTTTAATTACTACCATTGTTCAAGCTAGGATACTCTTCAGCTTCAGTTGCATAGCATTACTTGTGTGCTCCAAGCATTGCCACAACTATCATCTAGCTATGCGATGATATTTCCTTCAACATTGACACCATTGCCTGACATTTACATTCTTTTCCGGCTAATCTTGTTGCATTGTCTTTGTGGATAGCTATGAATATGATTTAGGGACTGAGGAATAAAAAGATATGTGATTCAAAATGATAGTACTTCCTCATAAAACCTTAAGGTTTTGGGAAGTTACACTTTTAAATGGCATGAAAGGTTAGGTGGTACTGGAGGTGTCAAGTTCGAACCCCGGTACCGCAATATTTTCCCAAATATTTAATTTGGACCAAAAGGTTGAAAAATGCCCCAGAAGATGGGTTTGTAGTGATCCACACTTGAATCACAAAATTAGAATTTCGGGTGAGGGGGATTTTTAAAGATATATGAACCAGTTAAGTCATCCTAAGTCGCTCAAGTTATTTGAAACGAGCTGTTCTGTACTTGTTTCATATTTCGAGAGAAAATGTTCTTCGACTTGTTCATATTATCTCTCTTGACAAATGTGATAACGGCTTAGTTGAATATGTTATCAATCTAGACGCATTAATGTGTTAATAATTAGATTCCGTTTTAGTTTGTACTCATTTTAATATTTCTAAAAGTGTTAACTCTTGTAATAGTAATTAACATAGCCGTAACTGAGAGGCTAAATAACATTTTGCCTTTTATATTTTTTATATAAAGACAAGAATGAAGTAAGCTTCATTGTTTGAAAGTGGTCAAAGTGGTGCTTGTTATGTGGCATCCATGATCATTCTAGTGTGTCTAGATTTATGCTTTTGTGTTGAGAACGGGTCATGTAGATATGTAATGAGCTTCTATTGAAAGAAGCATATCCATTTTATATACAAAATTGACATGAACGCTTATGTGGAAATGGTTTCATCATATGCGGAGCGAGAGACTACTTTATTAGTTTTTATTTATTTATTGTTATTATTTAGGAATATATTTAATTTTAATTCATTATAAAGTTTAATTATATTATATACATAGTTTGGAGTTTGTTAGGAATATTCTAGAATATGACAAGGAATAAGAAAAGGATGTTTCCTTTATTATTGAATTTTACTTAGCGGCTAAGTTTAATGATTTACTCTTGTATAAGGAGAAATTAGTATTTTATTATTGGAAAACATTGATTGATATTGAAATTGAGATTACTCTCTTGTTTTGGGTTGCGTTTTGGGTTGCGATCCACTCAAATTCTTCTATTCAGCCATTGAGAAATCTTAGGGGTGGTGCTTTTATTATGCAGTGAGATCACCTTAAGACTTATGGGATTTCTGTCGTCAATCCACTTGCATTTGTCCTTTATTTTCTTTTTATTCTTGTCCTACATGTGAAACAATAAATTAAAATATTAGTTTGTATTTATTTTATGTTATTATGAGGAATAGATTTAGTTGCAATTCATTATAAAATCTAATTATGTTGTATGTCACATATATAGTTTATAAGGAATATTCTAGAATATGATAGAGATTTGAGAATAAGAATATGAATTGTTTCCTTTATTATTTAATTTAACTTAGCGGCTAAGTTTAGAGATTTACTCGTGTGTAAGGAGATGCAATATTGTATTATAAAATCATTGATTAATATTGAAATTGAGATTGTTCTCTTTCTTGCTATTTATGGGTTGCAATCCTGAGATATTTCTCTCTTTCCTGCCGATGAGAAATGTTAGCGGTAGTGGTGTTTCTGGTGTTGGATTGCCTTAGACTCATGGGTTTGTTGCAGTTAATCCACAATTATCTATCTTTTTACTTATTTTAATTGTTGTCATGCATCACATCACATCTCTATTTTTTAAATTAGAAAATCTTGATTCTACAGATTGAGGTATGGTTGTGGGGCGAGTATCTCTATCAACGATTTTGTGCTTATTATACTATTTAGATAAGATGATAACTTCATGTTTCTGTTTTTTTCTTGAATGCATTCTTTTTGTTATGTACCAGCTGTCAACCATACATTTTTTTTGTAATATTTCCTCTAATATAGTCATGTTTAAGATATCTTATGCCAGTAAATTAGACTTCTCTTACTACACATAAAAAGTTCAATCTAATGCAACTGTTGCCTGACATTGTACTTTATACTTATCAGGGCGGGCAAAGCACATTAGAAAACTGTCAGGTTTTACAGGTGCGTTTCTTTGCAAGTCATATTCAATTGTTATTAAATTAGTTTATAGCTATGATTAGACCTCGTAAATTGGGTCTGGATCCGAAGAACCGACCCGAAATGTTGGGAATCGAATCCGATTTTGTATATGAATTTGATAATCCGAAAGTGTAACCGAATCCGAAACAATCCGATCCGAACCGATATCGATACAATATAATCAAATCCGAAAATGATCTGAAAACCGATTCGATCCGATCCGAAAATAATCCGTAACTGGAATTTTAACCAAAAATAATCCAAAATAACAGATCCAATAATGATCTGAAATCGATCAAATCCTAACTAAAAATTATGCAAACTAATTATGGCTCAAACTAAATTATAGAATTTAAGTTTATTTCATACATACAATCTTATGATTCGTTACACTCACATGTATATTATACACTTATACATAATTTATACGTATAACACATGTGTTCGTAAAATAAAATATTAAATATTAAGAATAACATTTATTTTAAATTTACTAGAAAGTAAAGAAAAGTGAATATAAATTTATATTTTAATAAGAAATAAATATTGTATATTATGTTTGTACATATAAAATTTATTTATATTTTTATTTTGACATCAAGATTTTTTTTAAATTGTTATATTACAGAATTTAATGAACATTTCTTTTATCATATTGACCAAAGTCTGAAATGAAGAAATATATTACTTAATCAAGATAATTATTTTATTCAGTATAATTTTAACTATAATTTGTCAAATTTACTTAATGATCTTTATTTAAAATGATAATTCAAATTAATTTAACATTAATCCGAACTTAACTTTCAAATCCAAACAAAATCTAATTTAAAATAAGAAATCCGAAAATATCCGAACCGAATTTAATCCGATTTTTATCCGAAATTCATCCGAATTTTAATCCGATTTTGACCCGAACCGAAACCGTAGCGATCCGAATCGAAACCGATTCAATATATGCAAAACCAAAACTGGATCCGAACCGAATAAAAATATATTATAACCGAAAAGTGATCCGATCCGAAACCGAACCGTTTATCCGAATTGCCAGGTCTAGCTATGATGATGTCTTGATTGATTATAATGGTAAAAAATATTTTGTCCATAATGAATCTTATTATTATATGAGCTGATCTTCTAGCCTTGTTATATTAATTTATAACTGTTGTAAGCATGCTTTGACTCCCTATAACATTATGTTGGCCAATAAGGAGGAATTAGAAGAATGGTCCTGTAATCCAGATTGTCTGCATAATAATGACAATACTTATAAACCATTAAACCTGCATGACAGTACTAATCCCGACAACTAGACATGTGAAAACTATAACTCAATCGACTAACATTTGTCGAGAAATGAATTTAGATGATACAGAAATAAGCATGGATTCCCAAGTTTTACTCGGTTTAAAAAAATACAGAACATCCTCCAATTTTTAATAGGAAAATAGTGCATGCTTCTATGATCTTAATTCCTTGAATTAAACTTGCAAGGAGTAAGCATTAGTTAAATTTTTCGATCTCTCTTCAGTTTTTAATTTTTTTTTTTTTGGATTACTGCCAAATCTAAACCTCTTAGGACAACTTATTTCACAGTACAACTGTACAGGAAACGACATAGAAGTAAATAATAGGTATTCAGATAATTTACTTTGTCTCTTTATTTTTTTTTCTTTTTTATGAAAATTAAGCAAAAAGACTGCTAGCTCTATTGCTTTAAAGAATCTAAACTTATTACAAGCCCTTGGGCATGCCAGGGGACCAATTAAGTACTTGGAAAAATCTTAATACACATGTTTTAAACAAATGTCTGTCATAGGCTTTACCTTTAAAGGTTTGTTGATGCTAATTTCTATTCAGTTATATTATATTCGGTAAGTAGATTATTAGGTATATATGGTAAATTGGTAATAGTCATAAAGGAGTTGTCTACTTGTTTTCTATATTTACTTGTATTGATAGATTAGTATTAGAAATTAGACTCAGATAAAGATTAGTTTTCTTTTATTAGGAATTTACTTGGCTTCCTAGTCATACAATATCAATATAAACTCTTGTAATAGTCATTATGAATTAGGCTTGGAATATGAATTGCTTGACAATATGTGTCCTCTTTCTGTTTGAGATGTTTATGGGAAAGAGGTCTGGAATTCGCAACCCTATACCTCTCATTTGTACATATATATGTTTTCCATGATATTTGTTGTGCACATCAAGTAAAAATTAGCTGATAGCAGTTCTGGAAGTCCAGCATGGGCCAATACAATCTTTTACTGTTTATAATTCGAAGTTGCAATCTTTATTTGTCTTCTGCTTATACATTCTGATATTTTTTAAAAGATTTTATAGATGGTTTATTTTGTTTTAATTTTTGTGTCTAAAAGAGGATCTTAGATCAATAACTTGATGAGAAGCTTGTATTTGTATCCTCTTTCTTAATGCAGGCAACAGTTAATAGATCAAAAGGGAATCGAACTGAGATATCTAAAGCTGATCTTATTCAAAAAAGTTCTTATTGCCGAGTTTCAGGTATCTAATTACTGTTTAACTAACCAATTTAGAAAGAAATCAACTTGTTGGCCTTTTATATAGGACCAGTAAACAGAACAAATTAAAATAATAAACCAATTTCTTATATTTTTCCTAGCATATGGATCAGAAGTAGATGCAAGAATCTAGTTACATTGATGGCTAATTGGCTATAACTCAAATTATGCTTTGTAGCTCAAGCATTGAATGTAATAATTTTTTAATGCTGTCAAATTTTTGGTTGTCCAGGCCGGGATATGGATCTTCTCGAACTATCGGCCTATGGCAACGTTCGTCGAGGACAGGATGATGGGGGATGTAGAATTCAGTAGCAAGCATAACTGTTGGAATTATTAGAAGGAAAAGAATTGTAACGGTCGATCCCTCTATACAAGGAGTTGAGTAAAAGCATCCATTTCATATTGTCACAGGATAGAGGTATGAAATTATAGGCAGAAGGAATTACTATGAGTTTTTTTTTAAACCTTTATCCATGTATCAATTGTATTTCATAAATTTGTTATTACATCATGTAAAAATGATTAATAGATTCTTTCAAACTTTTTTTGCCGATTAACATCTTGTCAACCTTATTTGTTAGTTTTAGTACAACGTACTTACGTACATGGAACAAGCTTTAATTTTAAGACCCTAAATTAAACCAACCGGAAATGTTATCTCCACTGCGATAATCTTATTTTCAGAGCAGGCTCTCTATTATAACGTGTTGTGCAACATGTTGTACACAGAATGGAATATCATTTTCCTATGCCAAATAATCTGTATAATTCATGTAGTGGTGAAGTATCGATGTTAAGATATGCCAGGCCTTCCTTGAAGAAAAGCTTTTTACTCGATATTTGAGTACAACCCGAAAGATAGTGAAGAGTTTCATGAAGACCGCAGCAAAATCTAGTTAACTATCTGCCTCAACAATTTCAATGCATCGATGTATTTTATTCATATTGTATCGATCAACATCTTCTAGTATAATGATTTTTTACTCTTTGCAAAATGACTCTCTTCTTGATTCGCATCCTACTTTCAAATTCAACTTCCTCGTTCACTTTTAATTATCCATATTATTTGTCCTCTATTTTCCATTTTTCTTTTAACAAATTTCCAAATAATTATTCGGTTATACATATTCTGCAATTGATTGATGGGGATTCTGATAATAAGAGCAATGGGGTTATCGATCAAGGGTTTTAAAGTACAAGATGTCATACTCTTGAAACTTATGATTCAATGGAGAAAATTTGGATATTGGGTATTGGGTATTAAGTAGATGAATGCATACAAGTCCAGGATTCATGCTTTGCTTTGAGTAAATTAAAATTGTCAGGTAAGTCCCCTGGGAAAAAAAAACCATGGGCTCATGTATTATTTCCATTACATTACAAATTATTTGTGTAATCACATATATGTTTGTTTAAGTTGTTAGTACAATTTTTTTTGTGAGTAGTGTTTGTGTATGTATGTATTTTATGTATATATATATCACTCATTATTTTATCATGCACTAAGCAGGAGGTATTCACGGAAACAGTCTCGCTACTATTTTAGAAAAGGGGCATGTTCTGCGTACATCTAACCCTCACCAGACCCCGCTCTAAGCGGGGTATATACTGAGTACGTTTGGTTTGGTTTGGTTTAGTGTTTTTAGTATTTTTTTAATAGCTAGGTTAATTGTCTTATGAGTGAGTATTTATTCTACGAAATCTAGTCATTCTCGGAATGAGTTAGAGTCGAATGTAACAGGAGGGTGATGGCCAAAAATACCACTTTTTAAAGAAAAGTTAACGAGAATACTATTTTTGAAAATTTTGAAAATATTAGAGGGATACGCATTTGTCATATGGGTATCACAAATACACATTTGATAAATGAATAACAATTAAAAAGGAAAAAGACCACATTTTTTATAAGATACGCATGTTAAGAATGTGTATCAACCCTCTTTAAAGATGATACACATTTCAACATGCGCATCACCCACGAGTTTTTCTCTTTTTATTTGAAAATTTATTTGTTTTTATTTTAAAAAAACATATAAAAAATAATTTTGAAATACCCAAATCAAAAATGCGTATTTCAGTGGTAAAAATAGTCAAAAAAATTGAAAAATTGTATTTTTGCCATTTTTTCGAACGGAGACAACAGAGGATAAATCTAAGTTATCCTATCGTACTATGTTTAATTGTTTTAAACTTATAGTAATTAATTTCACGTATGCAAATGCTTGGGCTCATTCCATTTATTTTTGGGAGGACTAGCATTTTATGTAACCTAGTGGTGAAAGATTGAAAGCGGACCCCTTATTTAGACTATTTTGCAAAAATAAGAGCCAGAGAGAGTTTCGTTGGGAAACCTGGCTACTTGAGTAATACTATTAATTTTGTGAATAAAGCATTGAAATGGAAAACATAAATACTCCTTTTGTTTTTCTTAATGTGTCGTTTTGACTTTTGAAACTGCTTTAAATATATAGTAAAAATTATTATTTTTTATATTTTAAATTAAAATATATAATCAAAATTTTAATAATTAAAATATATAATCAAAATTTTAATTCATAAAAAAATAATTAAAATAATAAATTTTATTGTACAATCAAAATACTTAAAAATATATGTCAAATTTCAAACATAATGGGGAGTAAAAGTTAAGAAACTGCTTTGTTTTTTTTAGTGGAATTGACTCTTTTTTTTCATAATGGAGATAAAGTCATAAATAATGGGTTACTTGTCATCACCAATTCACCATTATGGATTCACTGATTCACCCGTGCAACGTTATATCCCTTCCATCTCAATCAATCGTGAATCAATATATACATAGGTCATTAACACTTTTTTATAGAGTTACATCGAGAATTCTTCGATTCTAATGTAGAATCTTGTAAATAATTTTAAAATTTGATCCTAATATAAAATATTAATCATATATAATTTTTATAAAAAATTTAATTCTTAAAAAATAAGCGAAAAATCTGATTTTTAATTTGATTCTACTGTAGAATCATTTTGGGGGATTTGGTTCTAATATAAAATCAATAAATTATTTTTTAATTTTTATGAGTGATTTTCAATATTCTTTTAAAGAAAAAATTTATATTAATTCTTTTTTAATTTATTTATACTTATATTTGATGAATAATGAGATAAATATATGTATTTTATGTGTATATATAATGATTCTATTTCTAACTAGCGGCTGCGGGTTTTCACTGTAAAAAAACATTCTCTCTAGAATGTTGCTCTCTCTCTCTCTCTCTCTCTGTATATATATATATATATATATATATAAAGGAGAAGACAGAGACGGTTAGCTGGCGCTCCCAAATCGTTCTAATGTATTTTTCTAATTTTCTCGAATTTTTGAATTAGTAACTATTAAAAATTATAAAATCATCTAAGTTACTTTATATTTTTCTAAAATTTCTCCTCAAGTCAAGTACAATATTATTATCCATAAGATAAGTTTCAAAAATTTAGAAAAGACATTGGTATACGTAAGGTAATTAGAAATTTTAGAAAAGACATTAAATTATTAAAAAATAAAACTATTTTGATTTTTCAAAAAGACACTATTAATAATAATAAAAATTAATTTATTTTTTTACCTAAATTGAATGTGTTTCCATCTAAAAAATAATAGATCATCACTTTTATAAATTAAAGATCAAACATCAAAATATAAATCACAATAAATTTATCACAGAGCTATTTACATTCAACATTTAATACATCATAAATTATTATCTCTTGAATGCTTTGAATAACAATTGAGACGATTGGATGACAAGAGTGAGAGTATGCATGATGTAAGATGCAATCAATACACAAACATGCGATCAATTTAGTCTTGACATATTTTAATTGACGAGAAAGTTAATAAAATTTTGTTATTTATTAATTTATTACAATTATGCATTCGTACTAACTTTTTGATGCTTTAATTTATGATAGGAAAATCTTATCCATACAATGATTCAAAAACATCTAATTTTTCGATTCAAACATATTTTGGAAGAAGGGTCTTTATATAGCATTAAAAAATTAAAAGTAGTTGCAAGTACCAGACGATATAGACTATTATCATGTGAGTTTAAAGTGATATTTCTACATACAATGACCCCAAAAAAATTGGAGGAAGGAATTATCAACATACAACTACATGAATTTGAGTTCATATGTTCCGATATAATTGAAGCACGTGTTAATGACACTAATATATTGTTAGGTATTTTACTAAAATAAGATATCATAAGTCTCATACACACACATATATAATTTTAAATAATATATTCGTTAATATTTATATAATGTTACTAATACTTATCTAGATGTCGTGGGCTGCTTGATCTACACTGGTGGCATTGATATTGCTAACGGCGGATGAGGAAAAAAAAGAGATATTAGAATAATAACAAATTAGTAAGTTGTGAATTATAATACACATATATATTTTGAAATTATTATTTGATTTTATAATATTTATAAATTTAGTACTATTATTTTGATTTAATATAAATATCAAATTTTATCATATGTAGTTCAGTCATGAGTAATGTAAATTTGTGGGAAATTTTTTAATAAACTTAAAATTTATTATGAGTCTGCCGCGAAGCGCAACCATTTTCACTAGTATATATATAATGGAGAAGCCGAGGGCATTGATGTGGTGGCCCTCAGTGGCTTCAAACTATTTTTTTAATTTTCTTAGCGTTTTGAATTTTTATATCTTAATAAATAAGACTTCCTTTTCTACCAAGAAAAATAAAAAGTAAGTATTTTTTTTACGTTCTGATTTTCAATATATGGAAGGAAATATTAATCAAAATAATTATAAATTATTACCTATAATTAATATATTTTCATGTAAAGATATTTTACCACTACCTCTATGAATTAAAGGCTAAACATCATAAAAATAAAATCACAATAAATTTTATTTATATCCAACATTTAATAAATCATAAATTATATTCCGTTGAATGTTTTAAACCACAGACAATTGGATGATAACAATAAGAATATGCAGGATGGCGGGAGTCGAAACTTAGGAGTGGGGAGTCAGTCAAAACATAGACAAACGATCAATTTAGTTTTGACATTATTTTAATTGATAAAAAGTACTAAATTATTGTTACTTAGCATCTAATTATAAATCTAATTATTAAATATTAACATATTCTAATTATAAGTCTTATAAAATAAAATTTTACTAAATTTAAGTTTACTTATTTTCTAACTAAAACAATTTTACAAGAGATCTAAAAAATAAACGATATAACGACTTAATGACAATAAATCTACTTTAGTTCAGTAATATTTAAATATTTCATATTTTAATATATAAAAAATGATCAATTATTTATTTAATAATCAATTTAAAAAATTGTTTCAAATAATTTATATATTATTTTAAATGTTTGTTTGATAAAAAATTTCTATTTTATAAAATTAATGCTTTGCAATTTTTAAAATTTTTAAAAAAATATTATAAAGCCGTCGTGAAGTACGGTTTTACCTAAAGATATTTTACCACCACCTATATAAATTAAAGGTCAAGTATCATAAAAATAAAATCACAACAAATTTTATCAATTTAGTTTTGAATTTTTTTTTACGAAAACGATGAATGGTTCATTGATAGACAATTCGAAATAAATATTGTTATTCCTTAGAACAATGTCAATATTTGTAGAAGGGGGGGTTGAATACAAATTTTAAAACTTTTTGTGTGTTCTAATATTTGTTCTTGATGATTGATAGAATAAGAGAATAAGTTCGAACAAATTAATGCTGAAAAATAAAACTTGAACAAAGAGATTTAAAATTATTGATGGATTGGTTTTTCCATCAATATATATTTTTGCTCAATGCTCTTAGGTTAGAAGAAACCTAGCTTCGTTTTTACAAGATTAGAAAACAAATCAACTGTTCTTACACAAGTGCTCTCAAGCTTGAACAGTTGATTAAGAAATATGTCTAACTTGTATATTTTCTAATAATGCTACTACACTTGTTTATATACCACAAGTGTTCTTTTACAATTCCTATACTAGGATTGTTTCTACCTGCCTTCCTTTTACCTTTTTCTATTTTACAAAAAGGTTTGAAAGACAGCTTCTGATTGAGTCTTCACAGCCACTCTAGACTGTCTTCCATAGGTGTGCTTTTTGTTCTCTGGATCTTCAACAGATATTCTTTCTGTGTTGTCACACTCAATTGATAATTTGCTGTTAAGCATATCAATTGATCCATTCTTTAATCCATCAACTGATGTACTACTTCGATTGATCTTTATATCCATCGACTGATAAAAGATGTCTTATCGATTGATAGATGTTATTAATCGATATATCAGTCGATGGGTCTTCACATCAGTTGATGGTCTTCAATGCTTGACTTGGCTTCTTCGATTGATCCTTCATCCATCGATGCTTCAATATCAATTGATCATCCTTCACTTGTGCAATTTCCTGTCTTCACATAATTACAATTTAACAGTTTAATTTACACATCAATTGATGATCCATATCAATCGACTATAACATCAATTGATGAACAAAATATCAATTGATTTACACCTTATCGATTGAAATAGACTAAGTACACCTATGCTACAATCCAAATTATCAGTTGATTCATATAAACACTTCAACTGATAAATGGTTTCCTGATCAATTGATATTTATAACTTTCATATCAATTGATCAGTTATAACAAATAAAATTTCTATGATTCTAAGATTAATGTTATCATCAAATCACATGTAGATTCCTAACAAATATCCCAAAAAATTAAGGGATTGAGGGTTTCTTTCAAATAAAAACTTATCATCTAACTGAAATGTATGCTTAACCAATCTCATGGGTCGTAAACCTAAATTACGACTACCATAAGAAAGAGATTCCTTCGGAAGTTTAGACAATAACACATTTATATCAAAAAAGATAACACATTACAGAGAAAAGTTACAAATCACAAATATTGTACATCAAAATCCTACTTCCATTTATCTTCCATCTACACATGTTCATTTTCCACCAACACGCAATAAACCATCCAATTAAATTTGAAAAACAAAAAACAAACCAACAAAGACAAATAAGTGGATGAACGTGTAACATGAATATATAGTATAAAATTATAGCATCAAACTCTTAATTTATAATAAAAAGTCATCTAATATGATACAAAATCGTCATAAATGACATATAACCACCACTGATAGGGTCAAAACGCCATAAAAATGGTCATGCTCAATATAGGTACAAAAAGTCATCACATATGATTCAGATCTGAAGGATGTAAAAACAGATATAGATGATATGAATCAAATCCGAAATATACGAAAACAGATCTGAAGATTCAGAAAGGATAAAAATTTCAGATTTGCTAAGAGGATATATTTTTTATATAATGAATTGTGATTTAAACCAAAATACTAATATAGAGAGAAAGAGTGTATTTGAAATTAGGGTTTAAAGATAATAACGGGGTGAGGGGGAGTTTTGACATTATTTTAATTGATGAAAAAGTTAGTAAATTATTGTTACTTAGCATCTAATTAGGAATCTAATTATTAAATATTAACATATTCTAATTGTAAGTCTTATAAAATAAAATTTTACTCAATTTAAGTTGACTTATTTTCTAACAAAAATAATTTTACAAGAGATCTAAAAAATAAACGATATAACGACTCAATGACAATAAATCCACTTCAGTTCAGTAATATTTCACATTGTAATATATCAAAAATGATCAATTATTTATTTAACAATCAATTTAAAAATTGTTTTGACTAATTTATATATTATTATAATTGTTTGTTTGATAATTTGTTTTCCTATTTTATAAAATTAATGCTTTGTAATTTTTAATAAATTTATAAAAATATTATAAAGTCACCGCGAAGCACGACTTTCACGTAAAGATATTTTACCACCACCTATGTAAATTAAAGGTCAAACATCATAAAAATAAAATCACAACAAATTTTATTTATATCTGATATCTAATAAATCATAGATTATATTATGTTCAATGCTTTAAACAAGAGACAATTGGATGATAAGAATAGAAATATGCAAGATGCGAGAGTTGAGAGTTGGTCAATACATAAACAAACGATCAATTTAGTTTTGATATTATTTTAATTGATGAAAAAGTTAATAAATTATTGTTACTTATTAGTTTATCACAATTATAACATTTAAAAATTTAAAAGTAGTTGTAAGTACCGGCCGATATAGATCATTATCATATAAGTTTAACATGTTATTTATATGTATAATTATTTTGAAAAAAGTTGAAAAAAAGAATTATCTATATATTACTACATGGATTTGAGTTCATGTCCTGAGATAAGTGAAGCTTTGAAACACGTATTAAAGACACCAATATATACTCTCAAATATTTTGTTAAAACAAATATTATAAATTTATATATGCTAAAATTTAAAATATATATCAAATTTTCACATAATTTTATTAATGGTTATTTAGATGTAATGAGATACTTTACATACATTAATATATCATAAGAAATTAATATGTTATGAATTATAATACGCATTTATATTTTGAAATTATTATTTAATTTAGAATCATAAATATTTTTTAACTAATTTATGGAATATAATATATTATAATAATTTATTTGTTAAATATTTTAATTTCAAAATATATTATAATGCCGCTGCGAAGCGCGATTTATTAGACTAGTAAAAGGAAAAGAGTTCGGTTGTTGGATTGCCAGCTCACATGTGCTCTGTTTTGATTTAAAATTGTAGGACTTGTTTGGTTGGGGGTTCGGGAGGGTTGGGCTGGGTTGGTGTTGGTCCCTCATATTATAGAAGGGGGGTTGAATACAATATTAATATTTAATCGCAGAATTTTGAAAAAATATTATTTTAATTAATCATGAAATATTAATTTTAATAAAATATTGTTCAAGGAGAAGATATAATTTTTAACTTGAAAAGTAATAAAAAATTAATATGATGAAAACTGTTTATAATTGATAAAATATTCTAAAACAATTTTGACATTAATTATTCTTGTTTAACAATTATATTTCAAATCAGCACAGAAAGTCTGTGAATATTACAATGCAGAAAAATTACTGAATTTGAATATTTTCAACAACGAAAATAATGAAGTCAAGACCCTCAAATTTGGAGAGGTTGAAGTTAGCAAGACATTAGAATAAAATTTATTAAAAAATCTTAAAGATTTTATAAATTAGACTTCAAGACTTTTGAAATAAGCTGAGCAAGACTTTCTATAATTCGGTAGGACTTTTTATAGCTTGGTAAGAATTTTTAAAATAGTCTACTCGGTAAGACTTTTGAAAGTCTGATCGGTAAGACTTTTAATAAAGCATAATTGAGTAAGACTTTTTATTAGTCTTATTGAATTAATTCGGTAAAATTTTTAAATAAGGTGTAACAAGAGTTTCTCTAAATGATAAATAAAATATTCTTTTTAAATTAATTAATTCCACCAAATTTAATTAAATAATTTATAAATTATTTCAATTCAAGATGAATTAATTTAAGTAGATAAATTAAATAATTAATTAACTTTTGATAGTAAAATTAATTTAGTTTCTTCACTGCACAATCACTGTAGATTTGACTTGAGTCTTTCGGTCTTCATTGACTTCTGTCTGAAAATCACTTAAGTTAGGTGATAAATATTTATTAAATTAGTTGACATACAAATGTACTGTCTGGTTCATTTGTGTCATACTAAAATAAATATTCTTCATCTTTTAATTTTAAAAGTTGTGATCTTCTGTCTTGTTCTTGCTTCTAGCTTTGTCTCTAATATTTTTTTTCTTGGAATCTTCCTGTAGTATCCACTTGGAATCTTCTGTATCTTCTGAACTCTTCTGAAATACTACTTCTTTATTTTTCGTCGATGCTTGAACATATTAATGAACTTCTTCCGGTGTAGAGTAGCAACTTCATCAGAACACTTCTGATGTGTTTAGTTGATTTTCTTTGTCTTGATTCCTATTATCATATTTATTATTTACTTCTCTTTCTTATCTGAGTTGAGTTGTCATCTAATTATTACAAATATGCCTAGTCATATACATTTTAATCTCCCCCTATTTATTGTTAATTATTTAATACACAAATTTCTAGAGGATAACTAAATTAACAATTAAGAAAGTAATACGACATGTAAGAACTGTAAATAATAAAAAAAGTTCTGGTATTATATTCAACAATTTTTCAAATTCATTCTTGAAGGATAAATACAAGATAGATGTTCCTCTAGACTGAACAAATATTACATAATTTCTATCTTGATCTATCTAACCCTTCAGTCTTCGGAAGTATCAACTTCACCTTATTCTAGAGTTGAACTCTTATACACAGGTGTCCTTGGTACCTCTTTAATAGCTGATGTTCCTGTTGTAGTGGATTCTTTATACAACCTTCTTTGCTCAGCTCGTGTTAATTGCCAAAGCACTTCCTACTCATCAGGATCTTTGTTAGGAATCTACATGTAATTTGATGATAACATTAATCTTAGAATCATTGAAATTTTATTTGATGTAACTGATCAATTGATATGAAAATTATAAATATCAATTGATCAGAAAACCATTTAACAGTTGAAATGTTGATATGAATCAACTGATAATTTGGATTGTAGCATAGGTGTACTTAGTCTATTTCAATCGATAAAGTATAAATCAATTGATATTATTCTTATCAATTGATGTTAGATTCGATTGATATAAATTATCAATTGATGTGTAAATTAAACTGTCAAATTGTAATTATTTGAAGACAGGAAATTGCACAAGTGAAGGATGATCGATTAATATTGAAGTATCGATAGATGAGAGATCAATCGAAAAAGCCAAGTCAAGTATTGAAGATCATCGACTGATGTGAAGACCCATCGATTGATATATCGATTGATAACATCTATCAATCGATAAGTCATTATTTATCAATCGATGGATATAAAGATCAATCAAAAAAGAACATTAGTTGATGGATTAAAGGATGGATCAATTGATATGCTTAAAAGCAACTTATCAATTGATTGTGACAACACAGAAGGACTATCTGTTGTAGATCCAGAGGACAAAAGTAAACCTATGGAAGACAGTCAATGATGATTGTGAAGACTGAATTTGTAGCTGTCTTTCAAGCCTGTTTTCCTAAAAAGGAAAAAGGTAAAAAGAAAGGTAGATAGAAACAATCCTAGAATAGGAATTGTAAAGACACACTTGTAGTATATAAAAAAGTTTAGTAGCATTGTTAGAAAATAGACAAGTTAGACAATATTTTCTAAATCAACTGTTCTAGATTTAGATCACATTGTAAGAGCAATTAATTTATTTTTCTAACCTTGTAAAATGAAACTACGTTTCTTTTAACCTAGAAACATTGAGCAAAAATATACACTGATGGAAAAACCAATCCATCAGTAATTTTTAAAAAATCTCTTTGTTCAGTTTTAATTTTTCAGTTTTGTTCAAACATATTCTCTCAACTCTCAAGCATCAAGAACAAATATTAAAAGAAGTAAAAAGTTTCAATATTTGTATTCAACCCCCCCTTCTATAAATATTGGCATTGTTTTAAGGAATAACAATTGGTATCAGAGCAGGATTTCAACATACAGAAAGTTTAAATATCAAGAACAGTCAATATGGGCCAAAAGGATTTAGGTGTAAAGATCCCAGTGTTAGAAAAGGATGAATATTCCATGGAAGGTAAAAATGCATCTGCATCTTCTTTCTCTCGACCCTTCCAATGTTCACTGCATAGAGAAAGGTCCTCATATTCCTATGAAGCTAGTCACAGGTGTAAATCCTGATGGAACTCCTGCACTTGACAAATATGTTCCAAAACTCATCTCTGAGTTCACAGAAGAGGATGAAAAAGAAGTACTCAAAGACAAGAAGGCCATGAACATTCTGGTTAATGGTCTAGATAAAGATATGTTTGACAATGTGATAAACTGTACTTCATCCAAAGAAGTATGAGACACTCTTCAAACTCTGTGTGAAGGAACTGAACAAGTAAGAAAGAACAAGATGCAAATCTTGATTCAAAAATATGAATCATTTCATTTCAAGATTGGAGAATCTATTAATGACACCTATAGTAGATTCCAGAAGTTATTAAATGGATTAAAGCTGTATGGTAGGGTTTATGCAACTGATGATACAAACTTAAAATTTCTTAGATCTCTTCCAAAAGAATGAAAACCAATGACTGTTTCCATTAGACAATCTCAGGACTTCAAGGATTATACTCTTGAGAAAATTTATAGAATTCTCAAGACATGTGAGTTGGAAATCCAACAAGATGAGGAAATTGAGAAGAATCAAAGAAAGGAGAAAACTGTGGCTTTGATGGTCAAAGGAAATGAAGAGAAGAAGGAAACTAGCTGTGTAGAAGATTCTGTCATGGTGACTGGTAATGCTATTGAAGAATCATCCAAGAGAAAATGAAAGGGAAAATGTGAAGAGAATGCAACATGCTCACATGATGATTTGGATGAGATTGATGAGCATCTTGCATTTCTGTCAAGGAAGTTTTCAAAGCTAAAATTCAAGAGGAATCTAAATGCTCAAAGGCCTGGATCCCAGTTTAAAGGCAACAATCAAAATAAGAATTTAGTAGATAGATCTAAATTCAAATGCTTTAACTATGGATTGGCTGGTCATTTCTCTAATGAGTGTAGAAGGCCAAAACAAGAAAAGGCAAAGTCATATGAAAGTATTGATTACAAAAAGAAATAATTTGACCTTCTGAAATAGAAAGAAAAGGATTTTGTCACTGAGGAGAAGGACTGGGCTGCTGAGGATAGAAAAGAGTTCATCAATCTACCTCTAATGGCCAACCATGAAGATGAAGAAACTAGTTCATCATCTAATCAGGTACTAGCTACCAACTTTTCTGAGCTTACAACTGATGAATGCAATAGTACTATTAATGAATTGTACAATTTGCATGTCACTCTAAAAACTCTAAACAAAGAAAATCTCAAGTTGAAGAACACCACTGATGCCTTAATTGAGAGGAATATTTTTCTTGAAAATGAACTTGTTTGTTTAGATAGATTTAGGCAGGAAAGTAAGGATGCTAAGAATGAACTATTGAATAGTTTGAAAAGAAAAGAATTGTTAAAAGAACAATTATCTAAAGAAATAGAAACCATCAACAAATGGAATAGGTCTGCTAAAACTGCCAAACAAATTATTGATGTTCAGGGTTGAGATATTCTAGGAGAATCCCCTAAATCAATAGGCAAGTCATTGGCTGATACTTCAATGGATAAAGATCAATCGACTGCTAATCCCTCATCAACTGATAAGGATTATCAATCGATTGATGCTGAATCGATTGATAAGCATCCATAGACAAGTAAGTCATCAATGGCTAATAAAAAGAACAAATTTAGCACTGCTATCAAGTTTGTTAAGGAAATAAAAATTCAAGTTGAGACTGAGGCTGAGAATATCAACATGGGTAGCTTATCCAAGAAATAATTGAAAGGGAAATTAGAAAAGTTAGCACATGTAGAAGTTATCCAACCTAAGTCTGAGAAAAAGAAAAAGAATAGGAATGGAAAAGTAGGCATAAATAAGCACAACAATTACAATACTGATATGTATGCCCCTAGAAAGGTATGTGCTAAATGTGGTAGTGTAAATCATTTGTCTATGAAATGCAAGAATGAAAAGAACTCAATATCTTTAAATGATTTAAATGCACATGTCATGACTACAAATTCCATGTGTACCAATCTTATGCTCATGAATGCCATGTCTTCTAATTTAGCTGCACCTAATGTTCATATGCCTTATGCACAAGTTCCATACATGTATAATCCTTTCTTTGCATATGCAAATATGAACATGCCTGGTATTCCATGGAACATGCCTAATATAGATAATGAAATGCATGGAAATTCTACCATGAGTACCAAGGTATCTAAGCCCCAAAAGCCAACTCCCAAAGTTAAAGTGGATTTAAACCAACCAAAACAAAAGGAACCAAAGTTGACAACCAAGGTTCAGGCTGCAACTAATAAAAGAGGACCCAAGGCAACTTGGGTACAAAAAAAACTTGATTATTTTATGTGTGTACAGGGAAACATGAAGAAAAATCTCTGGTATTTAGATAGTGGATGTTCAAGGTACATGACTGGAGATTTGTCCATGCTCACAAAGTTTGTGGAAAAGGCTAGCCCATGAGTTACTTTTGGAGATAACAACAAAGGTTTTACTCTGGGATATGGCTCAATTGCAAAAGAAAATGTTATCATTGAACCTGTAGCACTAGTTGATGGATTGAAGCACAATCTGCTCAGTATTAGTCAACTGTGTGATAATGGTAATGGTGTGTGGTTTACAACTGGATCATGCATCATAGACAATAAAGAATCTGGTGAAATTCTCTTAATTGGAGAAAGAAAAGGAAATGTCTATGTGGCCGATTTTCACTCTATAGAGGCAAACTCAATGACATGCCTACTTAGCAAAGCCAATACAGATGAAAGTTGGATCTAGCACAAGAAGCTAGCCCATTTAAATTTTAAAGCCATGAATCAATTGGTTAGAAAGAATTTGGTTAGAGGCATTCCACAGATGGAATTCACCAAGGATGGACTATGTGATGTCTGTCAAAAGGGAAAGCAAAGGAGATCATCATTCAAGTCAAAATCTGAATCATCAATTGACAAGCCTTTGGAATTATTACACATGGACTTATTTGGTCCAGTCAACATCATGTCAATTGTCAAAAAGAAATATGCCTTAGTCATTGTGGATGACTTCACAAGATTTTTATGGGTATATTTCTTACACTCTAAGGATGAGGCAAGTTAATTAATTATCAATCATGTAAAGAATGTTGACAATGACACTGAATGGAAGGTCAAGAAAATGAGAAGTGATAATGGTACTAAATTCAAGAATGCATCAATGAAAGAATTTTGTGAGAAAAAAGGTATCACTCATCATTTCTCTGCACCAAGAACACCACAACAAAATGAATTAGTTGAAAGGAAAAATAGGATCTTAATTGAAGCTGCTAGAACTATGTTAGAAGAAACAAAACTTCCTACATATTTCTGGGTAGAAGAAATTAATACTGCCTACTACATTTAAAATATTTCCATGGTCAATAAACTTCAAGGCAAAACTCCATATCAGTTAATGAAGAATGACAAGAAGCCAACTATTAACTTCCTTCATGTCTTTGGCTGCAAATGCTTTGTATTGAGAAATCAAGGTGAAAATCTAAGAAATTTTGAAGCCAAGGCTAATGAAGCTATATTTGTTGGATATGGGATAACAACCAAAGCATACAGAGTCTACAATCTAAGGTTACACATTGTTATGGAATCTATGCATGTAGTCTTTGATGACAAGAAAATTCAAGGGTTGTTTGATGATGGATTTCATGACCTACTACACTTTGAAAATGAATCCACAAACAATATTGAAGATAGTGATGATGATGTGGAAATTTCAAGAAATCAAGTACCTAGAATCCTCCCATCAATTGATGTCAATGCATCAATAGATAACTTATCAGTTGGCAATCATCAATCGACTGATAATACATCAATTGATAATCATTCGATGGATAAAAACTTTACTCAACAATCTTCAAGTAGAGTGTCCATCTCAGGGGGAGGGTTCTCAAATGGTCAATCACATCACAATTATCATAACACTTCCAATGATCATGAAACATCATCTTCAAGGATAAATTTACCATCTCAAAGGAAATGGACAAAAATCCATCCCTTTGAATTAATTATTGGAGATGCAAATGATGGTGTCAAAACTAGAAGTTCAACTCAAAATGAATGCTTGTATAGTATCTTCCTGTCTCAAGAAGAACCAAAAAGGATTGAAGAAGCCTTGAATGATCCTGATTGGATAATTGTTATGCAAGAAGAGTTGAATCAGTTTGAAAGAAACAAGGTATGGAAGCTGGTGCTCAAACTAAAGAACAAGTCTGTCATTAGTACAAAATGGGTGTTCAGAAACAAAATGGATGAATCTGGTACAGTGACAAGGAATAAAGCAAGATTAGTGGCAAAGGGCTATTCACAAGAAGAAGGCATAGATTTTCATGAAACTTTTGCACCTGTTGCAAGGTTGGAAGCAATCAGAATCTTTCTAGCATATGCTTCTCATGCTAATTTCAAGGTGTACCAGATGGATGTGAAAAGTGCTCTTCTCAATGGAGAATTGGAAGAAGAAGTTTATGTAGAACAACCTCCTGGTTTTATTGATCCTGTTCATCCTGGATTAGTATACTATCTTCTCAAGGCACTTTATGGATTAAAACAGGAACCTAGAGCCTGGAATGAAACATTATCTAAATTCCTGATTGTGAATCACTTCACAAGACTATTGATAAAACTCTCTTTCATAGAAATGTTAGTGGCTCTATGATTCTTGTTCAAATCTATGTAGATGACATTATCGTTGGCTCAACTAATGAAAAACTTTGTCAAAAGTTTGCTAAGTTGATGCAGAGTAAATATGAAATGAGCATGATGGGAGAACTTACCTATTTTCTTGGTTTGCAAGTCAAACAAGTCAAGGATGGTATTTTCATAAATCAAACCAATTATATTTCTGACTTATTAAAAAGATTTGATTTAAATGAATGTTCTTCTGCTAAAACTCTCATGGCCACTGCAACTAAACTTGAATTGAATACTAAGGAAGCTAAAGTGGATATTTCAAGTTATAGAGGCATGGTTGGCTCATTACTTTATTTAACTGCAAGTAGGCCAGATATAATGTTTGCTACATGTCTTTGTGCTAGGTTTCAGGCTGATTCTAGAGAATCTCATTTGATTATAATAAAAAGAATATTCAGATATCTCAAAGAAACCCCAAATCTTGGAATTTGGTACCCTAGAGATTCTGGATTTGATCTAATTGGTTATTCAGATACAGACTATGTAAGTTGCAGAATTGACAGAAAAAGCACTACAGGCACCTGTCAATTTCTAGGAAATAAGCTTATATCTTGGTTTAGCAAGAAGTAGAATTCAGTGTCTACATCTACTACAGAAGCTGAATACATTGCAGTTGGAAGTTGTTGTGCACAAATATTATGGATGAGGAATCAACTACTTGACTATGGGTTCAACATGAACAAGATTCCTATTTTCTGTGATAACACAAGTGCCATTGCAATAACAGAAAATTATGTGCAACATTCTAGAACCAAACACATTGACATAAGGTATCACTTCATTAGGGAACATGTAATGAATGGTACAGTTGAATTACATTTTTTCCCTAGTGAAAGATAACTTGCAGACATTTTTACCAAGCCATTAGATGAATCTACTTTCAATAGATTGGACTGTGATTTAGGTATGCTTAATTATATTTAATCTTTTAAATATCTGACAAGTTATGTAATTATATTAATTTTAGCCATTGACTATGTTAATCTATTGATTCTTCAATAATCAATTGATAAACATTTTACTCATCAATGGATAGTGGTAGCTATCGACGGATAAATATATCAATTGATGATATATTTACTTATCGATGGATAGTTGTAGCTATCGACAGATAAATATATCAATTGATGATATATTTAGTTATCGATGGATAAAAGTACCTGTCAATGGATAAGTTAATTACCAATCGATGACCTGGAATTTAAAGTGGTCCATGTCATCAATCGACCTGTACAAAATCTAGCCGTTGATTACTTATTTTATCAATTGATTAATACATACATTCTTGTATGTATAACAATCGATTGCCAAAAATGGTAATTTCTATTTTTCATTTTTCTTCCAACGGTCGATTAAGTTCTATTTTGAGTAAGAAATTGATTGGGAAATTAGTAAATATAAAAAGTGAGATTAAAACTTCTTCTAATTCTTACTTGCAATTTTACTAACGATCTCGCAGTATCTTTCTCTCTCAATATACGAACTCAATCCCTAATATATTTTTTCTTCTCTCTCTGTACTCAAACGTTCTAATAAATTCAAAGCTTTTGCTTTACTAAACTTACAATCTAATGAATAGCATCTTCATCCAAGACAGTCTCGTAAGCCGATTTCATCTATGAGTTTAACAATTTTGTGGCCTGCACTGTGATTGAAGAGGCTCCAACAGAATTTCACCCTTTAATGAAATTCTTGGAAAGCTGTAAAGTGAAAAAAGCATTGAAGGAAGCATAAAAAATAATCTGCAATCTGGTAGAAGAGTTTTGGTCCTCTGCAGAAGTTGCTGATGACTTTTCAAGCATCAAATTCAATTGCAAGGGACAATAGTACACTCTTACTACTCTAATCTTAAATGAATACTTAGATTTGCCTGTTAATAATGCTAATAATGTGCCTAGTGAGTCAAGTATTAGAAACATGCTTAGGGCTGTCAATTATGCAAATCCTGACATTAATTTAGGTCAAGTAGTTAGAAAATATCTTAGGA
The DNA here is from genome assembly GCA_028671895.1 of Oenanthe sinensis. Taxonomy (NCBI): domain Eukaryota; kingdom Viridiplantae; phylum Streptophyta; class Magnoliopsida; order Apiales; family Apiaceae; genus Oenanthe; species Oenanthe sinensis. Next base: position 14,183,017 of record CM053798.1, read on the forward strand.
GAGAATGGTCTTATTTCTTTGATGCTATAATAAAATGCTTTAGTGGTAAAATTAGCAATTTTGATGCCATAACTTCAAGCATGCAACAAATAGCATATAATGTTTTGTTTGATGAATATCATGATTTATCTTTTATATTGCTATCTGAGATTGCTGCTAAGTTAGAAAAGAAGCATGATAGGTCTAATCACATATACTATGCTATATTTATCATGATTTTTATTAACCACTTTGTCAAAGAAATTGAGATTTACAGGGAAACTGAAACCCTTGAGTGTTGGACTCAAAACAAAAGGGTCTTCAAAGACTTGGTAAGAATCAATCTTCAAAGTAATGTGGAATTGATTTATCCACCTTTTGTTCAGGTATTTATCTCTACTTTAACTTCTTCCAATCTCCACTCTTCTTTGCCTTTTGTGGCTATGGAGAGTGTTAGTAATGACCCCAACCCTCCTAATCAAGCCATACATCCAGTTTCTAAGTGCAAATCTAAAAGGCCAACCTCAACAGATTCCCAAAAACCTGCTGTTGAAAAATCCAAGAAAAGAAAAACACCTGTAGTGGTAGATAGCTAGAAGGAGATGTAGGTGGTGAGAGAACTGGGGAACATCAAAGAACCCAGAAGGATAAGGAGGGTGAGGGTGTGCAACCTCAGCCAAGCCACTCCATAGTCTCCCAAAAGGCTGTGGATGTTAATATGGACAATACCACACCTCTATTGTCATCCTCTCAAAAAGATGACAGTATTGAAAATAGCCCACAACCAGGGGCACAAAACCAAATTGGGGACACACATGCCAAAACAATAACACCATATGAAAGGAGAAAGAAGAAAGTCATCTTTGCACATGGGGAATCACACACTGCAAAATCACAGGAAACTGTGGTGGAGCCTTCTCAAAGTCAGTTTGATGCATCTCATATAAATAATGAGATGCAGCCCCATTCTCTCTCAATTACAATCCCTTCTATTCTTACTTCTCCATCTCAACAAATTTCTTCAGAAAATATTCTGATAGATTATCAGACATTTTCATATTCTTCTTCTTTATTTTTCAAGGAGAAGCCAACACTCTCTCCTGAATCTTCTTCCCAGAAAATTCAGGATTCCATTTCTCATATCATTACAAATATCACTTCTCAAATTATTTCCTCAACTGTTTCTACTCCATCAATTGATGTTCCTTCATCAATTGATATTCAATCATCGACTGATAAGCCATCGATCGATACTCACGATAAATCGATGGGTATGCATCAATCTATGGATATCCCAAGCACTTCAACTGATAATATATATACATCAATTGATGCTCAATCAATTGATGTTGCACAAACACTCTTAGGATTGAGTGAGTTGAGTGAGAGGCAGGATTGCAGCCTGGCAAAAGGAGATGGAGTGAGTGAGGACATTCTTATTTCTTCCAGGAATGTGAGTGAAACACTTGAGGGCCCCACCTTAGAAGGTGCACAAAATATGAGTGAGGGAGAGGTGAGATTCCTAGATGAGATCCTAATACAAAATAGAGAGATGAGTGAGAGATATAAAACAATTCTTCTATTTGCACAGGAGTTGGAAAATGAGTTGATGGCAGAAGAGGTGGGAGTCAAGGAGATAGGGGGAGTATCAAATGCAGAAGCTAGTGGGAGTGGAATTGCTAAGGAAATTGAAGATGAAGTTGATGTTGGTGAATTGGATCCACAGAATTTTCATTCATCCTGATCCACAATATCAAGGATTGGCTGCTTCAAGTAACAGGGATGCAGAACAATATTTGGGAATTGATCATACAAAACAAAGGACCAGGAATTTGAAGGAGGGCATTGCCAATACAACAGACACATGTTATATGGCACCTGAAGAGCTAGAAGAAGATTCTGATGAGGATCCATGGATGAGCACAGTTGATGGTTCCTTAGAAGCTGCTGAAATGAGTTTCTTTCTCAATATAGGAGGGCAATGATGGAATGAGACATTGAAGATCCTAATCAAAGGAGAATCGCTCACTATATGAGGGAGTTACTGAAAATTCAAAAGATCACAGTGACAGAAGTGAAGAAAGAATTGGAAATTATCAAGGACTCTATCACTACCAACAAGGATGCATTGGAGAGAAGATTGGATGAGAAGCTGCCAATTAACACTATGGGTCATATCAAGGACAAGATTTTCAAGGAATCCAAAATTTTTACAGCTTTGGAAACTAAAGTGGGATCTCTAGAAAAGAAGATGGATGCCATAATTGCAGGTCAGAGTCTACATGCTTCCATTCTTCAAAAGTTTCTTGATAAAATGCCACCACCTCCTCCAATTGATGATAACAAAAAGGGGGAGAATACAAAGAAGAAGGATGATGATGATAATGGTGATGGCAAAGGCAGTGGTGTTGGTAGTTCTGGTATAGACAAGACTAGTGGCATTGGTGGTTCTTCAACAAAAAGAATTAAATGCAGGAGTTATAGGGATAATCAATCTTCAAAGAGATCTAAGTCATCTAATTCTCCCAAAGATGATTTAGAACAGAAAAAGAAAAAATACAAGAAGTTTGAAGATGATCTTGAAGCTAGAAGGATTTCTAGGGAAAGAGAAACTCAATCAATGATTGAGAGGGAAAGAAAAAGGATTGAAGATTTGAAGTAAAGCACTGAGTTGGTGACAGAGGCAGTAGAAAAAGGAGACTTGAATGTTTGAAAGCAACTTATTGAGGTTAGATGATCCTATTTTTGTTGTTTTATTTCCGTTCTAATTTCACTGATGTGTTTCCTTTTTTACAGCCATAAAAATATTATAGATGGATGTTTAGATCCACTTATTTCCTGATATTTAATGTGCATCACTAGATCTGATAACCCATTTTCCTTTTGCCTATCACTAGATTATTCACGCCAGCTATTGAAGTTATAGCTAGCTTAAGTAGTTTATTTGTGATAACTCTAGGATCTCAAGCAATGTGGAAATAACACGAGTGCATATAAGTTTTAACAGTTGTAAAGATGATTTTATGTGAATTCTTGGAAAGTTAATTGTACCCTTTTTAAATAAATGGAGTATCTGATTTACTTGTTGACTTGTGATGGTTATGTTTCATTTTAGTTGTAGCTTCTTGTTGACTCTAGCAAAACAGAGAGATAAAATATAGGGTTAAATCTCAAAGTGATCACTGAAGTGAAGGGCATGTATCAAATAAGTGACTCTAGTTATCGGGGTCTCATTTGTATCACTATAGTCGAGAGTGATGACAAAACCGTTAGTCAACAAATTGACTTAACAGAAAATTAAACGGAAACGTCAGACAAGACCATCAACTCGCGCGTGAACAACAGCTATATCCATATGTGTATTTTTTAAAATAAAATATATATTTTTCTTTTAAAATTTTAATCTTTTTTCTTTATTTATACAAAAATTAAATTTTTTTAATAAAAGTAAATTTTTAATTTTAAAATCTCAATTTTTTTCTAAATTATAAATAAATATTATATTTCTAAAAAATAAAAATTTAACTAAAATTTTAAATTTTTAAATTTTTTTAAAAAATCTTAGTCTGATTTTAAAAATTTTAAACTAAAATTATTTCAAGTATTAATCTGATTTTAAAATTTTAAAAAAAAATTCTGATTTTAAAATTTTAAAAAATTCTTAGTCTGATAAGAATATTTTTAAATCGGAATTTTAAATTTTAAATCGGAATTTTTTTAAAATTTTAAAATCAGAATTTTAAAATTTTAAATCGGAATTTTTTTTTAAAAAAAATTTTAAAATGGGAATTTTAAAAAAAAAAATTAAAATCAGATTAAGATTTGAAAATAATTTTTTTAAAAAAATTTTAAAATCAGAATATGAATTTTTTCAAAATTTTAAAATCAGAATTTTTTTTCCAAAATTTTAAAATCAGATTAAGATTTGAAAATAATTTTTTAAAAAAATTTTTAAAATCAGAATAAGAATATTTTAAAATTTTAAAATCGGAATTTTTTTAAAAAAAATTTTAAATCAGATTAAGATTTGAAAATAATTTTTTTTAAAATTTTTAAAATCAGAATAAGAATTTTTTAAAATTTAAAAAATTTAAATCGGAATTTTTTTAAAAAAAAATTAAAATTAGATTAAGATTTGAAAATAATTTTATTTTAATTTTTTAAAATCAGAATAAGAATTTTTAAAAAATTTAAATTTTTTTTTAAAAATTTTAAAATCAGATTAAGATTTGCCACGTCACCTCCACATCACTTTCCGTTAGTCAACAAGTCAAACTAACGGCTATGTCATTACTGTCAACTAGAGTGGTGCAAATGAGATGCCAATAACTAGAGTGACTAATCTGATACCAGGCTCTCACTTCAGTGAGCACTTTGAGATTTAACCCATAAAATATATATACATAAACATTTCGATGTATACTATATTGAATCAGGCAATGCAAAACTATATTTTCGAGTCTAGCTCCACCATATATTGCAGAATTTTCAAGTATTTGTTTTGATACCAAGGGAATCAAAACAAACACTCGAAAATCATAATAACCTTTTATTATTATATTCAACTCAAAATTTTCTTTATATGGTTATGTTTATTGGCATTGAGGGTTTAAACATGCAAATACTACATACTATCTCTCTACCTCAAATATCTAATATATATCTTTAAATTTAAGGCATGTTACAGTTTTGTGATACTATTAGTTATCATTTATGAGTCAACTGCACTCAGGTTCAGTGTTTCAGCTTTATGTATTTAAGTTGCTTTAGATCTGTACATGATCAGTTTTTCTTGGGATTCTAAGTTTGTCAGGTTGGTTGCTTATGGGATTCTTAATATGTAAATTTTGACAGGCAAAACCAAAAGCTGTAGAATGGGCGAAAAAACCATTTAGGCAATATCATGAGATGGTTGAGATGTTTGAATATGATCGTGCTACTGGTGAATCTGTTATGACTACATCAGAGATGAGACAAAATGTGGCAACTGAATTTGATGAGAGTACTTTAACTGATCAAGCTCCGATTTCTAGCTCAAAATCTCAAAGCCAGGCAAAAAAAACAAAAAATGATGAGGAACAGACTTCAAAGCTCGATGATTCTATAGGTATATTGGCTGGATCATTAAAAGAAATGGTGGATAATGAAAAGTTATCGGTCACTGTAGAGGAGTTGTGGAGTATCATTAATTCTATGGAGTTAGATGAAGAGCAGGCCACTGATGCTTTTGTGTTCTTATTGAAAAGCCCGGTTCAAGTGAAAGGTATTATGTGTAGCCCTGTTGGCATGCGCAAGTTGATATTTATCAAGATGATGAAAGATGCAAAGTAGGATGAAGTCCAGTTAAGATGCCTTGTGCTTTTAATTGTTGGATATATAATATTAGGATTATGAAAATAATTTTGTCTTAAACTGCTAGTTGCTAGAATATGAAGTTAGTTTTGTTTTACAGAATGATGTGCTAAATTTTAAAATGCCTTCTATGGTTGATCTGTGTCTTCATGGTTCTATCCGGTACTTTGAAATATCTTGTATCAACAATTATTGGTTTCAGAATATGTACAGAGTGTCTGTATTAACTCCTCTGTTATGGTACTACATGATTTTTTTAGTTGGTTTTGTACTTCCTCTATTTGTTGAAGGGGTTCTCCATTTTAGGTGTCTTGGAAGCTCATTCCAATGCTTGTCAAAGTTGCATTTTTTCCCATAACGAGTCTTGTGGAAGTCATGAGCTAACTTGATTATATCGTCCAGATTTGAACCACTCCCAAATCTTCGCTCAACTTGCTCATAACATGGTCCATATTTTTTAGCCCCTTCATTGATTCGTTGTCATCTTCTTCTTACAGCCACAACTCATCTTTTGATAAGGCCAAGAATACTTTCTTCACAATATTGATGTATTCGTTCTCAAAATGCTTTACCTTTCTTATCTGTACCAATTAGAAGGTCGATTGATATATTTAAACAAGCACTAATGAATAATTTATCTTCTTCCCAATTCCATTGAAAAGTATTTTCTCATATATCTTCAACTTCAATGAAAATGTCGTTCAAATCTATACCATTAAAAGTAGAATTTGGAGATTCTTGAATATTTATAGGCGTCTGATTATTTCGAACTTGCGACATCGGTGTAGAAAAATTTTGACCATTTAAAAATGGATAGGTTTGAGAATTTTGAGTAAATGGAAACATATTATTCGAAAATGGAAATGGAAAATTAGGAACTTAGAGAATTGAAATGTGGATTTTGTAGGTTTGAAAATGTATTATTTTCCGTATTGGCATTTTGTGAATATGGAAAATAAGGATTTGAAAATTGAAATGGAAAATTTGTATTTGGAATTTGAGAATTGGAACTTGAATTTTGTGAATTTGTAGAGCGAAAATTGGGATTCATTTTTGTGTGAGAATTATAGTAGAGAAAAATTTGTAGTATAAATTAATAAATTTGTTAACTATTTATAGAACTCATATATGTTACCGTTTGAATTTTAACGTTATAAATATAACGTCTATAAACATTTTTCTAACTGTTACACTACACCAGTGTTACTAGCTGTTGGTTAACTATAGATAATATAAAATATAAGAATGTGGTCAGGAGAGATAATTCATCCGCAGAGGTCACTCCTCTTTTTTCCATACCACAAGCCTATTTCCACTTATAAATGGGTCTCATTTAACTTTATTTTATTTTCTTTCACAATATTTTATATATAATAATTTAATTCAAATAAATAAAATATTATAATTATATTTATAATAAATTAATAAATTATAATTCAATATTAATTTAATTTAACAATATTAAAATTTTAATAATCAAATTAAAGTGAATAAAATCATCATATTATTAAAAACAAATTACATGGGAAAATATAACATCAAAACACACCACACGAGAAAATATTAAATTAAAAATATTACAATATAAAAAACTTAACGATTCTGTATGTAAAACATGTACACTAGTCGGATCACTTCAATAAAAGATATAATAAAAATGGAAAAAGCTAGCAAACGGCCGTAGCCACCGAAAAGGGCATGACCCTTTTTTATTCAATGCTCCAATGTTTTGTCATTTTGAGTGGCCCAACTGCTGGAGGTGGTCTCATGTCTATGCCAGGCGACTTGTGCAGTTGTGCTCCTTGAGACTCGAGAGGCTGTTAATATAAGTTGATCTACGGCTACAAATGTTATAAAATTAAAAATAGATGTGCTAAAGAAGATATTTTGTTAAGAGTGGCCACTATCCAAGTTCAACAAACTCTAAAGTTAGTTACTCCCATGAATGGATAAAGCAACGTTTCGTTGGCTTTTGTTCCTTTATATCAATGGTGGAAAAGCAGAAAAGTAAAACCAAGTGATTTGCAAACTGACACAAAACATTGCCAAATTCAAGACCCACCCATCTCCCATTTGACACCAATTGTGGCTTACATTTAGTAATCACAACAAAATATCTAGTAGTTCTTTTTGTGTCTTCTCAAAGAAGAAATAGAAATATTATATATATAAAACATATGAAAGGCTTTTTGAGACTCTATTTTCTTGAAATTTAGTGAAAGCTACTTCAGGAATGCTTCCCTTCTTACCTAATACTTTCCGAAATATGCACAGCAGACCCCTGGAAGGAAAACATGAACAACCTCCATCAATTATGAAGTTTCTGCACAACTAGAATATGTTTTAACAAGAACATCAGTATCATAATGCAGATATTCATTATGCTCATTCCATCAAAGAAACTGAAAATTTACATCATTCAACATCTCGAATTTCGGAGCTTTTGAAAACCTGTAGCTTTTGTTACTCCAAGGCTATGTTTGTTTCATGAGATTATAATCCCGGGATTAGTATCCCTAAACATTATAATCCTTTAAATTATTCAATATTATGTTTGTTCCGAAGGATTAAGTTGAGGTTTGGATTATAATCCTTTAAATTATAATTCTACGTTTGTTTTGAGGGATTAACATATGAATTTGACTATTATCCTTTAAATTTTCTAATCATTTGTTTGTTTGACATTGGATTATAATGAAAGGATTATAATTCTTTAAAAAATGACTTGTTAGAGAGATTTAAATAATACTTTCTCCAACCCCAACCAAGTATTAGATAGGATTATAATAATCATATCCCTTATCTGATGAAAACAAACAGGAGATTAATATTTCAAAGTATTATAATCCTTTATCTAATCCCAAATATATTTTTACAAAACAAACATAACATTGAAAAATTTAAAGGATTATAGTCATATCCCCTATTTAATCCTATAAAACAAACATGACCCTAGAGTACTAGTGTCAGTAATTTCTTGACACAGCACACACAGAGTAGACATAGTCTTCTGAGATATGTACATCAAAACTAAAAGATGATTACCCACCAAGGTAAAAAGGAAATTTTTTGTATTAAATAGGAAGCATGACTCTGGCTTCCTCCGCAACCCATTGGGAGCTACTCCCTGCATTCCACAAAAGAATTCAAAAAATCTTCTGCAGTAAATTTTTCAGAGCAGTGCATGGATACACACATATGTCTATGTTGAAAACAACATTGTTAGAACATGCCAGTTTAGACCCTCTCTTGGAATCTGAGGGACCTTGACATAGCTGCAGGGTTAGCCTGTAAAACTGGAGACAGTTTAACTACATGATCTTTTTCATCTTTCTTTGGTTGGAAGGCCTTGGTAATTGAATCATTCTTTATTCCAAGGCTGGCAAATATTGAACCCCTAGCTGCTTCATCAAGGTCATCAATTCTCATTATTTTCGGAACAACGACAGAGCTTTCTGAATTGTTTAGTTTACAATGTTCTTTATGAAGGTAATTCACTGGTCTCAGCAAGTCACCTTCTCTAGAATGCTTACCCAATATTTGTGATTTTGGATCACAAAGTGGTGCATATTGGTTTGTCACCTGAGGTGGAGGAGGCAACCAAGGCGTATTCCATGATGCTGGGACATTATAATTCAAATAAGGTGCTGGGTAGCATGGAAACGGAACTCCAAAAGGGCAAATGGCTTGCATCGGAACTGTAGAGTTCCAGGGACAAGGCCAAGGTAACGCAGGATGGAATTGAACTTGAGAAGAGAAATTTTGAATATTCTGCACCACCGGCTCTGCAATTTCATCTGTCTTCTCTTCCACCTTTGTGTTCATATTTTTTATGGAAGAACCACTGGAACTGTCATCAACATAATCTCCTCCTCTGCAAGGGATTGAGATCCCTTGTTTGTAAAGGCCTTTCTGGATACTGGTTGGGACCTTTTTCTCAGTAACACTTAACACGGAAGATACTGGTTCAGATAGTGAAGAGTGTGCACCAAATGAGAGGACTGTTTCACAGTGTTTTAGCGTGGTGTTGTGTAATCCAATTGAAGCGTCGATTTGGGCAGCACAGAGTGCTTCGGATATGGTTATATTACGACATTTTGAATCAGAACTCTTGTTCTTGCGACGACCAGCACCGACAGGCATGTTCCTCATTGTTCCACCAGCAGTCCAGTATCTCTGGCAGCTCTTGCAAAAGTGGCGGGGTTGGCTAACATTGTAATTGTTGTAGTAACAGAACTTTGTATCCATGCTGTTGCAACGAGGACAAGGAAGAATCTTGTCTGGCTTCTTTAAGGTCTTCTGTTGCGAATCTGTTGTATCACTCTGTTCAGTGTCAGTATTTGAAGGCTTTAGTATGACATTTTCTTCATTTATAGAGGGAGTTTTAGGGCTGTCACTTGACTCTGCCGATGCTTTTGACTCATCTGTAATTGGTAAATCTGCATTATCTTGTGGTTTATTCTCAGTATGGCCTTCTACATGTTCCTGGAATTTATGAAAGAATCGACATAAGTAGCAGTAGAAGATACCTTGGACTAGCTTACACAGAAGCAAGAATATGACACTGTTCAGATGATTACTTTCTGATAGCTATAGACAATAGCTACTCCTAGCATATACTTCCCATGGTCTATAATGTAGGCAATTTTGACTTTCTACTCATAATACAAGGGGGATATTAAATATACTTACAAATACTACTTTTTATTATTTGTTTTCTTTTTGAATTAAAATTTAGATTTATTTCTTACTCGAAATAAAAACACACAAAAAAAGTCTGCGTGCAAGTATGCTTTTTATGCACCCTATGGCCTATGCTGCGACGTAGTTTAACATTTATACCAGAGACAAAAGTGTTAATAACTTCCCCTAACAAGACAGTCTTTCAATTTCAACATATTAAGCAAATCGTAACTTTCCATGATTTTTTTCCCCAAGCCAGAGTATTCACTAAAAGAGTCCCGCTCCTTCACCGGTTGTTTATAGTTCAGAATTTAAATTTTATTAGGACTTACAAATGCTGCTTGAGGATTGCTGACTTGAAGTGGATTAGGATGTCATTATAAATTCAAATTTAAACCTCTTATAACAACAGCATCTGTAGTTAAATTCATAAAGACAGCAAAACGGTCAATTTTTTAAAATGGGGATAAAACAGATGGAACAGTTAAACCTCTACAAATAAATAGCCTCTGTATGGGAAACTTTTCTTAATTTATCGAGATCAAAATAACATTATTTCCATTATGTCGGGGTCAGGAGGACAATCCAAATTATTGAGGTACTACTTATCGAATATTAATTTATCGAGATTCTTATAACCCACTCAGTAAACCAGTGTGACAGCACAATAACACAAAGTAACATAAAAAATTACAACCCCAATGGCACCATGTAAATTAACATAAAATCAACAAACAAGATTAACCAAATTATTAATCCAGTGTTTTAACATAAAAAATCATAATATAACACAAACCCCATATCAAAAATCATACCTTTTGATTTTCTGTTTGATCCTCTACTCTAAAGTTATCAACTTTATCAACCCCAGATCGGAACTCGCCGGAATATTGGTCGGAGATGGCCGGAATCTTTTCATTTTCAGTCAAAACAATCTTTTTTCCAAAAAGCTTAATACCCAGATCTTTTTCTTCACCCATTTATCAAAATCAACAAAAATTCAACAGCCTGAAGGCTAGAGAGAGTGTGTGTCTATGTGTGTATGTATAGATATATTATATAAAATATAGTCTTTGCTGGCAGCGACGGGAACTAAGAAAATGATCCGCTTGGAATCAAATAAAAGAGCCACTATAAATTGTGGGTCCCACATCAGCAACTGATGGACTTTTTGCAGCCACTTGTTCCTAGGGATTTGTGTTACTATTTGACCTTTTTGCCCTATATTATTTTCGATATTTATGATTTATTTTTAAGCAAATAATTTTGGAGCCATATCAATTTATAAATTAATCTTAAATATTTCAGTTTTGTTATGTTAATAAAAAAATATTATTAGCCAATTTTTGTACTTGATTGAGAATTTATTTTTGCAGTGATGACATAATTATGATTTTATAATGAATAATTTGTACTTTATATTTTGATAATATATATTATTTGATACTTCATTTCAACCTTAGTCTCAAGTTTATACATTCCATTCTCATTTTTTCGTATATTATATTTAACGGTGTTCTAAGTATGAGGTTTTATTTAATATTTATTCTAATAGAAATTAAAATAAAGGGAAAAAAATATACATATTTCATTTTTGATACTCCCAACTTGAAAACCCTAATAGACAAGAAGTACTTGTTTGAAGTAAATTACTAAGGGATCGTTTAGTTTGTGAATTCTAGGTATGAGTTTTGTCCATTCCAAACTTATACATGTTGTTAGGTTAAAAAAATTTATTTTAAAACTCATACATGATATCTAGAATTTTTTTCCTTTATTTTAAATTCTATTAGAATAAATATCAAATAAAAGATTATACTAACATTCAGGGGTTTATGATATCTTAGCGCTTGAAAATCTAAAATCCACGGGTTCAAATACAACAGTTAAAACCAACATAACAAATAGAACTAACTCATAGGAAGCGAGTTAGTAAAAATTGTATATAAATCTAACATCATACTGAACTCTAAATTAGAATTTATTAGAGGAAAACAATTTTCACGCATCATACGTTTAATATTTCAAATCTGAATAAACGATGAGCTAAATTTATTAACATTGCCTAAGCTAAAAATGAGCGTCAGATTTTTTTTCCTGCCTTTTCCTTTCTCCCTCTTCAAACCCTAGCCTCTCACCCTCTAAATTTCATCATTTTGACTCTTTCCCTCTTTCTTCTTTCATTTTGTTTTCTTCCATGTCTTACTTTTCTGCCTCGAAGGATTTTAATCTTCTACTCAAAATGTTTTTAAGAATCCAAGTTTTGAGATTGGATCCCTTGATTCTGTTAACCCTTACTTTGTATATGAAGATTCATAGATAAAAACAATCTTTTAGATATTTTAAACACTACAACTTTCAAGAACTCATATTATGGCTCTGTTCGCATGGGTTCTCCCAAAAAATGTGTGATTCAGTCACTTAAAAATGATGTGTTAAATTTATGCAACAAAGGCAACATAGCATCTCAAGACAATCAACAAGACAAATGGGTTAATAACATTATAATGGGTTTTTTCAAGGCACTCAGTTCTCATTTGGATGCACATACTCATGGTAAATCAAAGGATCTGATGGGAAACAAGGATACCCATGACAAGATTCACATGGCACAACAAACTTACAAAGAGAGTTCATATCAACAGGTTTTATCACTTAACAATTACCTTAGTTCACAAGTGTTAGATTGTTTCTACTAAAACTGAAAACATACTAATTAGAGCGAATGATATTACTTGTGTAAAACCCATTAAATTTCTTTTATCCTCTAATATGTTATGGAAAACAAAGTTTTCTTGGTTGGTCTGATGTTGACTATTATGTTTTTGATGAGCTGAAATTGGTTTTTTTGAGTTGTCTTGGGCTCTTAAACTTGTGTAATCACCATGGTGGGTATTTGAGACATATTCCTTTATCAGTTGTTGATGGAGAAATCTGGCAATCAACAAAGATTGAGATTCTTTGTCAGAAAAAGATCTAACAAGACCGAATATCACCGGAGTGTGGTGGTTTGTGTATGATTGGGGGCTGAGATGCAAGGTTTCGGATCACTATCGTTGTGTTTGTCAGAGAAAATAGGTTTTCTCTCTAGTAACTGCTAGCTCTAGTTTTTTAACCCCTTATAATGTGATTACATATCCCTATTTATAGGGAATCAAGCTCACGTAATTCTTACTGAAGTAGAAGCCCGTTAGGAATATGTTTACTAATTGAAGTCGAAGTCAAAACTCACTTGGAAGAGGTCTTTACATCAAGGCTTGTTTGGATAGTCCAAAACCCAGTATAAGGTTTACAAACTTCATGAATTCGTTATTGACTCGGATTCCATGAGATCGATTCGATCCACTACAGCTATTTCTACGAGTACTTGACTAGAGGCCAGAACCAGATCCACCTCAAATGATGGACACGTCCTAAGCATCCAGACGAGGACAAACCGACTGAGTACAGAGAAATGATCTTTCAAGGTAAATCCACGTTGTGTCCCATAACTCCCCGTCGAGGATAACTTGTAGAATAGAGAGTAAGGGTGTTCATAAGGCAGTGACATAAGTTTTTGGTATGAGGTACCCTTCCAAGCCGAGAATAAGTACATTAAGAACATTACTATATGAACATATGACGCGTCCTAGATAACACATGACGCGTCTCGACTGAGGCAGGACAAGCCCACTCCTCAATATAAAATCAGATGATATATAATATAAGTTAAATTCATAACCAGACCCAAATAGAAAATAACCAAGTAGAAATTTGGGCATAATATCAGTCAAAGGTTACTATAATCAATTAACTTCTTGGTCTCTATATGTGTTAACTCTAACTCCTAATGATAAATTGAGAAGTTGGGTAATATGAGTTCCTTTCTTATTTTGGATCATCAACGGTATATGTTTTTTAAGTCTCGTTGTTGGGACACCTATTACTCTATCACAAAATACCTATATTGCTGCTGTTATGAATGAGCATTTAGATGAGTCTAGTGTTTAGAGGAAGCTATGACCTAAAATGGAGGGACTCGAGTGTTTGATGGTCCTATTCTTATGGGATAATATTGGTCTCAATCAGACCTTAATGGTGGTGATGAAGGGGCTTTCTAGAGCCCTGCCAAGAGGTTGAAATGTTGTGAATTTTTTGTTAACAACGATAGGTTTTTGGTTGATGGTCATGCCTCCTTCCTAGGTATCTAAATCGACATGAAGTTGCATTATGGGTTGAAGTTCACAACCAGCCTAATAGGCAGCATTTGACAGATGCAAATAGAGTAGATGAAGGCTTAGTAGGATTTGCAATTGTGGTAGGCGTTGTTAACATGGATGGGAACATGAAGATTGTTGATGTCCAAGGGTGTGAGGACATAATGAAGAGCTTGTTGTCCAAATGATGTCACTGAACAAGTTAGACAGTTAGATAAAATAGATATTTAGGGATAATATCTATTTTATCTACTTTTATTTGATGAACTAAGAGCTCTGCTCTTCTTTGTTTGATTAATTATGACTTTTACTTACTCGTGGAGTCGAGGTGGTTCAACAAGGAACTTCCATTTGATCCTTATATTAATATATAAAATTTAGCTATTAAAAAAACATTACCTAAGTTATGAATACGAAAATTCATTTTCTTCCATATGCAATGAACTACAACTGCCAAATATAAATATAATATATGCTTCAGAAATTGACTTACTAGCTTGTGTTGAAAATTACACGCTAAAAGTTGTGCCCAATTTAAATTGAGACCAATCGAATTTGTAGCATGAATTTGTGGGACACGCATGAATAAATGTTCAGCTGTTTCTACCTCTCAATTACATAAACAACACATTGAATCAACTCGAATACCGAATCTTAACATTCAATCTCTTGTTAAAAATACCTTATTTAGTAACACAATCCATAGCGGCAAAAAACACTTTAGAATGGGAAAAGAATGTTAGATAGCTTCCAATCAGCTAAGAGGAGTAGCTGAATATCGAAAGGAGTTCCAAACAGTGCACATCAAAATATTTTGAATCGTAAGGTCTTCCCATGTTACTTTGTTCATATCCCCAATACGAATATTATCTACCAAAGATAGAAGATTAGTTAATTTTTCATCATAACTCACTATATCAAAAGTTGTTATAACATCAAGTGTCATGACAAGTTAAGAAAGATGAATTTCACCTCACTTGATGCATAATTTTCAGCATAACGAAGGTCTAATGTTGAGAAAAATTTTAAGGTACCAAGAAGTATTTTGAGGCATTTTCATTGTCCAAAATCTTTATTTGTCATAAAAGAATGAACAACCCATTTCGACAAAAGGGAAAGAGGTTGTAAAGATTGCACAATCATCCATTGTTAGGAATCTACATGTAATTTGATGATAAAATTAATCTTAGAATCATAGAAATTTTATATGATGTAACTAATCAATTGATATGAAAGTTATAAATATCAATTGATTAGGAAACCATTTATCAGTTGAAGTGTTTATATGATGAATCAACTGATAATTGGGAATGTAGCACAAGTGTACTTAGTCTATTTCAATCGATAAGGTGTAAATCAATTGATATTATTCTCATCAATTGATGTTAGAGTCGATTGATATAGATCATCAATTGATGTGTAAATTAAACTATCAAATTATAATTATTTGAAGACAGGAAATTGCACAAGTGAAGGATGATCGATTGATATTGAAGCATCGATGGATATGAGATCAATCGAAGAAGTCAAGTCAAGTATTGAAGACCATCAACTGATGTGAAAACCCATCGATTGATATATCGATTGATAACATCTATCAATCGATAAGTAATTATTTATCAATCGATGGATATAAAGATCAATTGAAGAAGAACATCAGTTGATGGATTAAAGGATGGATCAATTGATATGCTTAACAGCAAATTATCAATTGATTGAGACAACACAAAAGGACTATTTGTTGAAGATCCAAAGGACAAAAGCACACATATAGAAGACAGTCTATGATGATTGTGAAGACTCAATATGTAGCTGTCTTTCAAACCTTTTTACTAAAATGGAAAAAGGTAAAAGAAAAGTATATAGAAACAATCCTAAAATAGGAATTGTAAAAACACACTTGTAGTATATAAACAAGTGTGGTAGCATTGTTAGATGAAGTTCAAGTTAGACTATTTTTCTTAGAATCAATTGTTCAGCCTTAGAGCACTTTGTAAGAACAGTTGATTTATCTTCTAACTTTGTAAAACGAAACTAGGTTTATTTTAACCTAGAAATATTGAGCAAAAATATACACTGATGGAAAAACCAATCCATCAGTAATTTTAAATCTTTTTGTTATATTTAATTTTCAGTTTTTAAGTAGTTCAAACACATTCTCTCTAATTCTCAAACATCAGTAACAAATATTAAAATAAGCAAAAGTTTTAATATTTGTATTCAGCCCTTCCTTCTACAAATATTGTCATAGTTCTGGGAAATAAATTCATAGATGAAAACAAATAGAAACTTTATTCCATTGAGATAAATCTCGCAAACTAAGGCCACCTTTCGACTTTAGGAGACAACACTTATGTCATCCCACCTTAGCAACACCACTACAGATAGATTTTCGTCCCCAAAGCAAAGAAACCATAAGACCTTGAATTTTTTTTATAAAACTTTATTGGGTAGGAATAAGTGTGCTGACCAATAACCTTGAATGTCGTAAAGAACACATTTCAGAAGTACATGTCTACCTACCAGAATGAGGAACCTGTTAGTCCAGCTGTCCATTTTTTCACAAAGCTTATTTATTAGGGAGGAGGGGCAAACAGTCCTGAGTTTTCAGTTTAACGGAGATAAGTAGTAGCCCCAAATATTTAATTGTTAGGTAGAATACCTTGATAAAACCCCGAAAGAGATATGACATATTCAATGACATTCTCAGGAGAATTAGGAAATGAACATAAACTTTTGGATTTACTGGGACGAAGGCCCGAAATCTTAGAAAAGAGTGAGACGCCGTCTAACATAAATTTAATAGTACATTATTCAGCTTTACAAAAAAGAAACACGTCATCAGCAAATATGATATTTGTCGTATTAATAGGGGCAACTCTCGAGTGATAGTGAAACCCAACAAAAGTTGTGATTTTACTAATATAAGATGAGAATATTTCTATTAAAATCACAGATAAATATAAAAATAGGGGGTTTCTTGACCTAAATAGGATTTTGCTTGAAAATCCCCCCTTTAAAGTACTATTAATTTTGACAGAGAGAGTATAGGTGTGGCACATTCATGCAGTAAATTTATAAAAGGAGTAGGGAAGTTAATCTTTTCTAGAATTTTAAACAAAAATTCTCAGTTTAAATAGTCGAAAGTTTTTAATATGTCAAGCTTAATAACGCATCTTGAAGACCCTCTACTAAAGTGATATAGTCTCGACAAAGTGATTGACCAAGTATGATGTTATGATCACCAATAACATGCTTAGGGATGAAAGTTATTTGATTAAAAGAAATTAATGAAGATATGATGATTTTCATTCTAGCTACCAAAAATTTAGATATGCACTTATACAAAACATTACAACAAGATATTATAATTGTTATTGATACACAAAATATTATTTAATATTTTAAAAGGAGTCTTAGATGGCATAAATTTGATTGATTTTAATGTAAGGGAACATATTAATTTGATGTTGTAGTAGATGTTAGTATATAGTATTATTTTAAATTGGAAAAAGTGTTACCTTATCTCTTAGGGCGAGTCAATGTCCAACACTACTAAATTTGGTAAAAATATTCTTTTTGTTATATTATTGATTGTTAATATAACTAGTATTTTTGCCCGTACTTCGCATCCGGTCCAAAAATTGGAATTATTATATATTATATAAAAAATATAAGAGATTAATGTTCTTGAGGTTACCTCACGTAACTTTCCTGAGATTAAAAAAAATCGCATATAAATATATGAGAGTGTTATTGTAATTACAAAGAATCATATATAATTATGAAAATACCCGCACTAAAAAACACTAGTACCTTAGGTAATTTTTCTGAAATAATTTCAGGTACTTTATTCTCAAAATATAAATATTATAACTAAAAATAAAATTTTTAAAATCAGAGTTTTATAATATGTACATTAATATAGTACAACAAAACCAAAATAAGATATATGCTACTCAACTATTATGTGAAATATGTTTTACCTGCACTTAAAATTTAATGTGTAACAAAATCAGCTGATAATTATAAATACGAAAATGATAATTGTAAAGTTGAGAAAGGCATTTTTTTTTAGTTTTTGGTAACAATTATGAAGCCAAATATAAGTATTTTTTTTCAAGAATTTAGTCTCATAGTTGACTCTTTTCATACTCTCTATAACATGTGTTAATTCAACTAATTGTTAGCAAATTTTAACAAATTTACGTTTACCAACTGAACATAAAAAGAGATGTCCAAAAAATTACTAACTTTGTAGTATGCTACCATTTCACCAAAGTACAAAAAAATGAAAAATGACAACCTTGTATAATATCAAAGCATCCTATAATGTTCATAGTCACTCAACGGAGATCTCTTACAGGTTGTGTAAATGAATAATTCTTTATTACACATATAAATATAAAATAAAAATTATATTGAGTACTAATTAACTAAAACAATGTAGAATGTTTTACCAAGACTTTAGACTAAATGTGTAAAACACTCAATTGACGATTGTGGATATGGAAATGATGGTTGTGAACCTGAAAAGAGCGTTATTTTTAGATTCTGATAAATTGAGTATGAAACTAATTGTAAGTATATAATTTAGTGTTGTAGTTGAATTTTCCCATACTCTATATAACAAGTGTGGAATGCATCTGATTGCTGGTGAATTTAATAAATTTACGCCTATCAATGGAACATAAAAAATTGTTATAAAAACTATAAAATTTATAATATATTAACATTTATGTATAAAAAATTTTAAAGAGCAAAAACATGTGTTTATCCATGCATTCGTTGGTGTTCATGATTATTTTATTTAAAGGAGATCTTTTAGGGATTGCATAAATGAATAGTTCATTATCGGGGGCTTAAATATAAATATATGTGGTAAATATATAAATAAGAACGACATATCATTTATATTTTTTAATGATGAATTAACAGATGTAATCAATTTTGTCAAATTTGCATTTTGGAATCGTTATTATATGATATCATGTTATTATAAACAATGATTGAATTACATAACATATATAATAGCTGATACCTGAAAGAACATTAAGGTTCGTGTTTTGATTTCTTCCATAATTTAATTTTGTGTATTTTCTCGTGTAAGTACGTGTAAATAATGTGAACGGGTGATAATGAAACTTTATCCAATATTATTATAAAGGAAAATAATTGAAGAAAATCATGTATGGGAACAAAATAAATAAAATTAAGTGTACATTAACAAAAAGTATAAAGTTTTCATAAATTATCCGAGTCATGATTAAATATAGAATTTTAATCTTTCATTATTTAATATCGGGTCATGGGAAAAATATTAGGTTTGTATAATTGAAGCAGCTAATTTTGAATAGGGTTGAAATATCTGAACCTCTAATTAATTAAAAATGGAAATATCCATACCCATGTGTAGGCTTGAAATTTGAAATGTGTTATTCAACTATTATATATATAAAGATATAATATATACAACCGCCTTCGTATAGGCGTCAAGAGTTAGCCTATAAATAGGCATGTTGTACATCCATTTCCATTGTACCAAAAACAAGTTCATATACATATAATCTAATAGAAGTAACATACAAGTTCAGCCTCATTAGTTTTCTTTGGTTCCTTTTATCTTATTAACAATTACTAATAAGTTTATAACAGTTTTAATTCATCTTTGGGCTTATAGCAATATATTTTACAAATTTTTACACTTTTTTTTATTTTTCCCGAAGATCGTATATAGTATAGTAGGGGTATGCACGGGTCGGTTCGGTGTGCTTTTTACCAAAAACCGTTACCAAACCGTATATGTCGGTTCGATTCGGTTTTTACCTGTTAATTGTTAGGGAGTAAAATCCGAGATAAACAAACAATGCAAAACACACACAACAAAATTATATGACACAGAAAAACCCGTGTCCCAACTTGTATTATTAATACAAACAATAATCAATAATACAATCAATCTTACCAAGCGGTGTTTCACTCGCATGATACTTAAACCAAACAATACTCAAGCATCCCTCACACCTCACGGTATTTCCAAACCTATGTACATGGAACAACCACGTAGCAGACGATACCTAAACCTCTATGTTTAAGCATACCCATCAAACATATAATGACTATGTATATATAGCCATCACAAACCTAGTCACCAAGTCATACCATACTTGTCATACAAGTCTAGTCATACTTAGTATCTAATTACCTACTCAAGTCTAAACATACTTGATATCTAATTACTTACCTTTGTGACCAAGACATATCGTCTATAATAATTGTCCAATTATAATTATTATCATCCATAATAATTATCCAAATACAATTATAATACTACCCATGTTTGCCTTGAATCACCAAAACCCGTACTACCATATTGGATTTAACCCAACAATCCTCCCCTTAAATCCAATACGGTTTCACAACCGATTTAACGGTCATCATCAATACATCGACGTCCATTCGTTAATGTCTCTCATCGAACAAGAACCTATTCGTCTCGTTCTTCCAAGCTTTGAGTGTCGTAGCTAAATTCCGCTTAATGACCTCCAAACCACCGTTCTTCATCATAATAGTATATATCAATCTGAAATCACGTTCATCAACCATGAGTGCCTTCCATCTGATGAGTCACCCGATCCTTGCTTCATTAATCTTTTGATCTCTTGAAGAATAACATTAGTTTCACATAAATTTCTCCAATGATTCATCAAACCATTCAAACAATTTTAGTGAACTCTTCCATCTTCTTCCATCTCGAGTCCAAACAAATCTTTTTTGAGAAGCAATTTCCTAAGAACATCACAATTGATCTTCGGTGCAAGGGCCAATCGTATAGTATATGTCGCACATAACTCCTTCTAGTGCTTCACAACAATTCAATCTCGAATTTTCCTCCATCCATATCCATCACGAACCTTGGCTTTTGATACCACTTGTTAGGGAGCAAAACCCGAGATAAACAAACAATGCAAAATACACGTAACAAAATTATATGACACGGAAAATCCGTGTCCCAACTTGTATTATTAATCTAAACAATAATCCATAATACAATCAATCTCACCAAACAGTGTTTCACTCATACGATACTTAAGCCAAACAGTATTCAAGCATCCTTCATACCTCACGGTGTTTCTAAACCTATGTACGTGGAACAACCACGTACTAGACGATACATAAACCTTTATGTTTAAGCATACCCATCAAACATATAATGACTATGTATAAATAGTCATCATAAACTTAGACACCAAGTCTTACCATACTTATCATACAAGTAATCATACTTGGTATCTAATTACCTACTCAAGTCTAATCATATTTGATATCTAATTACTTACCTTTGTGACCAAGGCATATCATCTATAATAATTATCCAATTATAATTATTATCATCCATAACAATTATCCAAATACAATTATTATACTACACATACTTGTCTTGGATCACCAAAACCCGTACTACCATATTGGGTTTAACCCAACATTAACCATAACTAAATTGTCTGAAACGGTTTTTCCCCGATTCGGTTAACCATTTATCGGTTTCGGGTTTTTACCTAATTAAAAAGTGTTATATAAATTTAATAATATTAAGTTTGAAAATATTATAACATAAAAGAAAATAAATTTAAAATTTATAATAACACAATTTCTATTATCATAATATTATAAGTGAGTTTATATTCAAATTTTGAATTAAAGACTATAATAGTACTAGTATTAGAAATGACTCGACGACATCAAAATAAATAAATAATAGCTTTTATTAATAGGAAAAGGAGTAAATAATATTGTTATTTTTATTATACCTAACTATAATAGATTTTGTATAGTAAATAATGTATTATATATTTATATGATAATATTTAATTTCATATATAATATTATATAAATGGTTCAGTATTTCGGTTCGGTTATAGCGATAAAACCGTAACCGTTACCAAACAATTTCATCGGTTGGGTTCAATTACAGGGTTTTTTCAATTTTTATCGGTTTGATTTTTTCAATTTTTCGGCCCCATTTTGATTTTTTGGTGTTTTTTTGCTCACGCTGTAGGTACAGTGTTGTTGCAAAAAGATGAAATATAAGTAGGAGATGAAGCTGGAAGTATCGATGGAAAGGGTTACGGTAGTTGAAAACAAGAGAAATATACATGTCCGATAGTTGGTCATTTTGTCTGATAATAGGCCTTCTAATAGTAAGACTGTCAGTTTCCTAGCTGTTTTCAGCAGTTGGGCTTATTAGCTGGAGTTGGGCTAATTTAAATACTTGATAGTCGTCATTTTGTTTAATGGCCCAACTCTATATTTTCATATGATTTTGTATGGCTGAATTTCTTATCATGGCCTTTGCTTTTAAAAAAACAACTACATATGTACTTATCTCTGCTATGTTATTATAGCTTAAAAATTAAAAAAATTGGTCCAACGTGGATCATAAAAAAAATCCTAACCATCCAATTTTAGATGTTCCATAGAAACAATCTTAATCATTCAATTTTAATAAAACTTAATTTTAATATATATATATATATATATATATATATATATATATATATATATATATATATATATACACACAGAGAGAGAGAGAGAGAGAGAGTAGGGATCTAGAGAAAACTTTTTAGATAGGAAACGTAGAGACCATCATCTACACCGTTCATTATATAATTAACAAAATTGTAATAGTTTCCAAATACATGTAAATAAATGTCAAACAACTGAAAAGGAAACTAATATTCTAATTTAATAGTCTAATTTAATATGAACCATCAGATCAATTAGAAATCAACGATTGATAAAAGTACCTTAGTTTTCTTCAAAATATTAGTTTTCTTTTGAGCATTCCCCTATATTCCCATATATATATATATATATATATATATATATATATATATATATATATATATATATATATATATATATATATATATAGATAGATAGATAGATAGATAGATAGATAGATAGATAGATAGATAGATATATCATACATACAACTTTAACTCCGGTAATTCCCTTTTTATACAACTCCTCACGGATAATATTATATAATATTTAAATTATATTCTATATTTTTTATTTTAAAAAGGGTTAAATATCAAAGTGGTCACCGAAGTGGAAGCATAATATCATTTTTGTCATCAATCTTAACGGGGTATCATTTAAGTTGATATAAATATCATATTAGTAACTCTTACATTAAAAAATAGGTATAAATATTTTTCAAAATTATTAAAATTTGAATAAATCGTTAAAAATCATACCATGCATAAATTTAAATTCGTGGATTATATTTTGCAAAGAAAATGAGTTTTACTATGTTTAGTTATTTTTAAAATAATAAATCGAAAGAAAAAAAATATAAAATTAATAAATAATAGTAAAATAATTTCATAAATTTTGAAAATATTACCAAAAAAACTATAATTTATAAGTTTTCGTTTGGTCATCTTAGCATGTAAAACAAATATGTAGAATTCGAAAAAAATGATATTATCAATTCTCGAATACATAATTAGAGTTACTAATATGATATTTATAAAAACTTAAATGACTCAAATGACATGCCGTTGAGATTAGTGATGAAAGTGATATTAGGCCTCCACTTACCATTTTGATATTTAACCCTTTTTAAAAATCATATTTATTCTATAATTTTTATTTCATATATCAGTAAAGTTTATGAATATTAATATATAAATATCATTGTATAATAACATACAACTCTAACCCCGGTAGTCCTCCTTTTATACAACTTCTCACATATAATATTATATTATATTAACATAAATTCTTAACGTTATCAAATTTTATAATCAATATCAATAAAATCTATATCTATACTATATTATTAAAGTCGAAAGATTAAAAATTTTGGTCGTCGGTTGGTTTGGTACTGGGTGAACCATAGAAAAGATCTCGACCGTCCAATTTTAAGTGAACCATAGAAACAATTTTAACCGTTAAATTTTAATAAAATCTAATTTTAAAAGAATATAATCATACATACAACTCTAACATAAGTAGTTCTCCTTTTATACAACTCATCTTCAAAAGATAATATTATATATTATATTTAAATTATATTCTATATTTTTTATTTTACGAATCATACTTATCCTATAATTTTTATTTAATACATCATTAAAGTTTATCCTATAATTTTAATTTAATATATCATTAAAGTTTATGATAAACCCTATATACACCTCTAACATTATTTTATCTATAAGTAATTTTTATTATATATTATATTATTATAGCCGATATAATAAAAACTTTAAATTATATATTTAAATCATATAAAATAATTAATATATAATTTATTAATCACACCCGTGCGTTGCACGGTTATAAGCTAGTATGTTATTATAGGCGAAAGATTAAAATTTTTGGTCAATCAGTCAGTTGGTACTGCGCCACATGCCTAAAAAATATACATGTATTAGATATAATTTTACTTATTATAATACGAGCTCTAACTATATACATATCTATATTAGCTAAAATTTTAGTTTTTAGGCCCAATTATATATTTATTATAACACGGGTTCAAATTATAACATATTTATATTAAATAGAATAAATTTATTTAAAATAAGAGAACATATAATAATAACATAAATTCTTAATATTATAAAATTTTATATTAAGTATCAATAAAAATATTAATAAAAAATCAATTTACTTAAATATTAGTTATCACGTGCTTCGCACGTGTTATAAGCTAGTATATTATTATAGCCGATCTAATTTTAAAAAGAATATATATCATATATACAACTCTAACTCTAGCAGTCTTTTTTTTATACAACTTCTCACACATATAATATTACTATAGAAACGATCTTAACTATTTAATTTTAATAAAATCTAATTTTAAAAAGTATATATGTCATATATACAACTATAACCCCGGTAGTCCTCTTTTTATACAACTTCTCACGGATAATATTATATTATATTAACATTATAAAATTTTATAGTAAATATCAATAAAATATAATATAAAAGATAAATTTACCTAAATATTAATAATTCATCTCGTGCTTCGCACGGGTTATAAACTTGTATATTATTATAGGCGAAAGATTAAAAGTTTTGATCCAAGATGAACCATAAAAATGATCTTAACCGTCCAATTTTAGATGAACCATAAAAACGATCTTAACCATTCAATTTTAATAAAATCTAATTTTAAAAAGGATATATATATATATATATATATATATATATATATATATATATATATATATATATATATATATATATATACACATACAACTCTAACCCCGATAGTCCTCCTTTTATACAACTCCTCACGGATAATATTATATTTTATTTAAATTATATTCTATATTTTCTATTTTAAGAATCCTACTTATCCTATAATTTTTATTCAATATATCATTAAAGTTTATGAATTTTAATATATAAATATCATTGTATAATAACATACAACTCTAATTCCCGATAGTCCTCATTTTATACAACTCCAAATGGATAATATCATATTATATTAACATAAATTTTCAACGTTATAAAATTTTATATTAAATATCAATAAAATGTGATATGAAAAATAAATTTATCTTGTCATTCAGCACTGGTTATACGTTTGTATTAGTGTATTAAAAAAAATTGATTCATATATAACGTAACAATATGAAGTCCGTGTTAGATGAAACTTCTTGGTGCTTCTTTTGGTATTAAAACAATCTTATTGTAATTTCGACATATGGACGGTAAGGTATAATAAGCCGTATAATCATGATAAATGCATCAAATCTTTGAAAAAGCATGTAACTAAACTAAAGTTCATACATGATACCCCCAATCTTCACACTGACTAAAGTTTTTCTACTCGGTAATGATTGAGTAGACTATAGTTTTTCAAATTTGTGATCATCTCAATATGTGTTGTTTTGATTTTGTGCATGTATTTTAAGAGTTGCAAAAAAAAATTATTTACACCTTAAAATTAAATATTGAACTTTTATTAAAAAAAACTTAAAAAAATAAATTACGAAAGTGTTGATACCAAACATGAATCTGATCTCATAATAGGTCATCGGCCCGTAATTAAGAATTAAAATAAGCCCAATGGCTCAATAATCCATATATTCAAGATACCCAATATAATTGTTAGGAAATAAACATTGATGCTGTTAGAGAATACCATAACAGAGTTTATGTTGACGTCATCAAAGAATGAGGAAACTGTCGGTCAGAGTTTACTCTATCAGAGAATACTCAATCAGAGTTTACTCTAACAGAGAATGCTCAAATCAGAGAATGACAACTGACAGAGTTTACAAATCAGAGTTTGTGAAGGAAACAAACAAATCAGAATTTGATTAGGATAGTGAAGAGAAAATCACAATACAAGTCTATTACCTTATTGAAGCTATTCTTTTCATAATCTATTTTGAAATTGAATTGTAATTGTGTCTATATAAACACAGACATAGGTTAACATTATTATAACTTTCAAGTCTTATCTTTCATAAACTTGTAGCTCTTAAGAACATTGAATTTCTTGAGAGAGTTTTGTCCACAGATTATTTTTAATACAAAACAGTGTTCATCTTTTACATACTTCTGTTCTTGATCGATTTATTGGTACTATTATATTCAACCCCCCTTCTATAATAGATATCTTTCTAGGCAAACAATTAGTATCAGAGCAGACAATTAATTACAACTCAAAGATCATATAAACATGTCTGGAAACAAGTATGAATATTTTGAGGTAAAACGGAATGAATCCCTCACAGATATCTATGACATATTTCTAAGTCTATTGAATAACTTGGCTTTGGTGGATTAGGTGTATGAAAATGAAGATTCAAACACTAAGTTTCTAAAGGCTCTTCCTGAAGAATAGGATCTACAAACATCTTTAATAAGAGATAGGGTTGATCTAGATGAGATGTCTCTTGATGAAGTGTATGGAAGATTGAAGACTCATGATTTAGAATTACAACAAAGGAAGAATAGAAAAAGTAGCAAGACAAAATCTGTTGCCTTAAATGTTGAGGCCAAAGTTAAAGAACCAAAAGAACAAGTCCTAAAAGCCTCAACAAGAAAATGAAAAGTTGTAATCAAAGAAAATAGTGAATCAGAGTTTGAGGCAAACTCTGATGTAAACTCTAATGATTCTTCAGATTCTGACATAATGGAGATGGTTGCTATGATTGTCAAAGGCTTCAAGAAAATGAAATATAGGAAGTACAGAAAGCAAGGGAACTTCCAAAAGAAGCAAGGAGAATCATACAAGAAAGACAGATTCAGAAAAAGAGAAGACAGAGATGGAAAATAAAAAACTCTTGACAAATCAAAAGTCAAGTGTTACAAGTGTAATAAGATGGAGCACTTTGCTACTGAGTGCAGAAGCAAGGAATCTGGAAAAGTACTCATCACATCAAAGAAAGATTGGATGGATTCCTCAGATTCTGAAGAGGAAACAAATTATGATCTCATGGCAAATTAGGTACCAAACTCTATCTTTAATTTTGATACTGAAAATATCTGTGAATTAAAGTCTTTCCTAAGATCATTGCATGTTAGTTTTAAATCACAGTCTCTTGAAAATGAAAGATTAAAATCTAAGATACAAACTCTGACTGCTAGGAATAACTCTCTTAAATCTGAAAATTATAACATGCTTAGCATTAAGAAAGAATGTGAAAATGCAATACACATGCAAAATCAATTAGAAATTCAAGTTGAATATTTGAAATCTGAGATAGCTAAGGAAAATGAGACTTTCAGAGTTTGGACAAACTCTGACAAGAAAGTCCAACAAATGCTTTCTGAAAAGAATTGGACTTCTGTCTGAGGTTATGAATCTGACAAGGATACACACACTGAAACACACACAAAAGGAATATTGAATAAACCTGTGAAATTTGTTAGAGCTAGTAATGACAAGAAAACTCCTAGTGAATGCTCTAAAATTAATAATGTGTCAGATAATAAAAAGGTGAATATAGGATTACTCTCTCAGAAGCAACTTAATGAAAAGTTGAAGGCAGACACTAATAAGAACAAACCTAAAAAGGTGAAAAGAAATAGAAATGGAAAAGTAGGAATTACTAAAGAGAATAACAATATGTATATCCCAGATGCTCCTAGAAAAACATGTTTTACTTGTGGTAATTCAAATCACCTTGCCATTGACTGCAAACAAAATAAAAAGAAGGAATCTGAGATACATAGTTCAGAGGCTAGAAAACAAACTAGATATAGACCACAAAATCCCTGTTTTCACTGTGGTAGTTTATGGCATTCTATTTATACATGTAAAGAATATCATAGTTTGTATTGCAATTATTATGAACCATTGCCTCAATTGAATATATCTCCAAAACATGCTGTCAAACAAATTTATGTGATAAAATCTGATAAAAGAAAAGTAAACTCTGACAGTATAAACTCTGAAAATGCAAACTCTAATAATACAAACTCTGTTAACATAAACTCTGATAAAAATACTTCTGCTGCAAGAGTTAACAAGTTTCAAAAGAAAGGACCCAAACTTATTTGGGTTCCTAAATCTACTAATTAATTTGCATTAACTGATTGAAGGGAAACAGAAAAAATAACCTAGTGATTGATAGTGGATGTTCTGCACATATGACTGGAAACAAATCCCTGTTTTCAGAGTTTGAGGAGAAGGCTGGCCCAACAGTATCTTATGGAGATGGCAACATAGGAAGGACACTGGGATATGACAATATTGTTATTGGAAATGTCATCATTGAAAATGTAGCTCTGATTGAAGGACTCAAGCATAATCTGTTAAGTGTGAGTCAAATGACAGACAGAAGTTATTCTGTGGAATTTCATGGAACTCATTGTGAAGTGAAAAGCAAGAGGGATGGCAAAGTAGTTCTTATTGGTCATACACATAACAACTTATTTAAAGCTAGCTTGGATGTAAACTCTGATGGTCCTTTAACTTGTTTACTTGGAAAGACATCATCTTTGGAAAGCTAGAATTGGCACAAAAAGCCGTGTCACTTAAATTTTGGAAACATTAATGAATTGGTGAAAAAGGATCTAGTAAGAGGTCTTCCAAAAGTTCAATTTCATCCTGATGGACTCTGTGATTCATGTCAAAAGGCCAAACAAAAGAAGACATCTTTGAAGAGCAAAACTGAAAATTCTATTGATCAACCCTTTCATCTATTGCATCTTGATTTATTTGGTTCTGTCAACATTATGTCCATTGGAAAGAAGAAATATACACTCTGGTGATAGCTGATGATTACACTAGGTTTACCTGTGTGTATTTTTTATATAAAAAGGATCAAACTACAGAGATAATTTTTGATCATATTGCAATGATTGAAAA
The DNA here is from genome assembly GCA_028671895.1 of Oenanthe sinensis. Classification (NCBI taxonomy): domain Eukaryota; kingdom Viridiplantae; phylum Streptophyta; class Magnoliopsida; order Apiales; family Apiaceae; genus Oenanthe; species Oenanthe sinensis. The sequence goes on from CM053798.1 coordinate 14,212,588, forward strand.
TGGATCACCAAACAAGGTAAAGAATTTAAGAAGTGATAACGAAATAGAGTTTAAGAATTCTGCAATGGAGGAATTCTGCTCAACAAAAGGAATCATTCAACAATTCTCAGCACCTGGCACACTTCAACAAAATGGTGTAGTTGAAAGAAAGAACAGAACTCTAATTGAAGCTTTCAGAACAATGTTAGAAGGAGCAAAGCTACCTACTTATTTTTGGGAAGAAGTTGTGAATACTGCATGCATTACTCATAATTGCACTTCGATAAATAAATATAGAATAACTCTATATGAAACTTTGGAGGGAAGAAAGCCAAATGTTAAATACTTTTACATCTTTGGAAGCAAGTGTTTTATTCTTAAAACACATCATGAACAATTGAAGAAGTTTGAACTCAAAGCAGATGAATGAATTTTTATTGGTTATACTACAACTTCTAAAACCTCTTCAAGGGAATTCAAAGTGTTTAATTTAAGGACAAGGGCAGTCATGGAATAAATTAATGTCTCTTTTGATGAAGGAAAAATATATGGATTATATGATGAAGATGCTCAGGAAACTCTGAGATTTGATAATTAATTGCATAACTCAAACTCTGTTGAATCAAAATCTGTTGAGCTAAACTCTGTTGAGCTAAACTCTGTTGAGCTAAACTCTGATGAGTTAAACACTGATGAAACAAACTCTGGTGAGTTAAACTCTGATCCCTTAAACTCTGACTCAGAAATAATTGAAATAGAAATTGAAGATTCTGCACATGTTGAGGGGGAGCAAATCAATTACTAATATTAGAGAACAAACCACAGTTATTGAAATATCAGAGTCTGACCAAACTCTGACCAACACAAAGTCTGAAACCCTAAACTCTGACCAATCAAACTCTGAAACCAAAAATTCTGATCACTCAAACTCTGATCATTCAAACTCTGAGTACATAAACTCTGAGTCATCAAACACTAATGGAAGCACAACTTCAGGGGGAGGATCAGCATTTATAGAAGAATCATTCTATGAAGGCACAAATCATGGGGGATGATCTAGGTCAAGAAATCTTCCACATCCAAGAAAATGTACCAAAGATCACACACCTGACTTGATTATTGGTGATCTAGAAAGTGGAGTACAGACATGAAAAGCTACTCGGAATGAATGTCTATTTTATAGTTTTCTTTCTCAAACAGAACCAAAGAAGGTTGAAGTTGCTTTGAAGGAGGCAGATTGGGTTACTGCAATGCAGGATGCTTTGATGGATGCATAATTTGAAAGAAATGAAGTATGAACCCTAGTTCCAAGGCCAAAGAATAGATCAATTGTTGGCACAAAATGGATTTTTAGAAACAAGACAGACTCGGATAGAATTATTATAAGAAACAAAGCAAGACTAGTTGCCAAATGTTACTCTCAACAAGAAGGTATTGATTATGATGAAACATTTACACATATAGCTAGACTTGAAGCAATCATAATTTTTCTTGCTTATGCTGCACACAAGAAATTCAAGGTCTACCAGATGGATGTTAAAAGTGCATTCTTAAATGGAAAACTTGAAAAAGAGGTTTATGTTAAACAACCACCTGGCTTTGTCAATCCAAAATATCCAAATCATGTCTACAGACTGGATAAAGCTTTATATGGACTCAAACAAGCACTTAGAGCCTGGTATGAAACTCTGGCTCAATTTTTACTTGAAAGTGGTTTTATAAGAGGTACAATTGATAAAACCTTATGTTATAGAACTCAAGGTAAGGATTTATTATTGGTTCAAATATATGTTGATGATATTATATTTGGTTCCACTAATGAGAAACTCTATAAAAGATTTTCAAAGCTAATGCAATCCAGGTATCAAATGAGTATGATGAGAGAATTGAATTATTTTCTAGTTTTACAAGTGAAACAGACCGAGGAAGGTATTTTTATAAATCAGTCTAAATATACAAAGAATCTACTCACTAATTTTAAAAAAGCAAGACTCTGCATCTGCAACAACTTCAATGGCTACTGCAACCAAGCTTGATCAATACACTGGAGAACCTATAGATTTTACAGTATATAGAGGAATGATTGGATCACTTCTTTATTTGACTGCAAGTAGACCATACATTATGTTTGCAACATGTCTTTGTGCTAGATTTCAGGCAAATCCAAGGGAACCTCATTTTATTATTATTAAAAGAATTTTCAGATATCTCAAAGGCACTATTAATCTTGGCTTATGGTATCCTAGAGAGTTTGATTTTAAATTAATAGGTTATTCAGATGTTGAATTTGCAGGATGCAAAATTGATAGGAAAAGCACAAGTGACGGCTGTCAATTTTTAGGTGGAAGAATTGTGTCATGGTTTAGTAAGAAACAGAAATCTATCTCAACATCAACAGCAGAGGCTGAATATATAGCTGCAGGAAGCTGCTGTGCACAAATCTTATGGATGAGAAAACAACTATTAGATTCTGGTTTTAACTTTTCAAAATTCCTATATATTGTGATAATCAAAGTGTTATTGCAATGACAGGAAATCTAGTTCAATATTCTCTGACAAAGAACATCAGTATCAGATATCACTTCATAAGGGAACATGTCATGGATGAAATAATTGAGATGCATTTTGTTCCCTCAGATCAACAGTTAGCAGGCATATTCACCAAGCCCCTGTGTGAAGCAACATTTACAAAATTGGTTTCTGAATTAGGGATGGTGACAAGTGGCTCAACTCCAGATGGCAAGTAGCAAACAATCAGAGTATATGATAAATTCTGTCAGAGTATGTGGTAAACTCTGATGGAAAATGGAGAGAACTCTAATCACAAGCTATCAATGTTTATGGTAAACTCTGTCAGAGTATATGGTAAACTCTGACAGTCAATGCAAACTCTGTTTACTATAAACTCTTATCTATATTTCATATATTAAACTCTGATTGCTCTAAACTCTGATTACATGCTAAAATCTAAGTTTTATTTATGACATCATATTTCAATTTGTGACATCATAATTATTATTCTCTGATTGGACTAATCATAGGGCGCGTGTTTCTCATAAAAATCAATTCATATCTTTACAAAGATACACACACACTTACTGTATTTTGAGAATTGAACTACTCATTACTCTTCCAATTATTTCATGCCATGTGTCCCACTATATACTATATGCAATTGATAGGGAATATTTTATTTCATATTTTTACTATCTGCATCTTGTCTTCTCTCTCATTTTCTCTAAAACCCTAATTTTTCTTAACCTGTTAATCTCTGTATTACAATGGCATCTAAAGGTCAAACTGTTCAAAACTACACATTTGCTGCTATAAATTACATCTCCTTGTTGAATAAGACTGAAGCACCTCAAGATTATCATGTTATTCAAGATTTTTTGCAGAATAGCTATATTAGGTACGCTCTACAGGAACCCTCAAATTTCTCTGCTCAAACTCTTCTCAGAATATGGTCTACTGCAAAGTTTAATAATGCTGGTGATGATGATGAGCCCATCAACACATTTCAATGCAATGGAAAACACTCTATAACTCCTGATGTGGTGAGACAAGCCCTTCATCTTCCAGAAGTGGCTATGTATGATGATTTGGTTATTAATGAACAAATTAAGGAATTCTTTAGAACAATAGGTTATGAAGGAAGTGAAAGTGTTTGACCTAAAACCAATCATGTATGATGAGTTAGGAAAAACTTTCTGCTACTCTTATTTAATTTCATTTGATAATAATAAAGTATTTATTTATTATGTTACGGGCTTAATCTATTTGAAGTGTATTAAATAAGATGTTTCATAGTTTAGAGCAAAGCTTCTAGAATTATAATGAGATTGTAATAATGAGATCTAGAAGATAATAGTTTTAGACTTAAACAGTTCCTGATCATAGGATAACTAATTGGAAATTGGTAAATCCGTAAAGATCAGTACATACTATGCTAGCTCTCTTAGGAGGATGTCTGTTCTCATAGACATTTGTGTGGTGACACTATATCTAGTATGTAGGTGCTTATTAAGGAATAAGTTCACTGAACATGACTCGATAAGTAGAACAACTAATGGAGTTTACTCACGTGTCGATAGTTGTTTATTAAGTAAATAGTTGTACAAGTATCCTTAGACTTGAGATCGTTAGAGTAATCTCGTACACAATGATTTATGCTTTGGTTTAGTCCTTAGTCTCTAGGACATTCATTAGGTCCATTCTGGGCATAGTGATTTGTGTATGGAGATAGTTAACGGATCAATAAAGGATCTGCCCCTTCCAGTAAAGGAAGTGAATATCCTATGTTATTCTTAGATATGCAAGTTCAGGAATCTCTGGCTAGAGTGAATGAAATTAGAAAGAGTTTCTAATTTGCATTAAAAGGAACTTTGCATTATGAATAGGAAATCATATGATTAAATTAGATAGGCTTGAAATGAGTTCCATGCCTTGTATTTAATCGGGATATTGAAGGGTAGAAGGAATTAATTGTACGGTAACTAATTACTGACAGATTCTAAGTATTCTAAGCAATGATTTCGTATTATCTGGATAGTCGCGATATGTTGAGAAGCATCACTCACGATGTAGAATAAATATAATTAATCAGATTAATTATATTTAATGAATTAATAGAATTCATATAAATAATAAATAAAATGTTTATTATTATTTATTTCTACTACCGGCTTAATATTGAACCTAAAGAGTCACACCATAAAAGAGATTAAATTATAGATGAAGGAATAGTTAATAATAGCTAGTCATTATTTATTTATGAAATAAATAATTACTTAGCAAATTTTATAAATTAATTAAATGAGATTTAATTGATTATAAATTATTTAAGATAAGATCTTAATATTATTAATTAAATATTTAATTAAAGTAATTAAATATGAAGAGAGAATAATTTTCTAAAAGAGTTTAGAAAAAGGAATTAATGATTAAAATAGTTTTAATCATTAACTAATTAATTAATAAGATTAATTGATTAAAAAGGGAATTAATAATAAGATATTTATAGAAAATATCTCAGCCGAGATATTTGCCTATAAATATAGGATTATAAACCCTAATACTTTAACCCTAATATTTGTGAGAAATATTTTAAAAGGGAGGCAACCCTAATTTCCTCTCTAGCCTCCTCCTTCATCTTTTAGTTTGATTCTTGGTGGATATCTTTAGAGCACTCCACACTTGAGGGGTGATTGCAAGGATTGAAGAACAAGATCTTCTCTAGCTGTTGCCGGAAAGCAATCGAGGTATTCTTCAATTTATAAAATAGTTTTGTATCTATATGTATGTATACATAGGAATATATGCAAATAAATGTTATTCAATGCTTCCGCTGGTGCATAAATTCCTTCAGGAAGCCTATCTAAATTGGGGAGTTTGACAAGGCCATCTAAGAAGAGAATGAAGCTTCTTCTTTGATTGCATCAGAAGGGCCTTCACTGCTAAATGCACCAATTTTGATGCAATTCCGCAGCTGTCTCAACAGATTGGGTATTCTCTGACCCACAATTTAAAATTTAATTTTCCATGTTTGATTATTAGGCAATTAGTTAGTAAAATAGATGATGATGCACATACTATATATTTTGCTAGATTTTTGCAATTATTTTTTTGCCACTTATTGCCTGATGTAAATTTTGAGAATGATAGAATCTAGCTAGTTTTTGTATGAACAAAAGAATTTTTGCTGACTTAGCTAGGAAGGATTGAGAGAAAGAATCTGCAGGTAATCTCTGCAACTTGTTTTATCCTACATGGGTCAGGCTTCTCTTAAATCAGAGAATGCCTACCATGTATGGAATGGATTTCCTATCTATGGCTATGGATCAAAGTTTAGCACCCTCTGATTCTAACCTAAGCCACCCACTAAACACTGATTCCCAAACACTATTTCCAACCTCTGCAGTCTCCCAAAAGACCGTAGTTGTAAAACAAACCACTCAACATCAAGGCACTAGCAAAAGAAAGGGTAAATCAATAAAAGAGTCCTCTCCTAAGAAAAGGAAATTGGTTGATGAGAAAACTGATTCTGAGGACAGTAATGAAGGGTTGGTTTTTCCTGTGAAGAAAGTTATAAAGAAGGCTTCTGAGATTCCTCCAGCACCTTACATGAAGCCATTCATAGTAAATCCAATGCCAGGAATGAAAAAGAAGAGAAGAAGATTGATCAAGGATGCAATCTCTGAAGGTGTAAATACTTAAGGCATAAACTCTGATGCAGTAATAAACTATGATAACATCTTAAACTCTGATATTGTAATCTCTGATCAGCCAAACTCTGCTTAACTTCGAGTGCTAAACTCTGATGCTGTTATGAAAGAAAGCAACGAAGAGTCTCTGGATGATATAGTGGATCAGAATGCTGATGAGTATGGATTTACATCTGAATTTGAAAAAAGAACAGCCAAGGCACTAGGACCTACATTGCCAGACCAAATAAATAATAACATCAGTGGAATTGAGGTAGATGGTGAAGCCAATAGAAAAGAAAATGATGAATTGACTAAAATGGATGGTAATTCTCTTCATGTTAATCCTTTTATCAGTTCTATAATCACCATGGAAAGTAGTGAAGTTGTTCCAGTGACAATCTCTGATTCTCCTATTCAATCTCCACAACAAATTATCAAGGAGATATCATATGAAAGAGTAAGGGAGTTGGCAGAAGAAGTTAGAAAGGAAATAGAAGCAAAGAAAACAAAATCAACCTCAGCTTCTCCAAGTTTAAAGCTCTTTTCAAGGAAAAAGAAGAAGACAGTCTCTTTTGGCCAAGACCCACAAGAACATGTCTCTCAAAGTGAGGTAGCAGTCATTGCAAGGCCAGGCACACAAGAACCTGTTGATCAAAGTTCAATAGCGACCATTGAAGAAGAAATAAGTGAAACCAGCAGGAATCAGGGGTACAACCCACAAGAACCTTCAACTCAAAGGGTTGAAGAAGTTGCTAATGCCCCTGCCACACAAGTACCATCCAATCAAAGTTTGGATGCAGGCACAACATCTCTAAATGAAGATTCTGCTGTTGCTGATGCTGACAAGACAAACTCTGAGACCATTCCATTGGCAATCTCTGATGCTATCATGATGCAACCAATTTCTGCACAGCCAATGGAGAGACCATCCACATCAATAAATACTCAAGGTACTCAGAGTTTATCAGTCACCACAAACTCTGACTTACCAATTTCTGATAAAGCCATAAATTCTGATGGGGAGGACACAAACTTTGATGAGCCAATTTTTGCTGATGAAGAAATTACAGATCTATCAATTCCCTTATCTTAGATGTACAACACAAAGAAATGGCATTTTGATTCCTTTGATGCTCATGAAAGGCTGAAAATGGATTATACTGACTACATGGTAGTAGAAAAGCTTAAAGGTGAAATTGAAGCTGCCTTGGATGAAGAAGGTGTCAAAAGAGCATTCAGTTCAAAAGCAGGGCCATCAAATGAAGATTTACACAACTCTCACAGACAATCCATCTGGGATATGTCTTGGAAATACACAAATGAAGAAATCTCTTGGCCACATGTTCATGAATTGATCAACAAAGCTGACAAGGAAATAAACTCTTAGGAGATGAAAACAATTTCGAAAGGTACTACTATGTTGTCCAAGGGACTTCACAATGAAGTCTGTGATTTAAAAGAATCTGTCAACAAAACCACTGCATATGTTAAAACTGCCATTACAACATCTCAACTTGCTCTAGAATTGAAGCTCAAGAATGTTTCAGCAAAACATGATGCTTTGGAAGTCAAGGTTGATGATCTTTCATCTACTATCAATTCTATGCAGAGCATGCTACATACAATTGTTGAAATTCTCACAGTCAGAAAAGGCAATGATGTCAGAAAGGGGGAGAAGGTGTCTACAGACAAATGCAAAGAGGATGTTGTACAAAAAGATGACAAACATGATGATGAAGATCAAGAGAGTCATAAGGATGGGATGCAAACTCTAAAGCAACAAATTTTGATTGGACAAACTCTGACAACCTCTCAAACTTTGATGACATCAAAGTCTAAGATAAACTCTGACAAGCAAAATCTGATAGATGCAGACTTGGAATTAGCAAAAAGGCTTGAAGAACAAGAGAAGCCTGAGAAGATTGAAGAGAAAAATCTAAAGCATGCAGAATTGGCAAGAAAATTATTTGAAGAAGAAAATCCATGAATGGATCCAGTTGTTGTAGAGGAAGAATTGAAGAAATCTGGTACTGACAATGCTTAAGTCCAGAAGAAAAAGAGAAAATATGTGAAAAATGCACCAGCTCAAAAGAAGACAATTGTTCAAGTAAAGAAAACTGTTACTAACTCTACTCAAGCAAAATCTGTTGAAGTTCAAACAAAACCTGTTGAAATTTAAAAGCCAATCATTCAAGAAAAACCAACTCCTACAATCCAAACAAGGTCAACTTCAATTCAAAAGAAAGCTCCAGCCAAATCAAAAACTCCTCTTACTATGTCAGGAACAACTTTTCTCCCAGGTAGATTTAGCTCTGATGATGAGGAAGAAGAACAACAACAATCTCTGATCAGATAGAAAAAGCCTGATCTTCTGTGGACAAAAACTCAAACTCTGACTCTTAATGCCAGACGTGGTAAAAACAAGGGTGGTATTGGTGATCCTCAAGCCAAAGTCTACAGGGGTGAAGCTACTACATTCTGAGATCCCTTCTCTTTAAAAGATAAACCTGATGAAGAATTAACTCAAGAATATTTAGACATATTAATTTATGTGAACATAGTGAATGATATCTTTGATGGAGCTCAAGTAAAAGAAAAACTGTTATATTTCTTAGAAAATGGAAGAGTACTGAAAATTGATTAAGAAGATCTGATTCACAAGGCATCTAAAGAACTTGAACATGTTCTTTATCTTCTCAATAATGAAAATGAAGCTACTTCCAGGTGGGTAAAAATACTTGATGGTGTTAGGTATTCCTACACTTATACTAAATCCTGATAGACAAAAAGTCTGTTGCATTCCTCTAGATGAAAGGATGAAGAGATCATCTATTTATAACTTGAGAGCTACTATATTTCAAATTGATGACTCTTCTGATCAAATGAAAGATCTCAAAGAAAAAGTTAGTTGAATTGCTGAAGAATGCTGAAAAGAAGTTGTTGGACAATTTTCTAAAGGAAGACTTTTCTTATAGGAGGATTTAAATCAAGAATGAAGATTCAAACTCTGATGCATTTGTCCATATTTCTGACATCATGAGTAAAATTTATGTTTTACTTTATAAAGCATAAATTGAGAGAGATTGTTAGGAAATAAACACTAATGCTGTCAAAGAATACCAGAACAGAGTTTATGCTGATGTCATCAAAAAATGAGGAAGCTGTCGGTCAGAGTTTACTCTATCAGAGAATACTCAATCAGAGTTTAATCTAACAGAGAATGCTCAAATCAGAGAATGAAAACCAACAGAGTTTACAAATCAGAGTTTGTGAAGGAAACAGACAAATCATAATTTGATTAGGATAGTGAAGAAGAAATCCAAATACAAGTCTATTACCTTAATGAAACTATTCTTTTCATAATCTATTTTATAATTGAATTGTAACTGTGTCTATATAAACACAAACATAGGTTAACATTATTATAACTTTCAAGTCTTAACTTTCATAACCTTGTAACTCTTAAGAACATTGAATTTCTTGAGAGAGTTTTTTATACAGATTATTTTTAATACAAAACAGTGTTCATCTTTTACATACTTGTGTTCTTGATCGATTTACTGGTACTATTATATTCAACCCCCCTTCTATAATAGATATCTTTTAGGCAAACAATAATTTTTGGAAATAATAAGGAAACTTACCATGTATAGGTGACTTGCTCCTAAAGAATAAGAGTATTAGCCTAAACGAATCCTACGCAAAAAGTAATATATCCTAATAGAACTACGTCGACTTGATCCCTATATAAAGGGTACGTAGGCAACTTGAGAGGGGGACTCCGAAATTCTATAATCTCCCATAATTAATTCTCTCAAGTTCAATCCCAAATCATTAAACCCTAATTTTCTCCCCAAAATTGTCATGGATATTCAATCCCTAATTTTATAGTTCTATACGAATACCTGATTATAAATCTAATTTTGAAACTTGGTACATGACAAAAATTGGCTTCAACAGAGTACAGTAACTTATTTTACACCTTAAAATGTGTACACAAAATGAAAACGACACCTATTTCAGAATGAAGAGAATATTATATATTTTCAGTGTCACATTAAATTGACAGATTAATTAATTTTGAATTAATTATTAATTTGTGTTTTTACAAATTAAAAGGTGAAATGTAATAATTATTAATTAAAGATATTCTTTTTGATTTTTTGTAATTCAAAATTTTCATATGAAAGAGCTTGAGTGGGACAAAAGAATACTCCATTTGTCCTGATCATTTCTTTACACTTTTTTTTATTTCCCTCTCAATTCTTTACATTTCAAACTTTCTAAAAATAGTAAATATTTACTCCCTTCATCCTATTTAGATGTTCACTTTATTTTTAGTGCAGTCAAATTGACTTATATTTGACTTTAATTTAAAAATAATGTATAAATGTAAAAAATTAATATTTTATATTATTGAAAAGTATGTATAATCTACTTTAAAATGTATTTTTTTAGTTTTTTAAAATTATAAAAAAATAATTTTTAATTTGCAATCAAATATTAGTCAATTTGACTCTAAAAAAATTAAAATGAACATGTAAATAAGGACGGAGAGAGTATAATATAAAAATTATTTTCATCCATTTTCTCATATTCATCCACTAATTATTAATATGTGTCACCCATTTACTCAATTTTCATACTTTTCTTACTATTTTATATAATTTTCTTAAAATTTGTGCCCCACCCAAATATCACCCAAATATAACGGAGGGGTATATGTTTAACGTTGAATATTAGCATTCAAACTTTTATTTATCAAAACTTAGTGGAGCTATACAACTACAATGTTCACGCAATTTCCTCCCGTCCCTCGTAATTAACTTTTAAACTTTTCATTCTTCCTTTGGTGTTTGTGTTTACTTTTTGTAATTTTGAGTAAAAATCAGATCAAGTCAATAACTTTATGAAGTTTAATGGATACATTACAATATAGTTGCTGACTTGCTGGGTCTATATATAGGCATGTATAATGTCAACTATAGATTATGTTGACTTAGATCAACTCATGTGTATTAGACAAATTGATTAATTGTAATGATATAAAATAAAAATTATTTATAATTTGCTAAATCTGTAATGAACAGTTATATTTAAAATAATTTTAATTTACAGTAACTATTAAATGAGATAATAAAGAGAATTGGAGAAATTAGAGTGAAAAATGACGTGATTTTATTTAGATAATCACTAAAAATTCGACAAATATAGAAAATCAATATTGGATATCTATAATTATAGCTAACGGTTCTTTTTTCTTGGAGTGACAAATATTTTAAACGATATTTATATTTTATGCGCATATTGTTAGGAGGAGATCATGGTATGCTCTTAATTATGTTATGGTTGGGTGGCCGCTATTTGGTGATTAGTACATAGGTGTTGATTCTTGTTGCATTTTGCAAATACTCCTCCTGGGTACTGTACGTAATTTATAGTTTTAATATAATGAAAAAGTGTTATTTAATATTATTTGATATTTTTTAAAATAAATGAATTTAAAAAAAAATTATTTTGAAAAAGAAATATTAAAAATAGGAACAAAGGTTTTTTTATTAAATTTTAAATGAAAATTAATATTTCATATAAATGTGTATTCAAAAAAATGTATTTTTAAGGAAGTAATACTCTGTATTATACTTTTAAATCAAATTTGCCTTTATGTGTTTATGAAATAACATCTTTAATGTAAAAAAAATATCTTTAATGTAGTTGTAATAAAAAAACGATTTTTCTAATGTGTGCCAAGGGTACACAATATAAAAGATGAGTTGTCAAATTTTGAATGACTCCTACTTATTAATGATAATGGACCCTTATATATATATATATATATATATATATATATTTACTAATAAAAAGAAGACATCTCATATATATAAATGTCATGAAATTAAGCGATTAATTTGTGAACATGGTATACACCATGTGGACGCCTAAAAAAAGACCTTTTTTCCCTGATTGTACTGGTAATTTAAACTATTGCACTGTTCACACCTCATTCACATGTCACCTTCCACTTCAAAAATTGTTAATCTTTAAGCTTTTATATTGACTTGACTTAATTATAGCATCATTATGTCTTCCACTAATGCAAGTTAATTAGTAACACATTTATGTCATGCAAGTCCGTGGTTTTACGCTAGAGGGAGAAAAGAAAACGCGTCTCTTCCCCATAGATATTTCGACCTGTGGTAATTGGATCACTCCTTGTTAGGGATAAAAAAAAAAGAGTTAATCACACAGAAAAATCAATCAATTTTGATATTATTAGCAAAGAAATTATTTAAGATTATTTTTGGTGTATTAACACAACTAACTTTCATAATTTATGAAAAAAGTAAAAAGTTTTAACCATGATTAAGTTAAAGATTTATATTTGTTATTCAACTTTCATATTATTAGTAAAAAATGATTTTCAAAATTATTTTTGACGAATTAATACAATTATATTTTATAATTTATTAATTATAAAAAATTTAATCATAATTATATTAAAATATAATATCTATAAATATATATACTCCTCATGTGTCAATTTATTACCATTAAAAATCAAACAATATAGCTATATGTTACCAATTACGTGTAACATTCACTTAAAATTTAACAAATATAATTTTATGAACTAAAATTATAAGATGAAATTTAAGATTTTATGAGAATAATAAATTTATTTTCGTACCTTTTTATAACATGTTTTGTTTATAAATTGTGATATATATCTATTGATAAATACTATATTTTAAGAAAAAAAATTAAATATGTTTATTCAATAGATATAGAAAATGGGTATTTTAAATTATAATGGACAAAAAAGTATAAATATAAATTTATTATTCTCATAAAATTTTAAATTACATCTTATAATTTAAATTTAATAGAGTTACGTTTTGTTAAATTTTAGGTGAATATTACATGTAATTGTTTATTTTGTTATTGTTAAGGATATATTCATTTGATGATGTACAAAATACTAGAACAGGGTCTAGATTAGTTTATCTGTAATAAGTCTTTCTAGCCTCTGAAATGTATAATCAGAGTCTAGATAGTCAATATTCATGTTATTTGTACTTGGAAGAATTTCTGTAGAAAATGAAACCAGAGTCTGGAAGGTGATCAGAGTCTATAGACTATCAGAGTCTGTGATCTATTAGAGTCTACATGTGATCAGAGTCTGAAGATCTTCAGAGTCTGAAGATTTCAGAGTCTATACAGTTGAGGATAAATTTGGAAGAAGATCACAAGAATGGAAAGTCTTCGAAGATCAAGATAAATATATTGCAGATATGCTATGGGAAAGAAAGAGAATTCTAGAAGGAAACTGTCAACTAATAATTAGGAATTCTATTCCTATTGTAATTTATCTTTCTGTTATTAGTTGATAGGCAGCTCTCTATATAAACTCTATGTAACCTAATTGTAAAGGTGTGGAAGTTGAAACATAATTATCTGAGTGAAATTTTGTGAGAGCATAGAAATAGAGAGAGTTGCTGTGATAAACACAGAGAAGCTGCTAGGGTTTGTGTACACCCTAGGAGAGTTTTGTATTCACAAATCAATAATACAAAACAGTACTTATTCATATTTTTGTGTTTGAGTTTGTTCTTAATTTGATTTTAAATCGGGCAGAAAAGACATACAAGTATTCAACCCCCCCTTCTACTTGTACGACTGGGAAAACAATTGGTATCAGAGCCTAACGTTTAAAATCGATCAAAGATGTCTGGAAACAAAGATGGCAATTCTAAGATTCCTATGCTTAAGAGAAACGAGTTCACCCACTGGAAGGTTAAGATGCTGCACCATCTGGAAGCAACAGACCCTGACTATCTTGACAGGATTAATGAAGGACCCTTTGTGCCCTTAAAAATTGTGCCTCAAATCAATGAGGAAGGCAAAATAACTGAAGAACACCTCGTTGAGAAACCAAAGGCTGAATGGACAAAAGAGGACAAAGAAAATGTCCTTAAGGAGGCAAAAGTAAAGAACATTCTCTTTAATAGTTTAGATTCTGTTCTAACTAACTGTGTCATATCATGCAAGACTGCTAAGGAGATGTGGACAAAACTTGAGGTGCACTGTCAAGGGACTAAAAATGTCAAGAAGAATGCTAGGTCTTTGCTTATTCAAGAGTATGAGTACTTTGAAGTAAAATCTGGAGAATCTATCACTGAGATGTATGATAGGTTTACAAAACTCTTGAATGAGATGGCTATGCTTGGTAAGGTTTATGATTCTGAAGATACGAACACCAAGTTTCTGAGAGCACTTCCTGAAGAGTGGGACAATAAGACTACAGCCATAAGAGAAGCTAGAGATTTGGATGAACTAACTCTAGAAGAATTGTATGGCAAACTCAAGACATATGATTTGGAGATGCAATAGAGAAAGAATAAGAAGTCTGTAAAGACAAAATCTGTGGCACTCTTGATGGAGTCTGAGAAAGAATAACAGGAACCATCCACAGAAGCAAGAATCAAGGATTCAAGAAAGAAGGGTAAAGCTGCTGTGGAGTCAGAGTCTACTGACACAGACTCTGATTCTGATGAAGAGTTTGATCTAAGCCAAATGATGGCTATGTTTGCTAAAAATTTCAAAAGAATGAAATTCAACAAAAGAACTGGCAAATTTAGCAAAAGGCCATCATTCAAGAAAGAAGATGAAAAGGTTGAGAAGAGCAAGAGTACAATTATCAAACTTGACAAAGCAAAGGTCAAATGTTTCAACTGTGGAATATTGGGGCACTTTGCCAGTGAATGCAGAAAGTCAAAAAGTCAAGGAAAAGGAAAAGCACTTCTATCAACAGGAAAGGACTGGGCAGACTCAAGCTCAGAGGATGAAATTGATTATGAAAATCTAGCACTGATGGCATCCTCCTCAAGAAAATCACAGTCTCCCAAAGAACCCTCATCTCCTAAAACTCAGGTATCAATCTTTACTCCTGAATCTTTAATTAATTTAGACTCTGATGGCATAGAGATTGTGAAAAGTGAGGTTAATAAAATAATGACAACATGTAGGTCTCTCACTAGTGAAAGTGAAAGGTTGAGAGAAGAAAATTTAACCTTAACTAAAAGGAATTGTCATGTAGAATCTGAGTTATTATTAATGGAACAATACAAAAAGGATTCTGAGAAATATAGTCATAAGTACACTGAAATTTTGAAAGCCTATGACTATGTTAGGAAAGAACTAGAAGAAGAAAGGCTTAAGTTTAAAGTTTGGACAGACTCTGGAAGAAAAGTTTAAGAAATTCTTAATAATCAAAACGTGTGTCAAACTGCTGGTCTAGGCTATGACAAGAGTCAAGACAAAAGACCTATTGTTGAGAATGATAACAATGAAGAAGCTAGCAAAATTAATAAGACTAAAGACAAAAGTACATTTGTTCCTGTTAAGTTTGTGATCCCTAAAGAAAAAACTGAAGCCACAAACTCATCTGTCAATAGTCCCCCAGTTGTTGACAAAAAGACAGATGAAACAGGGGCAAATAACTCTAAGAAAATTATAAACATAGGGTACTTGTCTAAGTCTAAGTTAAAAGAAAGGCTAGAGAACTTATCAGAGTCCACCAAAACTAGGAGAAATAGGAATGGTAAGGAAGGCATCAATAAGGCTAATAATTATCAAAAAGATCCTAATGCTCCTAGAAAGAAGTGTTATAGATGTGGCAACCAAAACCATTTAGCTATAGATTGTAAAACAAAAATTGA
Source organism: Oenanthe sinensis (assembly GCA_028671895.1). Lineage (NCBI taxonomy): Eukaryota > Viridiplantae > Streptophyta > Magnoliopsida > Apiales > Apiaceae > Oenanthe > Oenanthe sinensis. The sequence goes on from CM053798.1 coordinate 14,228,492, forward strand.
AAAGAAATCAGAGTCTAGTCCTTCTCAGACTCTGAAAAGTCACTACATACCACAGAAACCTTGTTATCACTGTGGTAGCATATTTCATTCTATATATGTGTGTAGGGACTATCATGATTTGTATTACAATTTTTATGAGCTAAAATCTTCTATTGATAAGAGTTAGTATGACACTGTTAAGACTCCACCACGGTCTAGAGCAACAAAAGAGACAGGTAAGCCAAAGGTGAAAATTATTAAGCCTGTTTCTCCTAAAATTAGTAGAAAAGGATCCAAAACTATTTGGGTCCTCAAAACATCTAACTAGTTGCTTTATGTATGCAGGGAACTAGGGTAAAGAAAGTAACCCTAATCCTGGACAGTGGATGCTCAAGACATATGACTGGAAAGAAATCTCTGCTTACAGACTTTGAGGAAATGGCTGGCCCAGAAGTATCCTTTGGAGATGGCAACAAAGGACAAACACTGGGATATGGCAAGATTGTACTTGGAAATGTCATCATTGAACAAGTAGCTCTAGTTGATGGCTTAAGGCACAATTTAATAAGCATAAGTCAACTTGGAGACAAAGGTTACCATACTGGCTTTGACAACAAAGAGTGTCTTGTGACTCACAAAGAAACAGGCATTGTGGTTTTCAAAGGACACAAACATGGTAACATTTATGAAGCCAGCTTGGAGGATTGCATAAACAGTGAAGTCACATGTCTATACAGCAAGGCCTCAACTGAAGAAAGCTGGAAATGGCACAAGAAACTGTCACACATCAACTTCAAAACACTCAACAAGTTGGTTAAACAGAATCTCTTATAAGAGGATTACCACATGTTGATTTTGTACAAGATGGACTTTGTGAAGCATGTCAACTTGGAAAACAAAGGAAATCATCCTTCAAGAGCAAGACAATAAATACCATTTCTGAACCCTTTTATTTACTGCATCTTGATTTATTTGGTCCAGTAAATGTTATGTCAATTAACAAAAATAAATATACTCTTGTTATTGTAGATGATTTTACAAGATTCACATGGGTTTTCTTTCTACATTCAAAGGATGAAGCTTCACAACACATAATAGATCATATCACTTTTCTGGAAAGAAAATCAAAGAAAACAGTAAGAATTCTGAGGAGTGACAATGGTACTGAATTCAAGAATTCAATCATGGAGAACCACTGTGCATCAAAGGGAATTACTCAACAATTTTCTGCGCCAGGAACTCCTCAACAAAATGGAGTTGTGGAAAGAAAGAATAGGACACTCATAGAAGCTGCCAGAACAATGTTGGCAGAATCTAAGCTGCCAGTATATTTTTGGGCTGAGGCAGTCAATACAGCATGTTTCACTCAAAACTGCACTCTAATAAACATGCATGAAAAGACTCCCTATGAAATGATAAAGGACAAGAAGCCAAGTGTGAAACACTTTCACATATTTGGATGCAAGTGTTATGTACTGAAAGTACATCCTGAAAATCTAAGCAAATTCGAAGCCAAGGCAGATGAATCAATCTTTCTTGGATATGCATCGAACACAAAAGCATTCAGAGTGTTTAATCTCAGAACCAAAATTGTTATGGAATCTATTCATGTTGCATTTGATGATAAAAAGTTTACAGAATTGCAGGATGAGTCAGAGTCTACAACACTGGAATTTGAAAATCTAAAAAGTTCTGAGATAAATGAAGAAGAAGAGGATGAAGACCCTAGAATAAATCCTGAACTAACACAGGAACCTGCACATTCTGAGGGGGAGCCAGAAAATTCAACTCCAAATAATTCAGAGTCTAACAGGTCAGGTTCTACCCAGACAGAGTCTATCCAGACAGAGTCTAGACAGACAGAGTCTAACTCATCAGGGTCTGGATCAAGCAACTCTAAACTCTTGTCAGAGTCAAGCAATTTAGGGGGAGCCTCTTCATTTGAATTTCACTCAAATACAGAAGATGCAAATGACTTAGGGGGAGTTTCAAGTTCAAGAACCAATCTTCCACCTGCTAGAAAATGGACAAGGAATCACACTCCTGACTTGATAATTGGTGATCCTGAGAGTGGTGTACAAACAAGAACAACCACTCAAAATGAATGTCTTTATAGCTGTTTTCTCTCAAAGAATGAGCCCAAGAAAATTGAGGAAGCCTTGCAAGACCCTGACTGGATTATTGCAATGCAAGAAGAATTGAATGAATTTGAGAGAAATAAAGTGTGGAAACTTGTACTAAGACCTAGAGATAGATCAGTGGTTGGTGCAAAATGGGTGTATAGAAATAAACTTGATGAGAATGGAACTGTAGTATGAAATAAAGCAAGGCTAGTTGCAAAAGGATATTCACAGGAGGAAGGAATTGACTATGATGAAACTTTTGCACCAGTAGCAAGATTGGAAGCTATTAGAATGTTTCTAGCCTTTGCAGCTCATTCAAAATTCAAGGTGTATCAGATGGATGTGAAAAGTGCTTTCTTAAATGGAGAATTGGAAGAAGAAGTCTATGTGGAGCAACCACCAGGATTTGTTGATCCAAAGTTTCCTGATCATGTTTACAGGTTAGACAAGGCACTATATGGATTGAAGCAAGCACCTAGAGCATGGTATGAAACTCTTTCAAAATTCCTTCTTGAAAATGGATTCACAAGAGGTACCATTGACAAAACTCTCTTTATCAGAAAATATAAAGGTGATATTTTGCTTGTCCAAATTTATGTTGATGATATTATATTTGGATCTACTAATGATAATCTCTGTGAAAAGTTTAGTCAACTAATGCAGTCAAATTATGAAATGAGCATGATGGGAGAATTAAACTTCTTTTTGGGGCTTCAAGTCAAACAGAATGATGATGGAATTTTCATCAATCAAACAAAGTATGTAAAAGAACTGTTGAAGAAGTTTGATATGCAAGATTCTGCATCTGCTAAAACTCCCATGTCAACAGCTACTAAGCTAGACTCTGACCCAAAGGGTAAGAAAGTTGACAACACTAGTTACAGAGGTATGATTGGCTCATTGTTATATCTAACTGCTAGTAGACCAGATATAATGTTTGCAACTTGTCTGTGTGCCAGATTTCAAGCTGACCCTAGAGAATCACACTTAATAGCTGTGAAAAGAATTTTTAGATATCTCAAGGGGGCACAAACTCTTGGACTTTGGTATCCTAGAGAGTCAGATTTTTTACTAATTGGCTATTCAGATTCTGACTATGCAGGATGCAAAGTAGATAGGAAAAGCACAACAGGACAATGCCAGTTTCTTGGCAACAGATTAATTTCTTGGTTTAGCAAGAAACAACAGACTGTATCAACCTCAACAGCTGAGGCTGAATACATTGCAGCTGGAAGTTGCTGTGCTCAAATCCTGTGGATGAGAAATCAATTACTTGATTATGGACTAACATTCTCAAATATTCCTATGTATTGTGATAATACTAGTGCTATTAAAATTGCAGAGAATCCAGTCCAACACTCCAGAACAAAGCACATTGATGTCAGGTATCACTTTATTAGAGAACATGTTGAAAATGGTACTGTGACACTTCACTATGTTCCAACTGACAGACAGATTGCAGACATTTTAACAAAACCACTTGATGAGTCTACCTTTCTCAGACTGGTAGGTGAATTAGGTATGTTAAATATATAAGTGATCAAAAATTACAAGAAGCAAGGTATGTACTTTAATTATAGTCCCTGTCTTAACACACTGTGATTAATTGTTAGTGCAACATTTTGTTTGGTATTTTACCTTGACAGAGTCTAGACTCTGACGAGTCTATAGACTCTGACGAGTCTGTAGACTCTGAAAGTCAGTAGACTCTGAGAAAATTATCGCCTAGACTCTGAAACGGTTAAAATTCGCGCCTGCAGACTCTGATTGCATTTAAAATGTTCAAATGACTTGAAATAGGCGGTAACAGTTATTTTTTGACCGGCGACAGGCTGTAGACTCGTGCATATTGTATGCAACTTGAACAAAATAGAATTTTTCATACAATTTACTCACTTGTTTATTGCAATTGATTTCTAAGGCAAAAATATTCACAGAGCTTTTTACGAACCCTAGCTAAATTCTTCAAGCTTCTCCATCACTTTCAACTCAACAACTTTAATGGCTGCCATTTCTACTGTCATGAGAGGACCCAAGGCGATTGCGTTCACATTTGGGGATTTCGAGTTCATGACCACAAATCATGTTGCTGCTCTTGGAGATAAGAAAGGGGTAGACGCTGACTACTACCCTATGATGGATTTCTTGGAACAATCCGAGCTACACTACATTCTCAAGGCATCACCAGTCATTCACATGGATGTTGTATCATAAGCATGGAGCACTGCAAAGGTAGTTGATCCTTCTCAGGATCAACCAGGTAAAATAATGTTTACCTTTGGTTCGACTACATTTGATGTCACTGCAGATGTGCTTAATTCTGTGTTTAAACTGCCTGTTAAGTCTTCTTTTGATGAAATTGTATCTGATGATGACATTAAAAGCATGTTTAAGGCAATAGGTTATTCTGCTAGCTTAGATAACATGAGCAAGATAACTAGGCCTTACTTAAGGAAAGAATGGTCATTTTTCTTCGATCAAATTGCTAAGTGTTTTACTGGTAAGTGTAGTGGATTTGATGCTATTACTGCTATTACTTATCAAATTGGTCATAGTCTCCTATTTGATAGAATAATCAACATTGGTGATATGTTGCTCACTCAAATGGGAGCAAAATTAAATAATGTGCATGAGGGGAGAAAGAAAGTCTACTATCATAGATTTCTTATGATTCTCCTCAATCACTTCATTCCTGACATGTCAACCAAGTTGGCAGATGATTGTTGTGTGCAGGCATACAAACAGCAAAGGAGAATATTCTCTGACATTAAGAGAATTGATGACAAAAACAAGAGTCTACCTGCAATGACATATCCACAGGTAATGCAGGTAAAACTCTCATCCTACAAACCTTCTATCTACAATGCTTCATTTTTTGGTGGTGAAATGGTGCAGGAACAAGTAATGGAGAGTCCCCCTGCACCTACTCAAATCACCCAATCCCCTTCAATTATACAATCTTCCAAACCAAAATCCAAAAAGAAACCAACCTCTGGTGTCTCTCAACAGGCACCAGTTGTAAAGAGGAGAAAATTGATTCAATCTAGGCTTATAGATGAGCACAGTGATGAGGAGCTCAATCCACTAGAGAAGCAAGTTGTTGAAGGACTTTCTTTGCTAAAGGAAGGTCATGATACACTTGATTCTAACCTTCAAGCCAAGTCTGTAGACTCTCAAAAGGCTACAGACTCTGAAAAACCTAGGGAAGCACCTCAGGATTCTCACATTGAGTCTCCTGAGAAATCTTTTGCTAAGAAGTACAGAAGGTTAAGGAAGGCTTATTCTGCACACACACACAAGCTTGTTATTATTACTAACCCTGTTTTGCAGGAAACAGATGCTCCCAAGGCTCCTGCAGAGCCAGACTCTGAAATCAAGAAAACACCTGGCTTCTATCCATTTAGTAAAGTAGTCGATTGCAACAATGAGAAACTTTCTTTGCGCGCTAGCCATAGGGAACGGGCCTAATATATCCATTCCCCACATGGCAAAGGGGATTGGAGAACTTACTGATGTCAGCATCTCAGGGGGCTGCCTGACGATGAGTGCAAACCTTTGGCAGCGATCGCATTTCTTAACATATGCTTTTGCATCTTTAAGCATCTCAGGCCAATAGAATCCTAGCCTTATAACTTTATGAGCCACTGCCCTGCTTCCAAGGTGTTGGCCACATACTCCATCATGAACTTCTTTCAGGGCAGCTTCAGCCTCATGGGGTCTCAGGCACTTCAAATAGGGTATCACATATGATTTTTTGTAGAGTATTCCTTCTATGAGGGCATACCTCGAGGCCCTAACCGACAGTTTGCGAGCTTCCACGGGGTCGGCAGGTGTTTTTCCTGTTTCCAAGTAGAGTTTGATGGGATCCATCCAACACGTTCCCGGCCCAATAGGAGCTATTAGTTTTGCATCAATGCTTGGGGTCTTCAAGATTTGAAAATAAACACTGCCCGAGTAGCTTTCAATTTCTGATGATGCAAATTTGGACAGGGCAGCAGCCTTCGTGTTTTCCTCTCTCGGGATGTACTCAAAGTGACATTCTTCGAACTGTGTGGCTTAAGCTTTAACGATTCTCAAATACCTGGCCATAGTCATGTCTCGGGTCTCAAACTCCCCATTTACTTGAGAGATTACTAACCTTGAGTCACCACATACTTTCATGTTTTTCACCCTCAGGGTTCTGGCCAGACCAAGTCCAGCTATCAAAGCTTCGTATTCCGCCTCGTTGTTTGTAGTTGGAAAGTCCAATTTGATTGCATATTCGACAATGAAGCCATCCGGGCTTTGTAAAACTAGTCCAGCTCCACTAGTTTTTGTTTTTGAAGCTCCGTCAAAAAAGAGCAACCAGTATTCTTTGAGTTCTTCCTCTTTTCCCTCTTTCTCCTTATTACCTTCTTTATCCTCTCCTTGCCCCCCGACTTCTTGGTTTAGAATGGTACATTCAACCACGAAGTCAGCTAGAGCCTGGGCTTTGATGGCTATCCTTGGCTTGTATCTGATTTCGAACTCTCCAAGTTCAATGGCCCATTTGATTAGCCTTCCACTGGCCTTGGGGCTATGCAGTATGTTTCTCAGGGGTTGGTCTGTCAGGACTTCAATAACATGCGCCTGGAAGTACGGGCGTAACTTCCTCGAAGCCATTATTAATGCTAATGCAAACTTTTCAATCTTTGAATAGTTCAGTTCCGCACCATGCAGAATCTTGCTAACGTAATAAATGGGCTTCTGAACCTTAGCTTCCTCTTTCACAAGTACTGCACTCAGGGCTGAGTTTGAGACAGCCAGATACATGAATAGCACCTCTCCTGGTTTTGGTTTGGCAAGCAAAGGCGGCTCAGCCATGTACTTCTTTAGTTCTTCAAATGCTGCTTGGCTATCCTCATTCCATTCAAAGTTCTTGACCTTCTTGAGGGCCTTGAAGAATGGCAGACACTTTTCTCCAGATTTGGATATGAAACTCCCCAGGGCTGCTATCCTTCCAGTGAGCTTTTGGACCTCCTTAACAGTCTTGGGGGGCTCCATGTCCAAGATTGCTTGAATTTTATCGGGATTGGCCTCAATGCCTCTTTTGGAGACCATCAGGCCTAGAAATTTTCCAGACCCTACACCAAAGGCACACTTGGCCGGGTTCAACATCATTTTGTGGGTTCTCAGAATTTCAAATGCCTCACTCAGGTGCGCAAGATGATCGGCTTTGTCTAAGCTTTTGACTAACATGTCATCTACGTAGACCTTCATGGTCGTACCAATGAGATGTTTGAAGATCTTATTCACAAGCCTTTGATATGTGGCTCCTGCATTCTTAAGTCCAAAAGCCATAACCAGATAACAAAAAATACCAAAGTCAGTGATGAATGATACCTTAGGAATGTCATCGGGGTGCATTTTAATTTGGTTGTAGCCACTGAAACCATCCATGAAGCTAAGCATCTCGTGCCCAGCTGTGGCATCTATTAACGTGTCTATCCTTGGTAAGGGGAAACAGTCCTTGGGACATGCATCATTCAAGTCAGTGAAGTCCACACACATTCTCCACTTCCCATTGCTCTTTTTAACCATCACAGGGTTGGCCAGCCATTCAGGAAATTGGATTTCTTCAATAAATCCAGCTTCTAGCAATTTTTCCACCTCCTGCTTAATGGCCTCCTGTCTTTCAGGGGCAAAACTTCTTTTCTTCTGTTTGACCGCTATCCTTCCAGGATTTACATTCAACTGATGTGTTATAAGTTCGGGGTCTATTCCTGGCATGTCAGCTGCTGTCCAAGCGAAAACATCCCTGTTATCTTGCAGGAACTGTACCAGTTGTTGTTTCAGGTCCTTGGGGAGTGAAGCCCCAACATATGTCACTCTCTCAGGATATGAAGGATCCAAGGGGATGGACTCCAAGTCCTCCGCAGGTTTCCTCCTACTCTCTTCGTGATCTCTGACATCCATATCTTCAATGGGGAGAACCTGCCCCCCAGTGCCATCAGGCTTCAAAGCAGCCACATAACAGCTTCTCGCCATCTTCTGATCTCCTCTTTCTTCCCCCACTCCATTCCTAGTCGGGAACTTGAGTTTCAAGTGGTATGTAGAAGCTATTGCTTTGAAGGCATGCAACCTTGTCCTCCCAAGGATTGCATTATAGGTAGTGCTTGCCTTAATAACTAAGAAATTCAGCATTTGAGTGGACAGTCGAGGTTCTTCGCCCATAGCATTGGTAGTTGTATGATCCCCTCGATCCGAGACTCCACTCCATTAAAACCGTATATGGGCATGTTGGAGGGGGTTAGCTGTGAATCACTGTATCCCATTTTCACATAGGCATCATAAAATAGGATGTCAACAGAAGAACCATTGTCTACCAAGACTCTTTTCACAGGAGAATTCCCTATGGTGGGGGTGATTACTAAGGGATCATCGTGGGGGAACTTTACCCCTTCTAGGTCGGAGTCATCGAAGGACAACGAGATCTCAGTTCTTGCCCTCTTAGGAGGTTCTCCTACAATGCTCATTACCTCCCGGGCATACGCCTTCCTGGAGTTTCGGGAGTTGCCTGCTGCAGTTGGCCCTCCTGATATTACGTTAATCACAGGCCCTCTGGGCTGATTGTTTCTTTCCTTGGGGTCTGAGTCCCTTCGTTTGTCGTTCCTTCTATCGTCTCTAGCACCATCCTTGGTGTATTTTTCCAACTTCCCTCTTCTAATCAGAAATTCGATCTCGTCTTTCAACAGACGACAGTCGTCAGTGTCGTGTCCCACATCCCTATGGAACCGGCAGTATGCGCTCTTATTTCTCTTTTCAGGATCAGTCCTCAGTGGCTTCGGCCATCGAAGGTCTTTACCCTTCTCAATGTCCATTAGTATCTGGCTACGGGCGGTGTTTAGTCTTGCATACTCGGTGAACCTGACACCTCTTTTTTTCTTGGAGTCATTGGCGTCACCATTCTTTGCATACTTGGTATCAACAGTGTACTCGGTATCGCTGGATCGTTTTTTAGGATAGGCGTTCGAGGTCTGAAACCCTTGAGCTTTCCTCATACTTTCCTCAGCCTTGATATACTTTCCTGCTCTCTCTTGGAGCTCATTCATAGTTTCAGGGGCCCTCTTGGCTAACGATCTCTTGAAATTTTCGTCAGAAGTCCCTTGCTGCAAGGCTATCATAGCTACCTTCTGATCTAGATCAGGGACCTTCAAGGCTTCCTTTGTGAACCTGTTCATGTAATCCCTCAAGGATTCGTTCTTCCCCTGGTGCATGTTCATTAGCGAAGCTGAGCTCTTTTCATGAGTCTTGCTGCTAATGAATTGACCAATGAAGGCCCTGCTCAGATCCTTGAATGACCCAACAGAGTTTGGTGGTAGACGGCTGAACCACCGCTGAGCCATGCCACTCAGGGTTTGGGGAAACGCCCTACACTTGATGGCATCGTTTACAGGCTGCAGCAACAGTGCATTAGAGAACGTGAGAACATGATTTGAGGGATCTCTCGTTCCATCATAGGCCCTGATTGTTGGCATCTTAAACTTCCTTGATATCTTTTCATTCATAATATTCTCTGTGAAGGGGGGTGTGGGATCATCAGGATCTCCAAGCGGCAATAACTCTTGGGGATCAGCCCTGACATGATTTGTTCTTATTTGCCTCGGGGGCTCATCCAAATCTATTACAGAGGTGTTTCTCATCAACTCTCCAGCACCCTCCACCCTGGGGCGCTGTCGCCTTGCCAATGCCTTCTCCAGGTCTTTCCTTAGTCGTTGAGCTTCAGCCTCATGAGCGCGTATTCTTTCCTGAAGGTTCAGGGAGTCATTACTTTGAGGCTCTCGGGGCTGGGTACTCCTCCCTCCAAGGGGCTCCTTACCAGGTCGCCTCCTTCGTGGGTTAGCATCTTCGTCAGATGACTTCTCGTCATCAGTTGAGTAAGGTCCAGAGAAGTCCCGACTTCTTTGTTGTGAGGTATAGTGGGGCAACAGCCCTTGCTCATAAGGGGGCTCATAGTTCCTTGGGAGCCCATAACGAGGGTCGGGAGTTATAGCAGACGGGACCTGCATAGTAGGAGGAGCAACAAAAGTAGTATGAAGGGGTAGAATTACCTGGAGCGGAGGAGCTGAAGCATGAATTGACACATCGGGGTTGGAAGGATGAACGATGATGCTGAGGGGTCCAGCACGCCGGGTGCTTACTTCAGGGTCCTCAACGGAGGTGGTTGGAACAACAGCTTGTTGCCTCTGAGTTGTAATAGGGGGAACAGTGGTGTCGACAGCGGCGCCAGGGATCTCTCCTTCAAGGGTGCTTGCAGTACTTCGTGTTCTTGCCATGGTTATTATTCAGTTCCCACAGACGGCGCCAAATGTTACGGATCAAAAACGAGGTGTCTTTAGTGCGTAATTAATGCTAGGGTTTGGGGGAGCTTCGAGCTTTTATGGCTGCACTAACGTTTCGTGACTAACTCAGGTCCTCGTTAACTGCCTATGTATCTCTGTTCGTATGAGAATCAAGCCAAGAACGTAGTTCTAATGTTGAGGGGTTAGGCCCTTTATATAGGCACATGAGGGCCTTGGAATCAAACTAGAGTTAGGAGACTTGGGGGCCAAGTCTCCTAGTGATATGGGGTTGTTGCAACCTCTTAGGACTGAGAGTTCTTGTTAGACTCTGATAGGTGTAGTCTTATCCTTGTGGTAGGATATCCATAGATGAAGGGCCTCGTGGGTCTCTTCCCATGTTTGGGCTGCTAGATACTTCTAGGATCTGGGCCTTCAATAGGCTTCTTGGGCCTTTACTGAACTTTTATTAATTAATTACGAAATTAATTAATGGCAAAGGCTTAATGGGCCTATGGCTTCAGCAGAGCTTGTGGGCTGGTCTTACAAATCCAATTGATCCTAAGATTTATTTTCCTAGTTCGTTTTGAGGGCCTTAAGCCTTTGAACCATAACAGGTCTAATTAAAGGAATAATAAATGCTATATTTATTACTTCTCTTAGGGCTTATTTTTACCCATATCACATGGCCTTAATGTGTGAAAAGATTAATGATAAATTGCAATCAATTTCTTTGAAATCTCACCGGAGTAATGCAATAGTGCACTCTAGCATTGAAATTTTATTTTAGTTTTATTGTATATTACTTATTTGGAGAACTATAATCAAACCGTTGTAAAATAATGAGTAAAATAAAAAAAATTGGATAAATGTATAAAATCTTTTTTTGTGAGAATTGTAATTTAACTATCCAAGAACGGATGATGTGATAGCGTGAGAAATAATGACAACTAACAAGTACTAGAATCGTAAGTAGATACATTAGAATTATAAAAAATAAAAGTTATTATTTAGCAAGGGTTTTAAAATGATAAAAAAAATTATATTGATTATTTTAAATGTGGCAGAGGATTCAGCATCCCTTGTCCCCTAATTCCGCGCCTGACTATATACTTGTGGATTACCAAAAAAATAAAAATTATTGCGTGCCCCTACATGTATATATATACAGAACTCTAGTTGGCTTTAAGCAAATCTTACAAATCAAGCAAAGAGTATTGCTAGAAAAATGGGAGGCAATTATCTTCGGCTACTAGTGCTGCTTTTAGCATTTTCTCAACTTCTTAGCTTGCATGCTGTTCCTCTTACAAGTAAATTTCTACAATATTAGTGTTCTTTTTGTATCTTGTTCATTTTCTTGATCATGATCGTTATGATTTAATTTTTTCGATCTTTTTGTTTCAGGGACCAAGAGTCTTATGCATGAACTTCATGGTCATGTTATTTCTGAGGACAAACACTTGGTACTTAACTAACCACATTTCTAAGGCTAACCAGGAACTGGTTCTTATGTTTCGAAATTGATGAATATTTTTTCTTGATATTCAGGCAGAGATGGAAAACAGAGGGATGGTGAAAACCGTAATTGGAAGAATGAATCTTGTTGAGCTCAATGATTATCCAGGATCAGGGGCTAATAACAGGCATACCCCGAGACGAGGCTGCATTGATTGTTAATTTCTGTAGGGAAGTCATATTTGTGTCTTGTGATCATGCAATATTGGGTTAGAAAGATCAGTAGACATATGTTGTTACAAATATTCGTTGTATTGCTAAGAAAATTAGATGATAGCTAGAGGAGATATATGCTGATGGGGTATGAAGATGCTGAGATAGTAGTAGTATGATAATTATGTTCAATTCTTTTGGTTTGCTCTTGTTTAAAACCATTGCCTTTCGGACCTTTATCAATAGTGGGTAACAAGCCATATGAAGCTTTACTTGGGACCTTTGCTCTTCTGCATACTTTGTTTTCCTTCTTTGCAGCCAATAGGAAGTTCACAGCATCTTATGTGATGATTATGGTTCAAATCATGCCATGAAGCTAGGACTATAAAATTAAGTCCTGTAATTAGTTTACCCGGAAAGACTGATATCTTATATTCTACTCCAATAAATCCATGTCTCGATTAGGAGATATAAATTACCCAACAACAAATTGACTTTAAATGGTTTGATTGTTGGCCAACTACTAAGTTGTTTATAGTGCTTAAATCTGCTAAAAAGATTATGCTGGCTTACAACCACTAAAAGGATGTAAAAACGAAGCTATAGATTTGTATAGTAAGCTAGTGGAAGAAGTGGATTGTTGAGGTGTTAGCCATTGGTTTCCCAGAGCACTATCTTTCATTTCTTATTTTGTGTTGACAAGTTAGATGGCTAACCATTTGTGAACTCATGGTCCAAAAGTTACAAAATTTAAGGACAGCAAGTATCCATCAGCTGCATTGTAGTAATGTAACATGACCTATTCCTTTAAAACAATAAGATAAACATTTCATAGATACATCTTCATTCAAATTGTGAACCAATCAGACAAATAGTTAAATTCATTATGCAGTCAGTCAATCCATTATGTTAATTTTTTAAACAAAAAACTTTGCCACTTCTTTCTTTGCACATATATAGTAAAAAATTCTGTTGGAAGATGGAGCATCAGCTGGTGCTGGAGATGGACCATTGTCTTGATCAACACGTGTAAAACCTAGCTTTTTAATGATTTCCTCAGCTATTAGCTCATTTGCGTTATCTCTGGGGAGGTACTCATCCCAGAACAAATACTTGCTTCGGTCTTTGCACAATGTGGATGCAGGAACACAGGTAGGTGCAAGTCTAATTCTTCCAAATGAGCAGTATGGAGAATCAGAGTTACTAAATCCTGCGCATTCACAATTATCATGAACATATGTTTAGATAATGAATCAATGTGTTAAAGATTTTTCATATTAATATGTTGACACAGCATATTTTTAGGATTTTTCATGACATTGTTAACAACATCATAACCGTCTCCAAATCTATATCTTGCATTTGGAAGGTTTTTTGACAAATCCCCAAGAAGTTCGTTTACAGCCTTGTTGAAAGCAAGAGCCAAGTTATTGGTTTTCTCCTGGCATTCACCAGAACCAGATATACTAAGAACTCTTTGAAGTGGAATGCAACCCAGGACTCCTAATCCAAACACCATTAGCTGTCGTGCCCCCAAGTTTATGCAAGACCTTGATTCACGAAAAATGTATAATTTAGGAATGCAAGAACTAATAATTAACAAAAATATGCTTTCCAAGAGTAAGCATACCTTTAACTGTTCTCCAAGTGTTTCCATTAGATAATCGATGAAGCCTTCATCGTTATATGTCCATGAATCACGATAAATATGCATCAAGTAATTATTGATAAAATCATTGCTTCCTAGAGCTACCACATAACGGGATTCTTGGAAGAATTTCTCTGCTGCTTCTGTTCCCATCTTGGCTTTAATTATCTCGTGTTCCTTGAAACAACTCGATTTGCTTATATAATGAGAACCTTTGTATCTGCAATTATTTTGTGTGCCATATCTTTAGCTTCAAGTTTACAATGTAACTTAAGTTAAATACTTAAATATCTTTCATTCTCTAAATTACAAACAAACCACCCGTTTCATTCAAGATTCCACCACCTCCAGCGGCAAAATTCACTCCCTTTTCCAGGATAATGTCTTCTGTTAAAGATGGATCAAGAAAAGCCGGTGGCCTAGGAAGCCCTCTGTTTATCCCCTGCATTCATAAGCAATGTAGTGTATTTGATAGTTTCATTAAATAAATGCACATGTGCATATCCTTAGCAGTGTAGTCTAGTAGACACCCCTCGTGCCATTGTAACAAGTGGTTGGGAATTCGAGACATAGTGAAGACACGTTTGTGTGAATATCAAGTCAAGGGCCCACCAAAATCCTGACTAGCCTTTCTAAATAGTGTATATGTGCGTGAATCATTAAAATAGGGAATATGTACCTATAATCAATGCCATACCAGGCGAGATTAGCTCGAGCTAGGCTTCTTGAGAGGCTGTCATTGTTACCAACATCTGACAAGGAGTCCCCAAAGATGAACTGCCGAACTTTGCAGTCGTAACCATTGATGTTTATCAATAACAAAGTCACAACTACAGCAAGGGTTGCCAATAACTTCATGTTATTTATGCTTAAAGGCCTGTTATGTCCTAGCTATTAAAAACACTGAATAACAGTGAAGTTTGGATTTTAAGCATGTAAAAAATGTGAATGTATGTGTTGGAAGTTGGGATTTAATCAATGTGATGGTTTAGTTTAGGATAAAATAGAGGAGAGTTTGATAAACCGATTGCCGTTGATTCTTACCTACTGCAGCTACCTTACTATTTCTGGTCAAGTCCAGGTTGAACATAGGCAAAGGATTTTGTTGCATTGTAAATTCAAATACTTATCTATTATGCCGTAAAAAAATTTGAAGTTATACAATTTCCAAACCAGGTAGCAAGTTCGCCAACTCTTTCACTAGGTACAATTGGACTTAGAAGGCATAATAGATCAACAAAGCTAAGTACATAACTATTCCTATTGATTGCATTCCTAGCTTGCACATTTCTTAACAAATCTAAATGCAACAAAGTAGCAGAATCAGTAACATAACTCAAGTTGTAAATATCAAATAATTATTATGTTGTTTTTCTATAAATGAATATATGGAGCCACAAGTTATCGCAGAATGATGTATCACTTCTGCAATTAGGCAAACAAATGTAGTAACAACAATACAAGACAAAGTCATATTCTGAATACGAGTATTTAGGGGGTGTTTGATTTAACTTATAAGTAATAAATTACTTTTTTTTAAAAGTATTTTCATATTTTTTCTTGAAAATTAATATTTATTTTAGAAATTTAAGACCAAATCTTATTTCCAAATTTGAAAATAAGTTACTTATTTTCAGAAAAAGTACATATATACCAACTTTTTCAGCTTATAAGCAGCTTATAAGCTGCGCCAAACGGGGCCTTAATACGGTCTAGAAAAAAAAACTACATATTTGGAACACTATTCTACCGTTAAAGACAAAACCATACGTGAGCTTTAGTGTTTTACTGATCTTACAGTAAGGATTCAAAATGCGGGAACAAAGGTTGTGAAGGCGAAAGCTGGGGCAGGATTGGCTACCCTGTCAAATGCATGTGCTGCTGCAAGATTTGTCGAGTCCTCTCTTTCTGCTCTTGATGGGGACAGTGTTGTCTGCGAGTGTGCTTTCATTCAGTCCGAGTTGACTGAGCTACTGGAAAGGAGTTGAAGCTATTATTTCATCTTACCTCCAACTATTGACCAAATATGAGAAAATGATCTGGAGGCTCTGTAGCTGGAGTTACAGGGCAGCATCAAGAAAGGGTTGCATATGCACTGATATAAACAGTAGCGACTTAAAGTTGCCAACTGAAGCTACCACAGGGGAGTAGTCGAGTAGACATAATAAGTTAGGTGTATTGTCATAAATTCATTAATGCATCCGCATTTTCAGAATTGCAGACTATGAAGTTTCCAAGATCTTTGTTATGATGCAGATGGGCTCCTAGACTGAAGAGTGGATAATTGGATATACTGTTTTAGATTTGTGTTATCATTCGCAGTAGTCTGTAATAGTAATTACCCGTAGTTTGTAGCATTAAACATTGGGAAAATACTTTATAAAGCGATAAGAATAACTATATTACTTTGTTTCTGTACTTGTAGAATTGTTTACCTGTGCTAATTATAAATCTAATGCTCGTTTCACATAAATTGAATCCGGCATTTTACATTTACTACTAGGTCAGCAGTTCTTTGTTTTGCAGTCTTAAGAACTCTGATACTTAAATTCAAGGAAGGTTTCTGCATGTATGTGGAGAAAGAAGCCATCAACTGGCCATTAGGCAACATCTGTAAGCTGGCACTACATATGTATTGTTGACTTGTGGTTGCACTTGCCCTACATCCATCTTAAGAATGATTGTGCACCCATGCCGGTAAATTGTTAATTAGCCTCAAGTGATTTCATTCAGCAATCTGCAGACTGCATCAGTATCATATAATTTAACTCAGGTTGTTCTTTCAGCAATATAACCAATGATCTTCTTTTGCTTTTCTGTCTCTACAATCATATTATATATCTCCTTTTTTCCTTGGAAGTGAAGTACTATTTGTACCAAAGGAATATTTATTCATGGTCATCCGGTGAAGAATATTTATTCATAACATAATATCCTGCTTCTCAAGCCTTGAGCACAACTAGCAGCCCAACTACGTGTTCTCCATGTTCTACTTGGTCAAGGAGTCTATCTACAAACCTTTTACAGGGTCATCCATATAGGCTCTACCTGAGTTTGGTTTAACTCTCAGAGAGAGTATAACTGTATGAGTGAATGTCTCTCATACAATTAGATCAACCTCAAATCAATAGCGAAAAATGTTGGCGTTATCTGCTCATACAATTGAGAAACATCCCAACTCCCCGTCTAACAGTTCAAAGTGACTTCAAGCAGATGGTACACGCATGTACGTTTGATCAGGGTTAACAGCCATCTTACACATATCCCTTCCCAAAATGCTTCAATTGCTCCTCTTTCAAATCCTAAACTAGCCAAACTCGAAACCATTGCACTCCAAGAACCACTAGATCAGAATGCATTAGGGAATTACAAATGTTCCTATTTTTCTCCAAGCGATTTTCTTTAATATAATTATAGACACGTTCCCAAATTTCAGCATAATGAGATTCAGCCGAGCAGACTACTTAGAAATCAATAAACAGTCGATATTCACTGTTTAACTTCCCTGCAAGCATCGTTAAAGTTCTGAAGATATGAAAACCACAAAACAAATCCATTGAATTTGAAGTACATAATGAGAAAAGCAAAAGACAAAACCTGATTGAAGCCCGTCGCTCTAAAGATTACAGGCTTACAGTACATTATTTTGCAATTCCCTAAATAATGATGCAATTCTAAGATAAGGCTAGGTGAAACGAAGAAAAACAGAGTTTCGCTGTACCTTAAACAGTAAAGTAAATCTAAGAAAAGATGCATGAGAACTAGAGTATTTAACTTGAGAGTCTGATAATTTAATACAACTCGGGAGCCACTTAATTACATGCATTTCCTTGCAATATATAAATTAGAGAATTTGTTTATATAAATATAGATCATCAATAGATTGTGTTTACAGGAGACGTAAAACAATTGGAGATAAGTGAATTCATCTCGAAATTATATTCATGGATATCTCCAGGGCATGTCCAATGGTCATTTGCAGAGGCTGCACTACTATAATGCCTGTTGCTGCTGGATCAAGATTGGCCAACAGCAGGAGAATAATTATACTTATTACTACTGTTATTATCATCATCCATGATCATCATCAGCATCTTATCTCTTCCAACTTTACTGGTCCTTCTTTTCTTGTAGCTGGCTTTGAAACAAGCTTGTCGAAGCCTCTTTGTTTTGTCCTCCATATTAATGTCCGGAGATTCTTCTATCAGCTTTCTCTCCTGTTCCAGTATTTCTATGGCTTCCTTCAGCTTCTCGTTCGCCCCATCTCCTTGTTGCTTTCCCAGTCCCTATCATCAGATAAACAAAACTTGCACCTGTGACAACAAATACTACATGTATACATACTATAGTAGTAGCTAGCTAAGGTCACTATGTACGCGACCATATTCTTATTTTCCATATAGAGAATTTTTACAAGGTTCAAAATCATGATCTAGCATATAACAAGTAGCCACTTAACCATTGCGCCAAGCACAAACTATATGTACACGATTTCATTAAATTCGAAAAAAAGAATATCTTAATGCTAACAACAACAATATCATATATAAAAATTACTAGAAATGATAGAGAGGAAACCTGGACATTCCTTATCAGGGTTTGGAGGCTCATGAGCTTTTTATGTGGCCACCTCCGGATACCTAACTCTCTGCACCTTTTCTTTAGAAGTGTTAATCCAACATTTAGCTCCTTAGCTGCCTGTGTAATGGGCAGGTAGAAGTATTCTGATATTAATTCTTTCGTTAACATTTTTGAACTGTTATATCCTTTCTTTTCTCCCACCACAGATGTGCACCTTTTGAGTTTCCCATCTTTTTCCTCCTCATCTCCCCTTTCTACATCTCCATCTTTGTCACATAGTAGTAAAGGAGGCACTTGGTTTTGAACACTATGTAAACCATTCATTGTCTCATCATTATTCCATGCTCCAAATCAATTTCCATGTGGGCCATGACCATAAAAGAAATCATCTAAATCCATATAAATAAATAGAAAGAATTAAATCATTGCATTTAGTAAATAAGTCATAATATCATTTGTTGATCATCACCTTTGAATGGAGTATTTTGCTTTGGTACAAGATCCAAAGATTAATACATGAGAGAATCATTTGCTAGATTCATTTCTATGGACATCAATGGTAATGCATCAAAAACAGTCTCTTGTATCGAAAAATCATATGGATTACATTCCCACTCCGAGAAACCACCTGAAATTGCAACAGAAAAAACACAATGAATTAGATTCAAATTCTTGAACAAGTACTTGCATGAATGCCTTGACAAAGAACTGCTTATTAGTAACATTTGCATAAACATATGCACATATATTACCTGAAATCAGGAGGGATTTGGGTTAGGAAGGAGAAGATGATCAATACTAGTACTAGTATTGTTTTCTTCTTCACCATCCATAACTTCAAAGCTTGAAAATTCTTTGATCAAGTGAGTTGCCATGTTTTCAGTGAAATACTATACTGATTTTCAGAGAACTACGTGTGTGTGTATATATATATAGGGGAATGGAAAAAGGCTTTGCCATGATAGATGAGTTAATGTAAAGACTAAAGAGTAATGCTAGACAATCAAACAAATTTTTCAAAAACTTTCCCAAATATCACATGTCTCATTCTGATTGATTGTGTAAATAATTAATAAGATGGAACCTTGTACATTCAGGTCAATAATATCAATTAAAACTGTACATCTTATCCACATCATTTTGGATTATTTTTTTTGAGAAATTTGTTTGGTTCCCTAGCATTACTCTAATGTAAAAGCAATAAATTAATTTAAAACTAGAGATAATTAGTGACTTTAAGTACTCATTTAATTATGGTGGTGATAAATTACTAATGATGGTCGGTTAAAAATCGAGGCGCCTCTTCATTGAAAACCTGCACATCTCTCTCTCTCTCTATATATATTTTTTTTCGTGCATGCACAATATTTGCACCATTTATTCACAATTAAAATATCTGCATGCAGCTATTGGTCACAATATTATTTTTAAAGAGAGGTGCAGTTAGAGTTAGAGATATTTTAAATTCAGAAAAAAAATAATTAAAAGCACGAAATCCAATCCGGATCCAATATGGTAAATTTTTTTTAAAAAGGGTTTTTAAAAAAATACTATTACTACAGTAATTTCTTGCAATTTTACTTTTACTTTTTAATTTTGTTTTTAAATATACGATCTTCTTTTTAGTAATTACAAAATACGTTCTTATCCCTAACTTCATAAAAGTTTAGTTGCTTAAGTTGTTAAAATAGTTGCATCTTTGTTTATTACCAGCGCAGAAACTCGATTTTTTGGTGCATTCCTTCATACATCAAAATCTTGTTCATTCGTTTTTCTTCGTGTGTATACATTTAAATCTATATCAAAGTAGACTTTACAATTATTCTCCAAATCGTTGAGAAGGTATGTTCCAATCAATAACTGTATCTTCTAAATCACCTGAAATATTTAGATCTAATATTCCCTAAACTACGCAATCTAAATGTTTGTTGAATTGTTTGATTAAAAAAATTGTCTAATTTTGGTTGTTTTTAATTGCAAAAGATGTTGCAGATCTTAAACTCGTAACCTAATGTAATTTTGCAATTGAAATTACCTGGTTGCATTACCTTATATTTAGTTGCTACATGTTGCAAATGAGGTTTCAACGATGAATTGCCTCGAATTGTTATGCTGCCATAGATTTGAACTTTTTTAATGTTCTCTACACTAGCTTTTGTAATTTAGATTATCTAGTTGCAGTGTGATGTTTTTAGTTGCGAATAAAGTTTGGAAGTATAAATTTGCTCGAATTACTATGTTATCGCAGCTTTTGAACCTTTTTTAATGTTCTCTACATTAGTTTTGCAAGTGAGATCACATGGTTGTGTTACCTTATATTTAGTTGCTATAAGTTGCAAATGAGGTTTCGAACGATGAATTGGCTCGAACTATTTTGTTGCCATAGTTTTGAACTTTTTTTTAATAGATCTGTACTAGTTTTTGTAATTTAGATTACTAGTTGCACTGTGGTGTTTTTAGTTGCTGTTAGTTACGAATAATGTTTGAAAGTATGAATTTTCTCGAATTGCTATGTTATCGTAGCTTTTGAACCCTTTTTTAATGTTCTCTCTACTAGTTTTGCAAGTGAGATCACCTGGTTACGTTACCTTATATTTAGTTACTATAAGTTACAAATGAGGTTTCGAACGATGAATTGGCTCGAATTACTATGATGTCACAATTTTGAACTTTTTTTAATCTTCTCTGCACTAGTTTTTGTAATTTAGATTACCTAGTTGCATTGTGGTGTTTTTAGTTACTGTTAGTTGCGAATAATTTTTGGAAGTATAAATTTGCTCGAATTGCTATGTTATCGCACCTTTAGAACCTTTTTGAATTTTCTCTGCACTAGTTTTGCAATTGAAATCACCGGGTTGTATTGCTTTATTTTTAGTTGCAGTGAGTTGCATTGCTTTATTTTATATGATTATAATTTTTTGTAGGAAAATGGATAACATTCCACTTATACTACAACATAGTGGCCATTGGGATGAAAATACAAGTTATGTAAATTTTAAAGTCTGTGGATTGGTTATTCCAACAAATTGTAACTTCAGTAACTTGGTGGGAATGATATGCAATGAACTGAATTTGCAACCAGAATTGATAATAATGAAGATAGAATATCAAGTGAAAATTGGTTATCCACCTTTCAACATAATTGATGATCAGCAACTAATGTTCTATGTAGAATTGAAGAAAAGGGAAGCATATTTCCCATGTACCCTTTGTGTCTCACAACTGAAGTTAAAAATATCCAACCAAGATCATTTTTAACTCAGAGTGAAATAACAGCTGATGATCCATGCTTTGAAGTTACACATACTAAAGA